>CM063744.1:1200000-2400000 GCA_032441825.1 Chaetogeoica ovagalla
TATTGTTTTTTTTTTTTCATTATTTTTTAATAACGTTTTTTATACATATATATATACGCAGTCATTGGACGAGCGGTTCGTTAAATAAATATGTTTTTGATTGAAAAATACGAAATTCATCACCATCCGGATCCTCTAATCAATACTTACAAAAAAAAAAAATAAAAACAGTCAAACGGATGACGTTCAACCCGCCGACGATTATTATTATTACTATTATGTGTATACGCGTATTGTGTATAACTCGTCGTACGAGTTCGAGAGTCCGAGTACGGGAAAATGCACGCGCGCATTTGATATTATAACCGTCACGCGCGCGCGCGCGAAGACCGGAGGAGTTAAAACGATTTCCGAAATTTATCGCCCAGACGCGTTTCTCTCTCGCCTATAAACTCGCTGCGGAAACTTTCCGAGAAAAAGCGTACGTCGCATCGCGTATAAATAGCGTATACAACGTAATAATACTACACGAGTATGAGATACGACAATATATTATTATTATTATTATTATGTTGTGCGCGAAAACAACAAGTGCTTGTCCTGTGTGTGTGCGAATATATATATATTATATATATAATATATTGTAACGCAGTTTGCGCGTATCGTATTCGCGTACACACGCATAACGCGCACAGTCTTGTAGAGTTCACATAATAATAAATATATGACTGAAAATTCTTCGGCCGAACGAAGAGCATACTTTTATGAATCGTTTCGCGCGAGAAACGACTCGGCGGGAGCACTACGCTTTCTCGGGGAAAAAACGAGAAAATCGTCACGCGTTTCGAGTATTCGCGGTGGAAAAAGGAATTTTCAACGTGTAAGCAATATTATTATCATTATTATTATTATTATTATTATTATTATTATTATTATTATTATTATTATTATTATTATTATTATTATTATTATTATTATTATTATTGCTAGGATCACCGTCAAACGCGGATACGTTAGATTTCATAATGTATTCTAACGCATTCGTCTAGTACCACAAACTATCATAATAACGTATTCGTGAAAATATCGCGCGAGTGTGTGTGGTGTTTCACACGAGAAACGCGGAATTCACAATAAAGCACACGACGAATAGTGTTAACGTACTACGCGTTGTATTTTATACGCGCGCGTATCAAATATTTGCATCGGACGGACGCGAATCGAGTCTGATGCCCCGGGGGTCTCTGGATGAATAATCATTAACTATTTATTTAAACGGTCAAATCCAAATAAACAGCGAGATAAATCGCGATCTCGCGTACAACGTGTACACACGCTTACACGTTTGCCGCACGAATCCTTTATAAAATTACATCAAAGCCATTTCGTCTGGATATCCCACACACTAACACATAACAGTACTCGCCGATGGAAATTAATATTATAAATTATTGCGATTCGCAATAGCTGCAACTGTACGCATAAACGTATACGGAGCGTTACAATATTAACGAAAAATCGTTTCCCGAAGTGTACACTCCGGCCGCAGTACGTATTGAATCGTAAATACAACATGCGCGCGCGCTATCCGACGTAAATCGACTGCGGGGGGGATTCATTTGACGATCGAATTTCAATTCCGTGGTAGGAGTCGTGGTAACGATTCGCACGAAATTCGCGGAACGACGTTTTTCCGAACGGTGCCCTGCAGCTCTAGACGAAGCCGAATAGAGTTTCTGATAATCGTTCGGCGGAAAACGCGAATTATTTCATAAGGCGCGTTTCTGGGGGGACGGGGACGGGGACGATCCACGAAATTACTGGACGAGGAGACTCGTTTATGATACCGGTAAAAAACGGTAAATCTTCGAGATAAAAACGGAACTACGCGCCACGACGAAAACGTTGTCGCCGCACTACACTATACAACTCGTATCGTACACAATATTATTATTACGGGTAGCGACGTGCTGCAACCAGGCGGGGACAATCGAATGTGAATTGTCCGGCTAGACGGATTTGTTCCGTTTTCCCAATACGGTTGGGCGAGAAGGAATTTTAATAAGAACATTTAATTCTCTTCTTTTTTTTTATATAACGCGGACGGAATTGAAATTTTTTTTTTTTATTATTATTATTATTACCGTGTAATACCGCCGCGACGACGAATTGTGCCGAAAAAAAAAAAAAAAAACAATAGAGCGCCGTTCTCGTTTACACCTCGCGCACAATGGCATCGCGGATTTCAGCTGCTTTCCGCCGCGGAGACAGATCCTTCAAAACAGCCTCCCTCCCTCCCATAATAATATCCCGGGCGCGACACTCCGCCGCGGCCGCCGTCACACGACGACTACGGCGCGAAAACAACAAAAAACAATTAACCGCCGTCGCCGCCGCCGCCGCCGCGGGGTGTGCAACACACGAC
The DNA here is from genome assembly GCA_032441825.1 of Chaetogeoica ovagalla. Taxonomy (NCBI): domain Eukaryota; kingdom Metazoa; phylum Arthropoda; class Insecta; order Hemiptera; family Aphididae; genus Chaetogeoica; species Chaetogeoica ovagalla. The sequence goes on from CM063744.1 coordinate 1,202,366, forward strand.
AGACGAGAGCTTTTGTACGTTTATATACGTATATAATGCACATTGTCTCGCGCGCGTACACGACCCGCCGAAGGCAGACATAACTACTCGACGATAATATCGCCCGGCGTCGCTATTCGAATTTCGGGCGGAAAATCGATACCCCGGCGTCAATCCGGGGTGATGGCGAAAAAAAAGAAGAAGAGAATTCTTTTTCTATTTCGAACTGCGCGGAAACATCCGAATCCTAAGATTACCGTTGAAATGATGGAAACGGCGGTCGTACGTCTCAGTAAAGCGCCGCCGCGTGCGCGACCGACGTCGAAACGCGGCGGTCCTGCAGGAGAGAACTGTTCTGTCGGCGGGGCGCGCGTTTTTTCGCGGCCCGAAGGGACGGACGGAATCGAAAAACTATTGGGACAATAATAATAATAATAATAAAAATACGCTTAAAAGGAAACTGGCCGGGACGGTCGACGGACCGTAATGTCGTTTGAAAACCGAAGAAGAAGAAGAAGAAGAAAAAGAAGAAGATCGAAGCGGACTACGATGGAAATGTAAAAACAGCGGCGATATGATGCGCACGCCTAACAGTATTGATGAAAAGCGGACGTATTTTTGTATCGAAAAGTCACTTGGTTATTACGCGACGTGCGGGCTTGTTCGCGCGCGTAATATCGTATTTCGCACGTTTGAAAACAACGAGTGCGAAACGAAAGCGCGTGTCGATTCTTCTCAAAATCGTTTCTCAACAACGGTAGATTTTTTTTTTTTTTCTAAGCGTTTGACCCCCCCCCCCCCCGTCTTCTCGATTGTTCCCGTCGACGCTCTGGCATGCGACGAATAGACTGGGTTCTACTGTGTAACACGGTGCGTCCCGTGAGTTTTATTAACACCCCGTGGCGGCCGCAAAAGAAAAATTACGAAAAAATTGTTGAACAAGTGTTTTATCTAAAATACACGCGTCGGACACGTCCTTTTTCAGTCTTCAAAACGAAAGCCCCTCCTCTGAAACGCTGTTCAATTCCGTCGTCACAGCGTTTTGTATCCCGTCAATCGACGCAAATTGGTTTCCATTCGCGTTTAATTTGGCGAACAGCAAGTGGTCAGGGGGACAGGGCGGCGGACTGAAATCAGCCGGCGAGTGGCGGCCGAGCCGTGTACGGGAAAAAAGGAAATACGTAAACGGGAAGACGAGCACAAGATACGTTTTCGTCGGTCACGCCGCGTTTTCGTCGCGGCCGTAATTGCGACCCGGGGGCCGAGAGCAGCGGGCCCGGCATGACTCTCCACCCGGGCACACTCGCGCTTAGGACCTTTTCATCCGTCGTACAACGGCGTTCCGATGTCCTCGCGCGACGAATGGAGAGCTCGTCTTTGTGAGTATTATTCGTTGCCATTGTTGTCGTCGTACTGCTGTTAGTGCTGGATACGATGTCTATTCTCCGTCCGGCGACGCAGTCTCCTACCGTTTTCCGGGCGAAATGAAAAAAAAATACGTTCTCTCCGAACGGGGGAGGAACCAAAAAAAAAAAACCTACGCCGCCGCGTTGCCACCGCGCGCGTCGTGTTCGACAAAAAAAAAAAAAAAAAAAACCGATCGATAGTGAAATAATTCACGATAAAAACCCGACTCGACGGGCGGGTGAACGACACCCGGAGGCCCCTCGTTCGTCCGTCACGTCCGCCGGGGCGACCGAGAGAGTCCGCCGGCGGGGTGCCGCCGACGATTTATTCCATTTATTTATTCCGCTCTTCTTCACACGGTGATGCGATCGTATTTACCCTTTCTATTCTATATAAATATATTTACTAACGTATTCATTCGTAACGACGACAACACAACGTTTTAACTCTTCCGGGATGGTACGTCGCGGACATTGTAATCCGTACAATACCCGGACGCGTAATAATTTTCGTGTGTCTTTTCTTCGCGTTTTATTTCTTTTTGCCCCGCGAGTAAGAGCAGAAACGTTGAGATAAACACGAAAATCGTCCGGTGACGGTTATATTACCACCCGTGCGATACAGGGCGGGCGCGCGCGAGACGGTCAAACGAAGTGGAAGAGGAGAGAGAGACGAAAAATAAGACATTCTTATGAATACGGAAAAGCCGGTGCGCGGCGGTCGAGAGTAGTAGTAGTACTTTTTTACCTTTCATCGATACAATTTACGCGATCCGTCCGTTTATAATATTTTTTTCGTTTTTTTTTTTTTTTTTTGTATATTTAAACGAATTTCAGAGCGACGGGAACGAGTACGGATAACTCGAGAAAAAAAAAAGCAGCGTCCGAAAATACGCTATTAGGAACGTTGTAGAAATATTGTTTCGCGCGATTTTTTTTTACGATAATTTTCGCGGAAAAAAAAATTCGAGAAAAGAAAAATAATAACTAAACGATATTATTTCTGACGATAAAACACTACGTGCGCGTGTGCCATCGACGCGGACGACATTTTTTTTCTTTCAAAAAAAAAAAAAAAAACGATATTTAAACGCGTGTTTTCGTGTTTTCAAGCGGAATGTATTTCGTGACTTTACGGAAAAGACGAAATCCTACGCCGCATAACAATTAACGCGGTCGTTTTGATTGAACAGCGGACAACGTTTTCGGCGACCGCGAGACTGTGTCCGCCCCATTCAGCAGTGGCTTCCTCGCCGTACGTATTGGATTACCGTTATCGTTTGAGAAATTCGGCGTGATCACCGCGAAGAGAAGTCCTTCTATCGGTCCTATTATAAACACGGCTGGGTTACGTATTACCCGAAGAGTCAACGGGCGTAGAATTATTGTCTCGGCGATCCGATTCCGTCGTCCACGTGCGTTTTCGTCCGAAATCCGCTCGATTCGAATTATTTCAATTCCGATTTTCGTACGTCCGTCCGACACGACCAGTATCACGACGCGATGTAGTCTCTGTCACATGTAAATTATTCCAGGCGCGGTTCCACGCACGCACACCGAGACCGAATGCGCGATTCGTATATTTTCCCCGATTCGGGACGATTAAAATAAATTCGAGAAAAAAGCCAAATGATCTCATCAACGATAATTAATAAAAAATAAACGCAATTATTTGTTTTCGCCGCACCAACCGCGTGCGCGGCTCAAACGTCGGGTTTGACGAGAACCCGTGTGCGCCTTCTATTATTATTATTAATATACATTTTTTTTTTTTTTTACGCGTTATTTCTCATAGAAAATAGTCGGCGGGGCCGTACGATGGTGTAAATAATAAAACGCGTATACGTAATATTGACGGGAAATAAGGGGAAAAAAAGAAGAATAAAACGGAAGCCATACGCGGTGTGCGTGTGTACATATTATATTAGATAAGTACACACTCGGACGAGTCGATAGAGATGTTTGCGCGCACGAGTCATTATTATTTACGAGTCGCGTCGGAAAAAAAAATAAATATCAAATCGCGTTTAAATATTAGCTTTCCGGTGACGAAAAAAAAAAAGAGAAAAACAACGACACGTAGAATTCACATATGGCGCGATCACCCGTGAATGTACAGAAGCGTAATTTTGGTAATGATTTTCTCGAGATTATTTGAATTGTTTGAATTCAACAAATTCCTAGAGAAACGAATGGCTCCCGTAATCGTTTCTGGTACGCTGCAAGTGACGCGTGAAATTCTCCTACAAAACGAACTCGAATCGCGGTGTATTCTGCGTTTGATATTATCAAACGCCGTAATATAACTCATTTAACGCTGTATAATTCCTATATGATATTTGTAAACATGCTCGTTTCGATATTATTTTCGAAAAACGTATATAATAACAATTTCGCGGAGAAGCAGACGAAGAAATAATCTCTTTTTCCTTCGCGTCATATTATGTAATATACGACACGTATTCGGGTGTGAAATGCGTAGGTATGCCGTTTTGAAATTCGCGTCGACGCGTATGGTTTTCGAATTTATTTCAAAAATCGAGCTTTTGTACAGACCGCCGAATGTTTTCCCTTTACTATCGATACATAAAACATAATCGCATATAAGTCGGCGTGTTCAGTGCGCTGAAATTGTCGTCCATATCGCGTGTTCGGGTTATTTGAGTTTACTCCTCTTGTATTCAGTTTAATACGCGCGTATTAAGTTTTCGACGTAATAACGCTGTCCCATAAATGATTTAAAATCGCGTGAATCGGAATTTATTCCGGAATAAATATCATACGTATGGCGTCGTAGTGTGTGACAGGATACGTTTAGTGCGTACATTTCGACGTTGTATAATATTTCGGATATTCGTTTAAATTCTGGAACGAAACGCGAGAGGGCAAGCAGACGACACAAAACAAATACTCTCCTCCGCTCGTCGTCATCGAAAATCGGAATTAAACGGTACGGTTGAAATATTGCGTAACGAATTCCCGTGTTATAATAAATACGCATACGAGAGAGACGTACGTACGACGGTTTTTTTTCGCCCCGTAGTGTTTTAAACGTTTAATCGAAACGCGTATTAACATTATAATATAGCGATGGGATATTGATCTATCGATACGACAAAATACCGTAGAAAAAAAAATAATAATAAGAAAATCAATATAAACGCGAGATTCATTTGACAACAATACATAACAATAATAATATTATTATATATATATAACGGGTTATCGCGCCGGAAACTGATGTCCGAGAGAATAATATTCGACAAAATATTCCACGTCGAAATACATAAAAACGTACATGATATAATATAAAAGCGTTCGCGTTTCCGGAATCCAAAACAAAATATCGGAAATTACAACGATAGGATTATTATCGCCGTGACTGTTGTTCGTATGCTTGGACGCTGACAATAATTTTTATAAATACCGCGCGACGATATAAATTATAATATTGTATTCGCGTTCAAAAATATTGTGGACAGCGGAATCTGCGAACGCGCGAGAGTTTTATGATTGCGATTTCCAGCACTTGTATAGTGTCGAGATACGTAGGGGTTGAAAAAAAAATCGATTTGAAATACTCACGCGTAGGAATTAAGTACGAGAAATATTAAAAAAAAAAAAAACCGCGATAATTTAAAATAAAATTTTTTTCACTTGTAAAACGTCAACGAAACGTTTTCGGTATTAAAATTATTATTATTATTTTTACGTATAATTTCATTACATGCGTATGGATTTATGAACGGAATCCAGCATGATAATTTGCATTTTACATTGTCCAATATTTATGCGGTTTTTATGATTATTTCATGAAACTCAAATCGCATTTATTAAAAATACACGCACTCAGTTGCTACGAGTTTCATAACACAAACTGGCTTTATCAACGAAATTTAAAACCTACATTGTAAATTATTTATTGTAATTGAGAGAAAACAGTGCGAGTGATGAATCGTCGCGGTTAGCGAGAACGAATTTCGTGGAATGGTGTTACAATCGAATAGTGACGATAAATATTTCAACGGGGACTGCCGTGCAATGCAGTACACCGCGTTTTAACACGCACTGATTGTCAATCGTGAGAATCTGTTAAAATCGAATCCGTTTTTACTCCGAGGCGAGCGAATCCAATAGACAAACGACATTGCCGGGGGTGGGTGAAATCTTTACGAACGATTGTCACAAGAGTGTCCCCCACGGGATGGTAAATATTCGAGTTGTGTGACAATTCGTGTGCGCGGGCGAAATTCGGACAGCGCGTTTATAAACATTCGAATACGCGTACGCGTACGTGTATTATAATAACGCGGAATACGGAGTATTATTATTATTATTAGTAATTATTACACTAAACACAGCGTTTAGAGGGGGGTATTCGTTCTCGTATAATATGTTTATTTCTTTTACACGTATGGCACGCGCGCACAAAAGCGAGAGAGAAAAGACAACGATCGTCGTGTCTACTACGTGTAATAATAATAATAATAATAATAATATAGTGCAGCGCGATGATCGATGTGAACGCGCGTGACGGATAGTAATTTTTTTAAAAAAAAAAAAAAGAATTTTTTTTTTTTTAGTCCACGTTATCGCGTTTGAAAATTCGATAATAATGAAAATGAATGTAAAAAAAAAAAAAAAAAATACGTACGCGCTTGTTGTAATGATAATTTTTTTGTTTTTCATTCCCCTCCGACGATATTTACGAATAATGACGGAATCCAATGGTCCAGGAGTGTGAAAGGAATCTCTCGAACGGCAAAACGATTGTGCGAACACAAGACGCGCCCGTACAAAACGCGGGCCGCCGACAGAAAGAACGGAAGAAAGTATAACGACAAAAACCGACGTGTGACGAGAGAATATTACGTACGTTCAGCGTCGATTACATTGAGCGAGTTTACAAGTTGCTAGTTGGCTATTTTAGAAGCGGACTAGTCGGCTAGTGCGATTGTAATGATTGCACGCAAAACGTTCTTTTCGCTCAGTATAGACAACTAGCTAGCGAGTAAAAACCACGTGTTACACCGACGCAGTTGGACATTTTGTAGACACTGAAAACAAACGCCACCGAGTAGCGAATAAAGTAGCCCGGCTTTCAACTTCACTCGCAGATAGTTTACAATCTGCTAGTTGGCTAGTAAACATGATTACACTAGGCGACTTTACTAGCAAGTAATGAATTTGCCAACTAGCAACTTCTAAACTCGCTCAATGTAATCGAGGCCTTACGCCGTAGTTCTTTTTCGGCGATTCCGCGCGATCTTTCGAAACGACGGCGACGTGGTTTTTGGACTTATAAAGTTATTATAATATATACGAAAATACGTTTAATCTCTTGACTATAGCTATACGCGCACTAATTTAAACATTTACTTCAAAGCGTACGGACGATGCCGAATAGATTTTTTTTTTTCTATTTTCGGCGTGTTTTTCCGTTCAATTCCCGAATTTTGAAAAGTACGTATAACCGAAGAGAAAACACAAGACGCGATAGACAATGCGAGTTTACTCACTAAAAAAATAAAAAAAAAAAAATAATACATTTCATAGTATAACGCACGTGCCGACGTATTACTGGAAATAAATCGATTTTTATATTCGGTACGATAAAATAAAATCATTTTTTATTTTTTTTTTTTTGTGCGATAAAAATACACGACTTATTTACAGACGAAATAACGTTTATACTCCTCTGCGACCGTCTGTACGATTTCTAGACACGTTTTATGAGAACCACGAGGAGGGGAAAAAGAAAACGATTTTTCCGTAGCTTTTTCCCTTATGGGGGGGGGGGCGCGTTGATTCGACAAACGGAATAATTTGATCGAAATTGTAATATCCGTTTCAAAAATCTAGTTGATATTCTATTATTTAAAATGTCGATTGTACGCTTGATTACTTTTAATATTTTAAAAGGGGACGATGGCGAAATCCGTATATATATATTTTGTTTTTAGGATTCAATAAATAACGACAGCATCCTTATGACGCGTATAAGTGCCGGAAGATTCGAAACGACGCGGGGACTGGTTTCGCCGCGGACGAACTCTCGTGAATTATAACATCGTCGTCCGAGTAAAACCGTAAAAGAGCCGTCGCCATTCGCAAAAAGTGAGAGAGAGAGAGAGAAAATACAAATTTGCGTACAAGCTTTTTTTTTATATATATACGGCGTGCCAGTTTCGCGTCGTCGATTCAATCTTTTCAAATGACGACGACAAGGTTTTTGGCCTTCGCATTACTACGCGTTTGTGCGTGTCTCTCTGTAATCTCTCCCATAACGATATACTAATTAAAACATACTTTAAAACGTACATAATACACGCGTGAGCGGGTGCACGCGCTCGCTCGTCTGTCTCTCTGTGTGTGTATTACAACCGCATAAATTAGTTTTCAAAAAAAAAAAAAAAAAAAGTTATAATATTATTATAATATATACACACGCATACATTTAATACCACGTGTGTGTGTGTATAGTACCGGATCGAAGGATTACGACGAGACGTACAAAACAGTGTATGCGTATAAAATACACGCGCGCGTACGAGTTTATAAGTTTTTTTTTTCACTAAACATATCGTTTGATATAATATATGTGTGTGTGTGTGTTATATTTTCATTAATCGCATTTGTCCGGTACTGGTTTTTTTTTTTTTTGCCGCTACTCGTTTATACATATATTTACGTATACGGCGAGCATAAGAAGCTGATTAGCCGATTAATTTAGATCTTGGACGTTGTTACGGTAAAGAGATAGAAATTCTTTAAAATTTATAGCGTTAGAAAAATCGCGGAGAAAATGTGCGTGAAAAAATAAAAGACGAAACGCACTGAACTTTGTGTGTCTGTGTGTATAGTTACGCTAGTTCCGTATAAAACAATTATTGTTGTTGCTCGATATATATATATATATATGTATATAAAAAAAAGCGCTCAGAAATTATATCGAGAGAATTTAACGAATCGAAATATAATTGCTTGGCGATAAATTCAAACGTTAGAACATTATTTTCGTTATTATTGTTTCGACATCGAAACCCCGAAGGTTTTATATTCGTAATACCTTACAGTGTTTATTTTTTTTTTCTGTTACAAAAGTAATTCGACGGATGCTGGCCGAACATCGTAACTCGGATAAACGATAAATAATACGAACAGACGAATATCGGTGTAACGTTTTTTTTTTTTTTTTTTTTTAAAAAAACTGATTTACATAATGTACAATTTTCGACTAAAATATTATCGTTATACAAGAAAGAATATTATTAAAGTTACGCGTACGAAAAAACTTCACAAGCGTGTTAAAAGAAGAAAGAGAAAATAAAACGCGGATTGTCTCGTTACCCAGTAGTAATACATTATTAATTCAGTGTTGTAAATAAAATAAGATTCTTTAAAAAAGTACATTTCAATTATCTGCGTCAAAAAAAAAAAAAAATAAGAAACAACTCGACCATTTTACAGAATATATTACGTGTTTGGCCGTGACGCACGTGTACCGCACGTCCGGATCAAAGTAAATGTATAATTTAAAATTTTGCGATTTAACATTTCATTAAAAAAAAAAAATTAAACTCGTTCGAGTATCAGAAGTATCGAATACAGATTGTATTCATTACCGAAAGATTGCTCAGAGAAATAAAGTCTATAAAAATACACTCGACAACGCTGCGAACATTATAAATAATATAAGCGAACCCGTGTGGAATATTTATCGTGTTAAAAAAATAAAAAAAAACGCTGCGAATCCGTGTAATATCCGTACATCAGAACCAAACGAACGTAAGTCACGTGAATATAAATATATAAAATTAAAAATTACACATAAATACTACGACAAAATTATTACATTTTCAAAAACAATTTCTTCTCCGTCGCTTCTTGCGTACATAAACTATTCAATACAGTCTGTATTAAAAAATGTTTAAATCATCAACGAGTTACAAAACCGCTCGTTAATCGCATTATCGATTTAGTAGAGATATTTTTTAATAGTCGTTCGTAGTCCAAATACGAAAATATTAAAAACGAACGATTTTACAGTAGTATAAAAAAACTGTACTTGTCCGATCGAGAGAAAATTGTATTTTACACCAGGCGACATAAACGAAGGAAGACGGGAAAAAATCGCCGTCAACGAATTTTCGACGAGAAGCCGGCGACGGATATATTCGAAAATCCTCCCCGACTGCGAGTTCCGTTCGGTCCACTCGAGTTTAACGAAAGCGAGTGTAGCTGTTGTTTATTAGATGTCTAATATATCATATTTTGCGCGTATACAACATTTATATCTATAATATTTTAAAACGAAATATATTACACGCCCGCACACAGCTTCCCCGCTCCGTCCTCGGGGTGAGTCGCACGTAAATCTTCTAAAACGTGGAATACGCGCGCACGCAAAATCCTATTGTACCGCAAACGCGTTGCTATATTATTATATACGGAGGAATTTCTGCGTAACTATTTTTTTTTTCTAGAGAACCACGAAAATGTTATTTTCGTAAAAGAAAAAAAAGTTTCTATTCAATGATGAAATAATAACGGGGTTCGCCGCCGGGGATTCGTCGTTGAAGTTCGTTCGATTGGTCTTATCGAAAAGCCTTAAATAGTAAATCTTTAAGTGTTAAAAATCACACACGTGAGTATTATTATTTTGACACTATTGTTTTGTACACACATAAGGTTTTACACGTGTGTTTTTTTCTATATCAGTGAAAAAATTAAATAAAAATTTCTTCACAACGAATTCCCCCCGAAAGAATCGTCTAAATAATTTTATTAAAATAGACGTTCGTATACGTAATATTATTATTATTATTATTATTATTATTATTATTATTATTATTATCTCGTTATATATTATACACATTCATATTGTGTGTGTGTGTGTGTGTGTGTGTGTGTGTACCACGCGCGCCTCTGTCGAAAAAATATAATAAAATTATATGGACGTAGCCGGGGTGTACCGGAGTCCGAAAAGCCGTAAAATCCGTGTACGATGTACACGGGATATATAAACGATCTTATAGAAAATATTATACATATAACTCACGTATATACGAGTATATATAAAAAAAAATGTAGAAATACTGAAAATTATTGCCTACACGACCGATATGTTATTATATTGCTGCAGCAGCAGTGTTTGTCGTCGCACCGTCATACGGATAACGCGCGTGTATAAAATTATGTTTATGATCCCGGCCAATGGTCGTATACTATACGCGTGTTAAAGGCGGACCACGCGTTACGAAACGCATACACCGACGCGATTTTGCGCGTTTTAGACTTTGACAAAAGAAGCAAAAAAAAAAAAAAAAAAAAAATAGATGAAACGTCGTTTGAAATGTAAAATAAAAAAACGATTAATTATTAGCGTCGAGAAAAACGACGTTTCGTATACGATAAAATGAGTTACGACGTCAGCGAGCAAACAAACGCTCTGCGACCGATATCTTACGATTTTCCTACACAGCGCACCGTTAAAATCTAAACCAGTACCGGAGAAGTCGTAATTTTCTCCAGCCACTTCCTACGTAGCCTGCTATTGAGCTATACGTTTTCGTTAACTCGAAGTTCCCTCTTCGTGGCGTTTTCCACCCGAAAATCCTGTCCTGATCGCGCGAACAACAAAACACGAACGAAATCGTGAAAATCTCGTTATACCGTGGGACGTGCGACACGGATGTTTAGAGAGAGAATTGTGATAAAAAAAAAAAAATCCGTTCGACGTCTGAGGCGAATTAGCTTTTTGTTCTTTCGCGGAAAGCGGAACGTTTACGTATGGCGAGGAAACGAAAAACGCACCCGCTAATCCAAATCGGTTTAGATGACTATCCGCGTACGAAATTTCGTTCAAATATCGAACATTTCGCGTTACGTTACGACGACGGGGAGTGTTATTATTAACAACTCGGATACATCCGATAGAATATTTTTTATAGTCTTTGTATAGCACAGCACGCAAACGACTGTATATATATATTCTCATATACTATTATTAAAATATTCACTTAATAATCGTCCGTGCGAAAAAAATAATCGATTTTCGCATTTCAAATATTAACGGCGACGAGAATTGAAAAAGTTTTCGTATACATAATAATATAACATAGTAGTAAATTACCGCGCGGTACCACGTCGTAATAGACGTACATTGTACACGGATCGGCGAGTTTATTTTTTATTATTATTATTATTATTATTATTATCGATTTTAATACGCATATTTAATAATAATAATAATAATAATAATAATAAGCCGCTATGTGCAGGCCAGGGGAGGGGAATACAAACTTGAATGAGTCCGCGTGATGTGAGATGAAAAATTAAAAAACGTTTGTGCGAATAAACGCGCGTACTCGACTAGGACTTTATTGCACAGGTATTATAATTTTTTCCGCACGAGCAAAAACGAATCATTCGATTCGAGTAATTTCCTCTCCCGCTCCCCGATTACAATATTCCGCGTATTATTATTACAGTTTAATAAGAAGCCCGTAGTGTGTGTGCGCGTGTGTAATACGTAGTTAAACTTTTATTATTATTGTTACGGCTAATTCTCTCTCTCTCTCTCTCTCTCTCTGGTACACTATGTATAACACGGCATACTTTTTTTTCTTTTTCATTTCGAATCAAACGTTTAATTACAATACCGCGCCGTCGAACAATTATTATTATTAATATATATTTTTTTTTATTACGTTTTATTCAAATATTTACTCTGAAAACGAAAGATTTTGAAAACGCGTGATTTTCAATTTACGTTGCACTATAATATCTATTAATAATAATAATAATAATAATAACAACACAGTTACAGGAAAACGCTATACATTACGATAAAACACGGTCCGATTAAAATAATTTATTACACGCGTATTATAATTATTATTATTATTATTATAGGTATATCGTAACGGTATGTAAAAATGTTTTCCAAATAGATTCGTAATCGGTGGAGACGGTTTTTTTTTTTTAATTCACGCCGTTTGTGTATAGGAAATCCGGTTTACAATTTATAAAACGCGCCACGACGGCTTTTTTCTCTCTATAAGTGTGTTATAATATATTACTCTGTGGCTGGCGCGTTATGTTTCGACGGTTTTATTTCTTATCCGTACATGGCGAGGAGGAGAACAAAAACGCGAAACGCGCGCAATAGCTGAAAACTCGCCGTGATCGAGGAAGAAGAAAAAAAAAAAAAAAAGGAACAATTACCGAAAATCGACGAGTGTACATATTGTACGGACTTGTGCAAACATACGGTGGGATTTTTTTTCTTTGAATTTTTTTAAATATCGATTGATCGACGATTAATAAAACACACATTTTGAGAAATTCTCAAATTTCTAACTTATTGGCTACTTATTTTTAGTGCACCGAAATCGGAATGACCGGTTTTCGTTTCGAGAATAATTCGCGTCATTAAAATTACGCTCCGTGTACAAAATTGTCAGTGGACAAACAGTATTTTCGTTTCGGATATCACGAGAAATTGACACAGACCGTGCACTCGAATTCCTCCTGGGCAAGAGGAAAAAATGTTTTTCAATACAATATGAGGGTTCGTTCGGAGAAAAAAATATTCAACGATTCCGGAGGAGGAAAGGGGGAAATCGTCACTCTGTCCAGGCGAGAAATCAGTATAAATCAAAAACTCGGTACGTGTGTACACGTGAGTCGTGAATTACCCGACGACGACGTGGACGGGAGTCGATAAACTTCGTATTATTATTATTATTATTGTTTGACTCTGTTCATTCGACTGGTTTACCAACATTCGTTTGGCGAAGACGAGTGATGGTGTGGTCGTCTCACCGCGTACTAATGGACTCTCGTATGTCGGTCACACGTTACCGGTCGTGTCGGACACACATTAATATAGAAAAAAATAAAAAATAAAAAGTAATAATAAAATATAAAATTGTCTTATACCAACGTCAATATACATATATTATAATATACGAAAGCGGCGCGAGGGTGGACCGGGCCATTAGTCAAGTTAATGCGCGCGCGAGCCAACACTCGCGTATGTGTTCATCGTCGTCGTCGACATGAATTCCGTTAGGCAAACGATCGTCGAAGAATTTTCCGTTATCCGAAAACGATTTCACGTGGTTTGCGCGACGATTGGTAATTTTTTTTTTTTCTCGTTTTTTCGAATTCTAAAAAACGTATTTTTGTATTCGGTTTCTTTTCTCTTCGTAATTATAAAATAATCTTTTATGACGAGTACAGAATCGCGTGCCGAGAGCAAAAATGTTATATTATTATCATTATCGACTAATATAATGTGTAATACGCATAAGCCCGTCTCTTCGACGTCATCTAAATGATATATAATTCAATCAAATAATATTACGGGAAAACGTTTCGTATCGAAGTGTCTGCAATTTGTGTTTGTTTATTAAATTCTTTTATGTTCATTTCGACGTATTATTTGTGTAGAAAAATAAAATTTAAAGCTCGACGGCTTGAGTTAAAACAAAAAAAAAAAAAACTCAAATCCGAACACGCGCGTTGTTCATAATTCAGACTGTCGACTCGAACAGTAAACAAATGAAAATAGGCATTCAAAAAGATAAGAAAAAAAGGGGAAAACGATCGAGAATACGATTGGACAGACTACGTGTTATAATAATAATAATAATAGTAATAATAATACGTTAAGAAAATGTAAAATCGTATTCCGTTTTCGAACAAAGTGTCCATTTTTTCACATCTTTTGTGTAGGGCTGTCTTTTTAATTCGGAGAGGATTCCGTTTATTCGTATGACGTGTGACTTTGTGCATTTTCGCGTGTACGTTCCCCGAAAACTTACAAGAGCGAATACCGATTACGGTTGACTTACACGCACGCCGATGATTATAGTCTCTCCGAACAGTTTTCATTACAAAAAAAAACAAGTTTTACACGATTATTTGATTTATAAAAAAAAAAAAATAAACAAACTGATATCGTACACGTCGAATATATAACGCGTAAAATTAAATACGATTCGCCGATTTTCACGATTCGACAATTATTTGTCGCGACTATTTCTAGTTCGTTTTTTTTTTTTCGTCTTGCCGCGCAATACCCGAAAAATTGCAAGCAATTGGAAAGGCGCAAGGCGACTAGGATTCCGATACCACAAGTCCCTGCCAGATACACCGCGATAATACGGAGAGAAATATTGAATAAAAAATATTTATGATCGTGAAACGCGATCAGAACCCTTATACGAGTATACGTAGAGAGAAAGAGAGAGGCTTTTGAAATGCGATTCGAGCTCGTTTTTTTTTTTTTTTTTTACCAGATCATTGTGGCCGGCGCAAACTGTGCAGTCCGCCGTGCGTATTATATGTTATACTGTTTTACTCACCTGAAACAAAAAAAAAAAAATAAAAATCAAAATTATTAAAAATATAAAACGCCGAGGCGAAAATGAGAAAAAAAATCCCTTTGAATTGGTTATGTTTTAAATGCGTATTGAATAAAGCCAATGAGTATTTAAAAAAAAAAAAAACCGGCGATGACTATTTCGTCGGAACCGATTGAATACAAACGATAATCAATAATAATTGATGCATAAATTATTATTCTATATTTTTATTTTACAATAAACTCTATTGACCCGCGCGTGTATATTTATTTCTGTATATCAATAAATAAAATCGTTTACCAACACGATAATAATAATAATAATTATTATTATGTACGAGTGCGAAATAGAAATCTGGTCTCGGCGACTGCATAAGTCACGCGATAAATCCGTTAAACGGATGTTCCGCGCCGGATTGAATACAACGGGGAGTAGGTTAAAGCACGGGGACCGTACACATCGTGACGTGAACGAAGACAATATTATACGAATGCGTAATGAGAATTATTATTATTATTATTAAAAATCTATAGTGTATACGTGTATATTGTTTACGTTAATAATTAATTTTTTTTTTTTTTTAATTAAAATACTCCCGGAGGTCGTTTTATGTCGAAAACGATTTCGATCTTCGATTCCCCGAAGTGGATTTCGGAAAACGAACGCGTTTGAAATGATTGAAAAACGTGAATTGCTCATCGAATTATTTACAATACTCGTTTTCATTTCGATCGTTCCGCCTTGAAACAATAATGTCTTCTTCGTATCTTTTTGCGGCGACATAAAACTAAAAAAAAAAAAAATTTCTAATTTATATAATTAAAAACGAAAAAACTCGACGCACTTGTGGACGGAAGAGAGACGAAATCGCGATGGAGGCGCACTCGAACGGTTACGATGAAACGCGGACGAGCGGTGAAAACAGGCCGCTCATCGTGTACCAAAGGGTTTTTCGCAACGGCCAGGTGGAACGGAGGGGGGAATCGTGTGGGATATTAATATGTTACGATAGTGAAAACGGGCGAAAAAAATACGCCGAATCGTATTGAAAAAAAATTGTACGTTGGACGCGTTGCGCGCGATTTTGTATTTCTCATCGTACAGTCGACTCTGTGCCGACGAATCGAAAACGTCGGATCGTTACAAACGCTTGTAAATCCCGCGGCATCGCGCAGTGGACATTCGCGACATCGGGTCGACCACTCCGTCGTCGTATGTCCATCATCATCCACGGCCGATTTCGACGAACGCTGTTTATTATTATTATTTTTTTTTTTGTTGTTTTTTTAAGAATATTAATATAAAAACGATATTTATTTTATTCCGTTCCGTCGAGGAGTTGATGCGACCCGTGTTCGTTCGGCCGCCGCCGGTGAACGGAGCTGGCGCGCGCATTGTCTTCCTCCTTTGCGTGTGCACTCCGCTCGCGTACGCGTAAGAAAAATATAATACTCACAACCGTCTCCGAAGCAAATCGAATATTCCCGTGTAGCACACGTTAAAACGCGCGTGTGTCGGTTCGACGGTGACCTTTCACACCCTCGTCGCCGCCGCCTATACACAATCTCGTGCACACCTACGTGATATTATATATCGCGGTCCACACCGAGGTATAATAAAATACGTAACGGAACGAATACGAATAATGTATACGCGAACGGAGAGAGAGAGAGAGAGAGAGAAATAAAAACGCTACGACAGCCGATGTAATATACGAATTATTATTATTACGCGAACGATCGCAGGGGTTAATGGGTGGTTGCTCGGTTGGTGGTAAACGGCGAGCGCGACAGGAGCAGCGGCGGTAACCGTCGGCAGCGTCGTCGTCAACGAAAACGACGACGACTTATATTATTGATCACCGGCAACAACGCGTTTATTGTTGCGTACGAATCGACGGGCAACAATAACAATAATAAAAAATAATCTTCTCCGCTTGTGTCGCGTCGTCTCGCTCTCTTGTACGCGTCGTTATAACACATCGGCCGCGTCTCGGAATTCGAAAATCGGACAATAGAAAATAAAAATATACTCGCGCGTACACGGAGAGTGTGAATTCGTAACGCGCATACGCTGCCGAAGGATGTACGGACAAAAAAAAAAAAAAATAAATAATGACTCGATTTCAATGTCACGGACACACACACGCTATAATTTTAACGCGTACACGTACACACGGGCGTTGGAATCGCTTTTGAGATTTTTTTTTTTTTTTTCCATACCAGCCCGGCGTATCATTTTTTTTTTTTTTTGTGTAAACGACCCGCGTGTAATTACAATTTATGTACTCGTAATAATCGCACATGACCGTCGATCGATTTGCGATATTTTTAATATCGTATTAACCCCACCGAACGAATAACGCGGAAACGGAAATTAATTTTTTTCGGTAAATAGAAACAAAAAAAAAAAAAAAAACGAATACGCATTTAAGCGTTTTCAACGGCTCGTACGTTATTCTTCTATAACCCGCGGAGCACGTCGTTCGTATTATCGTAATATTAGAATACGCGTTCGAAACGTCCGTGGGTGGGGTGGGGGGAGGGGAAACGACCGAATTGAATTTTACCGGACGGACGACGCTTCTGAAAAAACGCTTCCGAGAGACACCGCCCCGGGACCGGGTTCTCCATTCGACGGACTGCGACGTCCCGATAAACCGGCCACGTCGGCAGACACGCGTTTGTCGTCCGAGTGCAGGTGCTACGCCGAATACAGTGCGGAGCGAAAGCGCATGACGGCGAGTGATGGCCGTTTCGTCAACAATCAGCTCCTCATCCTGGTTGCCACCACGTACGCCGCCGGCGGAATGGGGCTCGTACCCGGTTCGTGTGGATTCGATCGCGATGGACTCGCACCGGGATGGAAGATACGCCGCGTGACAGTTACGGGTAATGGCGGAGAACGGGGATCGAAAACGCTGTTTCCTCTCAATCGGAACCCGTAGTCGGAATATTATGCCGATATAAACGAGAGATTCGGCAATCGCTCTGCCGCGTACACGCTGTGTTCTCAACGCTATATTTTATAGGCAACAACGGCACGCGTACCGGATTTTCACGCGAGTTTAATTAACCGGCGATAACGACTGGGGGGTTATATTATAGAAGAAACGCGTTACCACCACCACGCATACACACAACTGTTGCAGGTTATACAGTTATACACAGCGCACTCGTGTATTTTGTACGTATAATAATAATACGTATATAAATTGGAGTGCGCGTTGCAGCGGCTTCTAAACCTGGGAGACGTACCTGTACGTATTATTATTATTATTATACGTACACACTGTATATTATATTTATATACGAGCGTCGTGACCGGCCAGAGATGATTAATATCAACGAATGCGCGGTACGAGTGTGTAGTACGACTTGCGGCGGGTAAAAAAAAAAAAACGCAAACCTGATCGCGGTACACACACACACACACGCGCGCGCGTACGTATTGCGAGATGTTGCAGTTGCTGATGATGGTGCCTCTGCTGCTGCGGGGTGGTGTACGACACGAGAAAAATGTGTACCACGAGACGAGAGATAAAATACCAGACCGATATAATATGTGCGTATAGCCGCCGCGGTGCAATACATATAACGTATATTGTATAGGTACGCGCGTGTATTATGTAGAGAACGATCGGCGGAATAAGAGAGGAAAACGCCAACATCGACCCTCATTTATTACGAATAATATTTCGTCTTTTCTTCGCTTATATATAAATATATTTAAGAGTCCTTCGCTTTTCACAAACGAATCGCGCCGAATTTATAAAATGTTTCGTCGCTCTTCTGCATCGTCGAGATCTATTTTAGAAATCGGGACATCCCGTATTATGCAACTCTCGTCTCAGTGTACGGTCGAATTGAATTGCTCGAGAAACTCCAGAGGCGTTTCATACACATACGTTATCGGCGCTTTTCCAAATATGTCATTCTGCTAATCGCATTGGGTCTTGTACACTTGACCTACTACTCGTCGGAAATATTCTGAAACGCAGTGTTCGTTTATAAATTAATAAACGGTACGATAGACCGTCCCGAGTGTTCATCTCAAATAGGATTTACAGTCCCTGCGTTTAATTCTAGAAACACGCGTATCCATGTTCCCCAAAGTTTTTCTAAAAAATTACGTGAATAACAGCCAGGGCATGATGCCGCTTGCATTTAATTCGCGTAACTCAAATCAGTTGATTTCGATACTGTAACCGAGTTGAAATCGCACGTTTTTAGTCAATTATATATCTATTGCGTACGCACAATACTATCTTATATTATTATCCGTATAAACATTGTAATTACTGTATCTTTACCACTGGCCGGTGTTAATTAAATAAATAAATTATATTATACGTGTGTGTGTGTGTACCATCTCTATGGGCCGTTGTCGGATCGTCGTGAAAACGACGACGGAACAACGTTTGTGCAGTTCGTCGGCGAGAATATAAAATAATTCGTTTTCCGAATCTCGTCGAAACGATATTTCCAGTTACGCGTATTCACGGTGTACGTGAGACGTATTACAGCGCCGACCTAGATCAACCGTTATTTGGACGCTATTTTTATACTCGTATTTTTATCGTGGAAATATAAATAATAATAATAATAATACGTGGTGTAAGTAAGACTTGGGCGTGTCGTTGTGGATAACGAAAAATTTCGACGTATTGGAAAAATAATCAAAACATCGGTCGTCGATTCCACGACGAGCCGAAATCGGTACAATTATCTTGTATATTTTCTGACGTATTTCAAACGGTGGTCCCTATTAGATAATTGAATACAATTTTTATACAATTTTTTTTCTTCTAAAAAAACCTTTTAATAATAACCGAACGTACTAATAAATTAAAATCGAATTTTTTTAACATTTCAAACAAACGTTTCGGCGATCGCCTATATCACCTTCACCGCCGGCCCTGCGTTTATTCCCTATATATGGTCTTACGGTATTGAAATTTACTAGAGAAAATGAAATCGTTCGAAAAATGTCTTCCGATTTCCCGGTATTTACGACGATTATTACACGTTGTTAAGGTGTTTTATACAACATAAGTCCTACACGTTACATCGACTATATTATGATGTATTCAAAAGTATGTTGACAATCTTAAATCGCAATTTTTTTTTTAACCGTCTTTCGAATAACGAAATATGTAACATTTTTACCGTGTAAATTATTACCGTCGGTTCCGTTCGTTTTTCTTATACACCAAATTAATTTTACGACGGATCTGCCATGATTGCAGTATTGATTATTATGCAGTATTATAATATTATTTCGTCGTTCGAGTTCAGATTTTTACAAAAAAAAACCAAAGATGACTGTCGCTCCGGACAACGAATTAGAATGGCCGCCTCACCACAATCCCGCCAACGCGGTGTTATATAATTGTTATTAAACATTAACGTGTTCTACTACGTCGAACGTCGTTAAACGTTACAATTCGATTATAACGCATATTAATTCCTTTTTAATCCTATTTCTATTAAATACGGCTTATAAATCGTATTGATTACAGTTTCGGTTTTGAAAAAAAAAAAAGAAGAAAAAAACACTTAATAAACGTTACGCGATGTTACGAAATCATTCCATAGTACACGTATTGGCGCTGGTACAGTGGTATTCAAATGTTATTTGCTGTCCACACAGTTTCTGTATTGAGTACTATTCGGAACGATCATTTAGTGGTCTGCGGAGAATTAAGACGCATCTGAGATACAGAACGCGACATATGCACGTCTTAATAATCTAACGATACGATAATAAAACGCCGCACAATAGTTCAATAAATTTTAAAATTCGCCGCTAGTTGGCACTTGTATTGCTTTGAAACGACTACGATTCGAATAATGATGACGGCGATTCAATCCAAACGACACAATAATAATAATAATAATATACGTTAATGTACTACAGCGTGTTTTAAATAAGCGTCGTTTTAAACGTTTTAAAAAAATAACGTGAAAATCAAAAATAGTATTAAAAAAAAAATGTCGTGTAAAATAATTTCTTTTACGGGGATTTTCTATCACCAACGACGTCGTGAACGTTTTAAGTATTTTCCACCACCTGATTTTTTGTTCCTATAACGCGCGCCGGCCGTTTAAATTTCAAACAATATAACAATAATTTTTCTACGCTCATACACGTAATTTTTTTTTTTTTTTTCCAATTTCATTTTAACATTTCCCCCCCGTTCTATATTTCGTATTGCGGCGGCGATTATTGGGTAATAGAAATAATATACGCATCAGTAAATCGACTCATAATATTATATTTTATGCGTCTTGTAACGACGTCGGCTCGTTTATTATATTATAATATATATATATATATATTCAATCTCGTCTTACACAATAATATGCTAATGGTGCCCGTTTTAATATTATCGGACAGGGGTCGCGCACACGGCGGCGGTGGTCCGGAGTGGCGCGCGCACAATAAAATATTTCTTATTATTATTTTTTATAACATTGTTCTCTCCTCGTATTACACGTCGTATAATATTCGTGTGCGTATATCGTTTTTCGATTTATAATAATAATAATAATATTAATAACGTTTCGAAACGAATTTCGCGTTATTTTCGTTACACTATATCGGAACGTATATTTCCATTTCACGGTCGATTTTTACGACGATACGAGACTGCAATCAGCGACATATTTTGTATTTGTTTCGTCGAAAACGATTATTATTATTATTATTATTATTATTATTTTATGACGCGTACAAAACGAGTGGGAACGCGTAGCCGGGTGAAGATTTCCACACCAAAATAATAATCGCCTGTAGAAATTAATTTTTTCGCTCGGCTCTTTGCTGACCGGAGAAAAACGTGTAAAACGATCGTAATCAAAACCGTTACCGACTCGTATTTGGTCTCTCTCTTACTATATATAAATGACTAAATATGCGCGCGACGAGCCCGACGATTATAAATATTAAATGCAATAGTCTCGTTTTCGTGTGCGGACAATATAGTGATCGATTTTAAAACGATCCGTGTGGAGGACGACGTCAAAAAAAAAACACTTGCTGCGGGATCGTTTGTCTTGAAAATTTGTATTTGTATTTTTTTTCTTAGATTTCTAAATCATTTGTGATCTATTCGCGTACGTGTGTGCGATTAATACGCGTTCAAAACGAAAGCAGCGCGAGAAGGAGAGGAAAAATAGTTTTTATTGGATTTTCATTGGCCGCCGTCGGTGTATAGAACGCGTGAAAGAGTATTGTCGCGGCACTATAGACTGGATGTGAAACGCGCTCGGAGTTGTTCGCGGTACCATATCTGTGATAAATGTTAAACGCCTTTGTTTCCCGTTTAAATTCAAATACGCGAGACGGCGGTTCCATAAATAATAACCAGAGAGTGCGAAAAAAAAAACAGAAAATAAATAAAATACGCCGTTTATTAATCTCCGAAATTATGTAAAAATATATAAATACGAGCCGCTGCGGGGCGCGAGGGAATTTAAAACGGGGAAAAAACGAGTGGCGGCGAATGGGCGAGAGAGAAAAAGAGTGAGAGAGGAGACTGCGAGACGGTACACTGTGTCTTCTTCGCGCCAGGCTTAAATACGCATTCAACTCCATCCGCGCGTACGAACTCACATTATTTTCTGTCTTTTTGTTTTTGGAAATATTTTCTTCTCGGCCGTAGCCGTTTTCTTTTTCGAGCGCACGTACCGACAACGAGAAAGCGAAAATTCAACGTTATTATTTTAACGAACGAACAAAATCGCCGTTGTATTTTACACAACGGCGAAGAATATAACGCCGTGTGAATATGTTTAATTTTTTTTTTTTTGAGGCCCGACAAAAATCCGTATATAATAAACGTTATTATTATTATTTATAACGAGAAAGCGTTAGAAAAAATAAATGTCGCATCGTTGTATGTGTTATTAATAACTGAATATTTACCGCGCGTATAGGAACGGTAAGAAGATTACGAATTTTCATAAAAAGGAGAATTTCTTCGATGTTTCTCATTCCGTGTGTGTTGTGTGTCTCGTTATACACGTGAGAGATTTAAAAACCGTAAAATAATAACGTT
This sequence comes from Chaetogeoica ovagalla, assembly GCA_032441825.1. Taxonomy (NCBI): domain Eukaryota; kingdom Metazoa; phylum Arthropoda; class Insecta; order Hemiptera; family Aphididae; genus Chaetogeoica; species Chaetogeoica ovagalla. The sequence goes on from CM063744.1 coordinate 1,225,189, forward strand.
ATTATTATTATTATTATTATTATTATAGGACGCTCGTTTAAATATACCATATACGTTTGATACGACGAGTAATAATAATAATAATAATAATAATAATAATAATAATAATAATAATAATAATAATAATATCAAAAGCTTTATAATACGCGGGAAAATATAGCAGGGCTCGTGAACGATACGAAAATAACGAGACAAAGACGGGAGTAGTAGTTTACGTTATTTTTTTTCCCCCAAACTTTTACGGTTTCTCTTTTTTCGACAAAAGTCTGATATTAAATATTATAATATAATACGCGATAAGTTGGTTTTTTTTTTTGTGCGCACGTATAACACGTTCGTTCGCCGTTATATTATTGTACAATCGGATTCCCGCGGACGGCATTTCTTTCGCGGAATTATTATCGTTATAAGTCATGTATTTATACGAACCAGTCACACGGAATAATAATATTATACGCTTATAAATAAATATTCGTATTTCGGAATGTAACTCCGAGTACAATAACGGGTACGTCGTGAGAAAACGTAGTCCAAAGAAATGACACTTAAGTACGAAACGTATATAAAATAAACGTGAAACATTCGCTATTCTATCGCGCGCGTTAAAAATAACGAAAATCTTAAAAACCTTAAAACTCACGAAAATCATATTTTCGATGACGCTATAGTAGTCCAAAGACGTATTAAAACGAATAAACGAAAATTCAAATGCGTTGACGGCCTTCGACGTTACGCCCTCTAGAAGTCCTGGACAATCGTTTTCCGGAAAAACGCGGATTAGCGCAGACAGTTTTCAGAGGAACTCGAAAGACAACGGATCAGTCGAATTCTCAGGTGTTTGTTGGCCCCGAGTCGTTCTGGGAATCTCTTCTTTCTAGAATCGAATCTCGTAGTGACTTGGGTAATTTTGAAAAAAACAGATCAGAATCGCATGCTCCACGCAACACGAATTGATTGCGCTCAAGACTATGCTCCAAAAATTTGGACATTTTTTTTTTTGAATTTGAGCGATCTGACCAACATTCGGAAAGTGTTCCGAGGGATCCGATAAAACGTTTTCCGATAGGAAATTCAACGCAGACTTTAAAAATCATTTCGGATTAGTCCGTTGCGTCGACAGTTGTTTACCGGTAATAGTGATTTTTTTTTTTTAAAAAATCGAAATCCGATAACGTCAAGAAGAAAAAAGAAATGCAAAAATATAAAATTGCTCGGGAACGGTCGGGAACCGAATACGGGTTCGCAGGAATCCGTTGTTCGTCCCTAGCGGTGTAGAATCGCACGCCGAAGTCGTTCAGACTTATCGCCAGTGGCCCTGCACAAACATTAACATTTTCGATAACGCGTGTTTAAACGAAAACGAACCGCGAAATGTTTCACATTTTCTTCGTATCCGTTCGTACGAAACGGCACACACAATGCGTGTTATATGAACGTTGTAAATTTACGCTTTACCGTAGTCGCAAGTCGAACATTTTTCCCCTACACCCGGTCACCGCCGTCTTGCGATCCGCCGTGAGAACGACGAGACCAATAACCGTACGCCGGGTAAATACGGTAAATTACGTCCTATCCGTTTTGGAGGAAAAAAATTACAATTTCAATCGTCCTGTATACAGACAATTCGCCATCGGTGGTCGTACCGACGAATGTGTATTGCGTAACGAGCGGCGCACGCGAAACCCTATTGGAACGCCACAGGACGCGTTTTCCCCTAAATATCGCACACGTACTACTACTCGTATAACACCGCGTCTCCCCGACTGGGAATCGTGTTTTTTAACAGCCACGTTAACAATATCATTACGAATAAAATATTCCGTTTGTTCTAAAGAAACAATATCAATAACGTACTTAACCACGCAGTAGCGTTTTCTTTTTAATTCACTTTTTATTTTCAATCGATCAAATTATACATATAAATATATATATATATATATATAAGTCGATATTCACGGATAATCGCCGCGAGAGCTCGGTGTATTGTTTCCAATCGTGCCGTGAACAATACGGATAAGTCTACTGTGTATGGGGGTACGAAAAATACGAGTAATTTATTATTGCCAAGGTGAATAAGAGCACGCGTACATTTATTTCGTCCCGGAGTGAACGTGAAAAATAAACGTATCGTCTTAAGAATTTTCGGCGGTTTTTTTTTTTTTGAAAGTTTTTCAGTCCTATAAAATTATAAATAGGCGTAGAAACTATTATTATTTTTTTTTTTTTTTGAAACTTATTTCATTCTATTTGTTAGGATTGGCCGGTTATTTATACACTACAATTGTGAAAATATTCAAGGTGCGTACTTTGTTTTGTCCAGCAATGTATAAAAATATTGTTTTTTTTTTTCGCGTAATTTTTATATACCGTTATCCCGCGGTTGAGATTCACACCGAATATATTATTATTATTATTATTATTTATATTTATATTTTTTTTTACTATAACAGAAACGCTGCCGCAGCCGCCGGCGATTGCGATAGAACGGCGAAAGAGGCGGCGATTAATATAACGACGTGTGACGTGCTTGTATACGTAATGCGCGCGCGCGCGTGTGTGTGAATATATTTATATAAATTTGTTCAGTTCACACTTTTATATTTATATTTATTAAACACGTGTAATATATTATATGTGGAGAGAAAAAAACACCGATTCTCCAACGTCCTCGAACCGCGATCGCGTATTAAATCTGTAAATACGCGCGTTATTATAAATTTATTATAATAATAATATGAATTTCCATTGCCGACGGTTCATTTATCGTCAATATACGCGTTTCGTGTGGACAACATTCGAGACGAACGTAACTGTGACGTAGAACACGAGTATCAATAGAGACGAACTGTAAAATCTTTGGAAAAAAACAAAAAAAAAACCGTATTTTCGCGTAAATTTAACGAAATTGTTTGTGTACGCGAGATACGCACGAAAACCGTATTTTGTAAACTTAATTAAAAAAAAAAATCACTGACTCGTGTACGTATTTCAGCGTTTGAAAACGTATTGCGCACCTAATGAATACATAAAAACGTCAGTAAGACGAGTGCGTGTATGTGTCCATATGAACCAACGTGTCCGTCAACCGGTGGGGCCCGTGGACCACTTAATAGCGGTCGGCGGAGAAAGAAAAAAGTTGCCAACATTGTATTTCATTGCCTTTCACCGGACGACGAGCGTTGGGCGTACCAAACAGTTATACGCACGCGAATACAGAGAACATAAAAAAAAAAACCGTTTAAAAATTCCTCCCTACGATATCATTAATTTTTCATCTTCTAAAATTCTCCATAAATTTATTCGGGCGAAACAAATGAAACGTTGCGGGGCGATCGTATAACGTCGTTCGGTTACGACACAATCGCCGCCGGATTCCGAAACAAAATTTCGAACTATAGTTACGGCAACGCCGCGTGTAAGATTACTCTCGATCCGGATCTAACCTAACCTATAGTGTGGGGGGGTAAGGTGAAACGCGCGTTAAAACGCATGTTTCCATAGATCTCGGTTTTGTGTTGTTTTGTTTTTTTTTTTTTTGACATTTTTCTTTCTCTTGCCCGTTGTAATTGGGAAACGACGACGCGACAACAGCCGGATGAACTCTTCGCAATGCGCTCGGACTACAACAACAGCCGTTGCGCAGTCGTTTCGGCCGACGGCACGAACGTTTTTATTTTTTTCTCATTCTTTTCCCCCCGCACGCGTATCGTATACGCGGCGGCGGCGAATCACACGCGTCTTTTGCGGATTTCATGCTGAACGCGGTGTACGGAGAAGAGAAAAGGAGTTTGCGCGGTCCTCGAACACCGTCATCGTCCGTGTCCTGATCATTTCCAATTCCTTTTTTTTTTTTCCGCGCGATTTCACGCGTCCGCCACGCGATTTCACTGTGTTGTACTACGCACGTGCTCTTTTTTTCCCCAATCATTTATTCGACCGAAATTCGTAAACGATACGCGACGGCTGTTGAAATAAATGCTTTCGAATTATATTTCGCCGACACAGTGCGGGCAAAAAACAAAAACCCTCTCTAGAAAACGATATGAAATCGACAGCGTCGTTAGTTGAGAATACGCGATTCTTGTGTTGCGCGCGCCTTTTTTTGGCCGACACTATCGGGAGCAGGAGAATAACAAAAAATCACACGGCGGCGTTCGTGCGGAACAAATAATAACAAATCCGAATAACGAACCGGCGAAATACAAACACACACACACACTTGGCGCCGTTTTTCGGTCAAAAACATTTTTCGTAAATGCATTCAGTTTTTCAACGAAACGACACTACGCGTTAATATATAATATTGACGCAAGTACAGTCGTTGAATAAAATATTTGAATGAGAAAATATCGCGTATTCATTGACACGTCGTTGCGCGGAAACGGTGCACGTTTTACACGTATCAATAACAATAATAACAATAATAATAATAATAATAATAATAATAATAATAATAATAATAATAACAATAATAATAATAATAATACAATGGCGTTCGAAGCCTGTCGCGGATATTGAACGAGAATCAGTCGAATGTGTTACTGTGTGTGCGCACGCGTCGTATTATAACAACCCGATAATACCAGAATACGCAAAGAGTAAATAAATCGATAGTTACGTGCAATAAAAATATGGTCTTTGGAAGAAAAAAAATTATCTATTGGATGAAATTTTTTTTTTATGAACTTTGTGATGTGTCTTATTCCAGTCCAAAAAAAAAAAAACGAAAAACAAAAATACGTCCATAACGTTAATTAATGTTTTACTTAAAATAATTAGGAATCAAAAAATATTATATTTCGACGCGTTTACGTCTTGACAGTTTTACAATCGTTTCAACGAGAGTCTCAATAAAACGCGTCACCGACAATTTTTGAACATTAAAAAAAAAAAAAAATTATAGTGCCTGTCCCGTGGACGCAAGCCTGTAATACGAGCGTATAATCACAGGTGTGTGTGTGTATAAAACATTTTTCCTTTTTTTTTTTGTAACGTTTATTTTCGAAACGCGTATTTCGAATGCGTATTCTCATATATATATATACAAATTAAAGTGGATTCTTTGAATTTATGACCGCACTTCGGCTGTATATAATAATAATAATAATAATAATAATAATAATGTATATAATATGCACAGTTGTGCGCGCGCGTATAAATATAATATAAATTCATATACGATATAATAAAACATACATATATATATATATATATATATATATATATATATATATATATATATATAAAGAACCAGCCTCGAGCGTCCCCTCATTGTTGTCGTAATTGTCCAATTATTCATGTGTGTGTATACTTTATTATACGAATCCCGTTTCCATTTGTGGGCGACGACGGTTTTTCGAATATCGTATAAAACGACGATCCACGCGCAAACCGACCGGAATAATTCGGCCGGATTAAATACAGCGAAAAATAGAAGAAGAAGGAAAAAAAACGCATACTTCAAGTACAACAATCGATAAACAAACGCCGCGCCTATTTGTTTATTTATCAACTCGCGTGTGTATAATAATAATAGTTGCTCCGAATATTATACGCGTGTACGATATGCGAATAAAATCATTAAACGTTTTCTGACCAATGGCTTCTCGTAGAGGATGCGAACAGTTTTTAAACGTTACATGAATGACTTCGTCAACTACTGTAATTGAATGGCCGACCATGCTCGGCGTTAGGAATATTGTAAAAGAAAAATTACCGCGTTATTGCGACGTTGTTTCGCGCACATTGCACGGGAAATATTCGATTTTTACGTGTTTTTTGAAAACGGATTACTTGTCATTCGCCGTAGAGCGTTTGCCGCTATACCTACGCACGCGCGGAACAAACAAAAGTTCAAACGGAAAATACGAATTCGCTGTACAGAAGAGAACCCAACGTGAACGCGGACTTTAACGGTTATGTCGAATTCGCGCCGTGTCAACAAAAACGTCAAAAGCTAAATAATATTTAAAAAAAAAAAAAAAAAAATGTTCGCTTATAAAAAAAATTATATTTTATTTAAAATCTCACAGTACTGCCTGCACAAACAACAGTACAAGTGGGGATTCTTTATAATATCTACGGCGTGTATCATTCGAACGATTTGCCTCCAGTAACAATACGTTTCCCCTTGTGTTCGGAGAGAAAACCCGTGCGACAGCGACTGACGAACGTTCACGAATCGGTGTGGTGAATTTAACGAGGAGAATTTGCGATCGCTTCAAACCGAACGCGAATCGACAAATCGCTTTTTCCGAGTATACACCGGTAATGAAAACGAAAAAAAATAATAATAATAATAATAATTCTCGTTTTCGCGAACGGATGCTAAAAAGCGATTGTTTCTCCGAAACCGTATTACACGGAACGTTTTCCCCAGACATTATATCGTTTCGTTCCGCGCATAACGTAAACGAATTTAATAATATTCGTAACGGAAGAATTCAGAGCGTGTGAAATCCGCACACACACACACACGTTGTGATGTTTTCGCGAATCCGCAGAAAGATTGTTAGTGAAATATTTCTGCGACATTCGGCGGGACGTTGGTGTTGCGGATCCGCGCGCAGACCGACAAATAGTGCAAATAGGAGACGGGGGGATTAGTACGTTTTAAGAATGACGTTCGGCGGTCGAAACGAACACGTCCCGAAACGGAACGTCTATGGCGTCGTTATACGTTATACGACGACGCTCGCGTATAAAACAAACGGCCGAAAAAAGAAAAAACGTATATATATTTACACAACAAAAGTGTAAACACGAACGATATTCGAATAGTTCTTTTTTTTTCCCCTCTCTCTCTCTCTCTCTCTCTCTTCGAGAATTCTCTCGCGATAACAATTATCACGGTCAGTCGGCGTATAATCGTATGGTAATCGATTTTTCTCGTCTGCCGCGTACCTACGTATTATTTCCGGCGGAACACACGAATATTGTTTTTTTTTTTTTTTGTCGTTATTTATTTCTTTTTTGTTCTCCGTTACGCGTTGTTTTCAAAACAGTCTCCGTTGGCTTTGTGCGTACACACACACACACACACAAACGTTGCACGCGTATTACAAAACGAAACGTATAAAATAATATATACGGCGTAATCGTCAATCGTTGACAACACTTATGCCGCGCGGGTTCTGTAATTTAAATATTTAAAAAAAAAAAAAAAAAACGATTGCGACGACGTTATAAGACGATTAGGGGGGGGGGGAAATTAGAAACGACGAGCGATAGTCGAAAATCGAATGCCGCCAACGATAACGGCGAGTATATCAATCGGTCAATTTTTTTGCTAGTCGATTCTGACGTACGAATCGGCCGAGACCGTTAACGGAGCGCCGCATTGGAGTGAGTTTGGATATCGAAAAAAAAAAACAAAAAAATCCGTGTTGCCAGAGAAGCAAAAGTGTTATGACGTCCAGAGATCCAGAAATCAAAGCCGGATCTTTGCAAAAGGAGTTCGGACTCGACCGGGGGCAAAAACAATGGTGTTATTTTTCTTTTCAATTCATTACTACACGTTTGTTCCTATAATGGCGGTCGAACGGTAAATCAATCGTTTTCAATACGAACGGGGTTTCGAAAAGATTATATAAATGAACGATTGAGTTCGTCGTTATAAAACACACCAGAAGCAATGGAATCTCTCGAATCATTGGCATCTAAAAATAATAATAATAATAATAATAATAAACCAGTGGTGGTATGCCACCGCGAGTCACGACTTGGGTGTCGTGTAGCTTTATAAACATTTTGTCTCCTAAACTGAAAGCGATACTCAAATGTACAATAAAAAAAAAAAAATCAAGAACGTTTTGTAACATGGCCAAGGCTATATTATTATGTAACTTTTGGAGCAAATGTGTTTTAATAAGTAGCAAGTAAGACTCCATTTGAATCACTGAATATTGGAACTGAACGACAACAATATTTCGAAGACCATCCAAAATTGCACATAATAATGGAGTGTAACGTTTACACGCGAAAAGAAAAATCGTTTACGAGTGTTTTTTTAAACAGACTTTTATATACGCTAAAAACAACAACAACAACGAATATGTGAGTGTGTGTGTGTGTGTTTCGAAGACGGACGGGGGGTGGGGTGGGAAAAGAAAAAAAACTGTTAATTTTTTCAAAAAAAAAAAAACGAGTATAATAAAAAATTATTATAATATATGCGTATACGTTTTTTTTTTTTTTACTTTTTCTCGAGAGAATGTCGTTTTACATGTTTAACGAACTGCCACCATTGAATAACAATGTAATATCAAAAAGGCGGTGCGCGGCGCCGCGCGGAGAATAGAACATATTATATTTATTATTGTATTAAGTTATATATTATATAATATACGCGGCATATCGGTTTATTATTATTATTATTATTTATTTATTTCTTTATTTATACACAATAAATTTATATATATACGTACGACGAGATCGGAATTCTCTCGACCGGTACGACACACAGGTGAATTTTTTTTTATTCTACATATAATGGTACACGTATAAGTTATTTATTTATTTCGTTGCTTATACACACACACACAGTTTACCGGAATTCTTCTCTTTTTTTTTTTTTTACGGCGAACGTTGTTTACGACAGGAGGTGGCTTGGCCAAGTGGAAATATTTTCTTTTCTTTCGATTTTTATTTTTTTACTCGATTATACGTATATAGTGGATTTTCGGTGTTCGCGCACATACAGACGCGCGATAATTATTTTTTAAACGAGTTTTTAACAATAATATAATATGAAACAAGACGAGATATAATATCGATTTCTACGTATATAATATCAACGGCGACGATTTTACTGAGAGGAGAATTATTAATTATTATTATTATTATTATTATCGTACGAATTACTCGCGAGAATTTCACGGTTTTCGGGTACGAAATGACAAGAAAAAAAAAAAAAAAACGAGGACACGATGTATAACCGTCGAAACGTGTCCCGTCGGGTTGAAAACAAGAAAGAACAACGGCGTCGTGTTACGATATAATGCGAGAGTAAAAAAACAGTGTGTGTTTCGTCTGTGAAACGGGCGAAATACGCGAGTGCGTCCAACGAAATTTGTGCAAACGAAAACGTGGAAAAAAAAAAAAAATTTCATACAGTGTTCGAACGAACGTAAAATACCGCACTGCACAAGTCGTACGCGCGACATCGATCGAATGGAAGAAACACTCCGCGCGCGCGCGCTACGTTTTCGCGACGAAATTTCTCTATACACTTGCAAAAGCGTACACAGTGTACTGCGGTGATTTCGTATAAGGATTTTTTGAAAATATCGCGAAAAACGATTATAAAAATTATACGTATATATATATATTTTTTTTTTTAATTTAACATTTATCGCAAAACGCGTTATAAAAGTCAATCCGATTGAATTCCGTCAGCGACGGCGTATCGTGAAAGTCTAGCGGACGATTTGCGCAGCACACAAACTTCAGCAGGATCCGTTCATGCGTGTGAATTATACGAATTCACAACTGAAATCATAATGACCGATAAAACCATAATTTATATAGAAAAAAAAATCCGATTTCGTATAAACGTTATTCGGAATGTTTAAAAAAAACAAAAAAATTAGCAATTTTTTTTTTAGTGAAAAAAGCGATTTTTATTTACCATCGTTAACGTTATACGGGATCGTTCAGTCGTCCCATCCTCCCGGATTATTCGGGACCCGAACACGGTTCCCGCGGGATACGTCTCGCGACGACGGGTTTTGTTTTCGGATTTTTTTTCGCTTCGTCCGTGTTTCGCGTTCGCGGTCGTTATTTACAGCGTTCGCGTTTATGGGCGCGACAGATATAAATTAATTAATACGAAAACGGGACGGGACGGGGGAGAAATGGAAAATTATACGCGTGGTGTGTGTATGGAATTGTTGCGAATTCCACGCATGACAACACAACGGCTGCGGCTCCGACACACCGGACGACACGCTGGCGGCGGTTTTATACAACGCGGGCGTGGTGGTGGGCATCCGTCGGCATATATTTATTTATTTTTTTTTTGTCCGTCAACACGACCGCGTGTTTTCCCTCGGACGTTTTCAACGGACGAGGAGACGTCTCATTTATCACGACGGATGGCAAACGAAACCGTCCGCCGTGCACGGATACGACATTTTTCCGTCCAAAGAATATACGTGTAATGAACGACAACAAAAAAAAAAAAAAAAGACGTAATAAATCGCCCGATTGGAATTCGATAAAAAATTCAAACGCCGGATTCGTCGTCGCGGTTTGTCCGAAATTTTTTACGTCGTAAAAACAAATACGTACACGTGTGTGTGTATCATTTTACACTGTATCGACGAGAAACGTTCTATGATGAAATCGTCGTTTTTTCACGAACTGGATCGTGAGATTCGCCCAACTCACGGAATTCAAACAATAAACGGATATGCGCCGTTAGCCAGGGTTGTGCAATTGGGGGTTTGAGTATGAATGAAACTATAGGTTTTTGCATTGGGCGCGTTGCTCAACGCTCGTGTTATAAATGTACCGTACGAGGAGGACTCATTTCGGTAAAAACGTAAAAAAAAAAAAAGCAACGGGGCCGGGAGAGTTTTTAATTGACACCGCCATCCTACGCCGCCGATTCGTGCTCGTATAACGAAAAAGAAGATTTTCTCTCGAGCGCCTACAGATTACAGGAGTGACGATGTTCTGTTGATCCGTTCTCAAACACTGCCAAACTAGAGACTGGACGATTCGATAGCACGTACCGCCGAGTCACCGGTCTCCGAAAAAAAAATCAAACCAACAATTTCCTCGAAGAGCGCGTTTCGGGAAAGGCGCGTGTGTAATTCTTATTGGGTTCGCGGCGAAATGCCGAAACACGCGAATTCGTACGATGACTATATTTATGTGTGGAATTACGTTATAAAAACGTGTGCACTCTATTCCGTAAACGCTTCAGGACCACGGTAAAAATAATATTATTGTCCGCGACAAATGACGGTCGCCCCCGCCTTATTTTAACGCGAACGACGACGACGACGACGCTGACTGCGATTCCCCGCAAATCCGATTCGATTCCATCTCTCCGAGTCCCTCGATCTATCAACAGACTCCGCGACTCCGTTTTATCCGTTTCACTGTACCAAAAAACACTAACCCTCTTGTCGTCGTCGTCGTCGTTCATCGATCACGCGCGCCGGACCCGAACATCAATCAACCGCCGTCACACACCGCGCCCGAAGTAAACGACGCCGTGTGCGATACACAATAGGGTTGGTGGTAACGTTATTAATAATTTTAATATTTAAATTATATACGGTTTTTTTTTTGGCATACAACAATAATATACGACGTAAAATTGTTAATTTAGAATTATGAATTTTAACTCTTTTTTTTCTTTTTTTCATCGCGCCAATCGCTCACCCAACTGTCTCGGCCCGCAGTTTAATCACACGAAAACGGAGCCAAACCCCTCTGTCAATGTCCACCCAGCATCCACATCGATGGACACCTGACCTGACCGAGAGGAAAGATTCGTTGTACCGAGACGAGATGCAGGTGTGGAAAGAGGAGAAACCAAGTGCACGGAACGTAAACGGAATAACAATAAAACGGGGGGGAAAAAAAAAAAGCTGTGCCGCATAAATATCGGTTCGAAACGCGTTTGCCCGCCGTAGCTACACTGAGTGGTCAGTCGGTTGGTATACGCGTCTTTCTGCGCGTTAAAATGTCTCTAAAATTCCGGTCGACCCGTGCGTTTACTCAGTTTGTTGCAACTCTCTCGTCTTCAATTCGTAGTTTTTTTCTTCTTCCGTTTAATAGCGGGAAAAAATACTATTGGACGTCGCGTCAACAAATCAATTTATATATTATATTTTATGCCCGTTCTACATTTGTTTTGAAAATAAACGTCGGACAGATCGTCGATCGTCAACGATGTGTATTTGTAACGTTTTTTTTTTTTTTAAACGAATAACGACGAAAATCGTTCACGAGTTTTATACCATTTACCATAATATGTCCGACGGAAAACAGCGTCGTAATGTAGTTGGCACGCGCATTTTTTGGCGGAGAAACGCCGCGGGTCGTCGTTATCAATCGATTGGTGGCGCGCTTGAGCGATTTCGCGATTATTAAACGGAGACAAAAGCCGTCGTATGAGCTCGTATTACGCGAAACGATGTTGTCATTTAAATATTTCGTTCGACGTATTTCAATCGCTCACTGTAATATACAATAAACGATATAATATGACGTAGCGCATTTAACCATCAGGTAAAAGTTTGAAAATTCGCCGTCGTCATCGGTGTTTTTTATACGGCGAATTTCCTCCATTTATTATTATTATTATTATTATTATTATTATACCGTGTAATTATGAGTATACGCGTAGAAGAATTCGCGTTTATAAATAAATTAAACGCCGTACGAGAAACGACAAAGTAACAACAATACGTGTTTTGCCGGAAAATTACTTAAAAAAAAATATATTTTACGTATTTTGAACGCGTAAAATATTTGCTAACACAAAATATCGACGAAAACGTTCAACGCGTGTTTTTAATAATATTATTATTTCGTGTCGGAAATACAAAAGAGAAAAGGAAGACAAGAAAAACATTATTTATTATTCAAAGACTCGATTTGTTGAGTTCTAGAAATATATTTCATTAATATTTTTCAATTTGTATTCGTCGTAATATTTTTAATAATAATAAAAAAAAAAAATCCCTCCTATAAAATGATTATACATTTATATGAAAAGCTTGTAAACCATTTGATGAAAATTTCAAATCCGAATAGCCAATTGTCGCGAGAGATTTTTACACGTCTCGCGCGCTCATCTCTTAGAAGGAAGGACATTTTATTGCATGCTTTTCGCTTAAAATACATTTTAACATCCGCCTGTATGATTACTATGAATTTTTATTCCCCACGACTTTATTGTATACAGTAGAAGAACAATATTCGACTATATAATCGAAAATGGGTGTTAAATTCCGTATAGGAAACCGCTATAAATATAATTATATTTACTAGTATTCGAGATGTTGGGCCTTCAAATAAAGTACATTACTCAAATTTTTTTTTTTTGAAATTTGAAAAATTGTGAAGTACATTTACTTTTCGACGACGTACGATCATTATTAATTCATATTATTTAAACTACGAATATATAAGTGCCCAATTATATATTATATTATATAATATCACATGGGCAAAACAGTACGAACATATTATGTTATATATTTCACATGGCCACGGGCAACTGAAAGAATGTGGTTTTATTATTCGATTTTCTAAATAAACGCGCGTAATATTATTATAAACGTTTAAATTATTTTTATAACTATATTACGCGCTCATACACAATTTCACGTATAAATTCAGTTTTACGTTTTATCATTACCAATGACAACGCCGTACTCTATTTGAGCGACTTTTTACCTCGAGTCAACTGTATCACCTTGTATGTACTGAATTCGTAAATTTTTACAAATTAAAACGAAACGACTTGCGCGTATTCACTCATATTGCCAGTACGTGGAATATAGAAGATATTATCATTATAATGTGTCATTATTCTTTCGATTTTACAAGAAAATTAAAAAACAAATATATATATATATTAAAATTGCGCGCGTCATAAACTTTTGTTGAAATTTATAAATATAGGATATAGATTTTTTTTGTTAATTTTTCTTATTATTTCGAATTGCGTTTTGTTCATCACTAGGAGGCGCAGGCGGACGATTATTATTGTCCTTCTCTGGCCAACATACTGAACACGCTCATATGATACAATAATAATGCGCACTCACGAGGAAGACGTTCGACGGACGACGCAGCGTATCGTTCGAAAAACGTATACCAATATAATAATATTATTATAATGTACGTAACAGCGATATTAAAATGAAACGAGTGCGCGGGGCCTGGTAAGAGTAAAAAAAAAAAAAAAAAAATTACTGCCAGAATAAATCCGAAGACATATTACATAACGAGTTATCGTAACAGACGGGAGAGACGGGGAAATAAACATCATCATCATCATCATCATAATTTCGACCAGTTAGATTTATTTTTATTTTTCATTCCGCGTTTAACTACGTATATGACGACGACGACGATCTATCACGCGTCTTGTTAACTATTCACTCGTTAATTTAATAATAACGGGCAAGTACCGCGGAGCGTATAATTTTTCTCACTCGCTTTCCACGTGTCCATATATACATATACACACTAGTAGTGTCCATATACGCGCGTATTATATATTTATACGCAATTAACTGGTCCAGCGGGATGATGTATCCGTGTTAAACGAGTATACGCGCGTGCACGGAAATATGAACTCATATTGTTTCCCAATGACGATAATGCGCATTAACACGCAGCGTAAATCCGAACGCGAGCAGAAGAGAGGCCGCCGACGTAGTACAATCGTTAGCCCTCTCTCTCTAAACGGCCGCCACGTTTCGGATTGGGATAACACGGCGAAACACTAACGATGACGATACGAAATGTATTTTATATATGCGTGTGTATGATATTTTTTTGAAACATCGTACAAGAGAAAAACAATTAGTTTCAAAAGACGTTTTTACATACAAGATAAAGTAAAAAAATTACAAAAACTCTAAATGAGCAACCGGGAGTTGTGGAAAAAGAATAAGGACGACTGCAGTAGGAGAAACTGTGGAGAGAGAACGTGAGCGGGCATTAACAGGGATTTCGGGGGAACCAAGTAACGAACGGAAACGCGAACGCTCTTAGGGTAAATTCAGACGATTGAGAATTGAGGATGTGACTATAATATCATATGCTTACGGCAGGAGAGTTGTGAAAAGTACATACATGATGATAGTCGTTAAGGGACATTTGAAAAGAAGAACGAGAAGGCCGTAGCGTGTGACCAAAACGAAGGCGGGAAAAAGTGATGATCGTTTTGCGAGACACTCCGAGTTGACAGAACCGAGAGTGAGTGGAGATAAACGGCGCGCGTCTTCTGGAATAATTTATTTGTAACACGGAAAAACGCATCCATAGGCCAAGAAATTGACGTAAAAACCGATTCTCTCCGTTCTATACGAGAAGTATAATTTCGACCACTAGCAAAACGTAGTCGACCCTCAACAGATGACGTTTTTCTAGGGTGTTGTATCGATCAAATTTCACGCGTTTTGTCGTTCTTTATAGTTTCAAAAAAAAAAATTTTTTTTGACGCTCATAAATTATATGGCGAGACGAACACGTCCCCGTCCCCCTAATGTAAAACATAACGTTTTAAACGGTTTTTATTTGTCGTCGTCGTCTTCGTTCTCGCGCGAATTCCACACTGCGGCATCACCGGTAGAGTTATGACTCGGAAAACGATATGACGTATGACAATATTGTTTGTGAACGCTCGGTGGTGCCGTTCAAATATACTCCAGAGGAATTTTCTTCCGAATCGACTACGTATAAACACGCACACAAAACGCGGACGTAAAAAATTTATTAAACGCGCGCGATTATAATAAAATACCGGAATTTCATTACAGCCGCGTTTTCATTCGTTGAAAAATCCACCGTCTCGCCCGCGGACGGATTACTCTAATACTTACGTTAATTTGCACGCGGACGACGTTTCGCCCGATCGCGGCGGGAATTTATTGAAAAACGGAAATCGTACGCATAATACGAGTATATTATACACATAACATATACGAGGACGATTTGCAGGACACGTGAGTATCGTTAATGTTACATTGTACAAGCGGCGGGCGAAGGATCGATCGAAGGAAAATTAAAAACAAATACACGTCGCGGACGGTGTAAACACGAGAAAAAAAATAAAAAACAGTTTTTTTATATTAAATTTTTAATTAAAAATTGTCGCTCCGAACGGTTATTATTCATTCGCGTATGTTATAATATTTATTTATTTTTTTTTCATTTTTACGCCGCATGCGCTCGCACATAACCGCACGACGAGCGTCTGTCGATATTTCGAAAATCGTAATATCATCCATATCGCGCCGTTGCCATATTGTATTTCAGGTATTTTACGAAATAATTTTTTTTTTCACGGAATACTCCGCAAAAAAAATATATATATATATTTATCGATTTTTATAACGTTCGAAAGATCGACAAATCAAATTAATACGATTTCGAAACCGATTCGATTGTACAATTTATATATATATTAATCGTTATTATTGTTATAATTATATATATATATAAAAAAAAATTTCCGTTTTTTTCCCCAACGCATTGGAAAA
Source organism: Chaetogeoica ovagalla (assembly GCA_032441825.1). Taxonomy (NCBI): domain Eukaryota; kingdom Metazoa; phylum Arthropoda; class Insecta; order Hemiptera; family Aphididae; genus Chaetogeoica; species Chaetogeoica ovagalla. Next base: position 1,241,427 of record CM063744.1, read on the forward strand.
CGTCAAAAACATTTACTATTGCAAATTAATATCGAAACGTTCTCGCATTAAAAAATAATTATAACATATCGATAAATGATTGTAGAGATTTTTCTTTTTTTCCCTAGAGTCCCGGTTTCGGTTTCCGACGATTGAAACGTCGATGATGGGTACACACATTATATGCTATATCACAAGCGAATCGGTAAAAATTGATTTCGATTCGGCTACGCGAATACGATTTACAACAATTCCGTTCTTCGTAATGGCCACGTAGAAAAAAACACCGTTTTCGCGCACGATGCGCGTGTAATATTTACACGCTTTTATAGAATTCGTTCGGAATAACATTGCGCGAATGTATAAAAAAAAAAATGTTTTTTTTTCCCGAATCGCGCGGACGTCATTGCCGACGACGACGACGACGATACGAAATACAACGAGAATTGGAATTGCAAAGTCTCGGGAAGGTTTGCGCACCGGTAAAGAAAAAAGAGAAAAAGCAACAAGTCTTTGAAACGGACGAGAGCGGAGAATACAATATTTGATACCGAGAAAACGCGTTTTATATGCAAACGCTTTGCCCTTCTCCCCACTGGCCGATCGCGAAGATTCGTCGACCCGTGACTTCGCCGAAAACATTTAGCGAACGGTGCGAAAAACAATATACGCGTAGTAGTCGTGTTATATAGAGGTATAAAAAAAAAAAAAAAAAGAATTTTTCCATTTTTTTTCCATTTTTTTTTTTTATCCTTCTATATTAATCTCCGACGAATACGCGTCATAAAAACACTACCGCGTGTCCGCGAGAGATATTCCGTCGGAAAAACGCACGCGGCTTCGTTTTTATTTTTCGAGAGAGACATACGAAAAACACGTGTTTTTTATTCTCACCGTCACCGTCGTCGTATTTTTTCTTAAAAACGCGTCACGTGCCGTCTCGTCGCCGAGACGTTTGAATGACGCGACGTGAAACGCACCTCGTCGGCGCGTCGGAATGAAATGAACGAAAAAAAAAAGAAAAGAAAACGACGGTTTGATTGCGCGCGAGCGGTGGAGATGTGACACGACGGACGGACAAAAAGAGAAAAAAAAATGAAGAAGAAGAAGAAGAAGAAGAAGAAGAAGAAAAGAATATAAAAATACGCGACGAGGACACGAACGTTTTCGTGTAAATTATTTAAATATATTTTCACGGGAACGAAGCTCGGCCGATTGGCGTTGACAAATCGCGAGCCGACGGAACAGAAGTCGAACCGACGATCGCCGCGGCGCACGTTTTTATCACAAAACTCGTCCGCGCGTCAATGTATCGATTAATTACCGCCGCGCCGCCACCACTCGGCCGTCGAATATTGCGGAGCTTATAAATCGCATTGAATCGTCGACACCTCGGACGTATTCAGAATATTGTTTACCGTAACGCGCCCGTGTAAGACATTATTGTAACCAATAGTGTGCGGGCGAGGCGAGTGAATCACGCGATTTACACGGTATGACCGACCGTACGGTGTGTTCGAGATGGACTGCCGTACGAGTCAAGTGAAAATTCGTCGCCGTATCGTAGTTATCCAACGACGGGAGTTTAGATGGAGTTTCTAGGTCGGGTTAGATTCGAAACGGAACCGTCGTTCGGAACATCGAAATAGTTTTTTATATATATATAAATAAATTTACTCGGATATGATCGTTATTGTAGTATCGACTGACAACGATTGTCCGTCCGTCCTCCCTTATCGCTGTTGCGCGTAATAAACACCCGGTTCCATTGCGGTTACAACCACGGTCGTGGACCAGCGCGTTGCGTTTTCCGCGTTTAGATTCGCCGTGGTAATCGAATTTTTTTTTTTTTGTTTGAAACGTCCTGAAGCTCCGTGTACCTGTTCTGGAGAACACGTCGCGCACAACGAGTGTTCAAAGAACGTTATTCGTACAAAATGGTAAAAACGATAAAATTAACTCTCCGGGCGCCTCGAAGCGACGCGAGCACGTTAAGAGCGAAATCGTAATATTATTACAGCGATTTGAATGCGTTAAGACTAATCGCCGATGTGGTCGGTATAGGGGCGCGATATCGTGCGCGCGCGTGTGTGATCGATGCGCGTCATACGCAATGGCCGGAAATGATTAACCGACGATCGGCCGGCTACGGCGTTCTTGTCACCGCCACACAACACACATCGGCCAGAGGTATTTTCGCGATACGCGCGTTTTTATTCCTCCTGCGTTTTCTTTTTCGCCCCGCTCTCACTCTGTCTCTTTACTCAAAGTGATTGATGTGCTCGCACATTTTATTCCCCTTGTCCCTCGTAGGCGATGGCCGGTATACGATAAAGGCAATACATTAAACGCACACAGGAATTGATCGTGTCACCGCGCGCGCGCGCGTCTCCCTGAACCGAACCGGGATCGTTTCTCCGGCGTCCCGTCGTTACCGTCGTAACACGCGTTGTGAGCAAAATATATTATAATAATAATAATAATATTAATAATAATAACTCGCACCGTCGTCTTGTGTAAACAAACGCGCGCACGCGGATTTCGTATTATAATATTATAATAAAGCGATCCGGGCGGAATATACGTATATTATCATACGGCGTTTTCAATTAAAACGACCGGCAAACTTCGCGGTAGACTTTCAACAGCGGGTGACAGCGCGCTGTCGACTCTACCGCGTGCCACCAAACCCTCCTACCGGCTGTAATAGTAGTAGTAGCAGCCAATAGCTGCGACGCGGAAATTCGCCGAATAAAACGTTAGGCGGGACATTTTACCATCTCACGTTTTTGTTTTATCGTTCCGTGTGTCATAATATGATATGCTGGTCTTGTTGGCGGACAACTAGAGAGAGAAAGACGCACGCACGTGTATCGCGAGAGAAATCCGGCAGACCAACGTCAACGCACTTACGTATCTCCCCGAATGTCTCTGTGTTTCTTCAAAAACGATTTTTCACAATATTATTGTGCGCAACAATCGACGACGACGACGGGTCAACGCGTCAACGTGCCACACGCGGCGTTTGAAATCATTACCCCGCCCGCCGCACAGTTAATTGGAAAAGTTTCGTTACGCCGAGAACACGAAATTCGTCGCGAAATTCTCCGCGAACTCGACGGGATTAAATTACGCTTAAATTGCGTTAAAAAGTTGAGTTTTGTTTTATTTTTTCTTTTACGGTAAATTCGTTTTTGAACACAGCGCGCGCGCGCGCGTTGAGATTTCACACAAAACGATTATATATTGTCTAAATATATATAATATATATATATATATAATTTTTTTTTTATTTACTCAATGTGGCTTTACTTTTCAAACGTAATGAATTTCCTACACTTTTGAATGACAAGCTCAACGCAATATTATTTCCGCGGTTTTTTCTTTTAAACGATTGTTGAAAAATCGTAACGTTTTCGAACAACTAATTATAAACCACCCGTTTTTCTTTTCTCGATTCAAACAATTATTACGATTTAAATAACGTTTAACGCGGGGTTTATTTTTATTTGTCGTGTTATCTAATAGTTCAGAGAGGTGACGGCTTATTCGGTACGCGCGCGTATTCCTCGCCATTTTATAATTCGCATTTTTTTTTCCCATCTCGATTTTCAATTTTAACTCGTTTAAAATAAAAATCCGACTAACACAGACTATAATCTATCTCGGTCTATTGTCTCCGGTGTCGTCCTTTATGGATTCGAATAAAAAGACGAATAATACGTTACCGAAGGAGGGAAAGACCAAATAAGCATTGAAAAGTGCTGTTGATTTTTCGACTGCAAACTTTTGGAATTTTCAACACCGACAACGAATACGCGTATACACTATATTGTGCGATTCGAATTCCATTTATTATTACGTGTTTTTTTTTTTTTTGCAATCTTTCTCTCCTTTTTAAGAATCGAGTGCGCGCGTACGCCTTCGCTGCACAGTCGTCTCGTATTTGACAAACGGCGTGTACAGCACGAAATATACCGGCTATATTTGTATAGAAAAAAAAATATATGTTATATTATATTTACTCTCTTGCCGCTCGATAAAATAATAATAACAAAAAATAAAATCGAATTTGAAATTGAATTTTTTTCCACATATATATATATATGACGAATGAGAGATCAACCCCTGCCGACACCGGCTGCTCGTCGTAATTCGATTTGTCCGTACACACCGTGCCAGTAACATATAATATAATATAATATTTGGGAAGAAGAGTACAATAATACGAGCAATAATTTCGCAATGGAAAACGTCGTGTAGTGGTATACACGCGTAGTATTATTTTTTTTATCGATAATGTAATACGACAGTTTTGAGGAGGTTGTTACAGGTAATAGTGAAACTAAGTTTTTTTTTTTTGTTTTTACGAAATTGACGTCGAAATTACAAATACACGAATACGCATATTACATAATCCGATGTCGGACTGATTGTAATTGAAATCCGTGTAGTAAATTCGTCAATTTAATTGCACGCCCACGCGATGCGGCCATGTGTAAATATATTACGCAATATATTTTGCGTATTAATTATACGAGAAAAAAAAATGACACTATAACACGTAATAATAATAATAATAATAATAATAATAATAATAATAATAACAATTATAAAGGAAAGAAAGCGAATATTCCGAACGCGACGCGTTATAATTTGTAATAAAAATATCGTATACGCGTGACCCGGTATACATTTTACATATGTATACGCATTAGTACAACAATCGTCTAAAAAGCACATTTATTATTTTATATTGAAGTGTAGTACATTAGCCGGAAAACTTATCTCACTTTTTCTTTTTTATGGTATATGACATCAATAAAAAATAAATAAAATAATAATAATAATAATAATAATAATAGGTACGTATAAAAACTTTTTGGTCGGACCAACGGATTTTTCATTGTTCGAAATCGATAGGTCGTACGCACGGCAATATAATATATTATTATTATTATTATTACATTTTAATGAAATAACAACGACGCGGACGCGTTATACGACTTATATGAATCCATGTAATTCGTGTTCGAGAAAAAAAAAAGAAAATAACGTTTTTACTGGTTTTTTTTTATATATTTTTTTATTATTCGATAATAATTATTACACGCGCCCCGCATAAGACGGGATATTATATAATACAATCTCATACGGTCCCGTTAAATTTTATTGTATTCAATGAATCGTCGTCGTCTACTGTAACGCGCTTATTACAACGTTTACCACAAAAAAAAAAAAACGATTTCGACTCTCTACGCGTCTATATATTGTACTACATAAAACGTGCGTGTAATAAAATATAAATTCGTATATTATACTCACACGCATAATTATAATATATATATTGGTGAATAGGCGGAGGTTTTCTTTACAAGACTATAGTGTACAATACGTTTGTAAATAATAATACTTTTTAATCCGTATATGGTTTTTTTTTTTATTATAATTATTATTATTATTGAAACCTTGTGTAAAAACAATTAGTTTCGACGATTATTACGACATATTGCGAATTACATATTACCAACAACATAATTAATACAAAAGAAAAAGAGAAAAAATAAATAAATAATAAAAAATAAGAAGAGACGATTACAAAGTTATAACAGCAAACCGGTGTTGTGGAAGTGTGGCGAGGATGACAGTAGGAGACTGAGAAGAATGAATGTGATGGGCATTAAAAGGAGTTTTGAGGTCATCGAATAAGGAATGGAACCGTGATCGCTCAAAGGATAAATAGGGACAATCGAAAAGGATATGACGGACGGTAGGAAAGACGTGAAAGGTACAAAGAAGAGAGTCATCAAGGGGCATTTTAAAAGAATGAGAAGGAAGTACGGTGTGACCAAAGAGCGAAGACGGGAAAATGAGGTGATTGTTTGACGGGATACTTCGAGATTAAGGAACCAGGGATGAGAGGGGATAGAGGGCACATCGTGTATAACAGGGGTGGCCACTAACCTTAACTTTGGGAGCCGCAAATTTATAAAGCTAATTTGAGGCGAGCCACATTGTAAAACGATGTTTATGAAATGAAGACACAATGAAAAATGAACTCAAATGAAGGTTTATTTTTTACATAACATAAAACATTATTATTATTGACATAGTTATTAACATTATTATTGATTTATTTATGAGAAGTGCTTTTTCGAGTGTTCATTTTTTCTGTAAACTTTTTGAAATCTGTAACGCGATAACGGAAATCATGTTGTTATCGTCGTCGTCTGACGCGGTCGTAACACACCGTGACTATTTTTGGCTACACATACTAAAAGCACCGCCGCCATGCCTAATAACCTACCTATACCTAATAACGACTGTAATGATAACGAAATCGACGGCAATAAAAATGCTATCTAACGTTTCAAACGATTCTAACAAATTTTATATTTATTAAGTTTAGTCTAAATTTAGTTCAAGAGCCGCACGAAACTGCTTTAAGAGCCGCATGCGGCTCGCGAGCCTCGTTGTGGCCACCCCTGGTGTATAACATAATTTTATCGTGGACACGGATATTTCGGGCGATTTTGCCAGCAAGCCAACAAGAGACCGTACTGGCTCCCGACTACTGGTTATAATTATTACGACGGTGGCGGCAATTGAGTAGTCTTGAGTAACTGTCTTCCATTGCTATCGGGAATAAAAAAAGAAATCAAAAAAGAAATTACGTACGAATATCGCTTTGTAAACCGTATATAATTTTTGTTGGTTATGATTTTGTTATTATCGACGGTACTGTTTAAAATGTCTTAAGAAATGTATTTCGATCGGTTTTCAAATCGTTATTCATTGTATACAACAAATCGACAACGACCGATTATTTATCATACCGATTCCGGTAACGTACATAGATATAATTTCTTTCATTTTTTCTAAACTCGAAATTTTTTATTCCACGCCAATATTATTTTAGTGTTTTTATCACATACGTTTTTTCTAAAACTATACACTTGGAAATTTGAATTTGCTTTTAATAACGATTGGCCATTAATCAAAACGACCGTACAGAAAGTCCAGAGAACGTATACTCGCTCTATACTGTATATATATAAATAACAATGTCGCCAACAACTGAAACCGTTTTTATTAACGAATGTATAAAGTTCATTTAACGACGTTTATGTACACACTACACACGCGCACGTAGTTATAAATATATTAATTATTGTACCAATTACCTAAGTTTTCCATATAAGTACTGATTTATACGATCGTATTATTTTGTATGACGCGAACATTTAATGGAACACCATGAATTATTATATTAATTATTTATAAATAATACCCGTGTATATTACACGTGCGTATACAAACGGATACGCGAAGACATTGTTTTAAAGCTTTCGCGTGAATTAATTGTTTCTTTCGGGAAATGTGTGAAAACGCGGACGAAGAAGACGCTTTCCGATGAAACGAAAACGTACCCTTTGACAGAATATACAAAGTGAAAGTAAATGAAATTATAAAAATGCATAATACGACTTGAGCACAGAATTAAGTCTAATTACGTGTAAAAATCGTCCGTGTTCTTTCCCAGCCAAAACTTTTTGGTAATTGAAAGAAAAAACTTGAACTCGAAGCGTATTTATTACTTATAAAGGAATGAAACATATTTACATTTTTTATCCGCGTAAGACTGTTATTCGCAACAATTAAACACGGATTCGCAGCAGAATACGTATGTGCCCCTTTGAAGCAATACACGGCAAAAGCGAAATGCCGAGATGACTTAAAACAAAAAAAAACAAAAAAAAAAAAAAGAAAAGAATTTTAGTTAGTAAAATTAATTTAACTAACTCAAAGTAAGTTTATGATTCGAGTTTTTAGTACGTTCTAAAGTTTTTTGCTTTTTTATATCATTCACATAAAAAGAAAAAATTAACGATTTCAATTTTTATATTATTATTATTATTATTATAAAATTAAAATAAAGTGCCTGGAAAATATTATATTTTACACGTTTAAATAAAAAAAGTAGATTATAATATTGAAATATTACGATTATTAGCTATACATATATATTTCCTAATTGAATACAAAAAATAAATATATAATTCTGGAACATTTTAGAAAATTGAATAAGTTGCAAAAAAAAAAAAAATATATATATATATATACAATATACATACAATAAAAATAAAAATAAAATATTTTTTTTCGATTACTAAAAAATAATTTCTCGTATATTCATAAAAAAAAAAAATATTGACGAAATATAATATTTTATTTCGTTATATACGTAAGACAAAAACGTAAACGACGTATTATAAAATACAGCGGATGGAGAGACGAACGCGCCAAGTATTATCCTCTGTGCATTATACCAGTAAAATATATTCCAAAATCCACGAAGTCGTTGTTATTAAAATTTAATTTGTCACCGAACATGCGCAAATACGAGTATATCTATATATAAATATACTCGTATTAAATGTTCTCCTAAACCGAGAGAAAGTTCACGAAAAGATTTTCGATTTAAATCTAACGAATATCGACTATATGTATATCAAAACGTAGTATTCTTGTTCAAGAAATTAAGGGTATAAATATATTTATGTATATGACAAACGCAATAACTTTTGTCCTGTTTCGAAAAGTTTTGATTCTTTTTTTTTTTTCCAAATACCAATTATACTTTTATACTCATTTCCAATTCAATATTTCAATTATAAAGAAATCGAAATAAAAATAATAAACATTTATATTTTAATTTTCTTCGTCTTTTTTTTGCTTTCAATTCGATTTCCAAAGTTTGTTCGATTACGAATGGTTTTATTTTTCTTCTTCAAATAAATCCATCTTATTCTCGTGGTAGCGGTTATAAAAAAATTGAAAAAAAAAAATAGCGTCGATTACGGATTTTCCGACAAAAACGTTCATCACAATCGAAATGTACAGTTTTATTTTTGGTTCCGAATTCTCGTATACCTCAAATGCAATATCATATACACACGATGTATATAATATTATACCCAGAGGTATATTGCTTGTACAGCTGACAGCGATAGTTTTTGTAAATAACAATTGGAGCTCCGTTCAAAAATCGTTTTTTTTTTTCGAATAAAATGATTATTACAAATTCATCGAGTATTAATCCGTCGACGTGTAATTCGATCGCGCGACGACTATACCGGCCAATTGGATCCGTATGAATCAATCCAGGGATTGCAATTGTAATCGAACACGTCGTGCTGAATCCGATATCGATTCGATAAAATGCTCGTGGATCCAAATGACTGCGCACACGGCGCATAGTTATATTTTTTCGCCATACCGTCCAGACTCACCATTTATAACCAATAAAAAATATATATAAAATAAATAAATACACATATACATATATTAAAATGTATATTTAAATATTAAAAAAAGCCAATGAGTATTATATAAAATAAAATGAGAAGGTTGTTGTATATGCTATTTTATTACTACCGGTTTCGACTAAAAGTCATCATCAGGTAAAATATTAAAAAATACAACAACAAAAAATTACAATAAGTAATTCTATTACTTATTATAATTTAATATTAATATACATTTTAATATATGTATATGTGTATTTATTTATTTTATATATATTTTTTATTTATTATCACGAGTATTAACTTATAATTTTTGATTTCTATCTTTTTGATTATTTATTTTTACATATCCTTTTGATTTTTGTTTTTAATTTTAATTTTATAAATTACCTCTCTGTTTTCACTACTTTTTCATTTATAACCCCGTTTTCCCAATTATCCAATTGAAACGAACAGATTCCCGGAAAATTCGATCGAACTCCGTTCCTGTCAAATACATTTACACCGGATTTTCAACGACGAACTCGACATTTTCGTTTTCTTCGCGGAACCCGCGTCGCGCTTACCGAATCAATCGCTCTCATGCACGCGTGCCGTTTTGAAAAGCGCGTATATGATGCGGTCAGCGCGTCGCTCCCGATCTATTTTAACCGAACACGCGATAAATATACGTCGCAGAGTCTCCCGCAGTGCTGCAGAAGTCCGTCGTCCTGCTACAATCGTTTGCCGGTAACGAGCCTCGTGGCTCTCGCGGTCTCGCACACAACCGGTGAACGGGTCCCCGAACGCGCGCAGTTATCGGTTTTTCGGGATCGGCTGGAAAATTAACGACACAGTCGGTCGAATTTAATACGCGTATATTACAAATACGCATTATATTCGTACACCGAAGCTGGAACGTCGGGCCCGGAGATAAATCATGCGAGCGTGCGTGTGTGTGTGTGTGTGTACACCAACAACCCGTGGGATTAAACCCGTGTATACGAGTATACGTAAAAACGTGTCCACTGCGCGTTTATACGGTGGACGCGGTAGAAGGTGTAGAGGAGAGACGGACTTATATTCACTCGTACTTACGCCCACTAGCAGCCGCGCGATCGTTGAATATAAATTATAATATAAATTTACAAACTTTGCGGAAGTTCGAACGCAAAACGACGGGTTTATCAAAGTGGGCGCGCGCGCGCGCGCGAAGGAGAAGAAGACGTATCGGCGGCGTATTTTGTTGCGAGTATAACGACGATATTATAATATATACGCGCTTTGGAAAATATCGTTTTTATTCGATTCGGACCGTATGCGTATGAAACATAAGCGACGTGTGGTGCACACGGGTTACTGGAACCACGTAGAGTTCCGCTAGTTGAAATGATTATACTTTTCGGGGATATGTGGACTGTGCACAGTACGGAGAAGAGCGGATTACGAGTGATATTTTGTAAAATATTATCTATAGGAATTGAATTAAAGCGTCCGTTCGTGTCCGAGGGGCAACGTCTTCGAAACGGCTGAACCAATAATAATACTCTCCGAAACTCGGGTAAAGTTTAACACGATAACTAATACACGTGCGTATTATACGATATTTTGATAATACGATTTTCGTACGGGTTAAGTACTTTTTTTTTTTTTTTTGGTGCAATTAGTTGTATGTATAAGTCATGCGGGGAAGAAAAAAATTTGTAAAATCAAGTGAAATCATGAAGAAAAAAATTACTACGTTCCAGTGAATCTCTCGGCGAGATACAGAAAATCGATTTACAGATCGACAAACGAGACAGTCGTCAAGTCTATATACGGATCAAACGAAAGTATACGGCTTTGAACGGGACGAGCGGTTAAGACCCGTCATTGACTTTTTTAAGAAGTCAAGAATCGATCGTGTTGAAGGCTGCAACGATTGAAATAATGACCGAATAAGGACGGAGCTCGCAGACGTAATACTATAATATGACGAGACGAACAGCGCGTAATATAAGCGGGTTTGTCGAATTTATCGTCCTGCGGCGGCGTATGGTTCGATTTACTCCGTGAAGTTGCCGTAGAGGGGAACCAACGCGAAGGGATTCATTTAGACAATCAATTCCTCGTTTTCCAAATTTAAACTTTTCGCGAGAGTACACGAGGATTAGCTCGCGAAAACAGCGCTCAACGAAACGGAAGCTTACATTCGTGATTATAGAATTGCCCATGAATTCCTCTCGCCGATAAAATCTCATCTCCATTCGATGAAAATAAACGGCGCTCGTGTCTGTAGGTAAAAATCGACATAACCTATGTATTTACACGTATTTGGCAAGGTCAGTCGGCCGGAGGAATCGTTGAGAATCGATGTGATTTTCACGAAAACCGAGAATACTTATAATAATCAGACAAACCATTTTTTTTTTTTTTTTTTGTTCTAAGAGGACGTTTCTGTATGATTTTCATCAAAACAATTGCTAGACGCGAGAATGAACTCTAAAGGGTGCAATCGTAATGTCTACTACGGCGAAACAAATTACAACATTGCCTGCCCAATTTTTCTTATAATCATCAAAATGTTTATGGGCGTTTTGAAAACACAATTTCCTTGTCACTTCTTAAGAATTAAATACACTGTTATTGAAAAACAGCGCTGTTGTCTGTTCACAGAAAATACTGTAATTCACTTTCGGCGTGAAAATCTAACGTTTTATTATCACGGTTCTTCGTAACGGTTGTAAGCGCGTGTCGCGATACATGCGAACATTTCCCGTATTTTCGCGGGCACACGTCTAACGAACAAAACGCGTCCTCTGGGGGTGGGAATCGAGTTGTCGGAGAATCGCACGGGTTTTCACTTTTCACGCGCGCCGTCCCGGTCGAGGCGAACAATGTCGCCGCGGGCAACGGCCAGTTTTTATATACGACAATGAGAAATATAATATTTCAATTTTTTTCACGAGTAAAATCGTCGTTATTATTATTATTATTATTATTTTTTCTACTTTTGCTCTAACGCGTCGAACGAAACATGCGGGGGGGATTCGTTCGTGAGAAACGAATGAACGTCAGCGAAAGGAGGCGAAGCGCGATCGGGCGGGAAAAAAAAAAACTAATTACAACGTGCACGCGAGTAACGCGCGGCGCCGCGTTGTTATTCCTCCGCAGCAATGACAAGTGTATCCACTACGACGGGATGGATGATAATAATAATAATAATAATAATAATAATAACACGGTGTGTGGTGTCTGCAGCACATAACAATTATAATACGTGTGTGTGTTGTAAAATCGTCGCACGCACGGAATGTAATTATTATTATTATTATCGCCGCCGTCAATCCTTTCCCCATTTACGTGAATCCACCTCCCCCCCCGGTCCACGTACCGTCGCGATCCGTTCGTCGTCGTCGTCGTCGTCGTACGCGGCGTGAAAAAACAGATGAAGAGTCGACACGAGAAAAGTCCCGTTTTTCACACAGTCCGCGAACGGTGGATGCGACACGCTGCGTAAAGTCGTGTATTGAAAAGAAAATGACAAATATTGACTCTTGCGCGGAGAGGAATTTTCTTCGGCCCATAGACAATTCGGATGACAAGGAGGCAGCGGTCCGTCGCGGTTTCCTACAATAACGAGAGCGCGCGTACGACAATCGCGCGTAAATGGAAGCGATAAAAACACGGGATGAAAATCGTAACCGTCGAGTTAGATACGACGACGCGGATAATATAGAATAATTAGTAACGCCGAAGGCGGAAATTATAATACGATTTTCGTTATTACGACGGTCCCGGTTCTCTCCAGAGTTGAAAATATAAAAATAAAAAAATCACGCGCGTAAGTATTATGTTTCATAAAACGTTTTTACGCGCGTCTCCTCCTGCAGGAGGAATCGCGTTAGATTTTTTTCGTTTTCAACGCCAGCGAGTTTTGGCCAAATGTGCGGATCGTCGTGTCCCCGACGCGTCCGAATTCCGCTCACGCCGCCGCGTTTATACACGTTACAAGAAAAAAAAACAAGCCCCGTTCAAATCGACGTCTATGATGAAAAGTCCAAAGGGCATACGGAGAAGAAGACGCGCGTTGTTATATAATACGATATCGAAAAACGGAAAACGTTTATTAAATGGAGAAGAAACCCGACTGAAGGAATATCCGGAGACTTTGGTGGAATTCGTCTCTCGCCGATTCCGACGGAATTACAATGTTAATTACGTTAAAACGAAATCTAATACGGAAGAGAAAGAAAAAATATTTTTAAACAGTCGACACGGTTACAAAACGAGTGTGTAAAAATGGAAAGGAAAATGTTTATCTTCTCTGTGGCTCGTACGCGTCGCGAACGTAACAACACTCTAAACACGCGATGCACTCTGCGAATATTTATACGGCGCGTTTACAGTCACCGCAGACCCACCGAGGGGCGTTTAAGTAGGTTTTTTTTTTTTTGTGTAACTAAAATAACGTTTTTTTTTCAATTATTATTATTATACGTGGTGTAAACCGCGTATTAGTTTACTATTTCTTTTTCTCAAACGCTACCGCTTGTTATCGATAGCCTCGAACAATAAAACGGAACAAAAAAAAAAAAATTGAAAAAACGGCTCATTTGATTTTAAATGCCAACAGCCATGGTTAGGTTACACAACGAATAAAACCGAATATCGAAATATTTTATTTCTCGGTCGAATGTATAAATTTCATGTCGAAAATCCGCGCGAATGTATTTTATCTGTACGTAATTTAGTAGTAGGTCGGCGGTGTTCTAAAATCTCGAGTTCCGAAATCCCTGACTTCGACGATTATTATTGATAACACGACGCGTTCTCTCATCGGCCAACCTAACCGTGTACTAACGCCGTCGTCAAACGGTACATAACGTCACAACCACAAACCGATCGACGATTTACCGACCCGATTTCGCACGTCTAACAGCAGCGGGGCATCGCTGTTTTACGAACTCAAGCCGAGGGGTGGTGCCACGTTTACGGGTTTTCGACCACCGCGGGAAACACTCGACTATTAATTATTATCGACACGAGAAAAACTCAGTACGGAAAAATAAGAAAATGTTTAATCGATATAATATACGTTTAATAAACGAGCGATTTATCCGTTAGCGATTCCGATTCGATTTCATCTCTTTTCGAGCGGTAAACAACGCGGACACTGTTTAACGTGTGTGTCTAAAGCTTTTTGTTTTTTTTTTTAACTGGAAAAAGAATCACACCAATCAAAAGGGAAAAAAAACCGTTGTAAGGTGCCGCGCGGACGACTATCGGATGGTTTACATTAAATTAATTTCGTAACGCACTCAAAACGAAATCTAACGGAATTATAACGCAAGAATTTTCGCTAAACGTTTCCGCTGATTTCCGCACGGATTATAGCGTGCAATACGCGCGTTCGTTTTCGTTTCCAATATCCGATATTTCCTCCCTCCGTCAATTTTTTTTTCTCCCCGTTTTTAGTTTCCAACGCGTTGTCGTTTCGCGATTTTTTGGATTAAATTACGAAATTTCAATCTTCTATTGGATTGCCGAGTCCAATAGGAATGGCCGTTAACATCACGACGAATCGCAAAAAAAAAAAAAGAACGAGTTCGTCCGTTGCCGCAGTGTAATAGTACATATTTACCGCCGGCAAACACATTACACACTAATAACGTCGTAAAAACTCGAGGGGAACAATGAAAAAAAAACAATTTCCAAGGACGCGATTGTTTATCGGTTCGTTTTTTTTTTACGTAATAAAATGTATTACACACTTAAAAAACGGTAAGCGTATATTATAACACACACACACACACACAGTTTCATTCGGTACGGAATAGTTACAAATTTTATGTCACTTTCGTCCGTTGAACTGTGGCGCGTACGTATTGTGATGCATAAAAAAAAAAAAACCACCGTAGACGACGACGTTAAAATACAATTTTTTTTTTTTATACGTTTTATATTGTACGCGTATCGGACACACGGCCAATTGTAAATAGTAATAACAACACGAAATCGACGCGCGGTGTTTTCGCCGAAGATAAAAGCGTTTTTTTTTTATTATTACTATTATCGTTAACCGAACGATCGGTTAGCACACACGTACGCATCGCGTCTTTCCAAATAATAATAATAATAATAATAACGAAAAAAGCGAACAATTTCGGTATGTATTTATACAGAGAGTGGTTGAGAGAGATTTTCGGTCAAAACGCGTAACACGGCGACGAGACGACGGGCACTTTGTGCATTTGCGAGATAACTCGCCCCGCGGTGACACGGCACGCGCGCGGTATCGAAACGAAAAAAAACGAAAAGAGAAAAAACCGCCCGAGGGAACGAAACACACACACACACACACACAGAGTGTTCTGCAAAATAAATTCCAATCGGTTTCTTCGTGGGCAACGACGGCGCTCCCTCGGGCGGTATTTTGCGTATGTGTCGAAAAGTGCAATCGCGAAAAACCCTCGTCTCTAATACGGAACACGACGTGGAAATTCGTATTCGAAACGGCGGCCGCGATACGAGAAACAAAAAATATATATTTATTTTTTACCACACGCGCGCGTGGGTCCGAGCGAAACGGTACACAACTGGCGTGCGCGGAGGAGGAGAGCGCAACGAGTTTACCGATCCGTAAGAGACCAGTAGCAGCAGCAGCAGCTGCTCGTATCGCGAAATTGTCGTGTCCGAAAACAGTGCGAAACGAGTGTTTTATGTCTCTTCTAACGGGGCGACAAATGCGCGTGCAAAAAGAAGGGTTACGTACACCCAACCGGAATGATAAGGATTAATTCGATACCGATTATCTCGTTGGACGCGGAGTGAATCGGAAAAGAAATTATTATTATTTTGTTTTTTCTTTGGGGGGGAAGGAGGAAACGCCGGTGTGTTGATTTCAGCCGAAAAACGCGTAAATATCAATTGTTTTGGAAAATAAATCGTTCTAAAACGCGCAACTTTCTTTCCGCTGAATACGATACGGATTCTTTAAAAGTCGAATCGCTCGCGGGCACGTTGCGAACGTTGTTCGGCAAACAGTCGAACGGGATAAACGCGAAGTGAATATTCCGCCGATGTCTCAGCGTAGTACGAGGAATTCGTGTACGATATACGAAGCCCGTAATGAGTAAACGTAGTCGTCTTTGGAAAATTTTCTCTGACAAATCTTCTTTGATTTCGAAACGGTAAAAAGAAAACGTAACGACGACGGCCGTGCGCGCGTCCCAAATAAGAGACACACGCGTGCGGCGCACCGAGTGTCGGTGTGGCGACGTTTTCGATCGGGAAAAAAAAAACGCACGCGGCAAAAAAATTTCATTCCGACGTGTAGGAGGCGTTATATTATCGATATTAAATCGCCGTGTATAAATACACGCATACGGAATAAAAAGAAATTTAATATTTATGCGACTGTTGTTATGACACGCCGCGCGGTTTACAATACACACACACGTATAATATTTATAGAGAATTTTCTGTAGCCGCCGGAGTCGATAACGGCGAGAGAGAAAAAAGCGTAAAAAAAAAAAAAGGAAAAAAACAAGCGAATTTCTTTCGCAATAACCCACGCGCTTATTACATAATATTATCGTTTTAAACGTGCGCCATTCTTTTGCCGTAAAATTCTCCTTTTCCCTTCCTCCTAAACACACACACACGCACTTAAAACGTGTCTCACCACCGTAGGTGTTTATAATAATAATAATAATACGAGTAATAATAATATATCGGTTAATCGACTGAATACGGGCGATATACGCGTGCGCAATCGGTAATTTTAATCATATTGCACTGTCGCAATAATATTTTCTGTAATAATATTTTACACCGTTCGACGTTATCAACGGTTAATCGGTTATCGCGGGATTAATCCGAACCGTAACCCGTACACGCGGTCCGTAAGAATCCGCAAGCGAAGCGACAGTGGCATGCGTAATGCAGACGAGACGAGAGCGAATCCGTTTAGGAGAGACGTGAAGAAAAACCGATGGAACATCAGTAAAAATACGCGTGGTTTTTTTTTTTTTTTGTAATATTCGTAATATTTTTTTCCATACGTCCCATTGGGTTTTCCTTATACGCGAAACCGGAGTAGTGAATAAACGAATATTTATTAATACATTAATTTTTCGCAATACGAAATTCGTTCGATTTTGTATTCCGCGTATACACACATAAAAAAAAAAGAAAATTTCATACACACGATTTTGTAATAATGAATACGACGCGTCCATATAGTGCGACGATATATATATATTATATCGCAATCAGCTACCATTTGTGAAATTTTCAAGAAAAAAAAAACGATTTGATAAAAAATACGCGTTTATTTTTGTAATTGTTATACAGGGTTATCAAAAAAAATTGACATATTTCAACAACGTTAAAAAAAAAAGAAGGTATCACGTGTAAATGATATTCGCATAAGAATCATAAAGAATCGACACCTAACGAATTCGTTTCGTTCCCCGTTGTGAAGCTTAAACGAAAACACATTGAATATTTACACTAGCGTCACGTACGTTCCGTTTCCACGGACATTCAGAAACGTTAAAAAAGATATTTTTTTCCACGTCACACAAATTTTTCCGCTACCCGTAAGACTTCGGTTTTCTCTTCTCCAGTAATAGAAATTTTTTTTTCATTCCGTTCGGGCGCTTATCGTTTTCCCGTATGTACAGATTGCTCGCGGAAACCGAATATTTCGTAGAACATTTAATCTCGTAGTTAGAAAATCGTATAAAAATACGGCACAAACGTCGTGACGATAGCTGCCCGACGAGGACGCGCTCGAAGAGATTCATCGCTTGCAGCAGTGCGGCATGTCCGTGTCTTTATCCCTCTCAAACGGTGTAGATTTTTGGTACCAAAAGAAAAAAATAAATATATTCATCGTGCAAAAGAAAAACAAAAATAAAAACAAAAAAATCTCGAGCAAACGAATTACTCTCGTCATATTATTATTATTACTCGTATAATATTTATTATTATTATTATTACATTTTGTTCGTACAGAATATATACGGCAACGAGCCATTTAGAACGTATTGCGTTATACTATCGCGTTATTCGGTTTCGCTCGGAATAAAAGAGAAATTCTACGCAGCAAAAGACATTAATACGCGTATAAAAAAAAAAAGAAAAAAATAACTAAATAATAATATAATGGAAACAATTTTTACCCGAAATGCACACACACATATATATATCGAGTTATAAAATTTTACTTTGTGCCGATAATGTACAAAAAGGATCGAAAATCGTATTAAATATTTTTCGAAATATAACGCGGTCTGTGTACGTTGCGACGAGAACGGTATATTATTTAAAAGACCAAAAAAGTAAAAAGCGCCGTCTGTTTCGAAACGAAAAACAGAAAAAACGAATTTCCGCGACATTCGTATAACGCGTTTAAGATTGTTTAAGATCGTATACGACGACGTCGAACACGCGAGTCTCGTCGTTTTTATGTGCGAAAACGTCAAAATCGACTCGACGGAGATAAAAAAAAATAACATAGCGCTAATATACAGTGTGTTAAAACCTCCCACGGATAAATTCGTTTTTCAGAAAAGTAACATGAAAAACGTATACACAAATTTTTCATGCGTCTATAAAACGCCTGTTGTCGTCCGCCGATTCCCGGCTGTAATCGCGAACACTGTATTGTTCTGATTTTCAACTCGACGAGAAGTAAAAAAAAAAAAAAAAATGCGCGATTTATATGTTTTTCACCGTCTCGTCAACCGAGTGATGCTCGTACTTTTTGACACTCGAAATTCTCTATCGATCGCGAGACGAAACGCGTCGTGAACCGGTCCACGATTTGAATAAAAAAAAAAAAAAAAAAAACAAAAAAAACCACAGAGATTTGTTGGCGAATCGCGATACCGTTGGCGAAAACGTTATACTTTCGAATTATGCGTCTCCCGGAGTTAATTTCGTTTCTATCCGTATCGATTCGGCGAAAAACGTCCCTGAACCACGCGGGCTGACCGACGCGCCAAGTACATTTACACACACAGGTACGCCTAAAACGTCGTCGTCGTCGTCGTCGTCGTCGTGTTGTTCGCGTAGCTTGGACCGAAGCCAAATCCGGTGGTGAAGATCTCGCACAGATATACGCCGGCTGGCTCGCGTACACACACACACACACACATATATATGCTCGCATAATCCGGCGTACGTGGGCGTACTACTTAGCACTGTAAAACGCGCGCGCGTGTGAATCGATACTAATAATATTTATTATATATTTTATAAAAAAAATAGTGTGGTGTACGTGCGGATCGGAGACTGTGAGCAGGAAATAAAAATGTAAACGCGACGGAGAGGAGATGAATGTCGCGCGATTACGGAGGACCACTTTTCTTACGTATGACGTCGGCGGCGGAGGACAAAGCCGCGGCGTGGAACGAATCGCGCGGCGTATACGGCGGGAAGGAGCGCAAAACCGAAAACCCCAATCAGATGCGGGGAGAACGCCGCGCGTAGTGAAAATATTTGTCCGTATGAAAAAAAAAAAAACACAAATAACGTTGTACGAAACGCGATTTTCCCCAAAAAAAAAAAAACGGTTCGCGCGTAAAACCGACGACGACGACGACGTTCCCGGGATTATTACTTTCGCCCTACGCTTGCGGGGTCCGTGCCGAAACTAAAAATTGTCCGTTAGAGACGATTCCGTAAAACGTGGTAGTCGAAAAATATATATAAAAAAAAAAATTACGCGTATTTGTGTTTTACATTGATCGCGATTAAAACAACGGGATAAACGCGTTTCGCAATGAGTCTTCAACTCGTCGTTTCTTTTTTTTTTTATATATATCTGTAACTACTCCGCCGTATAGTAATAATAGTATTTCATATAATCCCGATGTCGTATTCGATGTCGGCGAACTTCGAATAATATTATTCGGTTGGCGAAAACACCACACACACGTCGTCGTCGTCGTCGTTAATGGTCCGAAGGATTACACTACCGGGCGGCGAATTGTGGTGTACACAACCGCGCACAATATAAATACCACCGAGTACGTAAACGAAAACGGCGAGAGATCCCCCGGCCCGTAGACAGCGTACCACACGGCGGCGATTGAAAGTTTGCGGAGAAAAACGTTTTTTATTCTTTTTCTTTTAACGACCGGGAAAAACGAATTGTCTGTCGAGTCTTCGCAGTGCGCGAACCGTTTCCGATTTGTTCTACGAGCTTTGATACCAAAAAAAGGGGGATACCGTGCGAACGCGCGCAAACCCCGTTTATTTGTCTCGAACGCGTCGACGAGTATCAAAAAAAAAAAATAAAAAATAATCACAACCGATACGTGTGTCGGTCGGCGGTCATCGCGGTTTCGCCGCCGTCGACGTTCGATCGATCGAAAACGCGTACACTTCATTTGAGCGGTGCACGAGATAACCGACGGCCGTCCGCGGGCTACGACAATACGCTATTATTATTTTTTTTTTATTTTACGCTTTCCGATGTCAAAAAAAAAAACCGCGTTTTTAATATCGCACAAATCTATAAATGATTTTTTTTTAAATATTTCTCGTCAATTACATTATGAATTAAACACGTTTTAACGGGGAATTTTTTCGGGGGGAGGGGGTATTTTTCCGGCAATAAATTCATTTCTCTTTTTATTGGGGGATATCTTTTAGACGGTAATAATCGATAATACTGAGGACGAGCGAGTCGGCGGACATCTGGAGGATGTCGGACATCGATCGATGCTGCTGCTGCTGCTGCGGTACTTGGACCGCGGTTAGGTATACTTTTCTCGCGGATCGGCTGTACGAAAAGTAAAAAATAAAAAATAAACGTTAAAATTAAAAAAAATAACACGGTGTTGGTCCGTCGTGCGTGCCGCTGCGCGAGTCGATTTCTTATTTTTTTTTCTTTACTTTGCTTTTCGCCAACTTTGTTACCGCGCTGGAATACGCGCGGCAACGTGTATATTTTTTTCTCTTCTTACCGTCTGCGCGCGGTACGACTACGTTTCTGTGTACGATCATTGCCGCCGCCCGAGCGATATCGATCTCCAATATAATATCGACGAATATCCACGTAGAAAACAAACCAGTATATTTATATTATAGAGGTACTTGCAGTGTACGCGCGCGTACGTGGCGTACCGGAGCCGAGGAACGTTTTATTATTATTATTATTATTATTATTATTATTATTATTATTATTTTATATATGCGATTTATAATGATATACGCGCACTGGCTGGCCGTATTTTTCTTTCGTTCGCTAATTAGCTGCGCGCGTCGGAACAATAGCCGTGCGCGCAATAATCTCCGCCGTGTGCCGTTGCCCCGCTCTCGAATTTAATAATAATAATAATAATAATAATAATAATAATAACACGCAGGCACGGCTGAATACGACGCGCGCTCGCCATTCGCCGTAATATTTATTAAAACAAAACAAAAAAAAAGACTAACGGATTATTATACCGAATTCGTTTCACGCGTCCGCGATGAGGGGATTCGAGATTATAAAATTCTATGCAAATGTATCCGTGTAACCATACCCGCGTTTGTGCGGTCGTACACTCTAACTATTAATACAGTCTCCCGCACCGAATCGGCCTTTGGATGGATTTGGTAACGGTAGGAAAACGAATTGTCAACAGTATCAATCGAAAAGAAAAACCCGCGGACGTATCCCGCGCTAAACTTAAGAAAAGCGACGGTTGTTTAAAATACAATTCGCTTTTTTTTTTTTTTTGTACAGATTCGAGCTTGTACAAAAGTACACAACGAACAGTACATTTCTTCGCGCGTCTGGCACCTTCGAGCTCTTTATACGATCGTTTCACGAGTAGATTAATCGATTTTTAATTTTTCAGTTTTTCCATCCTCCATTCGTGGAAAAAAAATTAAAAGCAGTATATAACGTACATCTGTTTTTATACGGTCCGGCGAAACTGAAAAAATGGCCTTCTAAATAGTTCGCACGCGCGAACAAAAAAAAAAAACAAGAAAACCGAACCATGCCCCTGCGTGTCCGCAAGCGAATTGTATAGTAAAAAGAAAAAAGCTACTGGAAATATCGAGATGTACAAAAGTAATAATAATAACAATAATACGCGATTCGCGTCAGTTAAACGTGATTTGAAGAAGGTCCGTGCGGCGACGGGCCGAGAATGACGAAAACTCTTTATACGTTTTCGGAAAAATAATATTTGTTATTATTATTGATTTTCCGACTATAGTTTTTGACTGTTTTCAAAAACGCAAGGACTTGAGTGGAGAAAATTAACGAGGTGGAAATGAACGATTTCCTCCAAACGGTTTTTACTCGTCGGGGATTTATTGTTCGTATCACATAAGCATCGTCGTCTTAATTTTCTGAACAACGCCCCCCGAATAGCAGCTATTTATTGTTAACGACCCGGAATCCGCGGCAGATTTTTATTTCGTCTCATCGAAAACGGGTCGTCGCCAAACCCTCAATATGAATCGTCACCGATTCCGCCGAACGGTGCTCGTGATCGTTAGAATGTTCGTCGTGAACGCGCGGCGTCGCGGGCGACAAAAATGATAAAAGAGAAAAAAAAATTCCCGGAGAAAACGACGACGGGGCGGCGAAGTCAAAGCGGAGGGGAGGGAAACGTCGCTCTCTGGAACGATACGGCCACCCACGGGAGCCTTACCGGAATTCCGTCGTCCAGACAACGCGCACGTATTTATATTATATCTGTTAATTACCGAAATTACACTGGTCGGACGCAAAAAGATTTTTTCAAACGTTTTTACTATAAAGACCGAATAAAACAATCGTCGGACGAGAGGAGAAAAACGAAAAAAAAAATTCAATTCGCTCGTCGTTCCGAGAACTCGTCGTCGCGATATTATGACATATTACACACTAAGCCGGCTCGAGACGAGATCGGCGAAATAACTGAAAAAAAAAAAAAAAAACGAAAATAAACAAAAATAGACGACGAAATCGAGTCCAGACGAAAATTCTTGAATTCCGTTTTTTTTTTTTTTTTTGTTCTTTTAGTCACCAACTCCTTCTTCGAACGGTCTTCTGTTTGCAGAACGAAACGGTATAGAGGGAGCTCTTTCGCGCGAAACGTGGAATCGGAGTATTGCACGCGAAGACTCAATGAGAGAAAAAATCACAAAAACATCCGACCGATCTCTGGCTGGTGGTGCTTCTGTAGAGTGACGCGACCGTGTTTACGTATCGGATACCGCGGAATTTTTCCCGAACGATTGATCAAGCAGCAGCTTATCTATCTATTATAGGTTATGATACAAAACAAACGAACAAGAAAAATCAATATTTTCGTGTAAATCAATTGATAATAATTTACGGATTTCTAATGATTCCTCCCCAACTCCTCCGACGAATATTGTTCTATTTTGCACCTACACGGGAATTCTGATATTTCGGGAATGAAAAATCTGAGCACGCGTCACAGATAAAAACAACTGAACTTTCGTCTCCGTATGTATTCCATTTCGAACGAAAATCATCGAGAATAATAATATTATTATCGTGTGTGCGTACACATTCATATATATATATATATATATACGAGGAATTTGTAATATTATATTATTATTTTTTTTTTTATATATATATATAATTATATATTACGTGCGAGTCGTTTTATATACACGACCACGACTATACAGATACGCGGAGCTGGAATCCGCGAATAGTGGGACGCGGGAAAGACGTTATTATTCCGTCGAGTTTTTTTCCTGTTTGTTGTATCCGACTGATGCAGACGGTGTGCGCTCGTGAGAGAGAGAGAGAGAGAAACGTCTCTCGGCGTCCGTTATAAACCGGTAACGATACTCGTCGTCGTTGCAAGGCGGAATATTAGATAGAAAGAAAAAATAAAATTCATTTTTACGCGCGTTTTTCCGTGTATACGAATTAATACGTTACGCGTGCACGGCCGGACGAGCGCGACGATCAAACGGCGACGGAGTGCACTACGATCATTACCGGTGAGGAGGAGACGGAAGAAAAGACGACAACGATAAGATTTGACGAATAAAAAAAATTCGTATTCGCGATCGTTGCAAATAGCGCGCGTCCTGTCGTCCAACGAGTTTTCAACGGGCGCGCGGATACGAATAATCCGCCGAAACAGACGAAAACCGTTGAATATCAAATATTTTTTCGTGTCAATATAACAAATGAATTTCCCGTACAATAATCGTAATAATACGATGTATTCGCGCGATGAAAAAAGACAAAAAAAAAAAATGTTTGCGTGAACGATAGTTTTCGTACACGAAATGAATCCAAACCCCGGCACTTATAAAATGACTACGACGACGACGACGATACACGAGACGGATTTAATAATTTATCAGTTTTAAACATCGAGAAGGAATTTTTAATTTACGTTGGAAGAAAAAACGTGATATTAACTTTTTATAACCGATATTTTCCTATAGTAATTATTGAAATTAAAAAAAAAAAAAAAAGGAAATTAATATCGCTGTAACGTACAGAGGGTATTTTTATGCAGCTGGACTCGACAGCCCCTCTGCAGCAGATTGCTCGACAGTCCTACGTACGCCCACGGTAAAATAACGCGGACTATATATTATAGTGTACACACACGAGACTCTGAATTCGGGATATAACGCGGCCGTAAACGTATAATTATAATATCCCCGTGTGTATATATATATACGTATTATTATATAGAACTATAAAAGTGAATGGGGGGGGAAAAAAAAAAGGAAAATATTATTAGGTAACGAGAAAATTTAATAAAACAAAAACGCGCGTATAATCGATTTCGAATCTAACCGAATAATACATTGTATTCACTGCGCGATTTAATCGTGTTCCACAAAACACGGATAATATTGTGTTCCACGCGCGCGTAATATATTTGACGAATCGTTTATATCAAAAAAAAAAAATTATAATAATAATAATCCCGAGTGAAAAATATAAGACGTGCGCGCGTTACAAAATGTCCGTTGTCACACGACGTCTGTAATGATTTACACTCCATAAATACAAAAAACGTTATTCTTTTGTTTTCGACCGTAACGAAATTCGAAAAGAAAACGAAATTTCGTCGTCGATATAACAACACGACGCGCGAATCGTCGTTTTTTTTTTCTTTTTTTTTTATAATATTATTATTACTACGGCGAGTTTTAGCGAATTTCACGAGAGCGAACGCGCGCGCGCACGTGTGTGGTCTAACATATTTTTATCTGGACGTCGTGCCGGTTATTTAATTTTTTTTGTATTTTACTTTTCTTTGTGCCGCCCCTACCGCGTGAGCGCCTGCCCGCGTATAATATTTGGACACAAAAACAACGCGTACAACGCGTCTCGTGTTGGTCGCAGCGGTACTATACACCTGCTGGATGCAGCATCACGAGACCACCACCAAACGTCGTTGGGGAAATATTTCTCTCTCTCTCTCTAGAATTCTACCTCATACGGTGTTTCGTCGACGAACCGAGGAGATCGCGGTATAAATCAATATACACAACCCCGTGTATACGCACACACACACGGGCGACAAAGATTATTTTAAGTATTACACGTCGTGTGTGTCCCTGTAATAAATCGCGGCGCTTAATGCCGGCGCGGTCCCGTCGGCTTTCTGCAACAGTCGGTTTTTGTACGGTAGGTACCACACCGTAATCGTACAAACACTCCGCGGAGGAACGTCGCCGTTTAAAATCCGTACAAATGTTTATTCGTTTGTCGGACCGAGAACACTTACCTGTAACAGAGAAAGACAAAAAAAAAAAAACAAATATTAATTACACACTCGTAGTACACGCGTACGATTATTGATAATAATTGTTACCAGCGGCGTTTTGAAAGAAAACGGAGTAAGTAAGCGTCCGGCGGCTAACGCGAGTCATAACACGACGTTATCCGAAAAAACAGAATCCGTAAATTTATTTTAAGATTTCTATCGACATATTCGAAAAGAAGGAAAAAAAGCGTTTAACTCGCCAATTAAAACGTATTATTTGCCGTTTGCAATAACAAATTGTCGAACGGTCGAGTGTGTTCTAAAGACACAATATCACATTTGGCGAAAAGCATATTTCGATATTGGAATTTCTCGAGAATCCGCGAAAGCGTCCCCCGCCGAATGGTTCAACGATACGAACGCGGATTGAACCTGATATTAAGAAATGCGCAGTTAATTAATTAATTACGTATTCCAATAAACGTGGACGACAAAAACATTATTGGTTTTATTTTTCGTATCATTTCCTATAAAACACGCGATTATTTTGAAAAATATAATATATCGCGTGAAAACGGCGAGCGTGTTAACACACTACGAGTACGAATTGTTTATATAGAAACCCGGTTTTTTTAATTTCAGAAAAATTCAATTGTTTTGCGAAATTTAACGCGTTGTGTTAACGTACGACTGATTGGTAGATTTATGCATAGGAATAATCCGTATTGTTCGTTTGAAACGCAACTATTTTTTTTTTCTTTTTACATACTCGTATATTGTTGCACAATAATAGTCGACGACTTTTCACTGATTTTCCTCAAAGCGAATTTCATAAAGTTTTTACGGCGTGTAAATGACTCAAACGAGTCGAAAAATTGAAAAACGATTGACTACATTGCGTGCGCACGATATAGGAATATAACACGGGGGAAATAATGTATCGGCGAATCGATTATAATATTTATACGAAACTGCGATGGTAAAAAACAATATATCCGTGCGACAAAAAGCGTAGAAAAATCGAATTACGATCGCCGCCGCCGGTCGAATGTTATTTTTTTTTTTCGAGATAAAAACACGCAGTTCTTCTACGTACGGAGGTACAGTTTCGGCGGGGGGAAACGGATAAACAGCCTTTATTCATCGTGGCGGAGAAAATCAGCGAACAGCATTGGCTGTATCTCCCATATTAGCATTTATAATATACCGTCGAGAAAGTGCGTGTCGTTGACGACAAACCCTTCGTACGTACGACGATTACGTTATTGTACGTGTTATTAAACGCACTTTTGTAACGAAGTGCGCACGTCGTCTAAGAATATAAAGAGCATCACCAGCTGCCGCGAACGCCGCAGCCGAACGTACCGGCGGCGACGACACACGCACCTCCTAACCGGTCCGCGCCGTTGTACAGTGTAGTGTACGAAAAAAAGAAAAAGAAAAAGGAAAAAAAACTAATACGCCGTTGTAATATACGCGTGTAATCCTCCCGGACGCATCTGCTGCGGTGGAGAGAGAGAGAGAAAAAAGTAACGAGCTAATATTGATACACGCGTATTACTCGCGTTTTCGGCTTTATCGAATATTTTTTTTTTTTATATATATATATATTCTTTTATTATATTTACAATGTATAATAATAATAATACACTACTGTCTCGTCCGAGAGTACCGTGTTTCGGCGCGATGTCGCTCTGCTCCGTAACAACGGCGCAACGGACGAATTTATTCCAATTTTTATTAATTTCCTATTCTTTTTTTTTTGCACTCGGACGTACAGCGACGTAAAATATCCGACGCGCCGATCGACTCCTAATTCCAATCGATATTTCAATAAGTCCGTTTGTTTTTGTTTTTCTTTTCGTTAATAAAAAACCGTTCGCTACAATTGTCACTTTTTTTTTTTTTTTGCCCCCGAACTAAAACTTAAAAAATTTTAACGGTATTTTATACTATTCTGTTTGTAAAACACGAGGATTCGACATTACCGAAACGTCGAAATTTCCGTTGGTTGGAACACTATTACGAGAGTAGCGCACTCTCACAGGCAGTGTTCACAAAATCGGATAACTGAAAAAAATTTACCGATTGATTCACAAACGGAATTCATTATTGCGTTTGTCGGATTTTCGTGAGACACCCGGTATATGTGTATTATATTACGACGACGACGACGGCGGCGGATGATGACGAGGGACAGACCGCGCGGGACGAGAAAACGGTTTTACGGTGTCGCAGAAAAATAATAACGAGGAGTAGGGAAAAAAAAGCGAACTCCAGTGGGGCGTAACGAAAAAAAAAAATAACGCGTTGCGCACGCATTACATACGTGTACGCGGGCAGCACGCGAGATAAGACCCCGGTCGGCGGAGACCGTCCCCGGCACGCGAGTGACGGACGGGGGGAAATTACACATACAAACTGCGTTCACCCCGTTCGTTAGCGCCAAACACAAACTGTTCTAGTATAATATTATCGCGCGTAAAAGTCGGACTTTTTTTTTTATATTTACGTTCGAAAAAAAAAAGAGAGAAAAAAAAACGTTTGTCCTTTTTTTTTTTTTTTTTTTTTAAACGTCCGTAGATATATTTATTGAAAACATTTTGTAAAACGTTTAATATTGTATAATGCAATAACGATAATCGGACGCTCTATTAGAAGAGCTACAGAGACGTTCGTAATCCAAACGGTTTTCCGCGGTAAACCGCGCGATGCGTTTGAAATAGATAAACGTGTATTGTAAATGTAAAAATCGCAGTTCTGTCCGGTAATTTTCTTTTTTTGCGGCGGCGGCGGCGGCGGGGGATCTCTACGCGCGTTTCACGAGTAACGGAATTTTGTTGTGTCTTTTCTTTAAATACGATAATTCCAGCACCTCGGCAATACGAATTCAAATGCGCGCGGACTCGAACGGAATTATTACGGATCGAACGGGATCAGTCGTGGTTCAATTTATCGATAAAACGTACCATCGCACTGAGTTCGAAGTAAAATAGATCCTTGCGCAGTCCAATAAACGGAGACTCGGTCGATTGAAACAAAAATAATAATAATAATAATAATCGAATACGTTGTAGTTTTGACGTTAAATCTCGGTTACGTTTTTCCGAAAAAAAAATTAAGAAATTTCTAAAACAAACAAAAAACGCCGACTAGAAAAAAAAAACAAACCAGACGTTTCCACTGCTGTTGCGAGAGCACAAAGAGTACTCGAAAACAATTTCGTTTGAATCGGCCGCGTACATTGCGACACACACACAGTCGTCATTCCGGATGATATATTATTATTGTTGTACGACGATAACGAAGGGATTTTTTTTTTTGGTTGGTTGTGGAGAAAATCACACGCGTATATTAATGTACCACACTACTATAATATATTGTAATATTTTTGGTATAATCTACACACGGATCTCTTGCGGTCGAAGCGGGGCGTGGGGGAGAACCGGAGGAAATGCGCATATTATAATATATTACGTAGTCGTTTATCCCGTAAAAATCTCTCCGAATATTTTATATGTGTAACCGATTTTCGTGGCGATGATGGCGCGCGTACACGCTTAAACAATATTGTGGAGATGATACACGCGGTACTCGCTGTGCAGCATCGTACACATCGGTTATCTTGTAACGTTGTTCACGGAACCGACGCAATAGTTTTGTACGCGTTTCTTATCTCCCGTACGACCCGAAACGCTTAAAAAGGCACTGCGGGGATATTCGCGAAATAATTATCGAAATGTCAAGAGGCGCACAACATTATAGTCTCGTATACGCACATAAGCCGGACACGACATTTTTTTTTTTCTACAATAACGCGGAAATTCGTAGCACGCGTCCGTAACACGTATTATATTTTTTGACCGAACCGAAAAACACGCGTTTAACTCGGAAAATTCGTTTTGGCGCGTGATACGCGTACCAATAAAACGATCTGTACAATAATAATAATGTCGCGTTCTGCGTACGAATACGTTTGCACGCGGTGTGTTTCCGATAAATTACATATTTTTACGTAATATTTTTCCAAATATACCTGCTAAATCGTACAAACTGCAATGAACGGCGCACGCGTAGCGGCGAAGAAACACTGCCGGTCGAAACGCTGAAGTGTTTAAAAAAAAAAACTTCCCGATGTCTCCGATCGACACGCATTATCGAGTTGTGCGTGAAAACAGTCGTAGGTGTCCAATAGTAAAAATTATAACCGACTGTGTCGTCTAATGTTTTCTTCTATTATTACCGTGAATTATCGTTTACGAAACGAAGAACGTAAATAACGTAATTCGCGAATTTTCTAACCAAATTAAAACTCTGATGTGTTCGTCTCGAAAATTTTTCTTACTAACACTGCGCATAAAAAAAAACGTCAAATTCGTTTTCCCTAAAAAAACTCTTTTTCCCCTCGTATACAAAACACGTTTTTACGTGTTTCTTATACCGAAATACGCGGCGGATTCTTTGAGAATTTTTTCAGTGGTATGACGAGATCGGACTTCCTTTATCCGTCGCGTAACGCGGTACCGATTTAATAATAAAACGAATTTTTTTTTTTGTTTTTGAATAAAAATCTCTAGACGACGACACTGCAAGAGCCGTTGTGTTATGCGGTTTTGAAATTGTTGTTTTACAACGGATACACGCGCGTTTCCCGAAGAATATTCTACAGCCTCCCTCACACACACACCACACACTCGAACCTACACAAGTTATCGAAGAGTCTTATTTATCATGCGTTACCGTTTTTTTTTTTTAAATAATATTTTATTTACGACGTGGTCGCAGCATCACTCTCTCTGTGTCCTTTCTCACGTTGTAATGGTGGTGGTGTATTAACGATTTTTCGGGGATCCGCCGCGCGCAGTGATCCGAGGAGACAGGGCGAACCCTCGGAGACAATGATCTTTGGTGTGTACCGATTCCGGCAGTTTGACATTTATTTGTATATATATATATATATTATATACGTATACAATTTAATTATATGGAGACGCGCGGTCGGCGTCCTGGAATAAATCTTCGACGGCTGGGGACGCGTGCAATCCGAGTGGAACGATTGTAATGTGTTTTGTACGTGTCTTCCGATACGAAAACACCGCGGGTACACACGAAACATTGTGTTTTTGTACATCGCGAACAGCGTCAAAGACTTCGCGAAAACCGCGCGCACGTTTGATCGTACAAAACAATGGTAAATACAAATTGTCGAAACGCTCGTTTGTGTATGCATTTATGACATATTACACCCAACTACATATAATAATAATAATAATAATAATAATAATAATATGATCCAGTGGGGAGTAGCGAAATTTCAAAATGAGAGCATCGTGAAAAAGTGAAAAAACACCGAATGAAAAATTCTTTTTCACCGATCGCGACGCGCGTATTATATTAGTATTTTTTTTTCTTTTTTTTAGAAATCAATGAAATGTGTGTGTGTGTGTGTGTTCTAAAAATGTCTTCAAATCGTTCATGTATTTTGACCGCGGTGCGATTCACAGAGGAGTAGTTTTAGTTTCACTAAAAAAAAAAAAGATTTCGACAACGTAGTCGTCGACGACGCTCCCCTCTGGATACGAACAAATATCGATGAAAGAACGTATCAAACGTCATCTAAACTATATTGTATACTCTACAATGAAACGAATCGTGATCACGGTAAATCACTAAGAGAGTCCGTCCCGCGGTAAAATATTATATTGCGCGTTTTTCGAAACTCGGAGATGAAACGCGACGAATTTCGGATTTGTAAAATTCAATCTGAACATTCGGAATTACGATCAACAAAATAAATATCGTTCCGCGGTCAGTTCTCGGTACGTTAAAACCGTATGCCGCGTCTCCAATCGCCATTGCGTAAGCGGCAACATACATTAATACTCCGTTCGTGTCTATAATCGATTTAAATAAATATCCGTTTCCGATGTAAACAAATTATTTATATATATATATATATATATATATATATATATATATATTTAAGACTTCCGCACGTCCTCTCAGCCTTGGTTCCGTGTTAGTTTTTACGGTTGAATTCGTATACCATCGAATAGAGGTTGTGTACCGAATTGATTGCCGTTAGAAATCCGACGATTTTCATCGCTGTTCTCCACTACTAGTTGTGTGGAGATTTCTTCAATGTCCATTGCAAGACGATGGATAATCATGAAAATTCTCTTCCGTTCGATCAACAGCGTTTCCGATAACCGTATCCCCGCGGTCGGGCAGCCACCGACGTCGACAATCCCGTCGAGATTTCGAAGAGGATTTCGGCTGCGATCAATCGGATCGACGGGATTACGTTGAATTTTACGTGTGTGCCCGTGTGTTTGACACGATACACACACGATGCCGAAACGGTGTAGAAAAAAAAAAAATCTCGCGCCGGTTACCGAACGGTAGTCGCGACGTCGAGAGAAATACGACGAAATGGATGGTGAGGGGTTGAGGAGGAGAAGGAGGAAAAAAATCACTGCGCCTCTCTTTTTCCACCAACACACACATATTCTTCGGATTAAGGATGTTGTATAATACATCTATAGCTGTACCAGTATAATATACGACCGAGGTATAACGACGAGTACAAGAGCGTATATACATATACATATATATATATATTATGGCGAACGACGACGACGTTCGGTAAATATTGACATATAAATAAATAAAAAGCGTATATAACGACGATATTGCTCTTATAATATATTTTATTCGGTTTTGTGTCGTCTGCACCGCGTTTACGTATCTCTCGTATACGCCCGACCACCACCACCACCACCATCACAGAGCTATGTGTACCACGAGGGGAAACCTTGAAACGCGCTTTTCGACGATTATAATCCCGCGGTCGCCGCCGACCGTTTGTGAATAATGAGAAATATACGGTTGGCATCGAGTTACAAATCACCATCGGTGGTACATTCACATGTGTGTTTGTGTGTGTATATGAAAAAAAAATCGATCAACAGCAGCAGCAGCAATACGGAATAATAAAAAACGACGACGACGATATATACGTATTTTATTATCGGACGGTCCCTGCTGTATAATATTATTTTATATAAATACCGCGGTATACACTAGTGAGCTTCTGCTGATGCTGTTACGACAACGTACATTATAAAATATACAACGTATTATTATTATTATTATTATTATATCATATTATTATTATACGCATACGTGTACAAAACAATAGACGATTAAATCAACCGTTCGCGACATTTTTACCGACCGAAAACTCGTATAGTACGAACGTAACAGTAGTACGTACGACGACAATAATATACGCGCGTTTCACATGCGTACAATATACACACCAGTCATTATTATTATTATTATTATTATTATTATTATTATTACATAATATTATATAGGAATGGAAAAGTTGAAGTTCCCGCGGAATACGCGATGATGCGCGTTGGACGCATAAAAATAATAATAATAATAATACGACGACGACGACGACAACGAAAGAGTTTATACGATTCTACAATGATTCGCTGACGGGATTGAATCGAACGTGTACTCACGTTTATACGTGTTATTATCAATTGAACGGTTCAAACGGGTTTCGGACGAATATTCCTCGATCGGTTTCTTAAGGAAAAAAATTACAGCGTACGATTCATTGCAGGAGCCAAGTGGCAGAGTGAGCACATGCTCTCTCCTACACCACACTCCGTCCAAGACAAAACCGATAGATGCTGTTAGTGTATGCGAGACTCGTGGATTATGATTCGAATGTCGCGAAAATAAAAATTGATCTTTCCGCGTAGGTACATGTTTGATTGAAGCATTTTTCATATTGCGCCAGGTCTCCGCTCAACCGTGTGGTCCGAATGTGGTTCCATCACCCGTGTGTCGAATAAGGTTGAATAAATAATTTTTACAATTTACTCGGATGTGTAATCCGTAGCTCAACACGTACAAAGTGTCTACTAGTGTAGTGTCTATTTTTTTTTTTTTTACCGTCGTACAATTTTCCGGCACGACAAATGCTTGATTCTGACGATTTAAGTATATATGCCGGTGGAGTGAATAATTCGTTTAAACACGAGCCGGACTTTCGCCACGGGCTATACGACGGCGTGTGGTATGTTTGCAGACGGGAATTCGTCAAAAATCAATCAATCGTAGAGAACCGTGTGCCGCGACCAACGATGACGATGAAAGCTAATGAAAGAAAAAGATAATTTTTAACAAAAAAAAAATCCACGTATCCCTTTGCGCGCAAAACACGACGTGTGAAAACCGTTTAGAGAAACGACAATTTGAACGCACATATTATATTAATGTCGTGCGTATTATAACGCGAATATTATACGGGGTGCGAAGTGTGCACGCGCGTAGTAACATAATATTTTTTTGTGGCGACCATATTTTGTGTGTAACGACAAACGCACACTGCGCGGGAATACTCGCCCGCTGTACGTGACCAAAATGACGTGGGGTACGTAACGCGAACGAGGCGAAAAATTTAGTTATTCTTTTTTCTTCTTCTACCGGCGAATCACTTAACCGCATACCCACAATATCTATAGAAAATTGGGGAGAAAGGGCGGTTAAAAGCGTCTTCTCCGTCGTACGCGGTACACGCGAAAACGGTTTGATTTCCACGTGATTTTTATTGCGACGATCGCCGGCCGTATTATGTACGGTGGTGGTGTACGACGGAACAGAACGGTGTCGAACGCAACAGAAAACGCTGCCGGGACGCTGAGACTCGTTTCGAAACCATTTTTCTTTTTTTTCCCCGCTCCCTTTTCTAGAATTCGCGCGCAGCTAATCCCCGAGACCGCGGCCGAACGCGTAATTTTCTTTATTTATTATTTTTTTTTTTAATCGCGTTTCTATTACGAATTCATTTCAGTACAGTCGACGACGGATTGTCAACGGACGTGTTATAGAGATGTGCTCGTCCTATTCATAGAACGTACGAGAGAAATAGACTATCACAATATCGTCGAGTATAGGTACGCGTATTATACACACAGACACACACCACGTCGCGTTATTCTGCGATTTTTGCGGAACTTCTCTCACGGCGAATACGTCTCCGATTACAGTGTGTACGCAGCGTTTATATAAAGTTTTCGAATAAACAGGCAAACGTCGCTATGTACGATATCGCCCGAACAACGATTACGCGTATAAGAATATCGTATAATATCGATAAATAAGTCGAACACTTTGATATCGATAATTAAACAAGAACAACATTGTACACGCACGCACACACATATCTACGAATTCATATACTCGTAGAATCGTACAGACGTCTCGGATAAAACAAAACGATATCGTAATGTATACAGGAGAAAAACACGTTACCGACAAAGCGTTACCGACAAATCATATATCATTAAAATCTATTATTTACAATTTTCAAACAATGCGTTTCTCCTGTCCATACCATACGCGCGTATGTAAATGAACACGGAAAAATATTGTCTTACCGTGTTCCCGTACACGAATTTCTAACGGTAAAACGATTAAACGTTATTTATCTCGTTAATTAATAAACGAACGAAAAATTCCTCACAAGTATCGAGCGAATTATTTTTTTTTTTATTTAATGTAGTGACGATTCTGTCGAGCAAAAAGAAAACAAAAATAATAGAAGAGAAAATTGTTGAATTTTTTTTATATACACGAGTATGGAAATGCGATAATATAATAAAGAGATTTTACGTAGAAATATAACCCGAGCAGCATTTTGAGTGCAGACGCCGTTTTAAATCATCAGTAAATAACGGTTCAAGGTACGGTGCAAATCTGATTCATAGCACCGCCGCGTTTTTTTTTGACAAAAACGAATACCGAATTTTCACACGGATTTAACGGTGCCGAGAACGTGTTACTTTCGATTCAAACACCGTAATACTGTTCGAAATAGGCACACAAATCGGTGCGCGTTTACAGTACAATCGTTAGTTAAATATCCGACTTGTAAGTTGGTCCGAACGTGTTATGGTTACGCCCTGTTGAACTGTCGCGATTATTACAAACCGACATTGAACGCCAATAATGTTACCCGGGAAGCGTATTATTATGAGGTTCGATGAGGGATGAAAATTTGTAACGTTCCACTATAATTTTGTTCTTCTTCTTCTTCTTCTCGTGTCATAAGTGTACACTCTATTTTTTTCGAATCACTACACCCGGCACTCTCAGGTTACCCTTCTGCTCTGTGCAGCCATCTATTTTCTGAACGCGAAGGATTGGCAATTTCGGGCGTAAAAAAGAAAACCGCCCGAAAAAGGAGGACATTTAATTTGAATGATGAATCGGAGAAACACACAACTCTATATAACAATATGTACGTGTTGATACTTTTATTATAATTTTTTTTTTTTTTTGTGTGTGTTCTTAGATTTTTTTTCCACCGCTCTCCTCCATTCACACATATACTTAAAAACGGGTTTATAAATATATTTATGTATATAAAGAGCCGTCGTCGCCGCCGTTATCGTCGTATCATCTCCCGGACACAGAAGTCATCTGTGCATCGGACGGCGGTGACACAACAACGCGCTCATACGGTATTCTTATTATTATTTTTATTATTATTATTATTATTATTATTTTTATGATATACGAGTTAGCTCTATGCGCAAGGGGATTTTTTTTTTTTTGGTTCCCACGCGAGTTTTCCGCAGACCGCCCGAATCTGCAGACGCGTCGTCCCGCGACGATCTCTTCGGGTTTTTACTTTTCGTTTCTGGTACGAAACGAATAAAGTCAATGGTGACTTTGAAATTATCGTAAACTACACCCGTGTATTTCATGCAAGTCAGTTGGTCTGTCGAAAAAAAAAAGAAGCTTTATAGATAATTTGAACTGCGCTCGTGTTATAATAATACGCGTTATCTGTTGGATGAGTACCCACTGCCGACGAATTTTTAATAATAATAATAAATTTCTTTTTTTTTTTAACGGTGCTGAAAAGACACGTACCTACACGAACATTATAGACTTACGAATATCTAACGAAATCTCGAAGTCAAGTGTTAGAAATTCGATAATGAGGAAACACGTGCATTGGCACGGCGATACATTTGAGTTGGTATACGTATTTTGTACTGGAAATCGTTTAAAGACTGTACAGTGGAATCCGATGGGCACTGCCGTCGGTTTCATTCTTTCACGCGGATTACAAACAACACGACAGAATACGAAATGACGATAATAACAAAAAACTTTTTAGCCCGAACACATTTTTTCCCCTCCATAAATAACGCATAATAAACGTTTTAATGGTAGCCAACTTTTTGATAACGTTTAACCGGAAACATTTTGTTAGGAATCAAATATTGTTTCTTTTTCTTTTTTATGAACAAGACGAAGAGGCGTAAAAAAGAATTTCCAGACTACGTTTCTTTAAAGCCGTCGTGGGGCTGTAGAAGGGCTGTTGGCATGTATTCGCGCGTGTGCCGGTCGCGTTTTTCATTTTTTTTTCCCCTACAACCGCAAAGAGAAAAAACAGTCGTTGCGGCGGAATAATATATAGACACGCGATAACATCTTCACAGACCTATTGCACACACGCGCGCATTATATAAGCTTATTCGGATCGATACAATATAGCGAATAAAATATAATCTCGTGTCATTTAAAAAATGTCAAGGCGATTACGAAATGAGTGGAAAAATGTGAGAATTTATTTCGTATTTTATTTCACGTTCCGTTTAACGGTTACAGTTAATACATACGTATATATATATATATAATACTGCAGATCGATAGTGTCGATATGAACTTATATTCTCTGAATATATGTATACGCACGAACGCGCGCCAGATTTAAAAAACAACGATTTACACGTGTTTATACGACACGCTGTGGTTATATACGGCGTACGAGAATTCGTGAAATTCAAATACAAAACGTATTTCGAAATGTATACGTATTATCGGCCGGCGCAGATAAATCGAAACCAGTCGCGTCCGTAGGGCGTAATGATATTGCGATATACGTATTTCTATTTTTTTTTTTTTTATTAAAGAAAAAAAATCGCCGACCGTTCTTGTAAATACCTACAGAAAAGCGTTCACATTCGAGTATTTCGCACACGCGTTTCGCAGTCGCAATTTCCATCGCGGCGTTATCCGTAATAATATGTTATTTTTTTTAGCGTTTGCCGTGATTTACAGCGCAGTCAATACGTCGTATATGTAGCGAAGGTTCTCGAACCTGGTATTTCATACGGCCGGTAGTGATCATACGTTTTCGATGAGCCGCGAAAAACGCTCGTATGACGAATATGAGGAGAAACAAAAAAAAAAAAGTAATCCCTCAGATTATTCGAATAAAATTGATCGGTAAATTAGAGTTCAACAGAGTTCCACGTGAGTGTCCGATCGATATGGACATGCCTACGACTTTTGTTAAATCCATAAAGAAAAAAGTTGCTTTCCGTTCAATATGCTCCCATGTATAATAATTGCAATAAAATACAGTAACAAAAAAAAAAAAACCGAAACAAAATATTAAATAAATAGGAATAAAAACTATACTCGTAGACAATGCAAGACAAATATAATTGTTAAAATTAATTTTTTAACAAATTTGTAATATTATAATGAATCGTAACGTTTTACATTTTTTTTTTCGCCATACTCGATTTTATAATCGTAATATCGATATTTCGCATCCGATACATAATGTGAAAATACAACGAGCAACTCAAACGCGTACCGTTTTACGTATATTTTAACCGGAAATCGAATATTTTATCAAACTCTAGAAATCGGACAAACACGTTGTGCGTTTTGTACATCGTGTCCCGCGGAAATCCGCTTAGACATTTGCTTTTTCGAAATGGGAAAGACTTTTTTTGTACGCGGATACACTCCGAAGCTGTAACGTCAAATCATATACACGTTTTTTCGTTTCTATTATAGGTAATATCTAAAAAAACAGAAACATTCGTACCGGACGAAAATTCGAAATAGTGTAACACATACGACAGGCGGTTATATATGTACAACGTTGGAGGAGGCGCGGACAACGAATTCGCCCCGTTTCCAGATACGTTTGGAAAACCCTCGTTTTCGCGAGTAAAATTGAAATGCAAGAAAAAAAACCGCGTGTGCGCGTGAAGTTTGTAAATACCGTCGTCAAGAAATAAAAGCGACCGATCCGCGTCGTTCAAATAACGTATACGATTCGTAAATCGCACTTAAACGTAAAAATATATCGAAATCGTCGTCGCGAAATGCGCGATTTCTTCTTATTCTTCTTTTTCATTAACAAATATCACGTATTTTAACACTATTCCCCCCGCACTCGTATGTCGTCCGCACGATCGCGGGTTGATGAATTCTTCGCTAAATCGGAGCCCCGGCTTTTCGAGTTTTCCAATTCCCAACAACCACCGCTCTTGTCGTGCCGCAGACGACGACGACGACAATAATTTCAATCGCGATAACAGTAATAATAACGCGTTCGGCGGTGTGTACGGCCGATTCGCAAATCCAAACGACACACGAACGGTGTGAATAACGTGAGTTATAACGATTTTATAAAAAAAAAACACGTTTTCTCCGAAATACGAGTGGAAAAAAAAGAAAAAAAACAATTATTGTGCAAAAATACACGACAGTAAAGACCGACTTTGTACGCGGTACGCGTTATATATAGGTCGTATGAACTACTATGGGAACATGCTAACGAACAATACTATACAAATGGAATTCGTCAGACTACACAAACACACCACATTCGAATCGATGTAATTACAATTATTTCAATTACACTGGATCGAGTGACCACTAGAAGAAAAAAAATCTCAGCGTTTATAGTGCTTTTTTTTATTTGGTGTATTATTATTATTATTATTATTATTATTATTATTATTATTATTATACGCGTCGTGGCGTAGCGACGAGAATTTCGTAATAACGCGAAACGATATTATACGATCACGTACGTGACAAGCAGCGAACTATTGTTGCGATAAAACGAGTAGTATTTATCGAATTTCTAAAATACAAAACGCGTTTTTTTTTTTTTTTTTTTTTAATTCCAATCGTTAGTTTCAACACTCAAAGTTTTTACCGTTTTAAATCGACGCTTACCAAACGAGAATTCGGCTTCTCCGCTGTATGACTGCAGCAACGATGAGTTACGACTGCGTTTTAACGATATCCGTTTCTACATAGATTTTCGTTATTTTTATATAGAATTTATTTTTTTTTTTTTTTTTGTCGTTCTATTTAATTCCGTTATTTAATTATTAACCGATTACGCGTAAGACTCGATCAATGACGAAATAAATAAATTCTACAATATCGTAGTCGAAAATCTCGAACGAGACAAAAAAAAAAAAAAACACGCTTGCTACATCACACGTGGGGGCGCACAGTGATCAGCAGAGACGAAATTCTCTTTTGCGCCATCGCGTTCGTTCGTTTTCGGTAGAAATATAATTTGCCCGTAAAACGTTTAAAACGACGTGTTTTCTGTATAAATAGTTTTTGTCAGATTTTGAGGTGTGTGTGGGTGGATACTGGTTAGTATCAATTATCGCGAATCGTATTTTACACGAGTACTCGTTATTATTATTAGTATAGGTCAGCGTTTATAAATAATCATATAGGATTACACGAGAATTGTAACGCGTTAATATCGCGGGCTCTTTTTTCTTTCCGAAAAAGTTCGAAACAGTTTTTTTTTTTTTTTTTGTTAGTCATACGGATAATATTTTTCTAAGAATATTCGCGTGGAACAAATACAATTTATATATATATATATATATATAATTTTTTTTTTTCTTAGATCGTTTTGGCACAACGGAATTTTCGGT
Organism: Chaetogeoica ovagalla; assembly: GCA_032441825.1. Taxonomy (NCBI): domain Eukaryota; kingdom Metazoa; phylum Arthropoda; class Insecta; order Hemiptera; family Aphididae; genus Chaetogeoica; species Chaetogeoica ovagalla. The sequence goes on from CM063744.1 coordinate 1,282,209, forward strand.
TCTTTTTCGTTTTATTTTTCATCACAATAAAATCCCGAGTTCCAATAAAACAACACTATCCTTTAGCGTCTCCCCGACTACGACGACGACGACGACTACGACGATGCAAAGAAACCGGTCGCGGTCCGTCTCGCTCGGTCGTTCGCCAGATCCCCGCTCGTTCCGTCTCACTCGACGCCCGGCCACGGTTCGATGACACCGCCGCCGCGGCCGCCTCGTGCGTTTTACACACACGCCGCGCGTCGCTCTCTCTCTGTAGCACTGTAATCAACTCACACACTCGGTATTATCATTTTCATCAGAGACGATTTTTTTTGTTTTTTGGTTTTTCGGACGTGCAGGTGTTTGCCGAGAGCAGAGACGATCACGCGAAAAACGTAATCCCGCGCGGAATAAATTTTATTCGCCCGCGTGAAAACGGAAATTTCGTCGTGAATTTTTTTTTTACCACACTACCATCATCGTGGTATTCGACAACAGCTCAACGACGTCTTTCGCGACACAAACGACGAGAAGAAAAACACAAAAACGTCACATCCGTCACCGCAGTTTCCATTACGATTACGATGTGCGCTGAATTCGACGACGATAGACGCAAGCAGCCCCGGTATCGATTTCCGCACACGAATTCACACACGAAAGCGAACGTTTTATCACGGAGGGGGGTGTGCTCGCAGAACACCGGGGTTTTCGTGCGTTACACCGTTTACACGCCCGTAACGTGCGACTGCCGTACGATCAACGAAATGATCATTCAAAAAAAAACGTTGAGTCGTTTATACGCTTTTATATTTATGCGCGTACAATGTCGACGACGTTTCGAGAATAATTTTTGTTGGTAAAAAAATTGACGCGACGTATGGGTTTCGACTGGCGCATTTCAATAATGAAATAGAAAAAAGAGAGAAAAAAATCGTTTTAGAAGTGTTTTATTTTGAACTAGAGGGGCGTTAACGACGTGTACGGCAGCGTCGTCGCCAATGCGCCGACACACGAAGTGTTTTCGGTAAAAAAATATTTTAATAAAATTCGTTAATTTTCTTCTTTTTTTTTTTTACACCTACGAGCGCGGACGCGACAATAAAAAGACGATAGGAATAAATTATAATGTATAAACGCGGGCGGGCATATTTCAAAGACGTCTTTTCTTCTTTTTTTTTTTTTTTTTTACACACAGCGATCTCGCTGCAACACGAAGAACATCGTCCACCGAGCGTTTATTTTATTTCGCAAAACACCTTTTTCATTTAATTACACTTCTTTAAAGTTCCATCGGTCGACGCACATCGCCGATCAAACGATTTTCAATTATAACCCGTAATACCGTTAGTCTTGTCTTCGATTCGATTCGAAATATAAGGTTTATTCGTGCAGACGAATAAACCTCGGGAATACGACGTTGTACGAACGTCATCACCGGCAGTGTACAATTATTATCAACGCAATTACAATTACATTGTCTGTACGCGAAAACGATTGCGCAAAAAAAAAAAAACCGACATATTATTATTAACGCGAGAGAAGGGAAATCAGCGCTGTTGACGAAAAATGCGAAATCGCGCGCACTTATGACGCAATATTAATTTACGCCGTCGTATTTTATTTTACAACTCTCGAAACGACCGCTACCAGTGAACGTCGAATGATGCGACATTAACGCGTCGTAAGTTTTTTGACAAACACGCGGCTATAGACAAAACGATTTGGATAATGTTAACTATCGAAATTTTCAAACACTGATTACGAGTACGAGGAGACTTCTTCTCCGATTTACGTAATGATTTCGAAGGGAATTGATAAATGCCGTGCGTACTGAAAAAAAAAAACAAAAATTACGAAACGCGCTCGAAAAATCTGTACCCGCTGTTCGTACGGTGTACATAACACGGAAATACTCGATTACACTATGTAGCGCAATCGGGGAGGAGGGAGAAAAACTCGTAATTTTTAACGAAGTTAATTTTTGTTTTTATTTCCTTAATGCGCGCAGTTGTTTATTGTTTTGAGTGTATATTTAATTATACAACGCGCAGCTGTTTAAAATAATATATTACGCGAGAAAATAAAAACGTAATAATCAACAATTTTACAAAAAAAAAAAAAAAAGAAACTTTCAAATTTTAATTCGCTAACGCGTTATAATTAAACCACTCTCCTCGTGTTTCGTGCTGCACACGAATCCGAACGATATTATATCATAATAAAAATAATGTATTATGATCGCGCGCGCGGTCGTTATACGAATATTCGTTTTCTCAAGCAGTGCGCGCGAGAATTAATACACCTCATACTCTCATCGGTACAATAAAAAAATTTCGTTTTTGATTTTAATTTTATGAGACCGATTAACGCCTTGGTCGGATTTTATTTATAAAATAATACGCACTTATACGATAACATTAAACAGTATATAAACGTTATTATTATTATTTTTTTTTTTTGCGACTGTTATTATAGTGATTTATCGCCGTTATATTCACTCGCGGAATACTTAACGAGAATGGTAAATAATTCCTCGTCCGTTGAATTTTTCACTCCCGAAATAGTCGCTAAATAAAAAATAAAAAACGCGAATATATATATATATATATATATATAGAAAGCAACGCGAATTCTCATCATATACGGAAAGAAAAGAGCGTGCAACGACGTTTATTTTACATTCTCGTTTCACTGAAATCGCATTAAATATTTTTGGGAATTCGTCACCGGATTTCTTGTTGTCTCTCCGCTCTTCCGAATACGCTCGGTGCGAATCATGCAAACGTTTATAGTTCGATATTTACCTATTATGCGTACGACAAGTGGCCGAAATCAAAAAACATTATAAAAGTCATAATAATAACTCCAATAAATAATCGGTCGTGGTAGGTATTCGAATACGTATTTTATTTTAACGTTTTTCAAACTAATCGAAAAGTAAAGTAGTGAAGATAGGTTTATAGAAAAAAGTTACTTCTTTTTATATATATATATATATATATATATATTTATACATATATATATTTAATACGTGTAGCCAACTATTATTAGTCAACACTTAAAAACTTACAAATTCATACTTAAAGCTAGAACTAAATTACTAATACTTAAATACATATAATTATAGCAATGAACAGATATATACACACATATATGATAAATGTAATATATATTAATACTAATATTGGAGAAGAAAGAAAAAGCTAGATTTTAAAGGCGGATTTGAGAATAAAATGTAAAATGGCTTTAATAAGGGAAAGATTATTAGAAGACAGAGCTTCCATATACGAGAATTTGGAGGAAAAAGTAGAAAAAATTGTTTTCTGGGTACGTCTGTTAGTACGAAGAGCTGGACATGAAATCAACAGGCGACGAAAATCGCAGTAATCGTCCCCACAGTTGGGAAGGGTATATGTCGGACTCTGGTTGAGCCCTAACGTACGAGTAAAGACCATGATAAGCTGGTTATGACCAATCCTCAGTCTGGAACATAAAACGATTACTGTACGACTAGCATTTAGGGACTGAAACCGTGGTTCATTGGGAATTTTTAAAGAAATAAGTTTAAACTTGGAAGCGTAAGAAACAGGGTAGCAGCCAACTATGAAGAACAATTTTCCAATACATTAGATTTTTTTTTTCTGTTATTCATATTCGGAAGTCGAAAACGCAAAAAACAAAAAATAATGCCACCGATTCGGAACACAAATCGTTTCGCCTTATTCGAATAAACGATTCAAACGTAATTCTCTCGGAAAACGATAATTATAATAATAATAATAAAAAAAAAAAATATACGAGAATCGGCGCCAATCGATTTTCGGGGCTTGCGCGCGCGTCAATTTCTCGTGTGAAATTTAAAAGGCCACGTCGATTTGCTCTGAGGTCAGAGACGTTATATTTACTGTAGAATTATTTATATCGAAATTTTTCGAAAAGAAAAACATTTTTTTTTTACGGTAAAACACAATTTCGTTTTGATTTTTTTTTTTTTTTACCGAATTCCTCTTTGGATCGTCTCGTTCCGTCGTCACTTTTCCTAACCAATCGAACCCGCCGCCATTGCCGGTACCTCCCCTACCCGTGCGCGCGACATTTCCACGGATTCGTCGTGTAATAATACACAATAAATTCCCGTTTGTGGGACTGTATCGAAACGTTGCGGGAGAGAACAAGACAAGAAGACGGAACGGCGTAAAACTGGTGCGGATTACATTACCGTTTCGAGTGTTGCTGGAGGATGATGGACTCATCAACGTGGAAAATTATACGCGGGTCTTCTTGCCCCGTACCGGTGTACGACGCGCACGTCGAACGCACCAATTTTTTCGCGTTTTGTGCACAAACATTTTTTTTTTCATAATAATAATAATAATAATAATATTTATATACATTCGTAGTGTATGTCGTCGACGAGGGGACGTATATAAATGTTTATTTATTTTTTTATACATATAAAATATAACGCGTGCGTACGCGACTCAATGTCGACGGCGAAAACATGTTTTATTGAAATCGTACCGCGGAAAAGAAAAATCCGGGAAAGAGTACGCGGCTTTTGTTTTATTTGGACGGGGAGAAGAGAACACGGAATGATATTTTCTCGAAAAATGTACGGTACGGTTATTCCGCGGAGGACGCGGATGATTTATAATTTAAAAATCGAGTCGATTAATCACAGTCGTTACGGCGATTTCTCGGTTTTGCTGATGACGTCGTTGTTGTCGGAGACGTGCGCCGCGCGCTCGAAGCGTACGCCGCTATGTGTGTGTGTGGCGAGAGCGCTGAAAACCGTTGAGCGAGAAATAAAATAGGTGGGTATTTTGTTTTGTAGAAATAAAAGAACGCGTAAACGGCGGCGAAGTACGGGAACAGAGTGAAGGCGTAAAGTTTGAAAAAGAATGGAGGTTATCGATTAATATATTCGGGCGCGACGTCATGAGCGGCCGAAAATTAACGGGCCTAAAACGTTCGACCGAATAGTGTTGAAAAAAAAGAAAAAAAACTCGAGGGAGTTTCGAAAACAGTGAAATCTGTACCCGACGCCGTGCAATCGCCAGCAGTGGCTGCAGGTTCGTGTCGTGCGCTCGAAAAGGACACGTCTCAAAGTGTCACGCGTGGCACCCGGTCCTCGCAGAGAAATATCGTTGGAGTCGATTCGAGAACGCTCGGTGGTACAGAGCACTACGGCGGTTGGACGTCGGGAAAAGAAGACGGGAAAACATTTCGTAAATCGATTTATAAAATATCACACACGTATTTAAAAGGTCTTCGAGATCATCTCGCCGTATTGATCCTTCTCCGTTCCATCACCGATCTCCACGATTTTCTTCTTCTATTTTCGTGAAATCGTTCTGGATACCGTGCTGCCAACACAATTTCGGGCCACGCAATCTCTTGGATTTTCTCGCAGCGCGCCCTCTCTCTCTCTCTCTCTCTCTATCCGTAGGACTTCGTTTCCCCGCATAGTACATAATAATTGTCGCGTCGGAGAGCGACGACACGACGGTGACATTCACGAAAAATCGGACGTAAAACTACGCGCGCGTGCGCGCGCGTGTGTAAGGCAATTAACCTTTTTCGAATCGTCGCGAAAATGCCAAAAAAAGAAAGAAAAAAAAACCCCCCGACAAAAACGGTTAAATCGCGTAAGTATAAAATAATAATAATAAATATTTGCTCTAACAAAATGTGTTTCCTAAAAGTTCTTTGCAGAAACACACACACGGATTATTATTATTATTATTATTATTATTATTATTATTGTTGTTGTTATTATTATTATTATTATTATTATTATTATTATTATTATTATTATTATTATCGTTATTATTAAAACCGAGCGAATTAATCAAAATTTCAATCAGTCCGAACTCGCCCGGAAATTATTAAATATTTTTTTTTCACCGTTTTAACGAGTTCCACAGCGTTTTGTTTGTTTTTTGTTTCTCTACTAATCCGATAATGGTCTCGTCGCGTATACGAAGTCGGCGACTACAACACAACAAGAGGGGTGACCGACGTCGTTTCCCGGTAAAAACACACGCTTGGTAGTATTTCCATTAACGGGCCAATTTTTCCGTACCGTTTGCCGGTACACTTTCTTCTATTTTTTTTTCCCCCGGGGGTAGGCCGTTTAATGGTGTCGAACACGCCAACCGACCTAACAGCGGTGCGCAATAGTATTCCTGTAGGCGCGCGGTGTTCTTTTATTATTATTATTATTATTATTATTATTATTATTATTGGCGTTTTAGCAATGGGGTTATGCCGTATAATTTCAATTACAAAACGTTATAATATTTATTATTATTATTATTATTATTATTATTATTATTATTATTATTATTCTACTCTTCCCCGCCGAACACACGTATTATAATAATGCGAGGGGGCATCGGAAAAGCGACTGGTGAAACGCGGCCAGTTCGTATGTGTAACACACGCGCGTATCACGTCGTCGTGTAAAACGCGATTAATGCGTGTTTGGTTTAACCTAACCGGTAATGTTTCGACAGCTTATTATGGAAAAATAAACAAAAACGAGAGAACCGCGTATGAGAACACCGGATAACGTCGATCGTTCGAAATTCGCGGAGTTATCGTCGGCAAGACGTCATCGTGCTGTGTGCGTCGTACGATTTACTAGACGCGACACTGTGCGCGAGATTCTATCACGTACGACTTATAAAAAAAATTAAAAAACCACTCCTCCTTCGTAATGATTCGAAGTGCGAAAATTGACGTGTTCTAAGTAAAAAAAAAAACAAAAAAAAACCCCGTAGAAAATTGTAAGGATCGTAACGTCGTGGATTTTTTTTTTAAATTCTCAAACGTTTTCTTTAGAAGAGTAAAAAAAAAATACCCTCCGCGATTTTTTTTTCTCGACTGATAAAATTGAAAATTCTCGTCGGAATCCCCCATTCTAATGAAATAATAGGCACCACGCAGCAACGGAATAATTCGTTATTGCGTGATCGTTGCTCTTTATACGCGTAAAAGGTAAAGGAAAAAAAAACATTTATAAACACACGCCACGGCTGCAGACACGTGTTGGATCTGAATTATTCGAAATAACCAGTGCGATTGTGATCGATAAAAGAAAATTATAAAAACTATAACGTTTCTTTTACACGAACAGCGGTCCGGCACGCGCGAAATACGGTCCACGAACGGTCTTTTCTCCGTCGTACACGGATACGCGCGCACTTAAAGTACATAAAAAAATAAAAAATAAAATACGAAAGAAAATTATATCGCCGTGTGCGCGCGCTTAAAACTCGATATTTTAGAATATAAAACTCGGAAGTCATTTTTATTATAAACGAGCGGAAATAGAACAGGCGAAATATATACGGGGGAAAAAAAAAATATATATATGTATTTAAATACGCGGAGATGACGAAAAAAATAAATAAATACTAAATCGATATCGAGATAAATGACAACGTAAAAAGAATATTAAATATTATGTACCCGTTGAAGACATTATTATAGTCGGTCGAAGAAAATATATACTTTTTTTTTTGTTTTCACTAACAGTATTGTCGAAAAACTGAATACGAATGTCGATAAATTATTCCATATAAAAAAAAAACGTATACGATTTTTATATCGGTCTGGACTGCGCGGGGATACGATGGAAAATCGGGATTGTTCCCGCGGATCCGTTTCAGCGATGCCGGTCTAATAATATTAGAAAATACTATTCGTTAATTTCACTTGAAGATTTTCACGAAAAACGACCATAGAACCGTATAAAATATATCGCGGTGCCGTATACCGCAGCGCGAATTTGAAAAAAAACCGCGATCGTTTGATTCAACGGGATAAATTAACGAGTTTTTAAAAGAAAAAAATACGAAATCAGAAATCAAGTAAACGTAAACAAATCGAAACCCGGTATATTTACCGTATACCGGAGACGATAATTTTATATATATAAAAAAAAAAACTCGCGAACAAACGTTTTGCCCCGACAATGCGCTCATATCGGGTTCGATTGAAAACACCGGTAATTTAACGAGACATTTCGCCGACGCCGTTTGTTTCATCAAAGGATTTCACGAATAAACATCGCTTTATAATAATAATAATAATAATAATAATAATAATAATAATAATAATAATAAAATAAATAGTTTAGACCGAAATCAACGCGCGAGTACTTTGAAATGAATCGTGCAAAATTTTAATTTCGCGTGTAGAAAGGTTACAATACGAGCGCGGGACGTTTTGATGTGCGTATTACTCGTTTTAGCGCGTTTTATTCATCTTATATAAATAAATAAATCTTATAAAAAATAAACACTCGTTCTCCCCGCACTCGTGTACGCGGTGAATTCGGTGACCAAACCGCGGATACCGCGAATTCTGTGATATTCATTACGTATTCACGACGGATGTAATGAGAACAAATTGCGATGAAGTCTCTTGCGGGACGTGTTGGCGCACTTTATGGAATAATTTAAAACGTAAAAAAAAAACAAAAATCACGCGCTCGCACCGCGCGTATGGTTTTCCGGGTACGTGGAATTTAAAACGTAAAACCTAAACCGGCCGCGGTGTGCGCGGAACAGAGTGGAGAGAAAAAAACGCGTTTATTATTATTATTATTATTATATCGTTACGTATTATTATCGACTATAATATACAAATGTTGCGACGGATAATTTTCATATATTTAATACATTTGACGTACGAGTACGTGGTATTATTAAACGAAAGAAAAACGTTTATATAACACGTATATCGCGTCTGTGTATGTATTTAAACGAAATAATACGCACGCCATATATCCGAAATGGCCGAGAGGGAAACGCGGTTGTTACGAGTTACATGACCAGCTGCTGCTGTTGCTGCTGCTGCTGTTCTTTTGGAATGTTGCTGAGTAGGTACGTGTGTAACGTACGAGTATATATTATAATAATAATAAGACCGCCGCATATATTAATCGCGCGCAATATGAAAAATGTGATATTTTATGTATTTTGCGTTCGGCCATCGAAATAATATTGTTCGTCGAAAACGATAACGGGGCCACAGCGCGTAACCTATAGCAAATACGTTTTGCGTTCAAATATTTTGCGCGCACCGTTGGCCACGACAACATCGCGACAAAAAAAAAAAAAAAAACAAAACAAAAACGCAATATCGGAATAAATCGTAAACGCGAATAAAACGATAAATATAATCGTTGAACGAAACGCGACGTCGAATACGAGATTTGATTAAAAAAAATGTGAAAACGCGTAGGTATCGTCGTAATGTGCGCACGACGCACATTATAGTGCGGTCTGTTCATAAATTGTCGAAATTTCTTTTTTTTTCCTACAATAAAACCAAGAGGAAAAAATCTAACAGATCAAAAAAATAATAATACGTGTCTTTCAGCTCGTCGTTTTTCGCTCGACTAACGCGCTGCGCGTGTATTTCAAATGGAGTTCAACCCGCGAAACGTATAAAAACAATAAAATCGGTATACGTATATTTCAACGTACAAAGCATTCCCTGACGTTTGAACGTATACGTTTGCTATAAGCGCGCATAACATTATATCGTTCGTATTCGGACTTTTTATCAGAGGCAAAAAACGTATTTTATCATTTTAGATTTAGAAAAAAACAAAAAAAAAAAAAATCAAGTTGACGTCAAACGCGATGTGGGTAATTTTTTATTCTTCTTTTCCAAACACAACTCGATACACACGCGATGCTACACGCGTTCGCTGCTATGTTTGTGTGCGAACAGACGCGCGGACAGGAAACGATGACAGATAAGAATATGATGTGTAACAAATAAAAATTGTACGGTTTAAAAAAAGAAGAAAAAAATCGTACTACTATACGCGTGTGTAAACACTCGACCCAATTGAAACCTCTCTGATTGAGTCGTGTGTTTACCTATTGAGTTATTGAATTACGACGGAAAGAAGAAGCCTGAGCAAACTACGAAATGCGTATTAAATTTCGTCGAGCCCAATGTCACCTCCTAAACACCATATACCACCGTCGGATACATACGCTTAGAATGTGTTTCCACGTGTATCGAACACGCACGCACGTTCAGTGTATAAATGGTAAATATTCTATTCTTGCGATAAAGTCGAATACCCAGTCTGTAAGTACACAGTATTCACGATCTAATAGTGCTGGTTTTCTATAGAGCCCTGAAGACAATTTGCCGAATCGTTTTGTCGGACGATCGACCGTTATCGGGAAATCGGCACTTGGCCGGACACGGATTCCGTAAATCAGTTGTAAACTCGCTTTAGAAAAAACTAATTTCGAACGGTTTGGACATCGTGCTCGGAAAGAGCCTGTATGAAATGACTTGTTCGAATGGTTTCCCCGCGGGTACAAGTAAACGTAAGCTGTTTAAACGATTAGCGCGAGCGTAATGGCATTGCAGAAGGAAGGACGCGTTCTTAGATCATTTTTTTTTTTTTTCAAAATTTTTCGTCTGATCTCGTCGTAACCAGGTGTGTTTTTGATAGACGCCATCGGGTTACGACCCGAATGAATCCCTATCGGTTCAGGACGAGATCACGAAGTTAATTTTACGAGACTGGACCAACACATCACCATTACATTCTCTCTCTCTCTCTCTGAAGGCGTCAAGACAACACTCAAGACGTGTCTGAAAACGCCAAAAACCGTACGACTTAATATAAATATAAATATATATATACACACACATATATATACGAGGATTCTTCGGCTAAAACCGGAGCCACGCCACTGGGAGTGACAACAACCTCGGCTACACGCACGTGTTTCGTATAATTGACACCGTCGGGTGTTTACGTACAACGTTTATAATATTGTTAAACGTCTTTGAACGTCGTTATAAATAAAAAAAAATCCTCCGGGCATTAAAAAAAAATAAATAAATTATTATAATATACGCGGGCATCACGATAGGAGTCTTTCTTATTTACTATATATATGCTCGTATATATATATATATATATAGAGAGAGAGAGAGATTCGCGGTGTGGCCTAACGCGTGTAACACATTCGTACTTGGTTCCGATGTATATAATAATAATAATAAAATTACATATTATTATTATATACGCGAGCCGACGCCTCTTCGATTTGAAAAAACGCCGCTGTTCAAAATTAGTTTCCGACTTGATTTACGACGAATTGTCAAAAATTCTACCGCACTCGGGCCCCAAACACTTTCGGAAAATGTACGATGTGTTCGAATATAAATTACATATAACACGCGTGTATTATAATATGATATATACTGCAACGGCATCATCAGGACGACCGTCGTCGTCGTAGTAATAATATTATTTGTGCCAACGGTAAATTATCGCGATGATAAACTACAAAAATCATACAATATAATAACAGACGCTTAATGCATATTACTGAAATAACATCGGTTACAACGGAGGACATTCTCTAAACGCTGTGTATCACTCTTACGGAATAAAGTATTTATGAAAACAACGTGGACACGATTTGGACGTTATACTCATATACGATATAACAGTTGTTTTTTTTTTTTTTGATAACGAGCTTATAAGCGTGCAAAACGAATTGAGGATTTTATTTTCCGTTTTGAGAAAACACGTGACACGGACAGGCATAAATTTATCAAAAGGATTCAAAGCACGAATACAGGTGATATTAGACTCTAAATTCTTAGATGTATGTTTGTGAACGGTTCTTATTTATATTGCATAAAATAAATAAGTTTAATTAAAAATAATCCCGTTATTAATAATTTATTGATTTTGGGGAAAATATTAAATTGCATTCGGTTATTCTCATAGAATGAACTCTTCAAATATTTGCAAAATGCGTATTAATAAATAAAACTAAATTCTACTTAATTTATACCATCACTCTTATCAGTAATTTTCATATTTTAAAAGCATTTTACTCCCCTTTCGATAAAAGCCATTGAGTATTGAACAAAAAAAAAAAAAAATGTTGTTGTAGTAAACTTGTTTAATTAACTGCCGGTTTTGACGAAATGTGATCGTCGGATATATGAAACGAAAAAGAAAATATAATAATAACCCGAATAAAATCAAAATCAACAAGAATTGCACAAGGGAAATTAATAAATAAATGTTTTAAACGTAATAACCATATTTTTGTATTAAGCATGCGCGTAAAGAATTAAATTACGAATCTGAACTTTCTAATGAGAAAAAACAGATTGTCATGTTACAACTGGTTTTGTAATATTATTAAAATAAACGAATAAATACGAATTTAAAAATTGAAAACCGTCGGTAATTTATTACATACGTATTAATACAACTCGAATTACGTCGATAATTTTCTATATATTTTAATAATGATATTAAACAATTTATGTTTTTCATATTGGTATATACGCGTATTATTATTATTTTTTTTTTATAAAAAAATAATAATAGAAAAATACGACTGTAAGACACAATACTCAATCGATACATTACATTTATTTTACTTTTACAACCCCCTTCGAGTCTGTTGAGACGGAGAACGCGTCGTTAAAACGTCTTCTTTTTTTTTCTTTTTTTTTGGTAAAATGTTAAATTATATGAATATGAAATGCGAATCGAAAAAACCATAAATAAATTACAGTTCCACTCGGATTTTATACGGCCTTTGCCGTAATACTACTAAATTTAAGTGGACTGGAAACGGGCATTTTCTCTCTTCGTCATACGCGCACGGAACACGGCGAAATAGACGTTTCCTATTTCCAACGTGCCGGATCGATCAATAGCGTTGCGATAAGAAATTTGAAAACGGATTTGAATTCGTCGTGGAGTCTACTCAAGTACGACTCTCGCGCGTTTCTGATTTTTTCTTTATAAATCCTAAAAAAAAAAAAAAATGAATCGGTACGAATTTAAAACAAAATTGCTAGCAATCAATTTTCGAAGGTCTTAACGTGGAAATGTCGGTAAGAGTTTGGGCAAAGTCGTTTTATTATTATAGTGGAATTCACGACGAATTCAAAAATGTCTTATCGTACCGACCACTAGAGACCGTCGATCGGTACACTGGAACCGGTGGGGGGGGGGGGAATCGTCTATTATCGTTATGTTCCGTGTGCGCGTAAGAGAGAAAATATCCCCTTACAAAAAAAAAATACAATAAATTCACGTGGAAAATTCGTTTTACGGTATTCCGGATATAGCACGAAATAATTTTATATTCGCGTCGTTCCAAAGTTATTGTTTAGCGGCATTTGTCCGGTTTTCGCGTTTAAGACTTTCATTTTCTTTTTTTCAACTCCTTATTCCTACTCCGTTCGGCTAATACGCGCGTGTCGGATTTATTTCGCGTTTCCCCCCCCATACACACACACAAATCTCTCGGTAACAGAGTACGTTGAAAAGAGTAACAAAAAAAAAAAAAAAATTACTCCGATCGCCGTTTTCGTTAACATATTTCATTTCAGTATAAACAATATAATTTTCACGCTAATTTCTTTCTTTTTTTTTTGAGATTTTTTTCTGCTTTCGAAAAAATCCTCTCAGGCGTCGTAAACGCGTGCGAACCGATCGTACGCGTGACTTTACATACCGCGCGCGACGCGTAGGAGGGGGGTTGGCGGCGCGCACGTCACGACGCTATAATATGAACCGAGACGCAAATCACCCGTCCCCGTTGTGAACGCGCGTTGTGATAATTTTAATTGGGAAACACGACGGGGCGAAAGACGTAATAGTAGTAGTCGTTTACACGCGCGCGCGCGGCGCGTTATTATATTACGCAAAACGGAAAGAGGGCGGATGTTCACACACACACACACACGGCGACGTCTCGCGCGCACTTACGCGCGAACATGCGGCGCCCGATCACGACCGAGTCATGATCACAATGCGTCGTCGTCGTCGTCGTCGTACGCGCATAATATTATTTGCGTGTGCGCGCCGTACGATAAGTTCCCCGGCAGTGGCGTCGAGCGAAGAGTAGCGGCGGCGGCGGCAGTAGTGCCGAAGTGGCGGGGTGCGCGCGCGTTTTGGCCACGCCTAAGACGCGGTCCGCCTCTTTTCGCCCGGCGATACGCGAACGGGGAAAAAAAAAAAAAAAATGAAAAAATTCTCTCTCTCTCTCCTTTGTCTCTCTCCGCGCCGCGTAACCACCGCCACCGGTGAAGTGCATTATGCACCGGTGCACGTTATAAGTGCGCGCGCCACGTATTTATAACGTTATACCAAAAACACATGTACGCGCGCGCGTCGTTGACGTGGCGCGAGGGGGAACGCGCGCACACACACAGAGAACGGAACGCGTAATAGGGACCGACCTATGGCGGTATAATTATAGCGCGTAAATATTGAAAAACGTGAGCGATTTTTTTTTTTTCCTACGTTTACATTAACGTTATACGATAATCGGAAATATATTTATTTTTTATTATTATTATTATTATATAAGACGAATTAATAATCGGTTTCTATGAAAATATTAAAAAGAAGAAAAAAAAAACTACGAGAAAATAGAGAAACCATAAGTATAATATATAATTGTGTTAATAGAATAACACGAATAGCAGCTGACTGAGGTCGCTTGACTGAGGATCAGACAGTAGGAGTAAAACGTGATTTCGCGGGTAATTACGTCCTAGCCTTTAGGAGACAGTGTTTCTCAGCCCATGGGCTCTCATTATTTTCGACGGGTTCGTAAACTATAGTGTTGTTACGACGAAAACGTGTTATCGTAATATTGGGAAATGCGTACAAATCAAACGGAAACACTTTTTATTTGTACTATTCGATTAGAAATGTACGATTTATATATATGTATTTGACGATTCTAAAAAATTATCGATAAAATTCATTTTATTATTATTATTATTGTACTACGTCAGTATATCCGTATTAATATTTTTAATATTTTAATTAAAAAAATAAATAAATCTTCATATTTACCGCAATTACGTTATCAAGTATTATAATACGATAAAATTGCTTATATAAGATGATTATTAATGATATTACGAATTGTATATGGTGTACTTTTGTGAAAGATCGTCTACAACAATAAATTGTAAAGCGGTCGGAAAATAATAAAAAGATTGGGGGGGGGGAAATTGTGCTTGTAGGACACAAGGCGTGTGTATAATCAAGACGAGCGAGGATTAAAAGTGCGCGCGACGTTAATAAACGCGAATATAGGATATACTTAAATGAGTATAAAAATAACGACGATTTCGAAGAAGTATAGAATAGACGAAGTGGAGAAATCGATATATTTTTTTACATATTTTTTTTATGTCGTCAGAATCGAAATCTGAATATTTCGGTGCGTGCTGCTAAGCGCCCAATTGAGCCTAATGTGCACAACGCGTTTTTCTAATGAAATTTATTAACGGAATACAAATCGAAAACACTCTGACAAATTGGCAGGAGTGATTTTGAAAATGTATTTATATTTATATATAAATATTTTTTTAATATTTTATATTTATATGGTCTCGGAATTCGCGTCGTTCACACAATGGACACGGGGGGGGGGGGGGATTCGTAGTCCCTCGGAGTGTTGGAAACGTGTGTGAGACGCGCACTTCGCCGGTCGGTAGTGGCGTACGGTCGCGCGACACCGTCAGCCGCCGCGGTAACGCGAAACCGGTTTTGCGGAAGAGTGTGCAGGCAGGGACGAGAGGCGAACGAAAGAAAAAGAAGAAAAAAAAATAGGTGTAACGCGACGCGGCGGTGGCGACGACGGTGCCGCCGTTACGGTAGACTACGCGCCGCGCGTTACGATATTATATGATAATAATAATAATAATAATAATAACGAAGGAACACCCGTGGGGGAGAACGTGCTGCAGCGTCCGAGTCGTCCCTCTGTCGCGACGGGGGCGAAGGGCGGGGGCGAGCGGTTGCGCGCCCGGCACGACAATGCGCGCGCGGTAAATACGAACGACGACAATAAAATATTACACACGCCTTTAAAAATATAAAATTATTATTCTCTTTTTAATTTCTTATACGCGTGTACGCTGTGAAAACGTGAAAATATTGTGCGTGCGCCTACCCGCCTACCGACGGGACGGAAAACGTACAAAATTCCAGTCGACAAAAACGTTCACACACACACACATTGCTGCTACCATTGTGTGCCGTTTCGGAGTTGGTTCCTGCGCGCACCTGCACACGCCCGCGACACACGCGCGGTTGTTGTCGTCGCTACAATACAGTCGGTCGCGCGTTCATTTTAATCGCCGCCGTTCAGACGGCATACAACACAATATTTTCTTGTATGCTCCGGACACATACATGTTTTCGTTTTATAACGGTTTTGGGTGCGCACGCGGTAAAACGAACGAACGAACGATCTCCGTGTACCGGAAAACGTTATTTGGAAATTTAGACGGAGTAACCGGTTATGGGACGGTCTAGGACAGTGATGGGCAAAGTACGGCCCGCGAAAGTATTTAATCCGGCCCGCCGAGGGTCCATCGACATATGGCCCGTCATAATTACATTTTGACGGTCGAGAAGTATAAAGTAGATTCTACTTAGTAGAATAATAGATACATGATCCTATAGATCAGTGGTTCCCAACTTCAGGTCGCAACCCAAATTAGGGTCGCAGAGGTTTGCCAGCATTTCTTACAATTTATATATATTTTTTTTTTTTACGTTATAATTTTAATTTAGGAAAAAAATTCCCAAAATATTGTAAAAATGATCGAAGAAAATAGTTTTAAATATATAAATGAATTGGCGCGGACTGTGCGCGGTCGTACCCTCACAGCGTGGTGTAGTTTCAACACAAAATGCATTTTTCCTATAATACTGGCCCTCGTCTAAAATTTCTTAAACTTTGTGGCCCCTCATTAAAAAAGTTTGTCCACCACTGGTCTAGGACAATTTCAACGTCGCACTGTTCTTTTGTTTTTTGTTTTACGCTCATGCGCGCGGTGATCGTACCGCAATCGCGTCGTGCAATACACTAATAAATGTTTTTTTTCCCCCCCCCCGGTAAATCCGGAGATTCACAACGACTTTTTCAATGACAGGGATAGAGAGAGAGTGTGTGTGTGTGTGTGATTGACGGAGACAATTCGGATTCGAACATTTGAACACGATTCGAGTTTGGACGGCTCGGCTGAGCCCCGGAGTCGGGGATTCCGTACGTCCGAATGGGTTTGTTACTGGGGTGTTTTGTCGTTCAGGTCAAGGCGCTTTGGAAGTGAGAAGAAGTCGTCCGAATCTGTTGTTAAGTGTGATTAGTTTGTCGACGATACGAGTCGCCCAGGTTAGACGGCTGTCCAAGCAATAATAATATTATTATTAAAAAAAAATAATAATAATAATAATAAAACGTAGTGGATTTTAAATAAAATTCGTTTTGCGCGTTTCGACGGAACTTCTCGCGCGGCCGTTTACACCGCTACACGGCTCGTCCGCACGCGTCGTGCGAAGTGCCTCTAGCGCGAGACCGCGCGAACGTGCAGTGTTACGTTACAAACCCTCCCGGAATCGACACTTCGCGTCGCGCAACGTCCGCGCACTTAACGTAATTAATTCTCGCCCCGCGAGTTCCCGAAAACGTTTTGTGCGCATAATTCGATTTGGTTTGAGTTTGTTTGTTTGTTTGTTGTTTTTTTTTGTCCTGTCCTTTTCGCTTTTTCGATTCGGCCACCAGCCCCGCGCGACATGACACGACGACGAGAACTCCGCGCCACGACCGGTTAAAACGTTTTTTTGGTCTCTTTCGCGCACGTCCCGTTCGGTGCGTGCTCGAAAAACAATTACCGCACGCGACGAAATCGGTCCAATGGCCACCAACGTGTCCGATTTCAATATGGACGAAGGGATTAATTCAATATTGTAAATCGCTCTCAAACAGTAGAGAATTGAAAAAAATCTCTTTTCCGATTAAAAAAAAAAATTAAAAAACAATTACGATAGACTATAAAAAAAAAAAAATTCGTGTATATTATTTAAAAAAAAAAAAAAAGCCTCGGGTAATTTTGCGGATGTCGCTAAAGTGAATTACTCGGAGAATGTTTTGAGCGTTTTGTTTATAACTATCGATTTGAAAGCAATGCGACAGATCAAAAACGTCGATTCTGAGCTAAGCTTCGGCGTAATATTATTTGTAAATTACAAATTGACGTCGTAATTTTCCGCGAAGAGAAATAAAACACGTATTGTCGATAGTCTTAAAATATTTAAAAAAAAAAATTATAACGAACGATTTTTAAACATTTTTTTTTGTTTTTTGAGTATACGGTCGGAGTAACGTAGCGTTGTACTACATGTTAATGCCTTAAAAATGCCCTCCATTTGTGTATACCTCAAAATCTATAATCACTGTAATAAACACCTAAAAATGAAAAGTAATTTTTTGAAAAAAATTTTTTCCTAACGTAATATAAATGGTAACATATTTGGTGACACATCCATCCATATATCTATTAGTTTAAAATTTACGAAAAAATATAAATATTTATAAATTTCGACGAAATCACGTTTTCGTCGCTTTTTTGTTTTTTTTGTTTTTTTTGTTTTTGCTGTAATTTTTCCGTAATTTTTTTTCCCAACACTTGAAAAAAGTATTTCGATAAGTATTTGAAAAAATATTCTGGGGAAAATCGAAAAATGACCTCTCTCTCTCTCTTTCTCTAAAGTACCGCCGATTACATGCAATTCGGTACTATAAACAAGGTAAAGATCAGAGCAATCATTCAGGTAGAATTTTCGATTACAGATTTTAAAAAAAACCAACACACACGTCATTGTAAAACCAGTACATTCCTCGCTCCCAAACTATATGGAGGTGTGAGATGGTATTATAAACCCCCCCCTCATCTCGTTTCATGACGATTCGGCGATTTATTAAATTCTAAAATGCGGCTGGCGACAAAAGTACTCAATCGACAATACGGAAAAAAAAAAAAAAATTATTAACTCGACGATTCGAAAATAATTCACTCCCCTCCTACCATCAGTGGCGTATTTACGGGGGGGGGGGTTCCCGGGTCTCGACCCCCCCCCCCAGAAAAAAATTTAAAGTCATAAATAACTTGGTACGTAGGTACCGAGAAAGAGAATATTAATTTTATATTATGAGTTTTTAATGTTTCTATTATAAAAAAAAAAATATATACAATATTTGTATAAATAACTTGGGTTTAACTTTTGGTTATTTTTGTCGTTTACCTTTTTTATTATAAAAAACTATTAATTTGTATTAATAAATCATAATAGATTTTTATTAGTACACTTCTATTTCTTTCCGATATTTTTTGTTTTTACCATTTCGTTTTATTAATCGTCGGCGATCTCCTGAGCCGCGGAAACGTGGCAAACGAAATCCGACAGACGATTTATAAACCGGTCATTATTATTGCCACTCGCGACGTCATACGCGATTCGTACACGAATTAACTCGGCAGAGAACCGCGGCTGAAGTCGAATTTTACACACTCCCAAGATGATCCCATAATATAGTCAACACATAAAATACAAAAAGACTTATTGGACACGTCCGCCCGCTTATTATTATTTTTTTTTTTTCTATACAAAATATCGTATTTAGAAACAAACGCGTGTTCGTTATTATATTATCGATTTAAATCGACGAAACAAAATTGTTTACAATCGACACTGTTTACTCCGACGTCCTCGATTTAGAAACAAACGCGTGTTCGTTATTATATTATCGATTTAAATCGACGAAACAAAATTGTTTACAATCGACACTGTTTACTCCGACGTCCTCCCGCAGTGCGTCTGTACGACGGAATTTTTTTTTTTCTATATTATCGTTACACGGCAAAATTTTTAAATATATAACGTACAGGCAGACGTAACTGGCGAACTTCAAAAAAAAAAAAAACATATTTTTTTCTCGGAAAGTGCGAGGAGACGGGTGGTGGTGCCTGGTTCGACTGTATCTTGATGGCCGGCCCTGCGGACGTACCGTAACGGTATTTCTAAAGTGTTTTCGCGAACGGAATATTATAGAGCGTTTGAACGGGGAAAAAAAATAGAAATAAGCAAAAACAAACAAAATAAAACGCTTTTTCGAAAAAATAAAAACGCGTTACGTGTGAAATCGAAAATCGTACACGGGGAATTTTATAAGAAGAGCGTTTCGATATTTTCCATTCGCAACAATAGTTTACAACAACAACAACAACAACAACACACAATACGAGGTCGGCGGTCGGGCACACGGCCGTGCGTATACGGTGTAAAAAAAGAAGTAAAGTTTGAAGAAAAAAAAAACCGCGAGTAGTTTTTCGAACGCGATGATTTATTGTTGTTTAAAAAAAAAACGTTTTCTACTCGACAGACGTATTAATAAATATAAGCATTTATTACGTATCACTCCCACCCACCCCCCCCCCCCGGTGTCCGACAACGACCCGCCCGGTTTTCCTATCCGGTGACTACCCACACGATTCCCCGCGGTCGTCAGATGTGTGGTACACATGCGGCGTATTCGGTGGTACCGTTGCGCAGTGGCGTAACGCAGAGACAGACGAGTAACAAACACACGACGTGCGCACATTGCACGGACCGAATTTATATATCGGTTTTACAACGTTTTCGAAATATCGAAAAGGCTTTCGTAGAACAACGACGACAATATTCATTACTATAGACTGAGGTGACGGCGGGGCCCGACGAGTCCGTAGCACGGATTTTTTTCTTTTTTTTTTTCCGTCGTAATCGAAAAATCCCCCCCCTCCCCCCGTCGATCGATCAGAATATTAATTCGACTGGTGATTATCCGGGTATCGGAAACGTACGGTTAAATATTTATTCCGTTGCGGTCTGCGCCGGGAAGAGACTTTTTACATTAATAAATACGAGCACGTACTTTTTTTTACCCCGATGTTTTATCTAACACGAACGCAACTAAAAGAGAGATGATAAATAACGATTATTTGATTTTTAATTTTTTGTTATTCACCCATTACTGAAACGCCACACTGCTGCTGCTGCTGCTGGTGTACGGGTAACTTTTTTTATTTATATTTTCCTATTTCTTGTCGTTCGATGGAGTGTGTGTGTGTGTGTGTGCACGGTGTATAGAAAACTTTTCGTATTTCAATTATGTTATTATTATTATTATTTGGAAAACAACTCGGGTCGATGGATAATTGGTTCGGAAGAAGGTTTTCCGCTACGGAGTTAATCACATTAACGGACACGGCGGCGGCAGGTCGCGGCGGGGCCGGTAAAAGTCGCCGCAGTCGCGCGGCACATAAAACGTAATTAACCGCGCGCGCGCGCACGCGGCGCTCGCTCATATTAAAACGTTGGTGCGGTTAAATATCGTCGTCGGTCGGTCGTTTTAAGTGCAGCCGATATATACCAAAAATATATGTACGCGCTTACTTCGTTTACCTAACGAAGTTTACATTTTGATGAGTATAATATATATACACACACACGCATACCGCGATAATATTTTGTACATTCGGTTTCGCAATTAATTAAATTTTCTAATTTTTTTCCTCCTTTTCGGCCCTGCGGACGACAAAGTCGCGAGAAACGAAAATTCAATTCGATTACACATTTCACGTACAACCGAGACGTGTACTCGAATGGAGTGGTTATATTTATATATAATAATAATAATAATAATAATAATAATAATAATAACGCATATATACGCTGTAGCGTTTAATCGGACTGGCGCTAATCAATTTCGCCGGCCCGCGGGACTAAACTGTATTAAATGCCCGCCGCGTCAACAATACGGTACGTCGTAAATTCAAGTGTACCACCCTGCGCCCTCCTATCAAAACCAATTTTTTTTTTTTTGTCAGTGATAAAAAAAAAGAAACAAAAGTCGCATACTAATAATAATTTATCGTTACGTTACACACGTTTCTCCTATACCAAACGCAACAGTAAGTCACCGGTATAGTATGCGCGCATCGTGATAATAATTCGATTGAATTGCCGGTCTCGCGCACGGTCAAGAACTGCCGGTCCTAATTGTTGATGACACGGACGTTGCGTTCATCCCGGGGGAACGCGCGAATATCCCGAATATTAAATATAATATAATGTACCCACCGTCCGGTTGTCTAAACAAGAGAAATAATACACACACACACACTGGAATACATTTATAATATAAATTTAAATAGATTTAAATATATACATATTACACGTTATGCGCGCATTATTAATGGTAATAAACATTTTTTTCTTCTTCAAATATACGATTCTGGGTACGAATCACGCGCGTCGTGCAGTAACGTCTATATAATTAAAAACTAAACGTATTCGTGTTTCGTTGTAACAGCGCGTGTTGTAGACCGCACGTGTATAGTGGTGCTTCGAAGACGGTTTACGCTTTTTTTTTTCTTTTTTAATTTCATTTCGTCGTTACAGGGCGCGAGTGTGTGTGTATGTGTGTGTGTGGAAGATCGAGAGAAGAGAAAAATGTGTCAGATAAATGGTGAACGATAATAATATAATTAATCTCGATTCAAAACGAGAATGAACTACAGAGGGAGGGAGAGAATAATTTTATGCTGTATACGACGTCTAATTAATAACGATGGTATACCTAGCAGCATCGCGTACGCCGCGTTCCGTGAGAAAGCAGCCCGTGGCGTGGCGGAAATATTGGGCCCGTAACTCCCGCCTCCCCGCGAGTGGATTAAACGAACACATATTATACATACGAGTAAATGTGTGTGTGTGCGTAGAGAAAAAAACATCCCGGGAGCCGAAAAAAATTGAAAGAAAATCCCGAACAGGAGGACGCACAATCGCATTATTATTATTATTATACGAAAAATCTTTACGCTATGCGGGTAACGGGGAAAAGAGAGAATTTTTTTTTATTTCGAAAATACGTACAATTAGATTTTCATTGAAACGATGGGGGGTACGATTGGGAATAATACGTCGGAAGTTCGCCTATAAAATCATTGTGATTTCAAACTTATTTTAACCCGAACCCGTAACTGAAATGTGCGGCGAGAGAAAAAAAAATCGTTACAGAGTATCGCGAGAAACGCGTTCGTCTCGTTTCTTTCATTCTTCCGTCTTCGAGGACTGGAAATTTAGAAATTATTGACCGGAAAACGTTCGTTTGAATACGACCGAAACGCCTGGCGCGCGCATTCCGCGTTTCAATCGATTTTCGCGTGCGGCAGACACGCAGCAGTCGTCGTCGTATTTGCCGCGGGCGCGGGGGATTTCTTCGGTAACGAAGCGGCGAAATCATCCGACCGTCTGGAAACTAAAACAACAAAAAACGGCAGTGTACAACACACGTTGTTTTCCGTACCGAAGGCGAATCCCGTTTTCGTTTTCATCTTTAAAAAAACGAGAAAAAAAACCGTTGATTTTTTTTTTTCGTACGGAACCAAACCGGACTCGGACGGCGGTGGACGCGAGCACGAAAAATCGCATCACGCGGACGCGCCGCAACAAAAATGCGGAACCGCGCTTTAGAATAGTTTTTTCTCTCGCGTGCGCCACTACTACGTAGCAATAACGAATAATCCACAAAAAACGCGGTTCGTTCAATGTCCCCCGCCGTACGTGCGGTGCGCAAGAAAACATTTCAATCGTCGGTAAAACCACACGGTTTTCCAATCGGGGAAACAGATTTGAACGAAAATCTCCGCGGTCTCCCCGCGTGTAATTGCGCGCGCGATACGATTACGTTTTCGACGTCTTGAAAGTCTTGATGTCCGCTGTTTTTTTTTCCTTTGACTTTTTCCGATTCGAGCACCGCTCCCCTATCGCTTTTCGTATGCCCGTGCAACGTTTTCGACTCATTGCCAAAGTCGAAACTTATATTTCCGTACGACGGAGTTGGACGGTAAGCGTAACGTAACCGCGAATTATTTTCGACTCGATGCTCGACGAAAGTAAAAAAAAAAACAAAATTTCTCTCTTCACCAATATTCGTATTTCGTTTGTCGATTTATGAATATTGAACACTGTTTGGGACGTCGTTTAATACGCGTACGCGTGTGTTTACACACAAAAAAAAAACCGTCTAATCTCTACGTGTATTTTCTGATATCGAAAAAACGACTATATTCGGTTCGTACACTGTGTAAATAAAAGAAAAAAACAAAAATTTAATAAAATAACGGAGAACCCCGTGATAATTCGTGCATAATTGCACCGATATTTGTTATGAGCTACATGAGTTCTACAACATTAATTCGGTAATCTTTTCTTACCGAGGTATATTAATACGTTTCAATATCAATAATTTTATATTTTAGTTAAAACTCGAAAAAAATAATTTTTTTTTTCTTCTAATAAACCTCTCGTACAAATAAAAATATTTATATTGTAGTACAGTGCTCGCGATTTGAGGGGATGGGACGGAGCTGCTCTACTGCGTTAAAAAAAAAAAATAAAAAAAAATTAGCATCCCTTCACTACGATTTTCGGTTATGCGATATAGAATATTTAATTTGGAACGCTATTTTCTTTTAATTTCCAATCGAGCTCCACTGCTTAATATTTTCCAATTACGAGCGCCGTTGTATTATCGTTATTTTCTAGAATGAGTAAACGGCATAAACTCCGAACAATAGTGACTGAATCGGTAACGTGTTAAACGTGATTTTGTATATGACCCGGTTACACACGAATAATAATCGAGACGAGTACGAGACTATGACGGTTACCCCCGGTACACGACTGCACACGTATATCGATAATGATTTAAAATAAATTCACGTTTATTCCCGGCTCGTTAAATATAATGAAATTTTCGATTTATTCACCACACACACAAAATAAAAAAAAAAACTCCGCGTATTTCGCGCGTTTAACACACGGCGAAAGATATAAAATAAGTTCAATATTAATAATAATAATAATAAACGCGCGCGTGTAGTCGCGGTTATTACTGCTGCAACAGTATAATAGGATACATTTTACGTGTGCGCGCACACGCGCACAGGGCGTAAGACGGAGGAGGGATGGTAAAGTGCCCTATATATATATATATATATATACCTAGGTATATAATATACGTGTACATACCGCGGTTGAGGTATGCGGCCGAGGTATGCGCTCCGTGGCGCTGGGTGCAAGGGTAGAGGTTACCCGAGGTCAGACCGTGGCTAGTGCGCGTGTGAAAGAGAAACCGGAGAGAACGGCCGCCCGCCCGTTGTATGCGACGGGGGAGGAAGACTTCTCCGCTGCCGTGGTGGTAAAGGCGCGCCGCCGACGACGACTATCGCAGTGCACAACGCACGGCACATAATAATAATAATAATAATAATAATAATAATAATAATAATAATAATAATACACGTGATCTGTTGCTTGTGTGCGTTTATAGTAAACTCCATAAAACGTATCCGGAAAAATCATCGTACACTCCGCGTCGGGAAAACGTGCACGCGGAACTGTCCCGTGTAGGACACGTCGGGAAGAGCAAAACGTTCGGCGCGACGATACCGACACATAACCGTATTATTCCTCACACGACGACAATTTCCAACCGTTTAAGATATATCTCGCGTACACACCAATGGCACATAATAATTAACGTTGTCGTATTTGCATCGCGAATTAGCGGCTCACAAGATGCGACGACTTTTGCCGCACACGAACGAGTTCTCAATACACACGTTAAAACTCTGGAAAAATATTTAAGTAAGTGGGCCGTCTTATTCTAAAAATCCCGGTGATACATTAACCAAGACATTTCGTTCGAGTAATAGGGAAAGCCGCGAAGAAATCTGGACGTCAAAACGGGTGACACTGATGTCGTCAACGTCGTAGAGCACTTTCCAAGTGCATAGAGGGATTAAACTGGATAGATCCTTGACATTTTTTTTTTTTTTTGAACGCTTATATCGAATAAACCGAAGTGATAAAATAACATCTCAACGTAACTGTCGACCGTTTTGATTCGTCGAGAAAGCCGACGAACCGATTATTATTCCCACTGTATTGACGCTCATATATCGAACACGTTCAGATCCGCGTAAGAATCGCGTCGCCGAAATTGAATGATTGCACGACGATCGTTCATACGCAGACGGTTTACACGTCATACGGTTATTTCGTTTTAAAAATATCCATCGTCCGAGTGCGACTCAACACGCGGCGAAAATATTAATAGAGACTGTATAATGTAACGCGTACAGCGCGCGAGCCTTGTATAAATTGTTTCTTTATTTTTTTGTTTCTTACACAAAAACTCGCAAACAATTAATCCGAACGATTTGAAAAATAAATAAAAAATACGTTTAGCCGTTCTCTTACGCAAAGCTCCGACCCCGGTCGACGCGATATTATGTATTACAGATTTTTCTTGCGTCTAACACGTCTCGTGCTGTGCACATCGTATCAGTTATTCCCCGTATAAGATGTGTGGCGGCCAACGACGATTCCCCCACAACGCACTGTAATGTTATTACGAGGCGAGTACGCGATTTTTGCGTTATTTGAAAAAGACGAGGAAATTATCACGTGGAAATATACGTATAATAATAATAATAATAATAACGTGCGTACAAACACTGTTACGGAAGAACGCGGACGACGAGATGGAAGAAATTTAAAGCACACGCGAATGGAGGAGACTCATAAACACGATTTCTTCGCCCGTATGTATATACGCGGCTCACATATATATATATATATAAATGTACTCGTATATTTTAATAAAAACTTTTAAACGTCGACAAGCGTATAAACGTTTATATTTTTATGTATATAATAATATATACGTTTAAACGACATCGATCAATATTGACGCACACAATTTATTAACAGGTCCCAGCAGTACGTTAAAAAAAATATATATATTTAACCATATATATAGTTGACGCAAAATCTCGTTTTACGGTCACACGTTTAATACGCCTATTATATATTGTATATATAGATATAGATATAGATATAATATAAAATCGATTTTCAACGTTACGTTTCGTTTATCGTCAATTATTATAATAAATATCGTAAGTAGAAGATAAAAAAAAACAACATCGTTTTTAAATAATCGACAAAAAAAAAATAAATAAATAACCCCCGGTGAACGAGAAGCGTTCTGACAACATTATTAATTGTACACGATGACATTTGTACATATATTATTAGGTAGTCCGCGGTGCGTATAAAATAATAAAAGAGAAAAAAAAACGTTGTAATGCCTCCCCGTATACGAAAATAAAATAAAAAAATAAACAGATATGATATACTCAAACGAAAAACAAATAGCCGCTACTTTCGGAAGCATTATTGATATATTACGCGTATATGTGTGTGTGTGTGTGAGTAAATAATGCGAGTGTTTATTTATGTACCGTCGAGGACGAGATTTCGTTTCGGAACACCGTGCGTGTGTATTTTATTATTCGCTTACGAATCGTCTACGTAAAACGGTCGTGGGGCGAGTGCAGGTGATTTCGTGTATATTTTCACATTCGTTATTTTTCGCAAAAACAAAAACGAAAAAAAAAGTCGAAATCGGTAAGTTTAATGCATAAAAGAACGTTTGAAATAATAATAATAATAATAACGTCGTTCTTGAAGAACACACATGCGGCGCGGCGGCACCGGTAACGACGAATCGTCGTTTTTTTATTTTCTTCTCTCATTAAAAAATATTATGACGACGGGGAACGGAAACGATTTTGTCGTGTACACGCGCCTAATGTCGTAATTAAAGAGAGAGAGAGAGGAAGAAAAAAAATAGAAAGAAAAACGTTTTTAAGACTCGGTCAAGACAGAAATTAATGCGAACACGTCTCCTTACAGCAGCAGCAGAAGCAGCGCACGATTTGTTCATTGTCGCCGCGTGTTATTCGAATTCGATCTTCCGCGCCTCGTCCGTGGTACACGGGCTGTCGCTTAACGTCCGAGTATACACGTTTTTTTTGTTTTTAATTTATCTTCTACGATTATTTTTTTATTTCCCTACCAAAAGAGAACGCGACACGCTTGTTTTTTATTATTATTATTGTTTTAATAGCCACACGAAGGATTCCGGTATAATATTATATACACCACAATCGTCCAACGATAATTGTATCGACATTCGGAATATTTTTTTATTTCCAGTAATTAACATTAAAATATATGCGCGCGCACGGTGTACAATGTGATGACAACTGATACACTAATATAAATATACATATATATATACGGAAAGAGAATGCCGCATAAGTCATAGGAAATAAAATAAAATATATTTATTGAAATAATTAACGGAATTTTGAATGAATTTCGACAAGCTATTGTGTGTGTGCGGCCGGTCGTTATTTTCCGTAGTCCGTACGGACGGGGCCGTCGCTGTTGCGTCGTCGCGTTTAACGGTAAATGAAAAATTCGATTTTTTTTGTTTTTGAAATACTCGTCTTTAACGACATTTTTTTCGATATACGACGAAGTTACCGATCATCAAATATCGCGCGTTCGATTTCGCAGGAATTATTGTGTTCATAAATGTAAATTATTGTTATTATAATATAGGAAACGGGCGCGATTTGGTGTATTACGAGGAAGTTTGGAAAAAAAACCCTCATTCCGTATGAAATCGTTTGAACGCGTACGTATTACGCGACGAACGACGAACACGGGCGTCGTGGACCGAAGAAATTCGATTTCTTTTTTTAATTCGTTACAAATAACGATTATTACGTGTGTTGTTGTCACTCAACGGCGATAAAATTACCGACGTATATTTACATACGTATGTAATAACAATTTGAAAACGTAAAATGATGATTATTTCACGTTGTATATCGACATTTTTAGGAATCTCTTTAATTTTTCTTTTTTTTTGTTTTCTACGCACGAACAAATGAAACGTTTTAACGACCACGGCGAATACGACTTTACGAGTGTATGGAAAATAGAAAAAAGTCAACAAAACGCGACTACATATTATTAAGTATATTATAATAATTATCAACGTGTATTGTACACGTGTGTATGTTCGTGAACGCGCGCGGTGTACCGCGTTTCCTTTTTCCAAAGTGTACGAAATATTATTATGTACAATAACGCGTCATTAAGACTTCGAGATGTGTCAGCTATATTAATAAGCGTAGCGCGCTGTTGATGGGAAAATTCTCTCGTTAAAAATTTCAAAAAAAAAAAAATAAAATAAATATATAAAAATAAACAGACGTACACTTTGAAATGCGTATGTACACTTATTCCGTGTAAAAACTACCGGTGTGTTTCATTAATTAGACATAATAGGGCGTCGTACCATTACAATACGCGTATTATTATTATTATTATTATTATTATTATTATTATATCACAACTTGTGCGTCGGTATGTCGCGTTGGAAAATTAAATAACGATCTCTTCCCGGCTATAATATCCCATTAAAACACACACGCACGCATATGTAATATATAAATAAATACGTAAACCGATGTGTGTGTGTGTGATATACAATAAACGTTTATTAAAAAATTCTCGAAATTAACGACTTTGCGTGTTCGCCGCGCGAGTCGGAGGAATAAAAAATGAAATGTTTTTTTTTCTCCTTTTACGTACCGATGATAAGAAATCGGTCGCGGCATATTATACGGTATTATTTAGCGCGTCTAATTCCTCCCGGATCCGTTCACGAGAGCATTTTGTTGAGTTTCGTACACATATTATTATTATTATTATTATTACGCGAGCGGCGTTGTATTTTTCTCTCGTCTTTTCTTTTATTTCCTATAAGCCAGCGACCGAGTGAAAAGAAATAAAAATAAAATGAACGTTTACGACTGTATAAAATACTAATTATTATCGACGTGTACACGCTGGCGAGTAGTGTTTTTTCTTTTATTTTTTACGACGATCGACGACGAAAGAATATTTGTTTGTGCTGGCACGGTTATTGAATTCGATCGCGCGCGGTTCGTGTTCCCCCGGAAAAACATCCGAAATAGAACAAAAAAAAGAAAAAAAATCCTCCGCTCGTAAAAGCTTCATAAAAACAACAACAACGTCTTTCCGATATACTTTCTTTTTTGTACGAAAACATATTATTTAATTGAACGTATTATAACATATAATTTATTTTACTTCGCGAAAACGTGACGTTTGTTGAGTGCGTTCGTCAACACTTAAAATCTCGGTTTACTCCGAAAAACCGATTTCAACGGCGAAATCCCGCGACGACCACTGGATACTATCGCGATAATAATATGAAGTCTATCGATTTACGAAGAAACTCGCCGTCGGAGTACAACGCGCACTCGAGTGTAATGCGAATTATTTGTAAATAAGTCGGACGCGATTAAAAAAAAAAAACGGAAACACGTTATAGCCCGCGTATGTGTGATACGCTATTTTTTGGGAAAATTGTTTATTTCTTTTTATCATTAGGAATAAATTGCGTAGTCGATATAACGCGGACGTTTTATTAATGCGTTTGTCGCGAGGAGATTCGCCTCTGTAGAATTAACGGGAATTCAAAGTGAGAAGATATTTGGGCATTGCACAGCGGTGGTTTGTAATGCGAAATTTTTAAAACCGTTATCGTACGGATTTTAACGTTTCGTGATTATCGCCGTAACTTTTTCGCCTTCCGTTTTGACAGCGTTTCGCAGCAGTCTTCTCCCGCTCATTCGCAGGCCGCGACGAGGTTTTATTTTTTTTTCTCTCTCTCTCCCGTATCGTAAGTGCCTTTTTTTTTTCTTTAACGATTCGCCCCGTGTTTCCTAGTAACGCCCAGGCGCGGGTTTTAGTTATTAAAAAAAAAAAATAATATATATACGAAGAGTATATACGCGTCACCCCACCAGACGAACGGAATTTAAAATAAAAAAAAATAGGGGTCGACGTTTTGACACTGTTCCGCTGCAGCGTATAAGCGCAGTGCCGTTGCAGCAGCAGCAGCACTACGCGTACGTCCCCGCGCCCCGGCGGACAGACGACGCAACAAACCCCCGGGGCGACTAGACTACACCCAGCCCGGGGACTGGACTCGAGTGATGTCGACAACGGCGCGCGCGGGATTCGCCGGTGCAGAAAGGGATGGAGGAGGACGACCGGAGTGCAAGGACGGGAGCACATACATACGTTATTCATACGCGAGAACATACCGATTTTTTTTTTTTACACCCTCTCCCCCCTCACCGCACACCGCCCCGTAGGGTTGGCGAACGTTCGTTTTTGAACCTTCGCCGCGCGTTCGTTTAGATCGTTTTTACGGGTGGTCGTTTTTTTTACCCCGGCCGAGTGCATCGCCTCCTACAGTCATTGTTACGATAGATATCGTTCGAACGCGTTATACGGAACTCGATAATTTTTCAAAAAATTAACCGAAATCGTCGCGTAATTTTAATATTGGAAAACGGTAACGCGGATGCCGTCATATTTTATATAAATCACTCCGATAACGATTTTACAATTTCGTTATTGTTAATTTTTTTTTTTTTTATATATATATAAATTTAAAAGCAACGCGATAAGTCCATAGCACTGGAAAAAACGACGATTCTCAGCGGTGTAATATTTATAATTATTATTATTATTAATAATAATAATAATAATAATAATATATTAATTCGCCATTAACCTTATAGTGCACGTCGTTTAGAATATATTTTATTGATTTCTTACAATGAATCCGATTTTTAGTTGAAAATGTTTTATTTCAATTGTCGTCTTCCATCGAAATAATACACCCTTTTGTTTCTAATCGATTTTGTCGAAATATTTGCTAAAATTTCGATTAAAGATTTTCAAAAATTTGTGAGCGTCATTAAATAACGTAGCGTACGCCTGGTTAGGTTACATTTTAAATCCTTAAAATCAAAAAATTACCACTCTTACGATGTAATAAATACCTCAAAAATCTATAATCGGCCTAAAATAGAAAGACATTTTTTCGATCATTTTTCTTCCCCCTAATATAATATAAAGTCACGAATTCGGTGCGAATAGTTCGTGTTCCTATAAACCATTTGAATTCGAATAACCGATTCAGCAGACGAAATCGCGGTTTTTTTTTTATTTTTAACGTGATTTTTCGGTAGATTGCGAAAATCGAAAAATGACCTCTTTAAAGTACCGACTGGATTTAAGTTACCGGAAACAGAGTATGACTGAAAAGAACGGAATGCTCATTCTGGTAAAATTGTCAGTTACACATATAATAAAGAAACGTTGTAATCTAACACATCGTTCTTAAAACCAATGCTTTCCACGCTCCGCTCGAAATCCTCGACGAATTCGTTTTTCCACACGCTTAAATACCAACACGCATTATACGAATACCTTTTGTGAAACAAACAGAAAACGGTTATTTTTCCGATTTAAATTTGAAACTGCAAATTAAACGAATAAGAATTATAATAATTATATACAATATTCGTCTTTCACCTATATCGTGACGATTTTGGTATAAAATTATTGATATTATTCACCAAAAAAAAAAAAAAAACACGTAAAATACCTGTAGAATACTACTTATCCTTATCCGAATAAATATTCACAAACGTAATGGGTCCCCACCTAAATGAGTACTCATTACGGAGTATAACACAGCGAGCACACGTAATCGTCTAACACGTTACACTCTCAAACAGAACACGCGGACGAAAAACGATTAGTTTTCCTTTCGCTTGTGTATAATTACAGTGAAAAAATGGCATCTGAATTAATTCTTTTATACATATTATGTAATATGCGAACTATTAAAAGTGATAAGTCTTGCGTTATTTTAACTGTGCCCATATATAGTTTAGGCAACTACAGACATTTGAACAATACTTGAGTTCGTGCAGTATTTTGTGTGCGTATATACTACCAGCTCGTGGCAAGTTACAACTCCTTTATTTGTCCGTATATACACTCTATATATATATATATATATATATGCAATATGACCAAGTATACTTTCGGACGAGAAAAGAAAAATAATAATAATAGCCCCTAAAATGTCTTGTATAAAAGAAACTCGATATTTTTTATTCGCATTATTTTTTTTTTTTTTTATATATATAAACAAATATATAATTGCCGTTAAAAGTGTACGGAATTTTTAAACACAAATCGAAAATCGAAAATCGAAAATAATTACTTTAAATTGACTATAAAACACTTTAATCGTGTATAAAATAATTACGAAATATGTATAATTTTTCTATTTTCCGTAGGTTTCAAATTAGTTACTGCCGACGAATGTGTTTAACTCCGACAGAAAAACGTGTAAACGGTGTAGAATAACATTTGAAATCGATTATAAAAATATCGTTTACGTGCGAAAAACAATATGTGCACGCAACAATGGTGTACAGTGGATTCCGATGAAATATTCGATGTAAAACAGAAAAAAAAAACATTTTTTTGAGATAAAATGTACGCTTGGCGTAGGAATAATAATAATAATAAAAAAAACGTACCAGTAAAACGTTAAGCGTTATATTATATATTTATATAAGTGTAAAATTTAAATTCAATTTACGGATAAACATTCGTTTAGCATAATACGTTATTGTAGTACTGCAGTCGGTATATACAGAGTGTTTAATGCGCTTGGGTAGGCTAATTTTTCTTTGCTCTTATAATTAATATATATATATATAAATTTGAATTCTAAATTTTTGTAAATTATTAGAAGTTAGGTAATACACTAATACGTTTTTAAAATTATTTTCAAAATTTTTCCCGTCAGTTATTTTTCGACGTAACTGTATCGATTTTCGATTTTCGACCAATAAATAATTACTTTTTGATTGTTTTATAGAAACGATTATAAGATTATAATTGCGTTGGAATATTTGTTTAAATATTTTTATTTTCTAAAATGTCTCTATTTTACAGGAGAAAAAAATATACGGAACTGTACTTTGAAAATCGAAGCTGTAATTAAATATTATATAACGATTTAATAATATCGTATCTGTATTTTTAAATTAATATTAGTATAGTAATTTATCTCGTAAAAAAAAAAAATGGGTAAATTATGGAAGATATCAACCAATGTGCGTGTATTATGATTCGTACATAATTATATACAAAAATCAGAATTGAATGATTTTTACTAGCGAGGGCGAAAAATTCGCATATAACTTATTGAACACTCTGTATAAAAAGTGTGTGTGTGAGAGAGAGAGAGAGAGAAAGAGAGCGGGACCGTCATAAAATACAAAATGGATTTTCGAGAAATAATACAATTTACTTTATTATTATTATTATTATAATAATAATAATGACTGTTTATTGTGACGTTTATATAGTTATATATAATATAGGTAGAGTTATTAAATCATTTTAACAAATTGCTTATACGAACGAAACAATTATCATTATTGTTATACGCGATTTAACAATATTGTTTTGTGTGCGAAACATTACATGATTTCAATTCGCGTTTATTCGAAATAATGGCGTATTATTATTTATTTAAATGCATACGCCCGAATATAATCGATATTCGCCGATATATCTATATTAAACTTTTTATTATTATTATTATTAATAATATTATTATAATTATTATTACTATGTGTGCATTAATTCGTTTTCGTTGGTCTTAAATGACTTCTCCGGCGAAATACAATAATATAATTGTTTTACAACACTATTGGAAATGTAATTTAAAAAAAAAAAACAGTAACTTAAACGGTACAAAACGGTGCACGTATAACATGTTGAATTCAAATGTGTGTGTGTGTGTGTTGAGACCGAATGATGATAGACGTTGTGTACGTTTAATCAATTATACGCATATAATAGTTAACGTGTATAATAGTTTACGATTATATTCTAAAACGTATTACGCGAAACATTTCGATTGGAAATAACGGTTTTTTTTCTCGGATTATCATTGGGTATATTTCAAAGATGCGCGTTATATATTTTATTTTAAAATTTCCGAATTTAATTTTTTACTACAATCAATTTTTCGTAGATTTCTACGATAATCAAATTGTAATTTATTTCTTTGAATTAAATTCGAAATTCTTATTACGCATTTCGACGTTTTACGCCGCGACAATATCACTACGATAAAGTGCGATTTATCATCTCTCGTGTTTTATTTTATTTTTTTTCCATTTTCTTTACGCGCATTCGATTGCGTCGAAAACCGTATTTGCGTTTAAGCGATTGTCGCATTCATCTACAAAATCGTTCGTATACGTACAACGAATATATTTTTATTTTTTTTAATTCCGTTTTAATTGCACGTTATACGCGTATTGCGTAACGTGTGTGGCGCGCGCGTGATGGGATTCTTTACTGTCGGAATTCTCCGGGTACACATCGGGAATATCATAATTATTTCATATTCTTTTCTCACGGAACTCCGTCGCAATAATAATAATAATAATAATAATAATAATTATTATTATTATTATAAAATATAACCGATATAATATTATACGGCGTCGCGTACTACCGACGAGAGATATCATGTTATGGGACGTATAAATCAATGGGACGGAGGCGGCGGTCGCTTCCTTATCAAACACTCACTCTACACACGCGCCCCCGCCGCGTATCGATCGGTGTTAATACGCGCGTGTGTGTTACCGCTATACGCGCACACGTATTACGCGACATCACACCACCGCGGTGCGCCCGTCGAACGGCGGCAGCTAAACACGCTGGAACGGCGTGCCGCCGGGTCGTCGAGGTGGAGGCGTGTAAAGTATTGGGTTTAAAGTGGGACGACGTATTAAAAAAAAAAAAAAAAAATTACGGCGAGGGGAGCGGGAAAAAAAACGAACCTCTTTCGTTCGTTTTTGTTTCCCCGGCTACGCGTTACCTATCTAGTCGTCGTCGTCGTCGTCCGGGAGAACACGCACTCTTCCCACTGCACACCGCGGCGTTGCGCGGAGCACAACATCGCGTCCGGAGCAATCACGAACATTCATCAAATTCCCAAGGTTAACACACACACACTTAAACTCCCTCGCTCCGTTCTCGTCGGACACACGAATCGAAGAAACCGGTTACGCGACGGTTACTCGCGACGGGGCGGCCCCCACCGACACCGACGACGGAATATTATTATTATTATTATTATTATCGGTAAAAAAATAAATATATATATACGCGCGTTATAAAAATAATATTATTAAAGAAAATCTGTATTTTTTTTTTCATCGTATACGCGCGTTGTTTCGAAGAGAGAGAGAGAAAAAAAACGGAAAGAATAAAAAAAAAAAAAAAAAAACGTTTTGTCATTATTCCCGCCCACCGCTAAAGCGTACGGCGCGCGGCGTGTCTCCCCGAAGGGAGGCCACTCTGCTGTCTGCGAACGACCAGCGCGCGGCTAAACGAAACGGAAAAAACAGAGAACACCGTTTGTTACAAAATATGAATGCCGTTCGAGTGGATTGTAACACTTGGATGTTATGATTTTACAGTTCATTGTTATCCGCCGTCCGCGATTCGTTGGCGACGCGCGTTCGATACCGAACGGTTTATGTACGCGGTATTTATTTATATATATATTTTTTATATATAACGAATTTCGACGAAATCGCGCGTTTTCACATTACGCGAACGACATTTTTTTTTTTTTGCGCCGCGTTCAAAAAAAAATTTTGTTTTTTTTCCGTCGAGAAAATCGAAAATTCACAAAGACCAGAGCATTTTTGCTGTTCCGCGAAAAGTCGCGTGAGTTTAGAGAAAAACGAATAAAATAAAAATAAAAATCTCGGTAAAACCGCAACGGTTACCGCCACTTTCAGTGGCTTCGCCGGGAATCTAAAAGTGTTCTTCGATCGGCTCAGGAAAGCGACGACGAAAAAATAACAAAAGTATAACTCGCCTCGCGGCGTACTCATAATAAGGAAGGGCGGAGGCAGTAGCGGGGTGCAGTAATGCGTGCGCTGACGCATCGGCTCGCGGGTATACGGCAATAAGAGCCCACGAAGGGATTTTCGTTCCTACGGCCCCGCATGACAGGAGAATCCCTGCCGCCATCATCTAAGATATGACCCTGCGCAGCAATGCGCCCATAATTATAATATTATAGCAACACGTATAATATTATGCAATACGCGTGTGTGTGTGTGTGTGAAATTCGTTTTCGGTAAAATTTGATTTATCAACACGCGTTCTTTCGTTTTTAATATAGCGAATCGACTCGTTAACGGACAAGTAAATTACTATAATTATTTTTTAACTCGTTAATATAATTAAGATGTGTGTGTATGAAAAAGAAAATATGTATAGATCAAGCTAAAAGTCAATATATGACGTTGAAAAACGAGATGCCCGACGTTTCTATATATTTTATATAATATAGTCTTCAAATATGTTGTACACGTTAAAAATAATCGAGTTGAACAGTATTTCATCGGGTTTAAAGTTAATAGGGGATTGGCGAAGAGTGTATTTTCTCTATTTGTCTTGCACGCGCGCACACGGAACACGCATTAGTAAAACAAACGTTTTCCTATATTATACACTCGGAGCGTTCCGATCGGCCTAAAGTGTTGGCGAAAACGGATTTGAATTTCTTACTATAGATCATCGATTACCGCGCGCATTTTTTTTTTTTTCTATCCCGTGGTCGTGTTCAAAAATCGAATACTAACAACTTTTTTCTAATCGGGATTTGTTCAAATTATTTTGATTTTGGAGGGATTTGCGGAGGAGGAGAAAATATTCGGGTATAATGTGGGAAAGTCGATCGCGGATTTCACTGAGCGACGAATTCGAATCCGTTTTTTAAATTTCTTTTTCACGCTCGAAGTATTAAGCGTTGAGTGTCGTTTTAGAACGGAAAACGACTGTGCGTTTCTCGTGCAGTTTCCAATGTCTTCGGTGATTCGAAAAAAAAAAATCAACCATCAAATTATCGTATATCCAAAAATGGTGTTGTGTCAAAAAGTTGTTCTCGGAGCAAATATCATTTCAAGAATCGTCGAACTAAAATATTTAAAATATCGGTTTTTCGTTATTTCCATAAAAAACTTTGCTCGGATATCGTTTCGCAATAGTTGTCGGGCCATGTCAAGTCGTCGGCGGTCGATACGAGAAATTACGTATTAATATTATTATTATTATTAATTCGGCGACAATATATAATTCTTCGGTTTTCGTTTTCGTCCGCCAATAAATAATTACTATAATTTTAATGTCGAATTCGTTTCTTTTTCTTTTTCTTCTTGGTATCGGCAGCGGCCGCGCGGTTAAGTGTATATTTATATATCGCGTTGACGTTATAACAAAACTGTTCGGTCGAAAAATTAAAAGTATTTAACGACGTGTGCCAAGAGAAAAGTAGAGAGAAAACTAACAGGAAAAAGCCTATTTTAAGAGCTGTACGCGCACCGGGTACGACGACGAAATTCGTTTCCCAGAAAACGACCGGATAAAATGTGTACGCAACGCCATATTAATTATATATTTATATTCATACACGCGTATAAGAGCAGTGGCTTTTTATCGAAAAAAAAAACTTTTAAATATTCCGAAGAATGCTAAAATACGTTATGTTAGTTTCGCTTTCGTCGCGATAACACTATTTATTAATTTTTTTGTAAGAAATAAAAAAAAAACGGCTATTTTTCCTCGTGATCGTTATTTCCTCGGTCCCGATAACCATCCTCGTCAAATACAATATAGACGCTGGGGCTGCAATCTACATAAAACGTATATACGGTAAATGGACGATGATATTGATTTTAAAATCATTATAAAACATGTCTCGAATTGTGTAGACATTCACTTATTATCTTATTCAATAGCGCAAATGTATATTAAATATAAATTTTGAAAAATTATCGATAATATTCGCGGAAAACTCTTGGATCAGTATTATTACAAAAAAGAATGTTTTTTTTTTTCATAAATATACAATTTTAGAAAAGTATTATTTAACGTATAAATTTTACACGTAACCACCGTACGGTCGTTATAATTTATATACGTACTGAATACGTTTGAGCAAAAAAGTAAATTTAATTTATAGCGCATTGTAGGAGGAAACGTCACTACTGACGTCCCGTGAGAAAGTTTTCAAATTGAAACTCTGATAAATCGTATTTGATTTTGAGCACCTATACGCGGGGTTCTTTTTATTATTCATATACACTAATCAACGTATCTATTACGGGTTATAAATAGAAAAAAAAACATTTAAAAACACTTGAACTCTGGCAAAAGTACACTGTTGTCGAGTGTTTTTTTAAGAAACTTATTGAAATTTCTGTATCGCGCGTGTATTTCTTTTGAGAATTACATTTGCAATTCTAGAGAAATTCGATAATATATAATTTTACAAATTTAACAAGAAAAAAAAATAACTCGAAATATATTCTTTAAAGAAAAATTACGATATATAGTTATAAGGAATTTGCGTGCGAAATATTAAACTACGACGTACGCGCGGTAAATATATAATAAAATGTTGAATACGGATTTTATTTCGTACTACGTTGAAGAGTTCAATTGAATTATTCCAATTTGTAGTTCTTGAGCAATAATTGTCAATAATGTTGTTGGGAAAGAAAATTGATTTTCGCGTATAAATGAACTGAATTCTTTATATAAAAACATATTGAGTATACGTTTATTCTTAAAAAAAAAATCGAAATTTGTTTATATTTTCTTTATTGAAATCGGTTCGTGTATTGAAAAAAAAAATTAAATTGCTAACAAATCCCGTCATAAAACGCATAAATAGTCAAACTTTAAACTTGTACGGGGAGGGAGGGAAGAAAACAAAAATTCCTGACAACGAAGATTTTCCAAAAGTTTCGCACCTCTAATCAAGTTTTTATTTATTTAAACTTTTTTTCTCTCATATGAACGAAACCGTGATGATGATGATGATGATGGAAGATGATAATAATAATAATAATAATAATAATAATAATAATAATAATAATAATAATGGTAAATCACAGCGCACACCCACTGTATAACGATAATCTGTTTTAAAGTTACAAACATTACGTATTACTAAAACACCGAACAGCTGTTACTACTCTCTTCACTTTACTTCACGAAATTCAACGATAATCGGTGATTTGTTTTTTTTTTATCGTTTCTTTACGTCTATTAAAAATTTCTATATAACAAAATCGTATATTATAAATTGCATAATATATTAAAGAAAAAGTAAAAGGACACTGAAGATATAGCGTTATACGCAGCAATGACACGGACATTCAATGAAAATGAAGAGGAATGAAATGCGAAAGGAAAGCCTTTGAGATGTGGTGGTGCTATTGACGCGCGGAAAAAATTAACTGGGCGGATGGAATAACGAATGACAATGGTGAATAACGTAAAAAACGAGAAAACTACATATGGCTAGGACGTACTTTAAGACACCGTAGTCCTGAACAAGTAGTCCTCGAAGGAACTACGCTAGGGAAAAAAAGAAAAGAGGACAAACTTCATAACTCGAACACTGGGCCTACGAATACGTAGACATTAAAAGGAAAACAGAAGATAGGGTGGAATGGAGAAGAGTTGTCGGAAGACAATACCAGTCGGAATGATTGAAATACCTAAAGAGCGGGAGAGAAAGAATATATTTAAAACGAAAAAAAAAATGTTTCGATCATTACGTCCCCGTACTCAATTAGCTTTGTCGAAAACGACGCGGTGTTTTCTTTTTCTTTTCGTTTATGTTTGCTACACACACACACACACACACACGAGCAGGGGAGTTACGAATATCGACTCGCGCGGTATTATATGCCTATTAGTTATTTTCACGCTTAACACGTTACATACAGGCTCCGAGGTATTTAAAATTATCGTTTTATATGAAAATATGTCGTATTGCGAAAGACGAACGCGCGTGCGCGTGGTGAAAAAAAATAGAAAAAAATTGCGAAAAACTGCGTCGCCGCCGCCGGTAA
Source organism: Chaetogeoica ovagalla (assembly GCA_032441825.1). Taxonomy (NCBI): domain Eukaryota; kingdom Metazoa; phylum Arthropoda; class Insecta; order Hemiptera; family Aphididae; genus Chaetogeoica; species Chaetogeoica ovagalla. The sequence continues at coordinate 1,322,937 of CM063744.1, forward strand.
CGTTGTACGAGACGCGGGGGCGCAGTAAGGAATGAATACACAGAAGACACTTAATCCACAGATCAGCCGGTGCCTGTGACGTGTTTCTTTCGAATCAAACGCGCGGGACACAAACCTATCTCGTCGGCGGGCATCGCGGTCATTATAACGTACATCGGAACGAGTTTTGTTTTTAAATGCGATTGCGTAAAAAAAAAAAAGAAAGAAAAATCGTTTTATTTATTATTATTTGTGTGTTATCCGTACACTTATACGACGTCGCGTACGAAAAATAAACCGGAAAAAGAGAGGAGATTATTATACATATATATTATTACCGCGGAGACGTGTCACTTTTATTTCACCACCATCACGAGACCACGTTTGAATTTCAACGCCAAATATATAAATATATATATATATATAGTTTTCAATTTTATACGATTTTACGATTTTAATTCGATTGCTGAGCGTGTCGGAAAAAATTCGTCAGAAAAAACTACTCTGTACCGCAATCGAATTAACTGGCGTATGGATATATACGTATATAAAAAAAATAAAAATTTTATACGTTTACAGTATTACGCTGTATACAAATTATGTTTGATATATATATATATATTTTTTTTTTTACTATAAAGTAAAGATTTATCACTGTGTATAATCACCGCGAGGGTAAATCATGACTCCCTGGCATTTATCCACGATACATAATTAATCGCGATATTGATGTATTTCAATAATACAATATCGTTTTAACGAAACCTTACAGTTGTCGCAGGAACTCTGTCCAGTTAATGGTTTTCTAATTCAGGAAATGAACGTAGTTATGATGTCCCGTTACACAAATGTCACATTATTTCTCGTATAACGTATTATTATTATTATCATTTGGATTTCGGACGATTATTATTTTCAACAATTAATAATTACATCACATTGACAATATTTCATTTGTATACATATATATATATATTATTGTTCTTATAGTAATACTATTATATTGATAAAATATTTTTAATGTAATATCTTATTGTTATAATATACACATTATTATTATTATTCAGGTAACACAATATTAATGTTGTTGGTCATTATTATTTATTACCATTTACAAATGATATTTATTTTTTTCGGTGTAGCTCGTATAATGATTTTACTTTTCCACGAAGAAGAAGAACAAAGCAAAATAAACGGAACACGGCAAGTACAGTCGTCACTGCGCGTACCCTGTACACAGAACCGGGGCGATACAATGAAAGTATATTGTATTAAATCGTAACGACAATTTTTACAATAAACTTATCATCGAACACTGTTATAGGAAAATTTCGAAAAGCGTTCGTATAAAAAGACGATTTTGTACGGTTTTCTATTTTTTTTTTTTTACTTACAACGGCATTCCGGTACCGATTGTGTTTAGTAGATTTACGTTATATTAGCGCGCGCCCGATCGGTACGCGACAGCGGCCGTTACATTACGTAAAATACGACTGAATATCATTTTTTATCACACGACGGCGTACTTATATAATATAACGTATTTATATATTACATAAGTCTACAGACTTCAGACATTATATTTTATACGCGAACGACTTAATGTACGCGTATTATTCGTACAGTGAATATATTTCAACAGTAATTGTTTATTTTTATATACTCGTGTGTATATATATAACAACGTTCTTTAAATTAGCGGAGGAGAAATTCAAGTAAAAAGTATTTAACTCGTAAATAAAAAAAAAAGAAGACATTTTTTTTTTTTTTTTTATAGAAAACCCGAGCGATTGTTTTCGAATACCGTCGCGTTTCGTTTCAATAAATACATCGATTCGGTATTGAAGATAACTATCGGAGTTTCAATTATACGAACCTATTTGATTTGCATAAAAAAAAATCATTCGTCGATGATGAAAACGAGAATAATATCGTGTCGTCGAAAACAACGGTCGACAAATACGTTTTGACGACGACACGAATAGAATTCCGAAAAGAAGAAAATCCCTAAAGTTTTCTCGGGAAAATCGAAAATGTTCAATAGCGAAACGAATTATACAAAAACGTTTATCACGTCCTGAATAATGGCGTGTCGGGCGAACTCGAATCCCGCGTTTAAACAACACGAAAACGTCTTGCGACAATAACGACAGTATTGGGAAACGAATTTTCCATTTTTAACGCGTTTTTTTTTTTACCACACAGCATCGAACACCTCCGCGCGCTCAGTTTGCTCCACTCGAATCGTACGAGCACCGGATTTATTTAGATCAGCCCCGTGGTTCGCGCGCGGAATCCCGGAAGGGCCCGTCGAAACTATGAATTCAATTAATTCGCGGAGAGTTTATGTAATATTTACGGCGGCGGTGCCAGAGCTCCTTACGATTGTTATTCCGGTCGCGAAATGTCAAATTGTCGCTGTTCCGCCCGCGCCATTCTATAAAACACACGCGGGAGTTTAAAACGCGTTGTTTTTTTGTTGTTCGGGTTTTACGACACGCGACCCGGGGGAAGCGACTGTTATTTCGGTTGGAGACCAGAAAAACAAAAATAATAATCGCGCGACGACCACAACGGCGGGAATCGGCGGGCGTCTTCTATTTCCGGACGTCAAACCAACCCGGCGGATTCGGTGGAATTTTGATTGGGGGGGGGGGGCGAGGGAGATCCGCTGAAAAAAACCGCGGTCGTACGCAACGCGTGTTAACCGCACAACAATAATGAAACGTATATACAAAACCGAAACTGCGGCCGTGTACCCAGTGCAAAAATACTTAAATACTATAACCGATATGCGGCACGGTGTATTTTTTTCTTGTTTCGTTTTGTTTTCGCAGTCCAACACGACAAACGCGTGTGTGTGTGTGTATATATATATATTATTATACTGGGGTACACGCGGAGTTCGGTACGATTTCCCCTATCCATAAAAAATGTGTTTTCACCGATTATTAATATTCACTTTGCACGGTGTCGTTTTATTGTTATAATTTTGTTTTTTTTTTTTATTTCCCCCTCGTTACACGACTTCTCACGATTACTCACATTGAATTCGACGTGTTCCAGTGCACCGTGAACGACTTGGTACAATCGCTGACCGTGGACAGCAACACCGTCTCGAAGCATATGAGCAGGACCAGCGTGAGGCACGACGTGATTTTGGCGCAAGACACGCCGCCGCCGCGCATTGTAGCGGACGACGGTCGTCGCGCGCCGACGACTGCCGCCGCCGCCGTTGCGGTCGGCGAGAAGACGCGCAGACAGCCCGACAGCCCGGAGAACCCGAACACGTTGTCGAACAGCACCATAATATGTGTAAAACGGTTTTCTCTTCTATTTTTCTATTTTTTTTTCTTGTATAGGTGTGTATATACAACGAACACGGATTACTGTTTACGACGGTCGTCGTTCGGGCCAAAACACAACGCGGCGCAAAAGAAAAAACGAAAAAGAAAAAATTGGAAACACGGCCGGCGGTTATACACTGTTAAAATAAATAGTTATTAGCACGCGACTGTTGTGATTGCCGGTCAACCCGACGACAACGGCGTTGGTGGTGGTGGCCGCGACATGGTCGTACAGTACTACGTGTACTTATTACTGATGCTGTGGCGGAGACGACGCTCGACGAACAACGGCTTGTGTGTGCGTTCGCGCGTGGAGCACGTCTCCGGTGCGCAATGAAAATGATAATGACGAACACACACCACCGGTCGGACGACCGCACGGGAAAGAGAGAGACACACACACACAAACACACGCACTATTCGTTTGTCGTGGTACTACGTTCTTTTGATTGGCGACGATTGTGTGTGACGGCGGCGGACACGCGACGAACGCAACGTGAACACAAACAACGTTCGGCGGCCGACGACGCGATACTACTGTCGACGGACGCGGGTACGCAACGGTCCGGCAACGCTGCGTCGTGTGGCCCAAACACGGTGGCGGACGTTCCTCTCGCACCGCTACCGCCGCCTCCTGCGCCGGCAATCGTCGTGGACGGGTCGCGGCGACGATCCGGGCGCCTCCTGCAAACCGACGTTACCGCCGCGAACGCAACGCCATCTTCACGACAACATTGTACGCGACAACGACCGGCAGGTGTGTGTGTGTGTGTGTGTGTGTTACTCGCGGAACGCCGTCGTAACACGAAAAAAGAACACGCGCAATACTATTATTAATGACATTATATTGGAAATCGATCGCAGTACGGACATTGCGCCCCGTTGGAAGATTTATTATTATTATTGTTATTGTTATTATTCTCAGGGCCGGATTTAGGGGGGGGGCAGGGGGCCCCGGGCCTCCACTTAATGGGATTTTTTTTGCATCCAAGTATAAAACACAATATTTTATTTGCAAAATAAATTTGAATCACAAATTGAATAAAATTAAAAAAAAAACCTACTTTTATTGTACCACATTTTTTTATTATTATTATTATTATCAGGGCCTCCACAAAATGAGGGCCTCCATTTAATGGGATTTTTTTGCATCCAAGTATAAAACACAATATTTTATTTGCAAAATAAATTTGAATCACAAATTGAATAAAATTAAAAAAAAAACCTACTTTTATTGTACCACATTTTATTATTATTATTTTGGTATTTTAATATAAATATTTTTAAACCAAAATTTCTAGTAAAATATTGTTTTGCGGTAAATGTTAATACATATATATATATATATATTAAATTGAATTCACGTATAAAAATATATTAAATATATGTTATCGAAATATAATATATACTTTTAAGGTGGGCCCAGGGCCTCCACATTCTTATATCCGGCCCTGATTATTATTATTATTGTTATTATTGTTATTACAGGGGGCTGTTCGGGTTTATTTACTTGTTTCATTCGGAGAATATTACAGAGTCTGTTGCGAGCTGACTGTACGAAAAGAAAATATTTGGATTTCGAACGTTTATGCGAATTAATTTTTCTACAATACTCGTTCGGTTTCAAAAAAGAAAAAGAAAATGATTGTACAAAAAAAAAAAAAACGTGTAAACGTATAAACGAAGAAAGCGCAATGATCGAATTTGTCCCGATACGCATTTCGAAATATTTAACATTTTCCTTTGTCTCTTTTTATTTCAATCACAATAATCGTATGGGCTTCTGTTTTTCTTTCAAATATTTAAATAATTTCGAATAATTGAAACTCCGCTGTACGTCCTGTAATATTTCACTAACAAAATTAATATACGATAATTTATTCAATGTATTCACGGGTTATCGTGAAAAATTTCGTATTCAAAGTGCAAAATTCGAAAAAAAAAAAGAAAACGGTAGTTTTTTTCCTTCTCTCTGCTAACGTATAAAGAAAATCAATAACTCAATATTATTCTTCACCTACGCGATTGATAAATAAATAAAATACGCGTTGATTACTATACGAGTCGTAAAACGTATTTATTGGTTTGTAAAAAAAAAAAAAATGTTTAATTCCGTTCAATTAAGCGAATTCGATATCGGTACAATGTAAAAAAAACAAAACAAATAAAATCGTTAAATTCAGTAATTTGGAAAAACGTTTACCGTGAATTATTATTTAGACTCAAAATACTCTTGAACAGATCGAATGCGTAATACGAACACAGCCGGTATTGTTTAAATATTTTTATGCCTTATTTAATATATTTTATAAATAATCAAACGTGTTAAATTTTCATATGTATAAAACCGTTTATAGTATTATACAAACGTGAAAATTTCGCAGTGAGTTGACGTGAAAAACATTGGAAAAATACTAAACATATACTTTATATAATAAAATATAAAGTGCAAAATGTCTTTTTTTTTTTCATTTAAACTATCGTTTACTATTGCCTAACGCCGTAAATTTTTTTTTTTTTTAAATATTGATTTTTTTTTCAAAGGTTTTTAAAATGTTATATAAGCGTTTTCAATACAATTGCTATTATATGAAATTAATAAAAAGGGTGAATTTATTCAGTTTTATCGTTAAAATATTTAAGTCGACCATAATAATGACGTGTTTGCTGCGATGTCGTATACGTGTAAAAATTCTATAGCATTACTTTTTAAAATTTTAATTTGAGTAAAAGTCGAAAATTAAAACAAAAAAAAAGAGAGAGTCGCTGCGGTCCTATATGAGCATGTAGTGAAAATTATTTATAAAATATACTCTAAAGCGTATAATTTCGTTTTATATATTATTTTTTATTAATATATATATATAAATCAACATTACTAAATATTTATTGATTTAAAATAGTACGATTTTTTTGTCATATTATTCCGTATTTACAGTATTTTTAAATATTTCTTCCAAACCGAATTTATATAAATATTATGTCTAAGTCGTCATGTACATACACATAAGTAAAAGTTCCTTTTTTTTTTTTTTATCTAAACAACGTTTCCGGATATTCGAATTTGTTGTTTATAATTTCGTTACGAAAATTGTGTTCGTCTTAAATCTCGTTTTAAATTCGTCTTAAACCGATATATATATAAAATTTATTACAAATGTATTGAAGACTGTGAATTACGGTATAATTAAATGCGTTAAAATTATTATTATTTCGAAACTGTTTTCGTTTTATAATTTTCCGAATTGATTATCGTTGGTATATTGAAAGCGATTTCAATATTGTAGCGAATATATCTGATGATTTGCCACGCGCGACAATTGTAATTACATCGCATTTATTTATTCGGGTTTTCTTTAATGCTTTTCATGAGTATTCGCTGTCGATTGTTTTTAAATTATTTGTATTTTTAAGAACGATATTATCGTTTAGCACGAGGTTTCATTGATCACATAAAATAACGATTTCAAATTAAAAGAATAAACGTTTAATTTGTCTATAAAACTGGAATTAAAAAAAAAAAAAAAAAAAACGCAATTTTTTTTTCTTCGCGTGTGTAAAACGACGAATGGGATCGGTTCTGTGTGTTCGTTACCTCGCAGGGATATTAAATTAAAAAATCCACTGCACTGACCAAAACGAAACTGTTAGTTTACACGAACGTTATTTTATTATTCGTTTAAACTGCGTATGATGGTTAACCGTAGTAAACGATTTCAACCGCTCGCCCGCTGTTCGCGCCTCCTCTGCGAACGGATGATAAACGGAAAAAAAAAGTAGATCTGATAGACGATCGCCACCGCGGTCGTTACGAAATCGTCACAAATAATACGGATTTTATATGGGAACAACTGCGTTTTGATCGAAATCTCCTCCCAGCCCGGCGATTATTAATTTCTTACGTTTCTCTAGCGTAGTGCGCTGGTCAAAAATCATTTTTTTTTTTTTATTATAACAATCAATGCGTGCACCGCGTTGATTTATCGTTTCGTCATTCGTCGATTTCGACTTCGAGTTATTATACGTTTTTTTATACACACAACACTCGGATGAATATATTAGCTGCCCGTATAAACGTATATAATACAACACTTGATTAATAGTGTGTAACACCTTATGTACGGACGAAAACGTCGTAAGAGGTTAGTTGGAGGCACTAACTATCCGAAGTAGTAAAATACGATTTTGGGTGTTGAATGCAAAACGAATGTGAAAATAACTAATAATCGTATACGATAATAACGTATGAGTATATATATATATATATACATATACATATAGACACATTAATAATATGTAAATTCGTATTTTTGTTTTCACGCCTTTATGTGCGTGTTTCTACCGCGGCAGAGAGCAGCCGCGTTTACAGCAGCAGAACGTTGATACATTACATTCGTATTTTAATTGAATTCATTGTTTTTATTATTATTTTTTTTTTACTCTAGTCAATTTACAGAGGCGTGTCCACCACCTCTTTTGCTACGCACACATTACACGCGTACGACGGCGTTGCCCACACTTTATTACATCAAATCGATTTACTGCAATGGACGCTTATGAGATTCACACAAAGATCAGCAACAAAGTGAATCTTATAACAGAACGAATTTTCGAGGCGAAATTCGGAGAGACAAAACGAACGAAAATTTTCAACGTTAATTATTAACTTTATTTTGCTATTACATACTAACAATTACGTATTGCCTGTAAATATTGTTAATAAATTTCTACTACTCATAATACGAATGAAATCGAAAAATATGTTTTAACATTTTAATTGTACACACCACTGGCGTGTTTAGGATTTTATCGAGAGCTCCAACGCTCCTTCGCTCTCTCCCATCACCACATTTCTTAAAAATACGGTGGTTAATATTATTATTATTACACACACACACACAAATTAATTAAACTCATTATTTTTCCAAACAAATAATAGTGACTAATAAAGTGTATTTCCTCTATTAAATTATCCAGGTAAAATCATTGCTTATTGGCTATTGTAATAGAAATATCGAAAACTAAAAAAAAACTCAAGAGGAGCTCTATCCCCATATCCTCCTCCCCCCTCCGTATATACGCCACTGGTATATACAATTGATATTTGTTTAAAAGAACGTGTGATTTTATTTTTTTTATTATTTTCATTAACAAATTGGACACTAAACTCGGTACATATGAACAGTAACACGTCAAGAGCCACTATAGATAAAATTCGTTGTACACACACACACACACACACACATTACATTATGTAGTAAGGCGTGAATAGAAACCAGTAGTAAATTATAACAAATAAATATTTCAAAACCAATTTATTTCTAAATTTAACAAAAAAAAATATATTTTTTTTTTTGGACCATTTCTCTTACGAAATTTGAGACTTTTATAACCGATATATATATATATATATTTTTTAAATAATAAATAAATTTGGACACGTCCAGGCGATTTTAAGTCTGATATTTATTCGTGAGTATTATAAGCGGCGGCGTATTATGACGAAGAAATAAACGTTCCGTATACGTATAAAAAAAAGAGCACTTCTTTTTTTTTAAATTTACAATTTTTACAATACTTTCGTATTAAACGTTTTCATACGCGCGCACTCCTGTGCGACATCGGTCTTTTTAAACACATTTCGACTGTTAAAAACCGATCGTATTCGCAAGAAAGAAAATCGGGACTTGGGAGTTCGATGCGTATAAAATATCGTTTCATCCCCATCGATATTAACGTCTTCGGCGGCGAAAGAAATTGTTAAAAAGTGCCGAAGGAAACCATTCCGATCGTTAATGCGACGACCAGCAAGTTTTAATGACAATACCGCCGGTGTCGTCGATATAAATCATTCGTTATTTTATAGTAAGTTTAGTTCGTCCGGCACTCGGTCGTTTACTACACGCGTTATTGTAATATTTAATACGAAGTCAGACGCGAACTAAAAAAAAAAAGAAGAAAATCTCGAAAACCTTTGTGTAATCACAATATTATTTTACAAACATTTTCGAGTATTTCGACAGAGTGTATTATTGTTTCCTGTAAAAAAATCACGTTATTTCGATTATTAATAATAAATATTGTGTTATTACGCGGCGAAACTGCGTTCAAAAACGCTTTTTATCGACAGCAACGATTCATCGCGTTGTTTTTAAATTCGTATAACAAAACTATAAAAAAAGAAATCTTTATCCGAGTAATTCTACGCTTTAAAACGAATTCACAGCGCTACCTCCTTATTTATTATTTTTCTTTCCCTCGAACATTTTAAGTACTTTTCAAACGAATCGTGTCCGTATAAAATATTATGCGTTCCAACGATTGTGACAAAAAAAAAATTGTCTTTTGCGATACTGACTCTGCAGATATTAATCGCGTCGAAAACGTATTTGTGGGGGAGGGAAAAAACTCCCATAACCGCCGAGAAGAATTTCCGTTTTCACCGCACGCCGAAAAATTAAATAAAATTCTCACTGCGTTGTAATTAACGTGTAGGTCAGCGGTTCCCAAAGTGTGCGCCGCAGCGTCTTTACTGGGGCGCCGCAACGCTGGTCCAAAAATAAATTACTTACGATAAAATAACGATAAAGATGGAGCTTTAATCTTTAATCTAATGGAGCTTAAATCTCTCTAGATATGAAATCCATTTTGGAAGATCATTTATCACAACTTGTAATATGGTTTGAGAAAATATAAACTGGTTTTTCAAAATGAAAATATTGGTAAATTGTCATGGATTCAAGATCCGTTCAACTCCATTGCTCCGATTGGTTTTGATTCTATTGAAGAAGAAAGTCTTATCGAGTTGTCTTGTGACAACAGTTTGAAGGCAAAATTTGGTTGAATGGATTTAATACAATTTTGGATTTCAATCATGGATGAATATTCCCTATTAAGTGATAAAGCACGACGGATATTAATTCCGTTTTCAACTTCTTATTTGTGCGAAGCTGGGTTTTCGGGCGGTAGCAGTAATAAAAAGCAAGTATCGATCAAAAATAAATGTGGAAAAAGAAATGAGAGTGGCTGTGTCTACTTTAATTCCAAGATTTCAAAAATTGTGCAGTGATTTGCAAGCGCATCCATTCCATTAATTTAATATTTTCTAAAAAATTATAAAGTCTTAATAAAATCAAATTCGTAAAATAATTTCTTTGATTATAATAAAATAAAAATGTAATAATTAAATAATAGTTTTTTTTTATTATCCTTAAAATGTTCTATTCTTTATTTTATCTACAAAAAATGGTCATCGGTTTTATCAGGGGCGCCATGAGAAAAATTGAGTTCCAAAAGGGTGCCGTAAGACGAAAAAGTTTGAGAACCGCTGGTGTAGGTAGTACGCGTAATAATATTACCGAATGATAATAGGAATAAAGAGCGTACCGGAGCGGCGGCACGCGAGGGTGTAACGTCGATCGCGATCCAGGGGCGTATTTACTTCATCCCCTAGGTGAGGGGGGGGGGCGACTAGGAAAACGGCTCGTCTCGAATCCGTTGCCAACTTAGAATTATATGAATATAATAAGTTTTAAATAAAAAAAAATGTTTTATTACATTTTAGTTTCAGTTCGATTAATTTTAGTCGTCAGTAGATATGGGTGCATACACAAGTATCTAGGAGGAAGGCCGGATTTAAGGGGGGCCAGGGGGCTCCGGGCCTGCACGAATTGAGGGCCTCCACTTAATGGGATTTTTTCGCGTCCAAGTATAAAACACAATATAATATTCGCAAAATAAATTTAAATCACAAATTGAATAAAATTGTTCAATCGTTTATACGGTAAAATTAGAGTAAATGAAAATCGATTATTATGACTTGTGGAGTAGGATAGGCGATAAGCGACGAGGTATGGTTTTTGAGAAAAACGGTTATAAATAAACACGTATAACTTGTATAGGAAGCCGCCTGACCGCCGTTGTAGATAAATACGTGTAATGCTGAGGCCATACAGAACGCTACGCTACGTATGCCATTTATACTATGTTTGCTTTTTACGCCACGTTCACTATACGGTGCGGGGCAACACAGAGCACGCTACGTATACTACGTACGATATTTTACTACTAGTCACACTGAACGGTTATCAGTCATGTTCAAGATGTTGTCAGATAGGTTGCCTTGGGAAAGTGATAGTAGTGAAGATGAAGCTTTGTTATTATTTTCGTTAAATAATAATAATAATAATGAATTAGGCATAATTTTCTTCCTAAATATTTGGGGATAACACTAGACCGCTCGCTCACATTTAATGAGCATTCAAGTAGCCTCAGTAAAAAGATCCGGTCCAGGGTTAATTTGGTACAAATGCTCGCCGGAACGGGTTGGGGTGCCGATGCTAAGACCTTAAGGATAGCAGCGTTGGGTCTAGTCTATAGCACAGCAGAGTACGGTTCCCAAGTATGGCATAACAGCACACATGTAAGGAAAATAGACACGCAGCTTAACAGCGTAATGAGAACAATAAGTGGGACAGTTCAATCTACACCACTACAATGGCTACCAGCACTGACAAACATTAAACCGCCACACATACGTAGGAAAGATGTACTGGTAAAAACCATTAAGAAATCTGTAGAGTACAAGCGTTCACTCTTGTACCAGATGATGCTTCAAGCACCTAGTCAACGACTAAAATCCAGGAGCCCACCAGTTGAGTCCGCCAGAACACTTTTAAGTTTAGGGTTCGATAGTGCTGAGGAATGGCGAAAAGAATGGGATAGCTTTACGGCACCAAATAGAAAACTACTATGTGACCCTAATAGTGGAGTTCTAGGAATGAATCTTCCTCGTTGTATCTGGTCCACGTTAAATAGACTACGAACAGGACATGGTCGGTGTGGTTATCTCCTGCATAAGTGGGGGTTCATAGATAACCCAATATGTGACTGCGGGAACGGGGAACAAACAATAAATCACATAGTAGTAGAGTGCCAAAGTAGAAAATTTATTCAAGGTTTCGAAGGCCTACACGCAGTGACTCCAGAAGCAATCACTTGGATTACGAACCTCGACATCTGTCTATGAATCCCCATCGCAAGAACGAAATGCCTGTAATATTTGTGATTTTTTTGACTAATTATAATTCTATTTAAAGTTATATCATTATATGTTTATATCTATATTATGTTATGTATTGTCTTTGATTGTAAGTTGATTTGTGTTAAAAGCCATACGAAATAAATAAATAAAATGAACAAAAAAGGAAATGGGTCCACGAGGCAAACATGGAACGTAAAAAGTTTGGTGAATTTCATCATCTTCTCGTTGTTCGTATATCACAGGGACACGCCGTATTCAATTTCCGATATCGGTACTACCAACGAACGTGCCTGTGGAAACCAGCACGTTGCACGTCGCGACACATCGCTCGAAAATGTAGCCACGAATCGAACACTGGGCGACGCGTCGCAACGTGGCTAAGAACAAAACGTAGCGTACACTATTCTGTGTGGCCATTTACGTGTTCAAGATAGAAAAATAATTTTTTATTCATATAGCGAACATCGCGAACATAGCGCCTCGTAGCGGCGCTCTGTGTGACCTCCCGTTAATTGTTAATACAATATATATATATTATTAAATTAAATTAACTCATAATAAATTATATTAAATATATTATGTTATTGAAATATAATATATATACTTTTAATGGTGGGCCCAGGGCCCCCGCATTCCTAAATCCGGCCCCGATCTAGGAGGAGGGGCGATCGCCCCCCCCCCTCCCTCCCTTGTATACGCCCCTGTCGCGAGGGATAATATTATGTCCGTATCACGTTGTCATCCGGGCGAACTGTAATATTAAATAAAACGGTGTTACGTACGTCGCTGCGGCTGTGTGTAATGTGCAAAACCACCGCGACCGTTTGGGGCCCTCTCGCCCGATCGTTATTTTAACGTTTAAAACGCAGTAGTACACGTAAAAACGTACGGGAGGAGTGTATTACAATTATTCCGTCCCGGTAACGCGTTCAAAACGCAAACCATAAATGGGTGTATTTTGATAATAATATTGAAGAAACACGGCGATATTGTCGTCGATCCCGCGTATCGGTTTGTTTGAAACAGTACGCGGGGTGGAAATTGTTTCAGATAATTTCTATAAACTGTTTCCCTCCCACTCGCCCTCCGGATGACGCTTTTTACCAGGACGCCACACCGAAACTCAAACACGTGCCAACTCTGTGTAAAAAACTAGTTTGCGGGAACATCGAATAATCCGGGGCTACAGTCAAAGATAAAAGCACCGAATTTCGGAACGATATAGAAGTGATCGCGATCCACGACATCGTAGCGTTTTTATTTATTTATTTATTTTTTTTTTTTCATAACTTGTTTCAATTCTGTATTATAAATGTGTAAAAAAAAAAAAAAAAAAAAATCATTAAAGTTTAATCACTTGATTTAAAATAACTATATATATATAAAAAATAAAATAAAACATACATTACGTTCTCCTCTACGTACCGTAATTACGTACCGAAATCCGATCATTTTATTTCGATTGTAACCTCGGTATTTTATGTTCCCGTAAAACCGATTTTTAGTCTCTTGTTTGTGACGTGATAGCATCCTCTTAAACGCGATATTATAATATCTCTTATTACGCGTGCGACACTGCCAACGCGTCTTCGCCGCTGCGCCTCAACGACGACAATCTTTTTTGACAAGGGATAGAAAAAATAATAATTTCATTAGTCCCCGCGGCGTTCTACACGATATTGCTGTGGCCGGAGCCACACGCGGACCTCCCGTTAAATGTTAATACAATATATATATATTATTAAATTAAATTAACTCATAATAAATTATATTAAATATATTATGTTATCGAAATATAATATATATACTTTTAATGGTGGGCCCAGGGCCCCCGCATTCCTAAATCCGGCCCCGATCTAGGAGGAGGGGCGATCGATATGTTATCGCGAAAACTATGGACCGAGTGCGCGATTAACCGTTTAACATTTTCGACAAATCGTCATTGTCAATAATAATAATAATAATAATAATAATAAACGTGTTAACTTCACTTCTCCATAACTGATATAAATTCGTTTGTAACAGTTAAGACAAAAAAAAAAAAAATGTTCGATGTCACGCGAAATTGTTCGAATTCTCATAACCAAAACACTAACACGTAATTGAACTTCCCCACGCATTATATTATAATATACCTACGCCTGTGTTTTACATAAACGCGAAGAAAGCGAATTGTTTCTGGCGAAATTCGTCGGTTTTTTTTTATTGTAATTTCTTTTACACTCAGTGTGTAAATCAAACGTTTTATTTTCGCGTAGTTTTTATTTCCCACCCGCAGTTCGGGAATTATCGCCGTCGCACTGTTCGTGTGATGCCAGTAAGCGTTTACGGTTTATTTTGTCATTCGAATTCGATTTGGGCTCATTTCAATATCAATTTGAACACCGAATAAATATATTTATTATTATTTTATATATATATATACCCACGCCTCAATATAATGTCGTTGAAATAAAACGTTTGAATTACATTTATACAATATAATCGCACGCGACTCGTTTTATATTGCCGTGTTAAATCTGCAAGTTACGATGTTTATACGTTTTCGAGCCCGATATTATTTTAATACCTAACGCGCGAACCAGAACCAGTAAGATTCTACAACGCGACGACGTTAAATATAAATCTTTCAATTTATTGGATAATGACACAAGTTTAATACACACACACACACACACACACGCCTGTATTAAATTGGTACGTATTATGATAATCGACGTTCGAGCGGAAAAAAACCGGTAAAAAAAATAATTTACCAATTTTTTTCTAAACATAAAATCATTCGCTCGTTAAAATTTTGATAACTGTTATGAGTAAAAGAAAAAAAAACAGAAACTGATTATATTTAAGCGATTATCTTTGTAAATCTACGGTGTAAAAATTAATTGTAACATTTCGACAATTCCGACAACTGTAAATAGAAATTAATATATAAGAGAGAAAAAAAGTTACCAAGACTTAAATTTCATAGTCGATATTGACCAGTTAACTATCATGATCGAGAAGAAATTTTTTTTTTTTTTTTGATAATTATCGCCAAATAATGGGCAGGGTTGTAAATTTAACGCCGTAAACAAATTTGCCAAAACGTTTTTCTCCGCTTTATTTATACTTTTATTTTGCACGTTTTTCCATACTGTATTAAGTAGGTTAGGGTGTTCAAACGCATAATGTCATACCTATTTCCCTACGCTTTGGAACGCTAAAACAGGATTCCTGCCTGATTGTAGTGATAATGTCAAAACCGTAAGACAAACCGTTGAAAATATTTTTGATGAAAATAATGCAATTAAAAAAAAGAAAAATTAATTCAAATGAGAGAAAATTTGGATTTTGCTGTGCATTTAAATTTCGAGTGTGTTTCTATCACTGTTATATTACGCGCGCTAAAAAACAAATACGGTAACGCGTTACTGTGTTTGACACGCTATTGAAATTATTCGAGGAATTTCAACAAAATCTACGAAATTAATTGACGCTCCTCTTATTAATAAAAAACAAAAAAAAAAAAATCACAAAACGGTTCTCGACGAAAATAAAGGATTATTACGTTTTGCATTATTCACACTTGAACGCCTCTCTCGGTATCGAGCAATACTGTTCACGGGCGAAGCCGGATAATTCAGCTGGTATTCCTCGTATACGAGATCGTTCGACTGTCTGTTAAAAGTTAAAATGGAGTCTAAAATTATACAAATAAAATTACGTTACGAATTCTCCGTCGCATTTTATTCAATTATTTCAATACGCGTTTTTACGTAGTCCGACAATTATTATTAACGTACAAAACGTATCGATTTATTTGCAATCCAATCGAACGACTATATCGCATTTATTTACAGAATTCAGAGACGATTTTATATATATATAATGAATACAGACTCACACAAACAAAATCTGTAGAGTATCAAAGAAAATTATAATTTAAAAAAAAAAAAATAACGCCAACACAATATTTTATTGCGCAATCAAATATAATACATTTTTCGTATAAACGTCACGTATTATAACTACATTTTATACACTTACATTCTATACGTTTTATGAAAACAGTTCACAAAGAAACTGCTTTTAAATAAATCGTCTTTTGAACGCGCTGATCCAAAAGGTTGGTTTCTTCGGATTTACCGATCAAAAAGAGCTTTTTACAATTATATTATTTTACTGAAATTCAAAGCCGGTACGTGAATTTCGTTATATCCTCGCGTCGTATCGCGAGAAACTGCGTTTAAGAATTTTTTTATTATTATTACGTATTATTGTACAGATATTCAACGGAGATAAAATGTATTACGAATACGTATTTTTTTTTTGTTCGTGTCGAAATTTTTCGCAGTAAAAAAAGAAAGAAAAAAATGTGAAAACCTCGTAAATAAATTATCTCCGATAGCCAAAACGCACGCGTAAACGTGCGGACATTAATATTTTGCGTATCGTATCTACACTGATTGTCGTACAGATAAATAACACAGTTTTAAAATATTTTTATTCACATTGAAAACGTTCTTTTAATAATAACAATAATAATAATAATAATAATAATAATAATTGTCTATCGCAAAGGTGTATTCAACGACGTAGTATGGTAAAAACGTGGTCGTTGGTGAAAAAAAAAATAATAATAAAAACACATAATAAAATCGAATGGCAAGTCGTTCGCGGGTTTAAACGAAACACGCGAAACCGTCGCCGCGATTGGCCAAATCACTTTTTAAAACAGAAATGAAAAAAAATATATATTTATAATCAACAGATTCCGCATCGGCCATGCCAGACTGACACGCGGACGCCCGGCTACGGGCAAAGGATGAAAAACCCGAATTTCCATAATCTGTGGAACGGATCTTGCAATAAAACACAGGACGTCGCCAGAAGACATTGTTAAATTCGACATTCCTTGGACGCGGCATAAGGACCAAACACGGACACACAATCAATGAAATCTCGAAATTCTTAAAAAAAAAAAATCAAACGTTTATAATGTAATTACAGTACAGCAATTAGAGCCGAAATGTAAAATTGTAACAAAACTAGACATGACTAACAAACGATTATGACTAATGTCGATGTTTATTATGAAAAAAAAAAAAAAAAAACGATTCCATATCGCCGTACGTTTCTAAATATTCGGTTTCGGGGGAATAATTTTTTTTTTCCGTCGTGTTAAATTTCAAAATGATAAAACACTACGCAATATTGCAGGTCATCGTCTGAGAGTCTCTCGTACGGTATATACGAAATGAATAATGTTATCATCAATGACTGTTTGAATATTGCGCGTTTTGCTTTTCGAGTTTTCCAATCGGATCGGCGCGGGAGCGAACTTGACGTTTATAACGTTATAACATTTTCTTTTCCTCCCTTCGATAGGCGCGCGGACATTTTTATATAATCGGGCCATTTTCAATATTAAAATAATACTTATTTTTTTTTTCGCTATGTAAATTGTTCTAAGGTGTATTGTAATTAAAAACATTTTCATTTACGGTATAAAAGTGGATTTAAAAGGAAAAAAAAATACACTCGGATTTCGTACACAACGAATGGAGTAAAACACGTGAAACGACATACGATTGTATCGTAACGGCGTTATGTCGAAACGGTGACTTATAATTTTGTTTTCTTTTTACGATTGTTCCGGGGGACGTTTAATATTTTGTGTAAACGAAAATAATATTATACGCAAACACTTATAAAGTCTATTCGGAACACGGTAAACGTTGAACGATAATAATAATAATAATAATATAAAAGTTTTATACAGTAGTAGACAGCAGCAGTTCAATTCGGCGGTGGGCGCCTGACAAGGGTGTGGCAGAGTTTTGCGCGTTAAAACGCCTCGCGCAGTTGACGATTTTACACGCCGATGGTTTTCACCGATATAAAAATTAAAAACGTTACGACGATGATAAATGTTTAAAAAATAAAAATATATATATATTATAATAGGTTAGGTTATTATAATATTATAATATATATATATATATATGCTTAGCGAAAAGTAATGGAATTTTGATAACTGTTAACAAATAAACGTTTTGGTACCTGAAAACATCAAATTTTTCTAAAATTCTATTATGCGAGTTACGCATTTTTCCTTCGCTTTCGGAACAATAATTCAAAATTAATTAATTGGTTTGTAACAAACTCGTAAACAACACTAACACAATACGGTACTTTTACTCTAAGCGACAATGTAAATAAACTGTTTTTAAAAAAAAATAGTTCTATACGGGTACATAATATAATAATATTAATATTAATACAAATTATATTCGAATATAAAAAAAGATTTCTTCCTTTTAAAACTCATAAGATGGCTTCGAAAACGGATCCCACTGATTTCAACTACGACATGAACTACAACTTGTTCCTGTTAAAGACGTCTTTGGACAATTTAAAATCAGCTCAGGGTAAGTGCTACATAATACCGCGTTGGTCATGCATGAATTTACACCGGTCAGGTCTTAAACGTTAATTAACTTACATATAGAAAAACAGATCGTAAACCGGTGGGTGCAGAAACTATTGGCGAGCAATAAATCCAACTCCGAACTGAAACTTCGCAATGACTTCATGAATCAACTGGTGCTGACTGTACAAGATAGCGATCTCCGTCCGCCGTTCAACCAATATCCACCATCTGCACCGCTCAGTAGTCTGAGATACCTCTTGACGGTCCAGCCGCCCAACATCGGCGGTAAGGACACGAAAAAGGATACGGAAGGGTTCGAGTGCGATATGCCCGAGGAAGACGGAGACAAGCCCATGTTGTACAGACAGTCTCCTGACGGCGGGGCATTCCTGGCCGCGCAGCCCGTACCGAAGTACGGCGCGTTTTGCTATTTGACAGTGGTCAGCAAACCGCCAGTCAAAGAAGACAAGTCTAATTGACGATTCTCAGACAATTACCATTATCAAGATTCACGTCATCGTATAACGTTTAAGATTTTAAACAAATGATAAATGTGATTAATGGTACATTATTGTAAATCGATATTCTCTAGACCAATTAAATAAATGGAAAACTTTGAATTTGATCTTCTTCTCATTTTTCCCTGTACTCACAACTATATGAAGTCGGCCACCCTAGTCCTAACCTTTATCACATATGATCTATCAATCGCGTTAACTCACTCCAGTCATCCTCGTTTTTTACTCTATATTCCATCTATCCAACTCTTCGACCTCTCACACTTATTTCCATAACACTTCTCACATTGCTTCCGAATTATCATCTATACACATTACATTATCTCCCTTATTAGATGCACCCTTAACACACTGACCTTATGTATTTATTTCTTATTCAATCCTTCTCATATCACTCAATACATCCCCCTTAGCAATTTTTTTTTCATTACACACTCATCTTTTGTTCGATTTTTTTGTCCACGAAAACTTTGAATTTGACAATCGAATACATTTTAAAATTTATCTCGTCAAATATGCTCATTTGCACGACAAAGTTAAACTTTCAATTCACAACAACTCAATTTTCCTTCAGATATTAAATATATGTTATTCATTCAATTAATTAATTAAGGTAATTAATTGTTTCAATGGTTTTGAAAACAAAATGCCAACTTGGTATCGAAAAGAAAAATTACATTTTTAAAGGATTAAATAGTGTTGCCTTTAGTTATAAACGCAATCGTTATTTCATTTTTACTTTTTAATATTAAATATTTTGGTTTGACAAACTTAAATTTTATATTTGTATCCTTTTTATTTTTTTATTATTTTACAAAGTACGAAAACTATATATTGAATTATGTATTATTGTCTTTATAAGGTGGTCCCTTACTGATAATAAAAGGAAAGCATGACAATTATTTATTTAATCAATCGTTGAATTAAAAAACTAATTATATTCGTTTTTATTTAATGCATATCTAGTAAAATGTCATTATTTTAATTTTTTTTAAGCTATTTAAGTTTTAACAGCGGACCTATGAATATTCAGTGATTTTAATTAAAAACGATGTAAAGAGGTACTAGATATTTTGAATTCTTATTTTAAGGTGGGTTCATAATTATTAAGTTCCTTTTTCCTAATTACTTACAATTCAAACTGAAAAGTTCTCTATTTCTCATTTATTTTATATTATTACAAAATAATAACAATGACTATTTGAATATTCGTTTAACATTGAGTGTGATTATTTTTTTTTTCAGTTTCTAATAAAGCAAACGACTGAGGTAAGTGGGTTAGACGATCATCGCTTATAACATCTCAAAAAAAAAAAAAGAAAAAGATTCTTAAACGTTGTTGGACGCCACTAAAAAGGTATAATTTCAGTGAAGATGGTTTAATAAGGAAATTTAAGATTGTTTGATTAGAAACTTATTCTCCTTAGCTTAAGTACTTCATAGTATTAAGACGTGCGCTTTGTTTATATCGTGTCTCGTTTCCACCAATGAATTTTCAAGGTATTTATTATTACCTGAATAGCATTTTAGGTGCATACGCCGTTTTAAATCATCAATGAATGATGATTCAAAGTACGGTGCAAATTAGGTTCATCGCGTTTTTGACAAAAATGAATACCGAATTTTTACATGGATGTAACCGTGCTAAGAAAATGTTACTTTCGATTCAAACACCAAAGTACTGTTCAAAACAGACACACAAATCGGTGTACGTTTACAGTACAATTGTTAGTTAAATAATATCGCCTTGTAAATTGATCCAATTATGTTATAGTTATGCTCCGTTTTCATAGCACGCTACCCACAGAACTTAGATTTGTAGAGTTTATCTATACGAGAATACAGGAACGATTAAGTGGTTAATATTCTTCCAATACCCTTATTTGTTTAATGACGTTAATCCTTTTTACAACACATATACATATTTATATATTTAATAATTAATTCTTACAGTCGACCGTATTTATCATTGTATATTATTCGTATCGATCAGCATGATATTCCCATTAATATAAATCAAACTAATAATTTGTATACATTATGTTTAAGTAAAAAAAAATTATTCTTCATATTATATAATTGTGTTTAAAATTCTATATTATAGCCAAATCAGTTATTATTACTACTAATATTGGCTACATCGAATAATTGTAATTGAAACGTGACACAATAGTTTGTTTATAATAACGTAAATATTCGCGCTGTTATTTTATTTCTTAGTACAAATATTAAAAAAGTCTAAATTAAGTGAGTGCCTGAGCAATTTTTTTTTTTAATTCAATTACTAAGATACTTTAAAGTACACTCCAAATATGAATACTAGAGGGAAAAAAGCCTCACAACCGTTGAATTTCATGTAAGCAATAAGAGAATGATTTTGAAATTTTAATTATTGATTTTTTTGTGTCATACATTTAGGGCAACTCCTCGGCCTGGAGGTTACATGAAAATCAAAATAGATGTAAAAGAAAAAAAGAACAAATTACTCCACTTTGATCAATATCAAAATATTATCAGTCGTGTTGAAGTCTTGGAAAAAGATCGACAAAGACTAGAAAAATCAATCGTGAAAAATCCAATTCCACCGACCATAACTTCAATAAGAAACTTAAATTTACCGAAAATTTCCCAAGAATCGCTATTCGATAAATATCTTATCGAAGATGAAGATAATGGTATGCTCAATTAATAAAACATGAAGATTTAATATCGATAAAAATTCATAATATTAAAAACATATATATAGAGCGCTTGTACTGTAATCAGTTTATGAACTTCACACGTATCTTTACATTGATATTATTTGATATAGTAGCGGTGAAAATTATGAGAAAAAATAAAACGTTAGGTCATTTTTTTAATAAAATTGTGTTGTCAGCTAATCCAATGAAATGTAACGCCTAAGTTTAACACTTAAATTCAGATCATTTGAACTTGCATAAATTCGTCATATCAGAAAAGTCTAAATTAGAATAACGAAATACGCTGTAATCCTTCCTCAAAGTGTCTCCGTGTAATGTAGTGGAGCAATAGATTATTGAAAGGGGTGTAGGCATTTAAAAAAAAACGTTAACAACCCTATTTATATGGTGCGACGGTGTATATTTAATGGTTTTTTTTTTTTTTTTTGTAAAATATTCATATTTTATTTGGTGTGTTCAAATATCGACAAGTTAATTTATTATTATTTTTTTTCGCTAATAGGCGAAAATCAGAAGGCATATGAAATATGGTTAAACGAAACCGCGCCGGCGAACGACATTAACCTTATGGAGAATTTGGAAGAAGCGATCAGTTTCATTGTGCACTTGGCGATCAACTCCGACTCGGAAAAGAAGGAATTTGACGAACTACGAGCTTTTTCTGTGATTCAGTTTTTACGAACGATAAAAACGCCGACTGGCCAATACGAACCAAACAACGAACGTTTGATGGAATATATTGATAAAAAAGGCGAAGAATATCATAACAAATAACTTGTGTAGGCGTCTACGACAAAATATCAAGCACAAAATATCGTTTTATTCGTTTGGATATATTTTAACAATAAAAAAAAAAAATTGAAATTTCAACGTTGGTCAATGCTGTTTTTTACTTATCTATAATCGTATATAGGTGCTTAACGTGTTTTCTAATATACGATCTCGGCGATATTATTCGTACGTTAACCTGGTAATTGAACACCATACAACTGTAGTTCGTCAAACCGTTGGTAGTGATATTATTATATTCATTATTCATACGAGTTGAACTAGAGTAAGAGTGGGGTTAGCTAATGTTTTTAATTGCGTATTACATAACTTCCTTTACTATTACGAAAAAAGAGACCAAAACAGGTCCGATAACCGTATAACATAAACATGAAATGTTTTAAAGAGTCTCATATAACGATGATTTATCACTTTGATTCGCTTTTGTTGATGACTATTATACCGCGACGTCAAAGTCATCAAAATATAGCAAAGAATATACAAAACTACTGAATGCGTTATATTTGTACCGACCAAAAGAAACGAATTTATATCTACTGCGCTTACAAATAGCTCTGAACTTCTGAGCTTACTAGACGCTGTGAACTGGACTGGATTGGACCGGTAGTTTTTGATAGCTTTTATTTTAGCATAATCAGTTGTTATTATTTATAATTTCATTATACAGCGGACTTTTCTTATTGACGAATTAAATAGAAAACAATGTATAATATTGTAATAATACCTTTGACGCACGAACATTTTTTAATATTCCCTGGCCTGTTCCAAAGGAGAATAATTTAAGAGTTTCACGTAAATACTTTCCAGTCGAACGTTCCTAAATGTCTTGTACGTCAGTATGTGTCTGATTCGAATCCCCCAATCCCTTCTATCGAATCACTCTCTACGCGCGCTTTCGATTTAAAAAAAAAAAATAATAATAAATATATTTTCGAAATTTTCCAAAGATTTTTATTTATAGTTTAATTATAAACTTGTTTTCAATATTAATTCGCTCCTCGCCACCAAATGAAAATCTTCTCGCACGTCGATTTGCTGATCGATTCAAAGGTAAACAATGTGACATTGCACCATACGTTTATAATAGTATAATGTCGATACATTTTTTTAAAAATATATATATTTTTTCTAAAGAATGGAACATGGAAAAAACCTACATGATATCGGTCTGCAGGCAAACAGGATGTTCAGATTACATCTGAACTCCTCCGAACGCAAATACACCTGCGCGTCAATAAAGCTATCTGTAATTACGCATATATTATACAATTCATCGCGAATTAAATATTCTATTCGCCCGTCCGTTTATGTACAAACGATGTGTATAATATCGGATATTATACATACAAAAAAAAAAAAAAAACAAATAGATAAAATGAAATAGAAAAAATTGGACCATACGTAATGTTAAAAGCAAGGCTGCCCGCGATTTATTTTGAAAACCGGCTGTAATTTAATAACTAAAATTAAATTATGAGTGAACACTTGCCTAATTACTGATTAACATCAGTATGCGTAATTAATCAAACAACAATCCGGGAGAAGCGATCAACGAATGTGATTCCAATGCGGAAAAATCGATACAAAACCGAAAGAACGTAAACGTAACACACTCTGTGAATGCTGACGTCGACAAGTCATATTTGTCACACGCACAAGAGACAAGCGAATGAAATTGTTTAATTCGTCGTAACATACGATTCCCAGGTTGTCTTGTATTATCGATAATTGATATTCGTAATAAATTTAAAACCAATTCATTTATCATTTACGTATATATTATTAATATTTTACATTACAATATCATTAAAAAACTATTCGAAATGGGCTTCACGCGGGTAGTCACACTGACTATTTCCTTCACATTAGCCAACGAAATAAATATTACGTTTAGTTGTATGTGTCGTTTTTCTTGGACAGTCGTGTGTCGAAACCTTAAAGTCACTAATTATTTTATTTCCGTACAAGTATTACAACTGCTGTATATTTGTTGATTCTATTATTATTTCCTTAGAAGTAATGTAGAGTCAATCTATACTGACCTTCGTCAAAATTACGACTGCGGTGCGCGTGAAGTCAACTGCTGTTGGCGGCCAAATTCGAATGCGTCGATTTCGTGGCAAATTTAAAAATTTTTAACACGATTACGGTTATTGAAAACAATTTTAATGGATTATATTGCACGCGGAGTTTTTCGTTAATATAGACATCGCTGTCTAAGAGTAAAATACGTATGTTTTTAGACGAACATTGCAATACACGTCCAAAATGGATACGCGTCGACAATTTCACCAAGTTTTTTTTTTTTTTGAAATTCAAAAATATTGGAAAAATCGGGGAAAAAAACGTGCAAAACAAAGCGTCTATCAATTTAACACGGTTTTCTACCGGGAAGTTGTGTTACGCGCGTAAAGATCGAAAACGAAGAAGCCTTTGCAGACGTATAAATCCTAACACTACCGATATATTCTACGTTTCAAACGGGACCTGAAAAGAACAATGTTTATAAAAATAAATGATAGTGAAATTATTAATTAAAAATCGTTTGAAACGTACGGTTTGAATTTGTTAATATATCACAATCAACAATACGAAATGTAACAAAGATTTGAAATCGCTCCAGTCCAATGTACGCATTACTTTATTTGTGTAGACAAATATAGTAAAACGGAAGTATAGTGAAAATGTTTTATTGAAAATTCTCACCGGTTTTATTATTGAATTGTAAAAACGAGATTTCCAGCAAAAAAAAAAATTGCGTAATTTAGTAATCGCATATATTATATTACAAGCGTTTCGATAAATATACGAGTATATTTTTACGAGTTCGTATAATATAAGGTATTACGAAAATGTTTTAAAAAATGTCTGACTAATTTACGATCATAAATCTAATTCACAAGATTCGTTTTAAAATTTTTCGTGAAATCGATAGAAATCACGTTTAGTTTGGTTTTTTTCCCCACAAGAAATGACTAATATTTTTAGACGAATATACGCGTACGAAAACCCGACGTTGTTCTAGAAACTATACACTGTGCGCGCGTAGCTATTATTTAAAAACAACAATTACATTTATAACCGTTTGATTTTATAATATTTTTGTCATTTATGATAAACGAGTATTTACATTTGGTTTCTCGTGCAAACAAAATATATCAATAAAATACTCGTACAATGTGCAAGGTCGCAAAGCCATAAAGTCCAAACGCGCTATAAATCGTTTTCGTTAAGCAAACATTACGCGTTATAAATTTTGTTTCTTTGCCCGATAATAAATAACGGCGGATGACGTACGCGACGTACGCGTACGTAAAAATGATGTTTTAGCGGCTTTTTTTTTTATTCATTGCGTTACAGTACTTTTAAATTACCGGAGAACCGGGCAATTTTAAACGTTTGTTTCGTTTTACAGTCATGGTGACGTGCCGGACGAATGTGTCTTTTCCTACCACATTACATTCATACATTCTCGTGCGTATGCATTATCTTATTTAGAAGAGACATTTCTCGTTTAGATTCTTATCGAGAAACTTATAATGGATTTGTTTTAAACGCGTGAATTTCGAATTAAGAAGCACTAGGAGGATTCATTGATTACAATAAACATAACGCCGCTCAAACTCGCTTCTCGAGCGCTAGTCGATTCAGAAATATTATATTTAACTCAGGCACGATCAAAATATGACCCACGACACTGACGAGGCTCGCTATCATTTTTTTTTCTTTTCTAATGCTAATGATTTACCGATGATTTGCAATTTTGTATTCGATAATATTCTAAAATTATAAATCAACATTTTTCTACTCGACTGGATTATAACGACACATAACTTATAATACAGTGTATATTTGCAATAGATTTTTTTCTCGGGCATATACTTCTCATGTAGAATAGTGTCTTGATAATCCGGCACTGCGCCGATCCAGCATCCTCAGTAATCCGAACTCCATTTTTTATCCAACGTTAAATTCAATTTTCGGGTTATCGCGTTGTATTAAAATATTGTTGAAATTTCGATAAAAAAAAAAAAAATCAGAAAATTGTCGGTGATAATGATAATTACACATTGTGTGTATTTACTCGCGTAAATCGATACGTTTCGTCACTACATCGCTAATACTTTGTTTTAATTTGTACGTCCATTTCTACGCGCTTTCTTAAACATTATTTCAATTGAACGAAAACGCAAAACGTTTGGACTCTTGATGATATTATTGAAAAAGTCATCGTTGACGAAGGCAAACTAGAAGATGATCATAACCTCAGCAGCGTTCAATTAACGCACATTGAACGTCTGCACGAAACGGGCAGAGGCAAATGAAATAGTAAATGAAGAACTCTGCAGCTGTTTAATGCTCAAAATAATGTGAGAAAGGATTATTGAAAAAAATGTTCGATACGAAGGTATAAAAAATTATAACGTGTTCGTAATTAACATTTATGGAAATAATATAAAATTCAATTGAAGCGTAATGAAAATAAATATATTTTAACTGCAACACCCGATTCCTTTTTGAATAGTTTCTAGTTTTTTCGATAATCCTACATTTTTGATAATCCGTACGGTACTACGGGACCGACCATACGTGTCGGATTATCAAGACTCTGCTGCATGTAAAATAATCCCAGTTTTAATTGGATTTCAAAAATTTTAAGAATGTTTTTTTTTATGGTATTTATAGTTTATCTTTCGTCGTCAAGTCGACTCTTTCCGTGACCGAAAGAACTTCGTTCTGTTATCATAATCAAATTTTTTTTAAAATATTTTTCAATTCGAACTTGTATTTATACGTTCATACTGATTGTTCGCGGGAACGAAAATCGAGTTGATCTGTGGACGAGATCAAGCAGTGAATTATTGGTTTACAATAAGAGGACTTGAATTTAATGAAATAAAATAAATAAATATCCTATGACCAGTGTTTTTCAATTCCTTCTATTCGATGACGATGAGATAAGAAAATTATGAACAGCCACTTTCGGAATGAAACGCGATCCGGATATTTCGAACGAAGTGGATTTAATTCGGAACTAGAAAAAAAAACGACACTTGCTCGTTAACGTTTATTAATATGAATATTGAATTAATATACGAGCGCAAAAATACTGAACTAACTAAATTACGCTAAAATCTCTGACTCTCAATACGATTTGTCCGTAAATATAAGCTTTAAAAAATATAATATAAATGTTTATACGATGACGAAAGGCACACAGACTTGTCGATCGTGTAGTATAATGAGTTTTCCTCTGACAATTTAATTAATTTTAAATTCATACTTTTATGACGAGCAGATTTTCAATTTGTTTTCGTAGATTGTGTATGTGTGTGTGTTTGAAATGAATTTTACAATATTATATATAATTTTGTTTGTAAGCTGCACGGCAGCCTTACACTGGATTTAAATTAGAAAAAAAACCTGTCTAATTCCCACGGAGCTCAGAAAACCAGTGCGTAAAGAATAATAACGTTTCATCAGTCGAACTTTACCAAATTAATTGAACGATAATCGAAATTTATGAAAATAATAAAACGAATAACAACTTTAAATCTAACGTAAACCAGTATTTATACGTGTTCGACGAACGATAATTTCTTCGATTTTGTTTTTTTTTACTCTGTTATATTATTTAACAAGACATACATTTTTTTTTTTTTTTTTAGGTATTCTGAAGTAATATCGCGCTGATTTTTTAATTTCAATGTTTTTTTTTTTTTATAAAGTCTCAATAATTCATGCATTATTAATAGCATTTCGACAATGTGTAAATGCACTGTACCCATTACGATGCGCATATAATTATTCAAACACCGGCTGTACAATAATATCCGAGACGTAAGTACACGAATAGTTTATTAAACATAATAACTCCGGTAGAAGCGTACCACCGCTATCTATAACAATTTATTCCGTTTCCTGCTCCTCCCATTCGTTATAATCCAATTTTTTTATATTAACAATTTATTTTTTTCAATTTAGAAGTGGGGCTCGTAAACGTAGTACACGGTGATAATGTATGTAGGAAGTTTTTTTTTTTTTTTTTTGCTCGGAAGAAACGCTATAATAAAAAAAAACCATTTTTTATTGTTAATTCGAATTTTTAATATAGTATTTGTAAAAACGAAACGTTTAAAATTAATTACACTTGTTTTACGACTCGCAAAAACATAGTTTTTTTTTTTTTTAAGAACCCGTTAAAATAATACACTCGTACGCATTTTTAAAAGTGTTTTTTTTTTTTGGAATTTTCATACGGTTTTTATTTGCGCGTAAGAAAACTACTTCGGTATTAGATACAGAGTAGTCGATGGACGATGAAAAACCGTGTGGCCACTATGTAGGTACTCCGTAAGCACGTGGTCCATCGTCGTATCGACGGGAAATTCGCGCGCAGTTTTTCGATTTGTATGGTTGAAAAAGTGTAACCGACGAATATAAACGGAAAAATAAATAAAAACGTCATAGATCGGACGAGTTAATAGAATAACGAAATCGAAATTACAGTGGCTGTTGTGCAGACAAATATTTACACGCGATATTTCTTTCGTTTTGTATTTATGTTATCCGTACGGCGGCGTTCGATGCATAAACGTTTTTGTGTATCGAATTTCTCTGTGTTGCGTGAAAACTACACCTGTCGGGAAAAATCGAAAAATTAACTCTCCAAAGTGCAAAACAAAACAAAAATTTCTTTCCAAAATTTTTACTAAACATTTAAAGCTCTCTCCTTCCAGTCGTGTACAGTAAAAAAAAAAACCACATTGCACATCTCTAGATCCTCTGGTAATCTAAAATCGTTTTCTATTTTTAATTTATTAACGTGGACCATAAGCCAATAACGAGATGTAGTCCCTTTAAATCCACCACTAATGCGTCGGATAGTTTATCGTAATAACAATATTATTTATACACCTATAAAGCCTCTTTATTATTTTCGTACGACGCGATTAAACTGATTATGACGCGCAAAGACTTGTTTCAGACACCGCAATTATTTACAGCTTCTGTTGACAGATGGAGATATTAACCGATTTGATATAGCAGATTAACTTATATATATATAACGTTAATGATCGTATCTAACGCAATTGACCAAATTGAACGTTTTAAATATTCGTCATCAATACTGTGAAGCCTTCGCATTAAATATGTTAGTCGCTTTTCGAGTATTTATACTAATTTTTAGCGTAACTTTTACATATAATTCTGGTATTCCGTTTGAATTTTAATAATAATGCTCGAAACGTATATAATATTAAAAGAAAAAAAAAAAACACCAAACATTTCGAACTGTTTGTTACAGTTTTCGATATTCGAACTTTACATCGTTATAACGTTTAAGAGTTTCTCCAATAGTTTTCGCTAAAAACCTATCGAATCCGACGGGGCTCAAGCGTCCCGAACATGGTTTATTGTAGTGTTGATTTTGTTAATGCGATAATTTTTTTTAAACTTTTTCGCACATTCCGCGATCAGTTCGCGTACGTTTTCCTCCTACGAATTCATCGATTAATTTCTTTATCGTATTTCGCGCAATTTGTACGACTACGGTTATGAGCTTAAAAGTGAAGAAAACAAACCGAAGGAAGCACCAAACCCGAAAGACGCAGGGAGAACGTTTAAATTGATTTGATTATTAACGGATAAACAGTACGCGGCGTGGAATAGAACATAATGACGAAAGTATAAAGAATTTATTTGTCGAAATTATATTCTCCCGCAACGACGAAAGAATGCAGCTGTCGTCGGAGTCCAAACCACTGTACCGGGTCGAACCCGACTATAAACCACTCCTAACGCGCAAGAATTTTTGATTTCTCTCTTCGTGCTCTAAACAACACTGTAATATACTCGTATTACGTATCGGTAATGTTCATTTTCGTTTTAATCGGGTTTTTGACGTGTAGTTTCTTCACGTATTTCGCATTGAAAACGTCGATTGCTGCCGTACGACAAACGTGCAGGGATTTTATGAAATATAATTTTAAATAATTTTGGTTAAATGCTCTAAATAATTAATTGAATATCTCTTTACCGGATTCTCGAGCTGACCGCCTAATTTTAACTCGTTTTAACGCCGCGTTTCGAAATGAAAAATGAAAGCTTTTTTTTTCTTTTTTTTGTTTCCTCGTTTGTTTCATCAGTTGTTCGATTGAAACGCGGATCGTTTCATATGTTATATAGTGATTCGCAAGAATTTTGTCTTGCAAAATAAATATTATTTGAAACTCCGCGAATTTTCCAGGACAATACCAGAGTGTCGGTCTGGCTTATGATCGGAAGGCGCGGGGCCCCACCGCTCAACAATTGTCAATTTCTTTTCTTTTTTTTCTCAATTTCTATAAACATATCAAACGAACAATTTTAGAAAATGTATTATCCTCGTTCCAATTTCAGAAACTCTTTATCAATTATTAGAAATAATCCTCTTGCACAGTTTAAAATATATTTTAGTTAATATAACATCCTATAGGCCTTTATAAAATACAATGTAATAGTTCGACAAGTGTTTCTGGTTGAAAAATATATGTAACTTTTTGATAATTATACGTGTATACATAATACCTAATAACATGTATCGAAAAAAAAAATTAAATCATTATTATTACCATTTATTGTAGACGATTCGGGCTCCAAATCAAACCTGTATCTTCTAAAACTGGTCGTATAAAATAATAGAAATGTGCAAATTTATAGGTATACACAAACGAAGGCAAAAGGGCAGGATGGTCTTTTTTTCGGGGACATCGCGTTTTCCACGGAGTGTTGTAACCCTAGAATTTATCGTTTTCAAATCTAAACAAATTATAACCGCCGCCGTCTGCCACCATATGAAAACATCTGTGTTAACAAATGAATATATATTTGAAGAGTTTATTTCTGATTGAATGCGTAGAAGAAAAAAAGTGTGTTTCACATATAAATTATGTAAAAAATTTTTTTAATTAAAAAAAAGTGTCATATTAGAGCCTCCCGTGGAAATTCGTTTTCACAAAAAGAAAAAAAAATGTCTCGTCCCCGCAAAACCTCCCCCGTCAGCGAAACCAGCGCCTATCAAACGTTTACTCGCAGGCTACGGATTTCGACAAACGGATTTCACATGCGGAAAACGATATTTTCCGTCGGGAAACGCGTTGGAAAATCGAGAAATAAAATAACGAAATTCACGCCCGGATTACGTATCTCGTACAATAACATTACGTAAAACCCCCGTCTGATTCTGACGCGAGAATTCTCGAAACTTTTATTATTATTATTTATTTATTTTTTCGACTCGTTCCGAACAGAAATTCAACAGTGTATACTTCTGTAAGTAGTGTAAACGTACACTGCAGAGGAGACGACGTACAACACTAACAATACCAACACACACAGTAGTATTTCTTTTTTTTTTATTATTATATAACACATTGAAAAGCACGCGAGTGTGCAACGTGAAAAGCGGCTCGTTAATGATATCTGCGACGGACGGTGCGGAATTATGAGACGTAGGTTTACGGACACTTATATAATAATATGTACTTACATAATAAAACGTACTTGCCACGTGGTAAAATGCCTTTTGAAGTCCGAACGACATATATCGTATACTCGTAACAATCCGACGGATTTTTTTGATATTCGCGCGTATTTAAAACAAAACGAGGAGAAAATAATAATAATACAAATTGACGAGTGGATAAATATCGCGTCGTTTGTAAAGAATTTCCAATAACTGTCGAGAGTGAAATACCGCAAGTAGTATTAGTAATGGTACAAATAAAATGGCGATTTTAAAAATATTGTCTATGATTTATATTGACGATTTCGAATATTTCATACCTTCTTTATTGTCAGTTTAAATATGTTAAAAAAAAAAAAAATTCGCTGACGATTTAACGATGTTAAACGTAATGAAGATTAGCGGAATTGTCAATGAAATTGAATTTTTTAAAGTATCGAACAAAAACAATAAATAAATAATAACAATAATAATAGTAATAATAATAATACTCACGTAAAACTTCTCAAAAGCGTATTAAATATCTGTCAAAAAAAAAAAAGATTATTATTTTAAGACGGTGGTTAGCAGACGTGTTCGCCTGTTGAATATAACACAAAAAAAAATATTAAAGTAGATATAAAGAAATCGCTGAGACGTGTTCAACTCCGAAAATCATAAATAAATATCGGTACAATTTCTATTCTATTCAAATTAAAAAAAATTGATTTTAAAAATCATTCAATTTTTCCTAAAAAATATGTTTAATTTCTATAGTAGACTATACACAGAGTTGAACAATTGTCATTCGTCTTTATGCCTTTAGTTCGAGATCAATTTTTTGTTTTTTTTTTACCTCGCCTTCGATATTTTTATTGATTTATTTCGTATTGAAGTGTTCACACATTTCGTTTAATTCGATAGAATCGCGGTTTTCCGTTCATTTGTTTATATATATATATATATTATTCGGTGTACATTTATTTATTATAATATTATATTATTATATGCGCATACAACACTCTCTAATCGCCGTGACGAGATCTAGAACGAGATAATATCTCTCCACACTTTGTCCTGGTCAAGGTTATTTTCGTAGGTTTAATACAAAAAAAAATTGTGTTTGAAAAATGTTTTTCACATTGTTTTCAACATATCATGCGATTATTATTGAAGTCAGTGTTTCGGGAAGTTTTTTTTTACAGTTTCACGTCAATTAGAACTGAGGTCTCGCAGTAAACGTTATTATACCACGGGACGTCACTACTATACCCATCTGAAAAACTAATTATTTCAATGTTGTCGGGAAATTTAAATGTCGCACCAAAAAACTAGCACTTCGTATGGGATCTTTGAAGAAAATCTCGACTTAAAAAAAAAACCTAAATGAACCGGTCGATGTATTTCGTGTGTGTTCGTGAATCCTGTAATTGTTATAAAAATTAACATAGGTAATGCGTATTTCATTGTACTTGTACGATAAATATAAATGATTTGAGCCAAACGAAACAAAACATAATAATCAGATTAATTATAATTCCGATACGCATAAAAACATTGATAGAAGAAACAAAAAGTTAGAATGTTTTTTGAACACTTATGAAACGGCGTGAAGTCAATCAATCGATCGTTATATAACTTTTCAAAGTCATTAATTGTAAACATTGAAATACGCTTGAACGCGTACGGAAAACACCAAATGAATAATGCGGGTACAATGTACGTTTAACGGCATAGAAATATTATCAAACGAGTTCTTTAATGAAATATCGGTCGTTAAAGGTATGAGCGAAGTTTCGCATCGAGTCTTAACGCCAACATTTAGTTAAACTTATTTAGATCCCGAAAAAAGATATCATAACGAATTGAAGTGAAATCATAAAAAAAAAAAACGTTTTGGCTGTCAACCTAATACAAAAGACATGAAAATATAATATCGAATCGAATTTAATTCTCGTTCAACGAATTTTAATGGGAAAAGGCTCAGCAAAATGTTGGCAATACATTAATTATAAATAATTCAATCGTATAAACATCATCTGGTTTGAGGTATATAATAAATAAATATATATAAGTATAGATTTATACGCCCCAATAAAATATCCCGGTTGTGTACGGCTGTCCTATCGATTCGTTGCTGTGGTGACCAATAACGATATTAATAATATCAGTTATAAAACAATTATTTATTTATTGTTTCGGAGAGAACAACGACAACTCGACGACAACGCAGAATAGTTTTTAACAGTTTTCTGCACTTTTCAGACTTTCTGTCATCGGCGGATCTTTGTTGCGCACTGCGGCGTGTAATTCTGTCGTATAAACATAAAATTTAATCACGTACCGCGAATAACTTAAAAAATATCAGATCAAATCGATTTTTATGAATTTCGTGTTCTGAACGGTTTTACAATGATGTGATTTGTTTTAGTTTTTTATATGCCTATAATCGAAAATTCTATCGGTAGGAATGCTCTGAAGTATACAACACGACGACTCTTCCGAAAACAGAGTTTATCTAATCGGTACGTTAAAGGAGTAGTAGTAGTTTTTCGATTTTCTCAAAAGTGCCAAAAAAAAAAAAATCGAAAAATTACATAAAAAACGGTAAAAGAACACGTGAATATTTACTATGGTATTACGAAAAAAAAAATGTTTAAAAAGTGTAGTTTTTGTCGATTGTAATAATTTACCGCGTTGCTTTCAAATTTACAGTAATGAAAAAAACTGTAATAGTTTTTAAGCGATTCACTTGAACTTCACTCTACGACACTGCTAACTTTTATTTGAAAATGAATTTTTAATCTTCTCGGATCAAATGTCCCCGGATGTTCTTCAATACCGAAATTGCTCTGATACGAATTTTGGCAGAAAAAAGAAAATCGCCATTCACGGTTAGAATGACATATCATTGCGCGTTAGTGTGCGACGAAAGAATAAAATAATTTAATTACAATTAACGAAACAAAACGTCATTTTAATTGAAAATCACTTTTTTTTTTTTATTTCTGTAACGAATTGATCGTTATTATTTGACGTGTTATTTCTGCAAGTTTCCGTCGGAATACAGTCCACAAAAAAAAAAAAAAAAAAAAATCACGAAATTATTTAATACAATTTTCATTACTTCTCACGATTTCGTTGCGACCTCAGTTATAAAAATTGCGATATCGCGTACGCGCAAACACAATGGTAACGACGCCAACAAGTGTACACGAAATTATATCAACGCAATAAATATCTCGGTTCCGATCGCGCAACATCAAGTGTCAAGGACCCCGGCGAGATCCGTTTACGCGTTATCCGATTAAAATGGATTTTAAAACAAAAAAATGTTTTGTTCGAATAATCGTTTGGCCGACGAACTGTCCAATATCGAAGTCGGAAAACGGTTTATTGCGGCTGTTTCGCCAGGAAATACAAACGCCGCCACCGCAATTAATCGCGTTCGGATATAAATTTTTCCAGCCGATTAGGTTCTATAGCCACTAATTTAAATGTTAAAAAAATTCCAAAACGGTTTAATTCCAGTGTTTAACGTTTGCTTTAAAGCAATACGTTTCGGACTCGGGGAATCGTCCACGCCGATGCTAGAGAAAAAGAAAACGTTGCAAAAAAAAAGAAAGAAAGTCATCCCCATTAGAGTAGTAGCACTCGCGGCGCGTGAGGCGAAAAAACGATGAAAAAAACAGAGATAGGGAAAAAACCGTTAAGTTAGAAATATGTCGGTGTGTTTGTGATTTTTCGTCCGCTGCTCCGCACAACTGTAAACCGTAAGTCCGAATCAGCATTCACATGAATTAGTAATTTTGATATTTAAAAAAATCAATAGTTTTGAGGGTAAGAGCATTTAGAATTTAGTCTTTTGAATCTTACGCATTGATGCCGTTTTGATTTACAAATATTTGACGTGACCTTAGCGTGAGATCTGCAATTAATGCATTCGACTGTAACGGATTGTGTCGTCTATCGAGACGAGCGGGCAGAAACAGAAATGTTTTCAAGTCGAAAGTCTCGCGTACTACTGATTTACTGTGGTTCGATATAGTTCTCCTTTTAATACACGACGACGACAGTGGAAGAAAATCGTACACACAATATTTTGACGAAAATGCGTGTTGACGCAGCCAGAAAAACTGCACGCGGAATTCGTTGAATGTGCAAAAACGTAAAACGAACAACAATCGAAATCAAAACGCGTACGTTGTAACGTGTAAAATTAAAAAAAAAAAATTAAATTAATTCCCCTTTGTTCATTTTTCGTGTAAACGGTGTTCGCATGTGTCCGAGTAATTAACAGAATTTCTCTTGCGTTTATATTTTATTTCATTTGATATGCGAATAAAAACGTAAAGACTGAAAATACGCGATGAACGTAAAATGTGTAAAAGGCACTGAACGAAAAACAAAAAAAAAAAAAAAAAAAAGAACGTCGAATTGATTATTTATTTTTTTTTTTCAACAAACTGTTAATATAACGAAACAAAAATTCGTTTTTCTTCTTCGTCCCGGTAATTGTATTCGTTCTGAATAATTCAATTATTTAACGCGTTCGTGAAAACATATTTGTCAAGTTCAAAGTCGATATTACATGCAAATGTGTACCTAAAGAAAATAAAAAACACCCACGACTGTTTTGTACGTGTACATTATATTATTATTATTATTATTATGTAAATATTTCGTATTTACATTATGTTCATATTCTATCAAAGATTTTATCATTACTTATTCTACAGCTTACGAGAAAAATATGAGAAATTGTGCTTATAATATAACAATATTCTACTGTCCGCATAACGTCTCGTGTTATTTAAAATTTATAACGTACAAAAACGTATTAGCGAAGAAGTAAACGACCGTAAAGCCATTAGGAAAAACAAAATCCGTGCGCTTTGGAATTTTTCCTCTTTTAATAACGAACGGCTTCTCCACGGTATACTCGATTATAAAAACGCAGTGTAAAATAGCCGAAGTTTTATTTATTAACTTTTTTTCCCTCCGTCGTTTTTAATTCGAATAAAAATCCGCGCAACAACGAGCTGCACAGTTTTGAAAACAAATATTTACATATAAAATACCACATACACGTTGAAAAAAAACTGCGTTTTTGGATCGATTTTAAACATTTTAAAAGTTATTAAAAACAAAAATAAATAAAAGGAGCAAATTTTTTCCCCTCTTATTTCGTAACGCGCGTAATATCAAAAATATATATTTTAATAAATATTTCATCATTTAGTAATTATGCGAGTATATTATTACCAGCGTTGTTTTAAACTATACATTTTCTACGTATTTTACGCGTAAAATATTTAATTAACGTCTACGCATTTGACGTTCTGCTGCTATTGTTTGTGTAATATAATATAGTTTGCAGAGCCCCGCAGGTGTCTTGATTATACGCGCAAACATAATATAATATTTCTGTCGATCACAAAATAA
Organism: Chaetogeoica ovagalla; assembly: GCA_032441825.1. Lineage (NCBI taxonomy): Eukaryota > Metazoa > Arthropoda > Insecta > Hemiptera > Aphididae > Chaetogeoica > Chaetogeoica ovagalla. The sequence goes on from CM063744.1 coordinate 1,360,662, forward strand.
TATTAATATCGTTGTAAAATTTATAATATGTTCAGTTACGACGCGTTTCACGAGTAAAACGCCACCTTTCGGAGGCTTATTTAAAAATGTATAACGTGTGGTGTGGGAATAGAGCGCTAACAAAATTTAAAACGAGTATGAGATATTCATAATCGAATATCTACAAAAAAAAAAAATTCAACGATAAAATAAACGCATTTCGAATAATCGAAATTTATAAAACAAACAAACGAAAATTCGTAAAAGACGTCGATGGTTTTCGTGTGAAATATTTGAAATCTGTTAAGAAATTAAATCTTACGTTAAAGTGATGAAAAAAAAAATGAAATTTAATTATTTTCAATCGAAGCGTATAATTTATCGATATTTGTTTAAATTGAAAACGTCTTTTGTCGACTAATTTGACTTTTAACCGTGTGTGTCGTATTATTCATTTAATTTCACTATTCGAGTATCGATTTTTTCCCAATAAATTCGTCCGTATTTCCCGAGTGTATTGTGTTATAATTTAAAAATATTCGTCGAAGAACGAATACGAGTAATGAGAACAGTCGACGCGAATCGCGATTAATGCAGACAACGCAAAACGTTTTCGGATATTTAATGTTATTACCGTACTGGACGTTTTTCAGATACGAGTATAATTTTTTTTTCGTTTTAATAACGTTTTCGGTGTTTTGTTGCTTTCGATTAGTGCTTATCTAATCGTTTATGCACGCCTATCGTGTTATTTAATCTAATTTCTCCACATAATACTACGGCAATATCGCATTAAACTATACGCAGTGTTTTATGTACATAACATTATTATAATTGGACAATTATTAGAGTCGCAAACCGAATTATCGCCGTCTGAATACATAACGTTGTGGAACGTGTTATTAAAAACCTGCAACGTTTACGACGGCCGTATCCGTAATACGTATCCGAGATAAAATAATATTATATATAAACAAGAAAAAAAAAATAGTAAAAATTCAAATAGTCAAATAGATTAAATAATATAGAAACGACGGGTACGGCGAGAAAGATGAAAAGAAATAACGAATATGAAATTACGAACTGATAATGTTCGTAAATATGATACACACGACGGGAATATACAAATAACAATGCCAGAGAGTGTGTAATATTACGAAGAAATCTATTGGAATCGTCGTTGCGTATTACATTTATCGGTTTGGTTGGACGATTTATCCGAGATTTCCACTATAGTTTGGCGCAAAAGACGTAAATCATAATCACGTTCGGTTTTTTTTTTTTTTTTATATCGTACAACGAACTCTCCGTGTATGATATATTATTTTTAATATATTTTTTTTCCCACCAATTTCAGTAAATATTCATATAAATGCGTTAACGCGCGCGTTAAAAGAAAAAAAATGTGTGTGTGCGTGTTTTACCCCATATAATTGTTTATACAAAGGTGTGTGAGGACGAAAACGACCGATTTTACTATGCTTCTAGTTTTTACGTATAAAAATCGTCGAAGATATTTTATAACACACGTTCGCCTTATAATCGCGTATACGATCGCGTCGTTCGTTACGAGTATACACACACGCAGTCAAAACGGGATATTCGATTATTTTACATTTAAATGTTCGAATAAATTTTTAAGACGACGAGACTGCTTCGTTTTTACAGATTCTCGTGCGAGATATGTTCGGAAAAAAGAAAAGGGAAAAAAAATTCTTCGCAAATGAGACGGATTCAATATAATAAGGGACAGCGTGTACCCGCGGGTGAGTAAAATATTAACGGGGGAAAAAAAAAAAAATTTAATTTATTAATTCGTTGGGCGCGGTGTGGACGAGAAACGTGCGGATGAAATTATATTTTCCCGCTTGACCATATTTGTACGACTTATTGTAATGTGTGTGTGTATTCTGATCCGCCAGTACGAACGCTTTATTTATTTTTATTTTTGTCTTTATACGATCGTATTTTATGCGCATCGTCGAAAAAAATCAAATTGACGCGCCGAGTATTATAAATAAATAAATATATATATATATATATATATATATATACACACACACACACACGAAGATCAAAACCAGTTTCATTTTTTTTTTTACGCGCTGTACGGTGTCTAAAAATGAAAAAAGAAAAAAGAAGACACCAACGCCATAAAAATAAATCGTAATCTCGAATATTCGAAAATTTAACTCGTCCGACTCCGGAACGTATTTTGTACACCAAACGCCAGATCACCACCGCCAGATATTTATATTACATTATATAAAAGTGTACGCGTTTAATAACGACACGGTTATATTATTATTATTATTTTTATTATTATTATTATTAACGTATAATTCCACTCGATTTCGGGTTTTTATTTTGTTTATCTTTTTTTTTTTTTTTTTGCGGAGAAAATAAATTCTTTTCGGACACCAATTTTCGTTCGTTCGTTTGGTTATTATTATTATTTTTATTATTATTATTATTATTATTATTATTATTATTATTATAATTTTACCAGTACTATACCGCACGCCGCCGTTACGCGATTCGAATCGTCGGTACGTAAAATATTCGACGTTACTATTTTTAGTAGACGTAATTTTTTTTTTTTTCAAACTCAGAGTTATTAATTTATTGATTCGCGTACAGTGTAAATTCAAAGAAAATCCGTCGTAACTAATGCGAAACAAACTTGTACCGAACTCGTTTTCACCTGAAAAGTATAAAAAAAAACCATACAAATGCATTAAATTCAGTGGCGTGGCCAGGATTATGCAATGGGGGCGGGAGGGTTAAGTATGAATAAGACTATGGGTTTTACATTTTTTTGTTAGGTTTATTGGAGCTCGATGCTCATATTCTTAATGAACCATACAAGAACACCTATCAGTAAAAACGTAAAAAAAATCCGGTGGGGCGAGTTAAACACCCAAAACTCCCTCTGCCGTGGTCAGAGGCGAACAGTGTTGTACGCGTTTGCCCACCCCTGTGTGTGTTGTGTGTATGTGTTGTGGTGTGGTAAGTGACAACTGGTAAGTGTGTGTGGTAACTGGAAAGTGGTAACTGGTGTGTGTGTGTGTTGTAGCCTGGTAACTTGATAACTGGTAATTAGTAAGTGGTAAAAGTGGTGTGGTAACCAGTAACTGGTAAGTGGTGAGTGGTAAGTAGTATGTGGTGTGTGTCACACATAATATGCACACGGTGTTTTTGCTGCGGGCAGAAGCTAACAACGTTGTTCACCTCTAACCGCAGTAAACACACCGTGTGTGTGTGTGTGTATGTCACACATATACACACGCAGTGGCGTAGCCAGGATAACGGTCCGTACTTGGTGCTGACATATTAATCAGAATCCCTAGAATTAACAAAAATAAGAAGTAAAACCGAATTTATTAAGAAGAAATAACCGCAACGGGTCTACTTGACATTTAAAACGATATTTTCAATTTTACTTATACGAAAATAAAAGAAACGATTCAATTTATCAAGAGTGATGGAAAAAAAAAACAGAAATACGTACCGACAATATCATCAGAGCCATTAAACATTGTAACGAAAAGAAATTAAAAAAATAAAAAAGTGTTTTGTACATTCGGATGTAATGGATTGTCGCGGCGTGCACCAACCGGTAGAAGAGGATTTCTTTTTTACACGAGTAATTTATTTACATATATTGTGAACACGATTTTTGGAAAATTCCAATGTGTCTCCTCACATGGCGATTGCTTTCAATTGACAAACGCGTAAATTGATTTTTTTTTTTTTTTATTCTCGACCGTATTTGAAATTATTAATCGTTTGCGGATTGTTTTATTGTAGCACCGGAGGATGAGGAGGAGGAGAGCACGAAAACCTCACTGACACGCCGTCGTTCGATAAACGTTTCGCGCGTATAACTCTCCGAACAAAGTGACGGAGATAAAAAGAAAATAATAATAATAATAATAATAAATAAATAATGAGAGATTCAATGACAAATCGTACGAGACCAATAAATTATTTACACGTGGCAGTCGTTTATTTATTTATTTATATATAAAATACGCGTCGGGTTGACAAAATATTTACGCGGATGAAAAATTGCCGGTTTCCCGGAGTGGTTTTGCACACACAGTCAGTCAGTCACACTAATATAATACACTACGACGGGGGATGGGGGGAGGAGAAATGTGGAAACCGAAACATTATTACATTATATTATTTATGTTCCGGTTATAATCAGAGAGAAGCGTTTGAAAAAAATTATTTTTTATGTATAAAAAAAATGTTTAAATTTCTTATTTATATTCGTATGTCTGTTGAATTTCAACAATTTTACATTATCGTTGTACGCCGCGAGAACGGGGGGGGGAGACTTCTTAATGATTTATAAATATATAATTTCGTGCGGCATTTTAAGTTGGAAAAAATACCCGCCGTTTCTTCGACACGCTAATAAATAATAAAATTTTACTACTCACTGCGCTTCGTCACGGCGATACTCAGATATTTTCGTTCTTTCAATTGATAGGTTTTTTTATTCGATTCGGACGTGGGAGTCGACAATTTTGTTTTATACGGAATTTAATAATTTTTTTTTCTCCTACACAATCGCGTGCATGAATGATTCGATAATTCGACGACTGTTTTCGATTTTTCAATATTGAATATACTTTTCGTTAATTGCGTTCTTACAATCTGCCAGGTGGCGTTTATTATCATTATTATTATTATAAAACTTCAGTGTCGACGCGAGAAAACGTGGAAGGAGAAAAGAAAACGATATTCACGCCTTTATTAATACGTTTATTATTATTTTTTTTTATCTTATATACATCAGATCAGATTATATAAAACGTTTTAACTGTTCGAGCGTTTAAATTAGCAAAGTTGACAATAAGCTGCGAGACGTTCATCAGTTCTGCTTATTCAACTACTTGTGTGTGTGTGTTTAACAAAGCGCGGTGGTACGCTATTCGCCAGTCGCTCTTGCTCCATCGAATTTCTCTCGAGTAATTCTTTATAATGTTTTCGAATTTGAAAATGTCCGTTCAGCCGTGACTACCGTTACGAGTATTATTGTAAAAAAAAAAAAAAAAAAAAAAAACGGAAAAAATAATTAATAACGAACGCGTATTTCTGCGAAACGACTACACTGTTCATATCGCGATATTTCATTATTAATAATAATTCGGCAAATCCCTTTAGAGTTTTGTGTGTAATTCTATTTCGTTTCTTAACGATTTCACAGCAGAGTACAATAATTGAACCTACAGTGACGGGGATTCAGTGAAATCGTCCCGAGATATTGTTACGTTGTAATAATATTGTTTTGTCGTCCCGAATCCGTTCCGAGTTATTATTATTCGAGGATTAAAAACAGAAATAAATTTTAAATCGTTTTTACGCCTAAAGACAACGCGTATACATATTTTGTATTAGATTCGTTGCCATTTTCAAACGAACAATTGTATACGCAAATGACGTTATTTTTTTATTTCTATCATCAAATCTATGATCTTGTGCGATTTCTCGCAGTGGAGGAGGAGGAGGTATTTAAATATCGAATTATAAATGGACACTTTTTTATAATGTCTGGTGGGTCTCTCTCTCCTCACTTCGGGATTTGATATTTTTCAATTTAATCTATCTCTGACGCAACAGCACCGACTTGTGAGTCGGTTCAATTATGTTACGGCTATGATCCATTTTCATCCCACTCCCTTGAACCTTATGTAAAGGGCTGGAATTAGTGTTCGGTCGTGAACCACCAGCGTTTAGTGCTTAGCTGACGGCAAACTCGATCGGTCGAACAAACGTGTAAATGCGAGTAAACCGGTAAACGTTTAATGAATAGTAAACACGTAAACGAGTGTACGACGATTATCACTAGGTTTCGTTGAGATGCGTGAAACAATAATAATAATAATAAAATAAATAAATATGACGTATGAAGGCGCCGAGAAATGCGTATCGACCGACGCCGAACAATATATTGATATTATATTCCCTAAAAAGTCGACACGCGTTATTTCCGTGTCATCGCTGTCGGAATATGATTATGTCGAAGCCGGTCAGGATTATTTAAAACGTTCATCACATCGGCGGTGTACAACAAATATGACACGGCGGTTTTCTTCTAGAAATCCTCTGTGGACAAAGACACTCTGTGGGCAGTGTGATGCGTGAATAAACCGACTTCTCGAATACGCGCGCGCCGTTTGTTTAACGACGAGTTCAAACAAACCGTTTGCGACTCGACACAATAGTATAAAAATAAAAGTAATTGAAACACACGCATAAGTATTATTGCGCGCCACACATTCGAAATAAATGTTATTATTATTATTATGTAGCTGTGCTCTCGACTGTTTTATATTTATTTATTCCAACTTCTGTAGGCCGTATAGGAGGCAGTGAACGTTACGTCACTCTTTTTAAAACCATATAATGCGGTAACTGCAACAATGAAAATTGGACATTCGGACGCACAGTGGAGATCTCGGTAAATTTTATGGAAAACGCGATTGTCCAAGTCGTGACACTCACTCAGCAATTTGTTGTGGGTTAGGCCGTCGCGAAAAATGAATAAACCCTGAGCCGCACGACGCTATCGGATAATTGAGGAACTTGCGTACAATACGAATGATTCGGAATAATACTGCTTTCTGGCCTACTTCGATCACGCTGAATGGTATGACAAGCGGATTTCGAAAAAAACAGAAATAGCTGGTCTATTATAATCAATTTTTTTTGGTCCGTTATAGCACGGATCTGTCTCGGCGTACACGTATGGTGTTTGTATTTTCAAGCACCGGCGCTGTCGTGTACTTATAGTACGGTAGTGTAGAATTAAGATCTGACAGACCATGTTTTAGCCCTAGTTTTTGGTGGACTACATTTGCTAATTAGTTATGTCTTCCCTCGGATACTCATTTTCGGATATAGTTGAGCATCCCCCGATTATATGCTCTATCGTTTGTACCGTAATAACTAATAGTTCTGCACTTTTCGCATCTCTCTTCAATACGCGTTTTAAACACGTGTTATAACAATACTGTTCTTTTGAAATTATAATTGAAATAATATTGTTACAACTTTACAATAGAAATGATTCGACGTCTCACTCAGAGTTTAATTCTTGCACGCGCTATTATCAATAGCATTTTCCACCACAGCAAAGTGTTCCGGTACCAGCGCGATAAGTAATCGTAGCGTAATTTGTCCGTATTCGAAACACGGAATGTTTTCGCAAGGGAACAACGGCGTTCATTTCGACTCGTCTGTTGTTCTACTCCGTGTGTCAAACACATCACATTAAATCAAAGTTGCAATTTTAATAAAGAATGTTAATACAGTAAATGGCGCGTGCGCGAAAATCCCATTTTATAAATATTACTTGGGAATATCAACCGCCAGTATAGTCGAGTTTGGGAGATGAGAAATAAAAAATAAATTTACATTCGTAAAATCGGTGATTGGAAAATAAAAAATATCAATAATAAAACGTCCTCTATATGACCGCGATTCGCTTCGATTTCCGACAATCGATAAATTTCCTCGACCGACTGTAGTGTATTTTATAACACGACCGTATCGATACAAACGTATACGAGTTAACGCAGTGTACACTGCACACGGGGCCGTATGTAGCGACTACAATATACTATATTATGTGTTATATGTAATAATATGCGCGTATTAAATATCAAGGATGAGCGAGTTTAAGCGGTTGGGTTACAAACAAGTTTTCAATAAAAAAAAAAATAATATATGTGTATATAACGGAGCACAATAAGAAAACAAATCCGGCGAATCGTGAACCAATAGAAAATTTATGTATTCAAATAAAATTATACTTAGCCGCCTGTATATATATATATAATTTTGTTCACGTTTCCATTAAGTAAAAAAAAAAAGAAAAAAAGTCCATTCGAACGATCGATATGGAAAATTTATGTTAAGCAAAAGGTGTAATAGTTAAAAGTATTTGCACGCCGGAATATCGATACAGAGCGTAAAAAACAAAATAGATTTTTTTTTTTGACATTTCTTTCTCGCGCTATTTTTTCAAAATATCGACTTTGGGGGAAAAAAATTGAGCGAAATTATTATTAATACGATATTTGTAACGTCGGAGAGCAGAGATTTCCGTTCTGCGAGTCGCAACAACGTTATAAACAAATAACAAATGCAAAAGTTGCCGAATAATTCGATATACGGTCAATGTAGCGGTCGCGTTACAGCTCCCGAATCCCCAGGTTCTTCGTCCATTCCGCAGCTCCTTCCTTCACCGAGTGGACTTCTTCCACGGTGCCTTTAAATGCGCTAACCGTACACCCGTTGGGGCGATGTGTTTAACCGTCTGAGACACTCATAATCACACGTTTCAGTGTCACGCAATCCCCGTTTGTACATCACACGTGCCCACTCCTACCGCGGCCAGTCGTGATACGGTTTAGCCAGTAGCGGATTTAGCGTCAGGCAAAGTAGGCATTTGCCTAGGGCGGCAAATTTTTAGGAGCGGCAATTTTAGGCCAATATTTTATTGAGAATACTCTAGGTTTTTCAACCTAGTTTTAACTCTAGTTTATTAACATAACCGCCATTAATTATTGTTTAGTATCAGTCTTTATGATTTATTTTTTTAGTAGTTATGTTAAATAAGTATTTAAAAATCTCGTTGATAAGTTTAATGGGGCGGCCAAAAAAAAAAATTTGCCCAGGGGCGACAATTGTCGCGTAAATCCGTCTCTGGGTTTAGCGTTACTCGAATACTCATTTCGAGCTCGAATCTAACGGTTGTTCGACAGCTGGGTTAGTCACCAATTTTCGGTCATCTGGACTCTCTATTGTCCAGTCGCTTTCCCATTCGGAACTTGTATTGAATTTCCGTATCTGGTGAGATCTGTTGCTGTTTCCCGCGGAGGTTTTCCGGTGTCGAGTCGTTGAACGTTTTCTAATGTAGCCAGGTGCGCACGGCAGTGCCGGGAGCAATGTCACTGAGCACTGGTGGCCATTTTATGGATTTCGTCTGCCCGCCAATTGTGCTGCTGCATTAAGGTGTTTGTCTACGTTATTTGTGTTGGAACAAAACGCGTATAACACGATACGACGTGTAAACGTATGGACGAAAATATTAAATTTATGAATCGAATGAAAAATATTTTATCGGATGATACGTTCAGACGTGAACATGTGCGACGAATTCTGCGTCGGACGCACGACGTAGATTTTCACTCTAGTGTGGGCCCGGGGCTTATGTCGCGGCGCAAAAGCGCGGACGCGGCTTTACGATTATTATTATTATTATTATTAATAATACCTAACAACAAACGCGAACGAATGCGTGTTGTTAGCTGCGCGTTACGTTTATTTTCGCTTCTTTTTTTTTCTTTTACGAAATTCCTTTATTGTTTTTCCCTTCTGCCGCCAAGACGAATACCGGCGTCACACAAACGGTGTATTTTCGCGCGCGTGAATCGTACGCGCGACACGAGAGTTTCACACTCCGCGCCGAAGTGGAAAAAACAACAAAATATTATAACGTTTAATGGGAGTAGTATTGTCGAAACGCGCGCGTACCCCGCCGCACACGAGATGGCCGAGATACCGCGGCGACTCGCGCCGATATAATTATTTCGCGGTTTTTTTTTTTTTTTTTTTTTGTTTATCGCGTGGTTTTACACTTCTTCTTCGACGGCGGCGGCGGCGGTGCGCATAAAACGGCGCGGTATCGCGTGCGGTACAATAATAATAATAATAATTTCGCGTCCGTTTAAAATGCCCGGTACAATGCCCTTACGCACCGACCAACTCACACAACCAGCCATCGTCATCGGCACCAGCAAAACGGCGCGACTTTTATGCGCGCGTAACACGTCAAATAATTCAATATCGTGCCGGGGGGGGGGGGCCCATTGCCGTTTTTTATTCTTCGTAAACAGTGGTGCATTGAGGGTTTTTTTTGGGGGGGGGTGTAGGGGGAAGACAGCGAAATCGCCCCGGGGCGCCAAATTCCCGGTACAATTAGGTACCACTATTCCCGTTACCCCGGGACGTGTCCGAGCCAAATCCGGGTCGAAAAAATAACGGTAAAGACGATTGTTATCATTCCGTGGTTGCCGGACGTGTTCAGCCCGGAACGGACGTATCCTCCTCGGACGACAAGTGCCGACGATGGAGACGTGCGGTCTTCGTGTTTCGTAATGAATTCCATGGAATCGAGTTAGAACGACGTAACGTACAACTTTAATTATAATTCCATGAAAATAAAAGACAACTCTAAAGCCGCATAAAATGATATTTTTTCTTTATTCCCCATTATTTGAATTAATTCTTATGATTTACAATAATTTCCCTCGTACAATATAAATACTACTAAACGTTGGCGTGCAAAAGTAAAGAAAAATCAATTTTTTTTCCACCGCGGAATGTTTTCCTTCGCGAAAATTTGCGAATACCTATGAATCCGCGAAAGATTATTATACGTGTGTTCTTTACGACTTTAATAATATATAATATCGTATTTCGCCTAGTCCGCGTATAACGAATTATCGAAATAAACTACGTTAAAAAAAAAAGAAACACTTAACGACAATAATATTGTTTTAGAATATTCTCGAGACCGCATTCGATACATTTTTTTTAAACGAGTGACGTCGAATTCTTTCCAAACTCGAACTGTGTTCATTGACCTATATACGGTGACTTCTATTGTCGAAAGCATTTGTTCGACATTCCTCGGGAAATTCGACTGGAAATTATAACGTTTAACTGGACTTCGTTGAGTAATAGTCGATAATGTAGAATTCCAATCAAGCGTACAAGGTTTTATGTGCTAAGGTCTGAATCAATTTCAAATTCACAGTGTATGTATGAAATTTCAAAAAAAAAAAAAAAAAAAATTTAGAAATAAAATTCTACATCCTACGGCAATGGGTCTACACCGCTAAATAAACAATATGAAAGTTAATTTTAAAATTTTCGCGCAATATAATATAAACGTTCCCCCCGGGAAAATTATTCCGTCCGTGACCGCGAACGTGGTACGATAAAATTCATAAAACGTTTACGAATTTATACTGTTTCAATATTAACATTGTCGGCCGGCCTATAAAATTTATGAATCTACTCGTGCTGCGATCATCAATTATGTACCCGGTATACGCATAGCAAACGTCCAACTAAAACGTCTTCCTATTCTAACAGGACACGCAGTAGTAATGTTTAATGTTTGTTTTACAATAACAATATTGACGAATGAACGCATTCTTTAAAATGTGTAATTTATAATACGTACGTCTATTGAACTGCTTTAAATTCCTGCGGCTGCAGAAGATATAAAAAAAAAATGTTACTCGTCTTGTGGTTTGATTGTCTACCGCGTGTATTCTTTACGTCGTTAAACCATACCGATATAATATTATAATTATTTTATAGTCGCAATCTTATTTGAGAAAATTGTTCTTTTTTTTTTTCAATTTTTGTCATGTGAATGACATGTCGACTGTGCAAAAAGCTAATTAGGCTCGCTGCGCTTGAACTCCGTATAGAACAACTGAAAGTTATATAATAAGACGGGCGTCTATAACCCGTGATTCATTTACTCTTAGGGACTCCACAGAGTGGCTGTGAAATTTTTTTCAAATAACATAAATATGGATTTTTTTTAAAAAAAATTATTACGATAATATAATTTTTCATTTATCAGTGTCCAGATTTAAAATATTCAAAACACGAAACATAGCATTTTTTTTTTTTTTTTTGTCATAAATCTATACGATTCATTATGTTTACGCAATTAAATTGGCAATTAAGTCTTCGAGCACAGATACGAGGAGTACAAAGAACAATTAATTATATAATAACCATAACTGGTAAAACATATTCTGTATATAATTAATAAATTAAATAAATAACTAATTTTTTTTTAATATTTAGGGGCTAAATTTGATATCGTTCTGATGCTGTTTAAAATTGTATTTTTAATTGTACGTATGTGTGTGTGCGTTTTTTTTTTCAATGAGGCATAGAGAAAGTTTATTAAACAAAAACTGGACGTTTTTACATCCCGAGGGATAACGGAACAAACTTTTGTTTCCCGTATAAAACGGGACGTCTGGTAATCCAACACTGTACGTATATCCCAGAATTTGGATTCTCTACAATGACTACCATAAAAACTTAATCGTAAAACAAATCGGATGTCAAAGATAATTTACGCATTGCTCTTTTCAAGGCGGTTCCAGATCTTATACAACAAGAGATATCACAGTGAAATGAATTTTTCAATCATCGCTTTTATGTATATTTTACAACACCGTTTCGAATTAACAACAAAATAAATAATTTTTTTGTTTTAGAAGGGGCGGTGGTGTCTCTATGGCAATAATTTACATTTTAATAGGTTAAGGATCCCTGTTTAAAAGGCGTATAGCTTTATATGTTAAATTCGACTCTTGCGACAAAAATATACTCGTGAAAAACATCGGTTCGATATTTTCAATGTTCAGATAAAATTATAGAGGATTATTGATCTGCGATTTTCTATTTAAAATACGCGACGTTTCAATATTTTTGTTTTAATGACTCAAACCATTTACGAATACCGCCGAGTTGTTTGATTAAACAGCTAAAACGATTTCTAATAAAATATAAAGAATGTTATATTTTTGGCACATTTTATTTTTCTGTATTGCGTGTCAAAACTCAAAGAGTAGAAAATCCGTTCATTTACCATTGAATATACTATTATCCAATGGCGTATTGTACGCGTTCTTGTTCTCTAGTTTCTCAACTCATACTTCACAACCGTTCAATTCATTTTTCTTTGTCTATTATTAAATGTTTCTCCATAAAATAACTTTGGATACCATTGATCGATTTCTTTGAGAACGACATTGCCGATTATATAACTTTTTAAACCAGACATTTTGACGTTCCCCGTATCAAAACAACCGCTTTACATCATAAAAATCGTAGTTGAAAACCCTCCTTCACCGCACAATCAATCGCTGAGTTCCATCGTTCCGTCCGTCCTGAAATCTTACATTTTCCTCGGACCCATCAAATCCCATTATCCCGCCGAGTCTTAGTTCTTCCTCCTCCCGTTTCCAACAATACCATTTGACCAGTAATGCGATTATGTGTCCATGGAATTTTTAAAATATTCTCTTATAAAGCTTTATTAAAACATATTGTTCGTTTATTTATAAAAACGATATTGACTCTCGAGCCGTTTAATTCGCAGGGCGCGATTGAATGGTCCATGAAAGCGAATCATATAACTCTGGGATGGGGGGTTTTTTTTTTTTTGTTTTGCTCATAAACTCACGGAGACCGTGATTATTTTCAAAGAATATTTTTACAATGGTCCACGGGCGTGGCACAAAAGAAACGATGTCTTTTCTTTTTTTTCTGACAATACTCCGTTACATTTGTATTTATTAATTTCTACTATATAATAGGATATTTATATTTGTAAAAAAAAAAAAAAAAAAAATGCGCAGATAATAAAAAAATAATTGTAAAATAATATTCCTTTTGGGAAACGGTTTCCCTACGGGGTGATTTTGTTATAGAGCGATGTTAAAAAAATAACGATTATTTTTTTTTTTTGTACTGTAGAAATTTCAAGTTTTCTCGAGAACACAACATTATAACATGTACACGTCAACTGCAGGATACGTATAAAAGAGTAGCGATTTCCCTTTATAAACACAACTTGATTAATTACGTCGTAAATTCATTATCGGCGAATACTAAATATTATATATATATATATATACATGCTCGTACACACGCGTTGGAGGAGGATAGAGTTACAGACTTATAAACTAGTTTGTTGGAGGCTGATTATAAACGCGAATAAAAACACGTGATATCCGTATAGGGCGTAGGAGAAAAAAATCTAACGTCGGTAGAGTAATACAACGCGTTTATGTATGGTGGTGGTCGATATACGGTCTTCTATGAAGACCGCGCCGTACGTTTTTTAATGGTGACGGCGAGGAGTAGTGGTTTTTTTATTATTATTTATTTAATTAATATTAAAAAAAAAATTCTAATAATATAAACGAAATCGTTCGCGTATCAGAAAGCGTTCTTCAGACACAGCGGTGGTGTATGGGTCGGAAAACTCTGGACGTGCCCGATGTAACCAAATACATCTCGGGCGGACCTGTAATGAAGTCTTACGGGCTCCTGCGCGTTCTAGTAATCGTCATCCCCGTTTCATTAATACGCGCGATAGGTGTATCAAACACAAAAAACCACTCAACCGCGGCGAGAACGTCGGAATTTTAATGCGAACGCGCCGTTGTACGCAGTCTTTACTTTTACGTAGTCTAGAAATTTCATTCCTTTTGTTTCTGTTTTTTTTAACGCGCCCCAAGTCCATATACGGATAATATAATGTCGGTGAAAGGTTCTCAGGCCAGTGAGAACGACCGTTTGCGGAGAATGAGAAAGGAATTTTTTTTTCAATTTCGTTCGCGTCGAACGTGACGCGTTCGAACACAATTGCCTGAACGTAAATTCGCGCTGGACAGGGAGGAGGACATCGTGCGGGGCGAATGAGTACAGAACGTCACACACGAGTACGAATTTGACGGGATATTATTGGTTTTTTTTTGTTTTCATTTCGTATCGTTTTAACACATATTTCAATATTGCGAATAGCGATAATGGTATCCCGCCGTATGGGAAACAGACGATGAATAAGTTTCTTATTCGTTTTCTTAAGAAAATAAGTTTCTCTGGTTGGCACCACGAAACCGACGATTCACCGTCCGCTCGCCGGACAGTTCTATTAGGACGGGCCGAAATACGGTAAATACGAGAAAAATGAAATGAAACAAACAATTCTAACAACACTAATCGACGCTAATATTTTTCCGTTTTAACGCAATGTAATTTTTTTTTTTTTTTTACAAATCAAATATTTAATATCGAATAAAAAAAAAAATAATTATATAATATACGTATATAAATAACAATAAGTAGGTTTATATTTTTATACGATTTTCGTTACGAGTGGTATTATCCGCGCGTTAATGTTTATTACATTTTTAAACAGAACACGGTAAGCGTTTTAAATTTTTTAAAAAAGATTAAATACGCGTTTATAATAATTTTATTATACTTACGTGTATTCCGTAATTCGTATTTAATAATAATATGGAAGTTTTTTTTCTTTTTTTTAATCGTTATTTCGTTATTATAATTATCTTTTTTTAAAAAAGAAAAAATTTGGCATAAGTGGACCGCAGAATTTTGAATAATTAATTTAGCGGTCCGCGAGGTCCGAGAGATAGACTGTTTTGCATGATGAAAAACTGCGTTATTCATATTTATATAATGTTCACGGCGCATTTAACACTGACAAAATGACCAGCCTATCTTATTGTTATGAAGCTCCCCTGGTAAGTGGAAATACATTTGAGGTTGGCGAAGAATGTATATCAGCAACTGACATAACGACAAGTGGTTTTGCTTAACAATCGCACCATCAATATGCGGTCCGTTGATAATAATTTGTTTTAATCTAAAATTATAAAAATATTTAATAAAGTTTATTTACATAAAGTGTGATACATTTCTCTATTATAACATTTAATGTCGTTTTCTTATAATATTAATTTTAAGACTAAAACCGTTAAGTCAACTCATTCCCACTTAGCACAAATATATCCGATGGATATGGTTTTCGGATATTTTTCATATGAGACTATTTTTAAGTTCATTTTAAAATGTACCGAAATGTTTCTAAATTTTTAGAATTTTTTTTTTCTAAAGTTTCTTA
The DNA here is from genome assembly GCA_032441825.1 of Chaetogeoica ovagalla. Lineage (NCBI taxonomy): Eukaryota > Metazoa > Arthropoda > Insecta > Hemiptera > Aphididae > Chaetogeoica > Chaetogeoica ovagalla. The sequence continues at coordinate 1,376,416 of CM063744.1, forward strand.
AAAATTACCTACACCGAACCCTTTAAAAAGAGATGATGTTTATTAAGAAAAAGTATATAATACATATTATGTGTTTACAAACCTATAGGATATAATTCCACATTACATTTCCTAACTTTATTTTTAACAACACTATATAATAATATTTATTTGCTTTATTTTTTATCTTCGTTGAATAGTAATTTGCTGTTTTGTTTATTTGAAATAAATGATGACTCAGTGCTTATTACTCGTATATTATTTGGTATAGAGGTGTTGGGTACTTCTTTCTCTTGATTCAATTTAATTTCTTCTTCAACTGAAACAAATTTGTTTGACATGATTGCTTGTTAAATAAATATGATAGTAAAATATTTGAAAACGTATTTTATACTATTATCGTTGTTTATAAGACCATTAATATCGTATGCAATTTACGAAAATCCATTAATATTTACAGTTAATTAGTGAAAAATTGTCGTTGCTAATGAAACACAGCCCAATAAAATTATACATTGCGTATTAAATGTATAATAGTACACCAACATACGAGCATTATTTACCGCGCGGTATTCCTTTATCGCTTCGATAATTCCGTTGGTCGTTGAAAACCATCTGAAATATAAATAAAGATATATATATATATATATATAAATGAATATATATACAAAAAACTCATTTTTAGATAAGACATTGTATGGTTATTAGATATATTTATTGGATATCCATACAAACTCATTTCTGGATGAGACATTGTATGGTTATTTTGCATATCAAATGGATATCTAATAGATAACATATGCCGTGTGGGTTCAGTCCAAATGCGCTGTAAGTAGACGACAATTTTTTAAATTCGGCATCCTCGTGTCGAAATTTTCTAAAGTTGGCATATATTAAAACATACGGTCATGGGGGAAAATAGCTCGAATATTTTATTATTATTTTTGAAAACTCACAAATATTCACATAAATGCGTGGTCCGTAAACGAAAAATCTTCCTACGTCCCACTGCGCAGTAGTGACTTGCGCATTAAATAAATATTTTATTTTTACCTTATCTAAACAGATGTAACTTTTATAAACGTACATGCCATCTTCTACACCGGCCGAAAGAATGTCCAATAATGGAATCCAAATTTTAGGAGAAAACGTTTGTTAATAATATATGTTTAATATTAAACGAAATATAACAATAAAAACAGCTATAGTGTATATATATTTGTGCTTTATTTTTTATAAAAGTATTTAATTCTTATACTTTTAGATTTCAAACGTACGTAAAACGTAACAATAAAACAATAAAAATATTTGGAATTACAACAAACTGTTTTTCTTATAATAATATGTCGTTTTTTCTTTCTTTCTTGGGTTATTCGGTCTTCTGACAAATATTGCATTCCTGCGATTCCTCCTCTCCCAATGTTTTACTAATTTCTTTTTTTATTTTATTATATTTTTTTTTTTTTTTTTTAGACAGGTTAAATGGTTTTATTTTTTCGTTGTGTTTTGAGAATTAAATATTTACAAATTATAATTCTTTCAACGATAACTGTTACTTTGTTATTTGCATTAAAAAACTATGTAGGTATTTGGACGATTCTGGCAAAGTAGATCGAGAGAATTAGTATTTCACAAAGATAATTTTCGGCAATTTTGACAATTTTTCCAACTTCTTTATTAAACATAAAAGGAAAAAACAATAGAAAAAAACAATGAGAGTAAAATTACTGGTTATTTTTTTTTTTTGGAATTTTCTAAAAACATAACATTTTCACAGATCATGTATTTCAATATTTTTCTATTTGACTTTTTTATAGCGGCAATCATAGTTATATGTATATATTATATCGAGTTCCGCCCAATTACTTAATTAAAAGAATTTTTTTTATCATTGCATAATATAGCGTAATGCTATTTTTATTATAGTTATCGTCTGAATCGAATAATATACGATAATTTTATGAGAAATGCGAGTACAAATCATTATCCAACAACTACTATAAATTGTTTATGATATGAAAAAAATGTGCCCGGTATTTTATCTAGAAAAATATGTATTTTGTTATCTAAACAAAAAGTAAGTATTATCTACTATCTTACCTCGAAAAATGTAAAATTATCTTTACACTACACTGCTGCTTCCGCCGTACACGTTACAATAAATAAATCGTATTAAATTTAAATAAAACTTGTACGTTTCCGTTTCTGACAACATAACACAACCATTTTACAAATACATTTTAATATTAAATACACTTTGCAATGTTGATGTCATTATAATGTTTCACGTTATTTTCTACCCACTGTGCATTGAAGGTTACAACACATCCCTACAACAGATTTTTTGTGTAGTACATTTAACATCACAATGTAACATGTATATAATGCATTTGTTCCGTATTAATAATATATAGTTTTGAAGATTCATCTCGGAGATATTATTTGTAGTACAGATCTATCATGTTGTAATTATTTGTTGCATGGCTGTTAAATTATTGTTACCAACAGCAGCTACATAATTGAAACATGCTTGCAATATTATATTATTGCTATTTTAGTGATTTATAAAAACCCATATATATCTGTTTATCTGTCTATACCTGCGGCCGATATTATTACTAATAATTTTGGAATAACCATTATAATGCGCCACGCCCGGATGCCGGTTGGGTATTATCACAAAAGTTATTTAAACGTAAATGGTAGAGTGCGTCAAAACGGTTCCTTTTTGTTTTCCTATTCACTTTATAAGTTTCTGCGGTACTGACTACAGGTTATATGAGGTACCTATATTAGTTTTTTTTTTAAATATTTGCCAATTAATTATTTAATCATTTTTATATAATATTCACTATTCAGTGTTTAATATAATACATTATGGCCGAAAAGTATACAGAACATGCAGAAATTCAAACTAAGGTAAGTTTTTAAATTATCTAACCTATGTCCTATAATATAAATTATACTTTTTATGAAGAATATAATTTAGCATAATTTTAGTTTAGCATCTATTTGGAATTTTTTTTTATCTTTGTAATTTTTAATGAAAATAATTATAATCAAATCAAATCTATCTGGACAAAGTTAGTTTGGAAGTTACAGGCTGTTTAATTTCACGAATTCACCGTTATTATCACAGGATTACACCACTATCCACTGTCCGGTGTATTTGCTACTTCAACTACTTTGACGTGGTTTTTCACAACAAATCGGAGGATATTTTCGATTTTCACTGTATGAGGGGGGGTGCGGTAAAAAAAAATTATATTTAAAAGCAAGAATGTATTACCTATTGTCATAGTAGCAAAATATAGTATGTTGTGTTCACATTATGAATGGTAAATGTGTGTAGTGTGTACATTAACAGCCGGAACTAAGTCCATCTAAATTAATCTGACTTTACCATTATTATTTTCATTAAAATTACGTAAAATAATAGCAAAAAAATATTGTAAAAATTGGTTATTAGTTAAATTAGAATCGTTCCCAAAATTTATTTACTAACAAATACAAATAATAATAATATTTTGAAAAATTGTATAAAATATATATTAATATATATATATATTAAGGTAATATTACCTAATACCTATACTAAAATGTTATTTATTTTTTTCAGATTGCATGGTATGTTGTGTTTTTTCCAGACACTAATGAATACAGTGTAGTTCCAACTAATTGGATTGTAAAAAATAATACACAAAATAAAGTAGTATTCTGTAAATGGCCACCTTACAAAGTAACAAGCGATCATTTAAAAAAACCCGAAAACCCATCTACGTCGTGGAGAACTTTTCGTATTAAAATTGTTGGTGGCAACAAAATATATGGTAAGCACCTATTATTTTATGTTACCTATATTATTCTAGTATTTCTAATTTTATTGTTTTCAATATTAATTTTTTAGATAACTTCAATAAAGCTTGGCATAAGCAAGTCAAAGAAACATATTCTTCCACAGATACAGATAATGAAAAATATATATCAAAATCTAAAAAAAGAATTCTTACATGTTCTTCAGATGAAAGTATTGATGAAGGTAATAATATTTTCATTTCTTAAATTATTTTATATGTAGGTAATTACCTACCTATTATTTATTGATCATTGGTAATGTATCTAAAGCAATATTTCCCAACTGGTGGTACCGTTAGTCGAGGTACCTACCAACCTTTTTTTTTTTTCATTTTCATACATTTTTTAATTTTAAAACGGATTTTAACTTAAAATTAAAGAATAAACAAATGTAGCTGATCAGAATTTTATTCCATATTATTCACGGCTGTATATAACGATGTAGGTAATTTTTCTTTAACATTCACCGTATTGTTTATTTTATTATTTATTTCCTATAGTTATTATTCAATGTATTAGAAGATAGTAAGTGGAATTAAGTAGTAGTAGACAATTTTCAAATGTGGTATGCCGTTTGAGTTGAGTTGGCAATCACTGATCCTATGTATAACCTATAACTTATAGTTATATTAAATGTGTGATTTTTTTATTATTTTATAGATTCAAATTATAATATAATGCCACCTCAAGGTAAACACGCAGAAACTAATAACGCAATAGAAACTATTCCATCAGTTACTCCAGAATTGATCAATTTTGGTGCTTCTACATCAGTTGATATATATAATGATATTACCGAGAGTATTGGAGAAACGATGCAATACACGGATCTGATGCCAAAGAATACTGATTCACTTAATTGGTCCCAAAATCGTTCATTAGAGGTACCTAATAATATTAGATTATTCAAATCTACCAAATTTTGTATTATTTCTTTATTACCAAAGTATTTTATTCATACAGATATTATATTTTTAAATAATAGTAGCTTGAATTGATCAATGGTTATTTTGTTCTTTTATTTCGATTAATTTATATATATGTATATATATATATATATATATATATATATATATATAATTACCGTTGAATATACAAATTGCCTAAACTCCATTAACAATATTTTGTTAATTTTATATATTGTTTTTTATAATGTATATAATTTTTAATTTAAATTATTTATTTATTTTTGCGATATGTTATTTATATGTTTGTATTAAATAATTTATATATATGCAATATTGTTAATTGTATTAATTTGTGTTTAATGTTATTTTTAATAAAAAATGTAATATCTTTATTAATTATTTGATCATTTATAAAATTGTTTGATTACACACACACACACATACACACACACACACACACACAACCTGTTATAAAATATAATAATACCTAATGAAATATCTGAATGATGTTAATTGTTAAAGTGTAATTATGCAGAGAAGCAATGGTCAGTTACAATTTGTTGTTTATAGTATGTTTATAAAACAACATAAATACACGTTCTATTATAAACATAATATTGCGGTTACTAGGATGTTAAAGTACAATGGCGCACTAAGATTACTATTTGATGTCTATAGTATGTTAGCAAAACAACACAAATATGCGTTTCATTTTACACATGATTTTGCGGTTCCTAGGATGTTAAAAACAAACATACCTACAATATAATGTAATTAGGTTTCAAAGACGCGACATTAGCAGTACCAGGGACATCACTTAAACGCAAATACAACAAATATTGCGATGTTACATGTCATACTGAAACGTACCATATACGTTAATGATACAAAGTATTGCACAGTGGGTAACAAATTTAATTTACAATATTACTATACTTATACACTGTACCGATTTTATTCGAAATATTATCTCATTCGATATCATTATAATCACGAAACAGGATTAAATCTATCACGAGTTATGGAAGTCGTCAATCGTATTATAATGTTTCGCGTTGCACTAAACCATCGTCGATGAGCTTATATTATAATTGTAAATATATTTTATAAAGGCTTTTGTATACACATTTTTTTTTACAATTTTAACTGCTTCGGGCCAATTAAATGTTTTATACGACAAGATTTTGCTATTGTCATCTCATCAGTTGCCTTATTGTCAACGCACATTCGTGCGAGTGATGATAAATGCATGTATATTTTACGTAACGTGTATAAATCAATGATTTTCTTTTTTATTATTACAACCGACCGGCAGCGCCAATGAATGTTTTACTTTTTTTGTAATATCAAATAATTTCTCTGCTCGTATCGAAATAATAAATGTAAAAACTAAACGAATAAAACGCCAAACAAACCTCCAAACGTCACACACACACACACATGTGTAAGAACTGCGAAACAAATAATAATATAATACGTATAAGTACGTGTAATAAATATACATTAAGATATTCGATACGATCTTAAAAGTTAAAATAGAATAATTCACGATTTATGGTATAATCTAAATAACCGCATGATTTATAACGTACGGTGAGATCGCTTCGCGGTTAACACAGCCTCTCACTCTCTCTCTGCATCGCGACCAGTAGCTGAAGTCGGCAGCATTATATATTCATCTTTATGTTTTGTCGAAATAAACGTTACCGCGCCCCCCGTAGTCCAGTCAGTAATTTGATCCGATACATTTTAAATAGATAGATGAACGTTCTATTACTGAATCGTTTGTATGACATAAAATAATAATTACTATTATCATAACACATTTTGAGGTGTGTTTCACTCTAATTGCGACGATACGGTTCGAATTTTTCAACGTATGAGAACGATAAAACAGTGTTGTATGAAACTGGATTTCAACATTTTTATACAAATTTGTACGTTCGGTTGCCCCGAAATTCTTCGAAATATTAATTCATTGAACGTCAAACATTTATTTTTTATAAAATACATTTTTACAAATAAATTTACGCGATTTATACGTGAGAGAATTAATATTAATTTTAATGAATAATTAATTTTTTTTTTTTTGTTTTGCAAATATTCACTTTTATAAATTTATTATACGTAAACAATCCGATCGTTTGATTAATGGACGCGTGGTCAGTTAGAAAAATGTATTAAACAGCCTTCAGTAAAGGGCCGATAGTATAATATATTATTATTACTCGATCGATGTCTTTTGGAAAACCGCTATGGCCTATTCTGGAAACAGTATTAGACAAGCAATCCGGGTCAACAGGAAATTCTCAATTGCCACCAAGTGACTCCTCGTTACTGTGTATAACCACTTAAATCGACTTGAAATACATTTTTCGCACTTGTTAAAATCGTCAACGTTTCAAAATAGTTGAAGATTATTGGCCACAACGCTAATCGTGGATAATCGATAATGTATTTTCTCGCGTGAAATATTTTTTGAGAGATTGTCACTATGTCTCCCGGGGGACGGGGCATATATCAGTGATGGATCTCCTCCCGTGGGCTTTTTTTTTTACATAACGTATTATGCAAACGCACAACAAATACAATATGAAATAATATTAAAAAACAAAAGCAACATTTTAAATTCTGAGTGGAGCGAGGAATTTATTGGCTTTACAAAGCTATCTCTTTTTTACGCCTGTACCCAAAAATTCTACCAGAAGGAGTGCAACGATCTTAACAGTCACAATTCGTTTGCGGGAACAAATTGAGTGTTGTTGGTACTTTTGAAACGGGTCATTTTTCGGTTTTCTCAAAAGCGTCTGGAAACATAACTCAAAAATTACGTAAGAACCGGGTAGGTAAAAACACGATTTCGTCGAAAACGATAATAGAATAATGAAATATTCGTCAAACGTTAACTTTATATTAGATTAAGAAAAAAAAAATTTCAAAAACTTTCTTTAAATTTTGAACCGTTTATATAAATTATTAGTTTTGAGGTGTTTAACATTCTTAAAGAGAGCTAGTTTTTGTTATATATCTAAAATATTAAAAAACAATTTTTTTTTTTTTGGGTTAACAAAATTTGATTGTGTTATTCGATTTGCAATATTCGTCAGTTTATTAATCGTGGTAACTGCCAACTAGTACGGTGCGGTCTGGCACATCGAAGAAAGGTTTACCATCGTTGATTCAGATAATGAAGTGAAAAAGGAGATGAATTACTGAACCCAAAAACTGAGAAGATTAGAAATGTGTTGTATAAAATCTGTTGCTTTTTTATTTGAGGAAACGATAAAATATTAAAATACAAGTATCGATCATTTTAACTTCGTCTGTCCGAAATGTTGGAAAGGAAGTCCTGAGTTATTCAATGATAATTTTTTTTGTTATCCTCTTCCGTATAACATTCGAACGTTGCTGTTCCCCACAACGGACTCCGATTTTTTTTCTCGCGAATTACGCCTAAAACGATTCCCGCAAATTGCTCTAACAAATAAAGAGCGAACCGCACGACAGTTGAATAACGAATGAACGTTTAGTCACGCATATAAATAACCAGTGTTGAGACCGTTCTGGACAAATATTTCATCTCATCTGTCGGTAAATAACGCCGAGTTATCTAAATATGCGTCTCAGACGTAAATTTCACTTATCTAAATATTTTTTCTTTTTCATTATTATCGCTTATTAAAACGATTAAATTTGTTTTATATTAAACATCGTTTCTTCGTTAATTATTAATACGTTCCGTTAATAATTTTATGTCGGAACACATATCACGTACCGGGGATTTAAAAAATAATAATTTCTTTCCAATAATTTCTTGCAATTACACTTATATGGCGAGTGTTTTTGAACAAAAAAAAAAAAAGAAAAAAATTTGAAGAAATTAAAATTACAAAGATTTATCCGGATAATTCTTACGTTATCCAGTCCCGCCGCCGACACTTTAAATAACGTAAAACCTCATAAATTCATTTCTCTATATTGGATATACAGTTTTGTGTGTGAAGGATAGGACTTTAGCAAACTAATAATAAATAATATGTACTTGACGAAAGCGAGAAAAAAAAATATGTTATCATTTCGAATAATAATAATAATAATAATAATAATAATAATAATAATAATAATAATAATATTACCGCGCGATAATAAACGGTGTATAATATACGATATTATTATTGTTTATTATACGTTTACACGTATAAGAGAATATATTTTCGTTTCGTTTGAAACAGAGGTCAACTCGTCTTAAACACGCCATCGTACACGCCTCGAAACGAGCGGGTAAGTATAAGTTTTGTGTACGGTTTTCGTCGTACTCCCCCCTTAGAGCGATAGTGTTTTAGCTTCCCACGAATTAATATAATGTTATGTATTTTATATATTATTATTATTATTATTATTATTATATGATAATATTATGTGAGCGCCACCGTTCGTGGTTGGCTGAACGATATAAAGTATTTTTTTGTCTTTTTCTTCTTCTTTTTCTTCTTTATCGCGTTCATGCCAACAACAGCGGTACAACCGACGACACGACTTCCGCGCGCCGTAACGCGTTTTATTATGAAACGCAAGAAAAAAAAAAATAATAAAAATCATCCGGACTCGAAAGTGCGCGAACCCAAGCGAACAGCGTTCGCCGATGCCCTCCCGCGATTCCGCACGAGTCGTGACGGCGTAACGAGTTTCCATTTTTATAATAATTACGACCTGTACCGATTATCGGCTGAGCCCCTGAAGCTGCGGCGTGCGCGGAGATTTTTGTAATTTGTATTATTTTTTTTTTTTTTTTTTTTTTAGTTAACCCCTTCTCCTCTCATTAGTTTCCGTATAAACCGAGACACGAGCGAATCTTAACGTTTATCTCATTAATTTCGTATAGAAAAAAAAAATACGTATGTGTTAACCAAAGAGTATATTACGATGAAAATAAAATAGGTGTACATAAATTTGCCTGTGGGAGAGTCGTTGCGTTGGATTTGTTTATTTATGTTGACGGTTTATCGAGGGGGAAAAGTCATCGTTCGCGAGTGTTAAGCGAGAAAAAAAGCAAATGAAAATCACGAATATTATTCAATTCAAGACACATAAATTAATAGAATACTGTGTGCAGAGCGAATTAAATTTCAAAAAAAAAAAAACAACTAAGACGCGTTATTTATACATTCATCTGAATTGTATTGCGAAATTATTATTTATTTGGGGCTTTTTTCTTTTTCTTTTTCTTTTTTTTTTAGATGTTCGAACGGAAGGATCTATCGTTTTTACGACTGTGAACATAATTTAGTTTCTTCGTTTTACAAAAATTATTTCGTATTTACAGTCGTATTTTATCGTAACGAGAACTGCACTTGTGTCTAATATATTAATATATACCAATATATTTATCATTATTTGTCACGTTAAAAATATTTAATAAACTATACAAGTGAGAAACTTGTATTTATTTTTGCGGAATTAGCGTAATTTATTGATTTTAGCCACGTGTGTTTTTTTTTTTTTTTTAATTATGACAGGAGTTGGCAATTTTTCTTTTTTTTTCTTTTTACTTATTATACTTTATTCTTTATTTTTAATTATTATTGTCGAAAATACCAGCATAGAACACTTCGTCCGGAAAATAGTCGTCATCACTGTCCGATAAGTATACATTTTCCGGATCATTTTCGTCCGCAAATAAACCATTTGTATAATTGTCTTTGTCGGTAGCACTTAATCTCGAATGACAGTAAATACGTAATTTGAATTATACGAATAATGTATACAGGATTTCAGAATATTTTGATTTGTGTGCACATATACCTTGCAAATAGTTCTTGTGTTAATTCTCCGATCTCTAACAAACAAAAATACTAACCCGACAGAAGTGACAGACTTACGTGTATAAATAAAAAACCGAAATATTAAAAAATAAATTTTACCAAAACGTATATCGGAGGCGTCCGTGATACGAGATTGTCCCGTTTTCTACATTTCGTGTCTCGTCGTCCAGATAAACTTCAAACGTTTTTATAAGAATGGGTTGATTTTCTGTTTTTCATTATTATTATTATTATTATTATTATTATTATTATTATTATTTATATATAATTGCAAGAATCGCGCTTCAATTTTATGACAGATTAAGTCTTTACCTAAATTTTGAAACGTTTTTTTTCTTTTTGGACACTATAAATATTGCAGAATCAGACATAACTACGTGTACGAGAATGTTCGAAATATTTATTCAATTATAAAAATAATAATTCTGAACGAAATATGGAACGGTAAGAAATTAAAATACGAGAGTAGTTGTAAAATCGAAGAAATGGATGCGATGTGCAATATTCACACGGATAAAAATAATATTTTCCATTCGAACAAGTTTTCTGGGCAGATTAAACGAGTTTTTTCTCGTAAAAACTAAAATTGAATTACGGAATTAGTGGAAAATTCACTTTGCTTGTACGTGGTTTTACGTGAACGTCTGTTTTGAAGTATTATCGAGGCGACACACAAATTCTTTAGCGAAAGAATAAGAAAATTTATTTTAACTCGGTGCGCGACGGCGGAGAAGAAACGATTCTTGCACGTGTTCATCGGTTATTAAAAACGGTAATGCGTCATTTATAGCGACTAATATTGCGACGAATTCCTAGAAAAATCGACATATTTCAATTTGAATTTAAATTTGTAAGTATAAAAAAAAAAAAAAAAATGCCGGTTTATTTGCATTGTCGTAACGGTGAAAATGTGATTTTATTCGTCGTCGTGCATTTTATTATATTACGGGGATGATGAAAAAAACGCGGCGTAAAAAGCCGTTCTTCATCCGTATTATCGGGTTCTATGTAAATTACCATCGATTTTCGATTTTATTATATTCGAACTTTCCTGTTGCTGCGCAGTCAGATGTATAAGTTTTTATTTTCCGAGAGTTTTTCACAGCAGACGATTTTTTTATATATATATACTCGTATATTAAAACCGTTCGATTTTGTTAACCTACAGTCTGTGTATATGTCAAGATGAGGAAAAAATATATATATTTCTCCTTGTCACGAGTGAAGCTTTAAAAATATTATTTTTTATTAAAAAAAAAAAATACAATGTTTACTTCACGAATAAACTTACTGGTGTTGATCAATATTTATATACAATTTATTTTTTAATAAAAACCAGTAAAATCGTTTCATATTTCGATATGTTTGCGTTATTAATATTAATTTCTATTACTCTCTTAACACTTTACGCGCATTACGACGTTATTTAAAAGAAAAAAAAAAATAATTTTTAAATATTCTTCGAATATAATAATTTAATTCTTTTCCGGATTAAAATATTTGTATCTTAATTATTTATCAGTGACCAAAACGCGTTTTACGTTTAATTACACGTATACCTTTAATATTTGAAAATATTACTTTTTTTTTTTTAACAATTTATAATATATAAAATAAATAGGTCAAACATATTTATTTATGTGTAAACATCATTACAAGCGATGGGGAGTGATTGCGTGCACATTAAACACGAATGTACAATATACAACGTATAAGAAAAGCGTCGTTTTTATTATTTTTTTAATAAGCTAATGGTAAATTTTATTTCCATTTTTTAATATCGTGATTTTTTCTTCCGTAATATAACGATTACATTATTGACGTGTATGTAATAGTGTACTCAATCGTAAAATAATAATTATGTTAATTTAATTGATGTTTATTATTTTCGTCGCACCGCGGATCTCATCTTCAATGCATTTTTTTTTCATACCAAACATATTTCGATCTCATCGTGAATTTTACGAAATCGCGCTTGGTTGTAAATTATGCGCGCATAATCCATTTAAAATTATATCCAAATAATTGAAACGTTTATGAATTTGAGTGTCTTTAAAAAAACATTGAGAAATGCCTAAAAAAAAAATATATATCTGCTCGAAAAATTAATACTATATAATACGTTCAACAATTTTATTATAACTCAATAGTGTCCGATGAGAAATGTAAATTTTTTTTTCCATAAATTATTTACTTGGTTGGTATTTATTTTTTTGATAAAGCGAGAGCAATATTTCTTAAAAAATGGAAACATTTGAAAAATATATTGTTCAAATAGATATACGAAAAGTTTGTAATAAAGACCGTTCAACATTCAACATCGTTTCGTAGGAATTCGTAATGACGACGTTCGATCAATAAGAATAGTTTAGAAGTTATTTTCAACACCAGAGGGTTTTCAAAAATTCTGTAAACTGTATAAAGAACGTTCTTTCTTAGCACTTTACCACCAGTGTGATAAATAAATAAATTTATATATCCAAAATTCGATAAATTGTAAACTGAAAGCATAATTAATACGTAATAGGTGTGAATTGTTATTATATTAAATAAAAAAGTAAGTTTTACTTAAATACTGATAGAATTTTTTTTTTTTTTTGAAAATACGTAACTTTTTTACGTGAACGGCGTATGACAATATTATTTTCGAATAATAAATTTCAAATTTTATATGATCATCTGCTATACATTTATCAACAATGACATTGTATATTCTATAATCTCAACCATACGGTTAACATTATATTACTCGTATTATTATTATTTTTATTATTATTATTATTATTATTATTATTATTATTATTATTATTATTTTTATTATTATTATTATTATTATTATTATTATTATTATTATTATTATTTATGTATTGAGCGGCCACGGTACGTGATATTGAATTGTGATGAATTGCAAGGTGGGTGGTCTAAAATAACCAGTAGTCATTTAATTTAATTTGTATGTCGTAAAAACAGTAAACATTTATACTTATTATTATCCATTTCGTAAGTACTCGTATGTGCAATTGCGTATACATACTTTTAATTTTTTTAATATTTACACACCGATTGTAGCATGTATCCCACATTTGAAAAAAAAAATTATTCCGGAAAAATATATTGTATAAGGTCAAATAACAAAAAATATCAAAAATATAATAGACGATTTTATTTCCTACGAAAAATAAATATGCCGACGGGATGTTATACGCGCAATTTTTTTCGATTTCCAATCGATTTATTAAATGATTATTTATTAATCCATTTCCGAGTAAATACTCGGTATATTACGATTTTAATATTAAACCGAATAGAATATCCGTATTTATGCATAAAATCGTACACTCATAGAAGATTTAATCATTTTTTTATGAGTAAAATTCATCATCAAAATACCAATACGACGTGGTTAGGAATACACCACAACACCCGAGTAACATTTTTGCCGTTCGATGTCGGCCTTAAACAATTGTGACAGTTTAACAGTTTATACACAGTTTATGAACCGTTAATTGAGAACCGTTATTAGTTCAATTTAAGTTTTTCCTTTCGAATTCTAACTCAATATTTAAAAAAAATATTTTCTAGTTTCAAGTCGGTGCTTCCGACACTGAATCGTGCTGAAAACGTGTGATCGTACCGACGGAAATTAAACGGTTCAGACGAAAAGTTTTGGTGCTATGTTCAGTTCAGAGCAATAGCGATTATACATGATGTTCAAGGGAAGGGCGAAAATTGAAATATCCACATCAAAGAATAATGACCAAGAAGAATTTTTTGAGATTCTATTAAGACGAAATGCAATTGTAGAAAAAGGAAACGAGAATAGTTATTTATAAATAGCAGTTCGAAACCATTGGACTGCACAGTGTAGGCACGTGAACCCACACACACACATACACATACTATCTGGTGACTACTTTCTTTTGCGGTTTTATTGAGATCGACTGACGCGCTATGTCGGTACACGCGAATGATGTGTTTGACGCTGATCGAGCGATTAATCGTATGCGCATTCGCTATATTTATTATTAATATTAATATTATTTCAATGAAATAAAATTAACTTAACCATTCATATTTTCTCGTTGTACGCTCGTCACACGTTTACTCGTTTATTTCACACTTTTTACTATATGATTAACTTTTACTCACATTCACACGTTTCTTCGGCCGACCGAGTTTACCGTCAGCAGCTAAGCACTCTAAACGCTCGATCACAACGGATGATCAGTAAACATCACACGCGCTGATCGTCGTTTGAACACTTATTCCAGTTTCTTCGACCAGACGTGTGGTGGTATCCTCTCGGAATGATATTGTTACTTAAAGCGAATCACTTATTATTTGAAATGGAATTTCACACCTTCGTTAGGCGTACAACGCGATGTTGTTTATTCTTTAATTTTTAACTTTAAATCTTTTTTATTCGAAATAGACCAAAAAGAAAAACTTTGTCACAGCGGACCACCAGAGATAAATAAATACCAGTTGGATGGAATTGCATTGCCACGGTTATTACATCGTTTTGACGGTGATAACATAATATTTTATATAGCGAGTAAAATATTATAATGACACTCTGTCCTGTAATATGTCCTACGAATACGTAATATGATAATAAAACACGTGCAATCGAGAGGGGAAGCTTTAATCGCGTGTGCCAATATAAAACCGTATAAAATCTCTTTTTTTCTCTTCCACATTGACCGTATCCGCGCAGCGTATGGTCATTTCGTGTCATAAACTAAACGGTACGTACTGTGCAACAAATACCACGAGTCTGTTAAGTGTAATATATTATTATTATTCGTATATCGAGCATTTAAAAGATTAGGCTCGCATATACTTTAAGTATACTCACTATTGTCTACCGCAGTTACACGATATTATACTGCACAAATATAGAAATTATACTATTCTTTCAGACGTATACTCATAATAATAAATAACAATACGCACAAAATACAATAGTCAATAATACTATTTTTATTTATTTTTTTTTATTATTATTATTATTAATAATATTGTTGAAATATGTTCCGTTTTTCAAATATTAAATAATAATACAACGCGAGTCCGTGTACACCCTGTTTTTAAATCGTTCTGACATAACATATTATATATATATATATATTTATACGATATTATCGTACATAATATTATCATAAATATACCGTTTTTGAAATTATAAAATAGACGCACCGATATATTTCATACCGGCTACACGCGTACAGTGTATATATCAATAAAAATTGAATCGAATTTTATTATTATTATTATTATTATTATTTGTATTTGTATTTGTCAGACGTTAGAAGCGGATTAAATTACAAATATCGGAATACAGACGCACGCGAGTGTACATTATTAGCAGAAGCTCGTTATAAAAATTCGATATATAAACCATCCAAATATTTGCACGTTACAATTCTGCGAAACGACGTTCAATTTTCGCTTTTTAAATGTACATTTCGTTGTCGTTCTCGTATTTCACTGGTTACACGATATTATTATCGTGTGTGTATATATATAACAGTACGGTATTTTAATTCAAATTTCGCAACAACCGATAACGTATACGTTAATTCCGATTTAGGGCGTAGTGGAAAAATTCCTGAGAGACCGTATGCGTGCCACAATTACCATTTTAACGAATATTGTTATATTATGACTAATGTTCGTTATTATCGCAATCTATACAATAAATTGTAATTAACTCGGCCGATGAGTCAACTGTATTGAAAAACATTTTTTTTTTTTTTGCTTTTTTGAACCGGAATAATTTTCATAATATCGATTCGGATATTCGACGGAAATAATAAATCAATCGTCGATACGCGTTTAATTCGTTTTTATGTTACAAGTACATAAACCTTGACGAAATAATTGTCTTGAATGAAAAAAATTGTTTCAAACTGTTTCATAATTTTCTCCGAAGAAGAATTTCGCATAAAATTTTTCGATTTTATTCACAAAGCATTCGATATATCTATATATTTTTTTTTCCAATTTATCAAGACGATAAATATTTCGTTTTAATACGATTCGTATCATTTCCATGTCGTAAACAATGACTTTATTAATCGTTTTCACTGTTCAAACAAATGAATAAAAATAAAACGACGATTTATACATTAATAATTGACATTCGAAAAGATTATACGCCGATACTGTAAAAGAAAAAAAAAATTACAAATTTTAATTTTATTAATCACTGAAATTATATAATGTATGAATATGGAAACTGTTGATTGTTTTAATTACAATATTATAGTTTAAATTTAAAAAAAAAAAACAAGTTTAGTGGAAAACTCTGACGGAAATTTCCAATTATTCTATTTATTGTTTTGAATTTGAAAGCAAACGATAAATCATTGTAAACGGAAAACGATTATACGCACTAAATGAAATGAACCACTAAGTTCATGATTAAAAAAGATAAATATTGGTAAAATATTATATTTCAAAATACATAAGCTTCTACGGTATATTGAGCTCATAAAAACTTTATATATATGTGTGTAAAAATTGTCTACGTCCAATCAATAGAACGTGTTGAGAACTGTACCGTTTTCATTGTCGCTTATGGTTTCTTTTTTGTGGAGCTTAAAGGTGAACTATTCGTAAAATCGTAAAACCTGTACAAATAACGTACCAAATCCATATACGATTTGTCATCGAGACGCGAAACAAGTCGATATAATTTTCGGATATATTTTTTCGGACGAAAAAAGTGTTCAAAAGCAAAGGAAAACCGATATGTGCTTTTCGTTTCACACGGAATTAAAAATAAAAAGTGTTCGAACAACCGCTTATTATGGAAAAAGATAAATCTACAATATAAATAAAATAAGTGAGATAATTTAAAAAGTAATAATAATAATTACATATATAAAACGAGGGATTACAAGTTTATTATTAAAATATTTACGAATAAAATTCTATTTTATAACACTACTTAACTTGCACCTTATTTTTATACAACTCATTTTTTTATTTGTTTTTATAAACAAAAACGTCGAGTTTCACATCAATAAAACGTATAACACTCGTTAATTACTTATGCGCGACCGCTTATATATATATAAAAAAAAAAAACTATCCTATTTATTATAATCCCAGTAAAAAGTTTAATCTCAATACCTCCCTGCAGCAGCGTTGGACTGTGTTAAACCCACTCAAACGAACGACTCGTCGCGGATAAAACTCGTCGAAAAATTCCCTTTTGCATTTTAAATACGTCTAACTGGAATTATAATTATTGTGTATATACATTTTACTATTATTTTAATAATAACGAAATATTAATATTATTATAATTATTATTAATCCATTGTTCGAACGCAATAAAATCAATATAACGATTAAATACGCGTTTGCACGTAATAATAGCGTAACACTGAAATTCAAATATGTACTTACTTCTCTTTCATTCTTCGACACTGTTCTATCGGTAATAATATTTGCCAATACGATAACAAAATAAATTTAACAAAAACTAAACGATTGAGTTATATATATATATTTTTTTTTCTTCTTTAAATTGAATTAACGGGAGATTTGGAATCAAATTCCAACACCTCTTTTTAAAATTAAATATTTCACAAAACGTTTAAAAAAAAAAAATCTCATATTAGTACATATGTATCACCCTTTCCATTGTTTAAGCATACATTTGATAGTAAAATTGTGTTTTCTAATTTTTTTACATTTAGTTTTCCGCATTTAAACGTTTTACGCAATTATTTATGAACTAAAAGAAACAATTTTTTTTTTTTTTAATCGATCATTTATGACATAAACGACATCGAAAATAGTGTTCTTTACGCGTGTATTATAATTGTGCATAATTATGATATTTAACCTTGTTTCTAGCTGAAAAACATAATGCGAATACCGCGATATTGTGTTATTAAACAATGAATACAATTTTAATCCATAATCAAAATTTGTATACGCAGTATAAATGTATAAATTTCAGTGAAATCGCAAAGGAATTATTCGAAATTTTTATTTTATTTGCAATTTTTTTATCGCACGTAAAAATTATAAACTGAATGCGAAAAAGTATGCCGGAAGTATACGCAAAAATTACATGAAAAAGTCCTCGACGAATTCTCCAATTAAATTAACGTGATATTTATTTATTTTTGTTTCCTTAATTCTAATAAATATAACAAAATAACCACCGAGTTCTATTATTCTACGAGTAATTTATTACTATTTGTTATATATATATAATACACAAAATTACAGAGGTTCCTAAAGTGTGCGTCGCGATTGACATTTTCAAACGAAAAATTTGCACACGACAAATATGAGCAGAAAAAGAATTATTGTCGTTGTTATTGATATTATTATTATTATTACCATTATTATTATTATTGACTTATTCGAAGACAGTTTAAATGAAAAATGACTAATGAGTGTTAGAATAACTCACAATAATATTTAATAGAGTTCTCGTTGTCTGTTCAAGATTCCTGTAATCAAGATTTTCTGCTAAGTCTTATAAAGTACCCTATTACAATTCTTCGTATATAATATTATGAAGTTGGATTTCCGCTCAGGATCACAATGAAAAATTGGAAGAAATGTCAACTGTCAAACTCTTTTTACGTCTCGAATTCGCCGATGTAGGCGTTGACGCAGTTTAACAAGAAAAATCCAACGGAAGGGCGCCCTTCTAATTCCACTAATCAATTGTAATTATATAATAAAACGAATATTTTTTTATAAAATAAATCGTCCTTAATACTGTTATAATATAAGAATTTTTTTGATTTTCATTGATAATATTTTATTTACAAAAAAAATGTATTTATTTGGGTCGCCTAATTTTCAAAAAAAAAAAATTTTTAAAAGTCCGTCACATCTATAAAGTCTTCGAGAACCTCTGCCGAATATATTTATTTTATTTATTAAAACAATATATATATTTTAATTCTAAATATATGAAATCATTTATATAGTCGGGGACCGAGTTTTCGTGTTTTATTCTAAACCAGAGAGAAATTGAAAGTACATTATATATATATATATTTTATTTTGCATAAATAATTAATATTATATAATTTATTTTATTATTATTTTCATCGCGCACGTCATATCCTCGCGTTATTAACACACAATGAATATTGATTATCGACTTACTCTGTCTCAGAGATACGTACGTTTGTCCCGTCACTCCGTAGATATATTTTCATTTTTTGTCTCGTTCAACAATATTATGTCGTTATTACAATAACGCGACGTTTGACATTTTTATTCGCCATTCGTAGAATTTCGTAACAATTAATTTTTGCTGCCATGGACGAATAATACGCATATTATATTATTGTTAAGTCGTACGGCGATATTATATTTCTCGTCGGCCTAAATGTCGATTATTCGAATATATTGTGTTTGTAGTATGCTGACATTAAAAAACGCACCGAACAGTGTTTGTTTTACGACGAATTGTTGTCATTAAAAACAAAATGTTATCGAATGAGTATAAAAGAATAATAAAACAATTTATTATTATCGTGTTTTGTGTAAACGCGGACAATAACCGTTTTCTCGGTTATCGTTCGTATGAACTACCGCAGTTGTAACTACTACTATTCGGTTACCAATTTTTAAAACAAATTTGCCAGTTTTTTTTTTAGTATGGTTTAAACATAGATTATAAACTATTATAATAATAATTTATTAAATATTTATATAGTAATTATTATCATTATTTTAACATTTATAACACATTGGAAACTGTACTGTGCTACGTAGTACGTAAAAAATTAATTTTAATTAAAACTGTACAGACAATAATGCCGATCACTCTTGTTCTCATCATGTCAACTCTTGAAGTTATTCATTATTTTACATACGAGAATTTAAACGACTCGCGAATTAATATAAGTTTTTTTTTTTATTATATTAATAACTAATTCGATATCTATTTATGTAAATATTAATTTTATTCATAGATATAGTTTCAAGATATTCTATTTGAATGAATCCATTTTTTTTTTTTTTTTTTTGTAAAATCATCGAAAGGAAATATAATTTCGCAAATCATAAATATTATAAACGCACCTACATATAAAATCGTGGAATACAAAAAAAAATGTGTTTTAATATTTATTTCGTTAATCCATTTTAACGATAGGGGCACAGGCCTAATACAAACCTGTATTTACATTAAATTCTAGTGTAGCGAGAAGTTACTATTTTCTTTCAGATGAATGCTTGTAAATATTGATTTTCGACGAATTTTTTCGATGAATTAATTCTTATCCGAAATTACAGAACGTTTTTTTTTTATCGAAAGCGTGCCGTTATTTAAATCGCTAAATACGATGATATTGTGTCATTAAAAGTGATGTCCGAAATAAAATGAAAAAAAATTAAACGTCTCACAAATTAGTCGTACAGCGATATATTAATAAAACCCGTATTACCAGAAACAAGGTTAAAGACGTACACGTCTTTTTTTTTTTAAATACTTCGCAGATTAAGACGCTCGGGAGGTATTCATCGTTTAGCTTGAAAAAAAAAATAGCGGAACGCATTTACGCGTCGTACAGTAATCACTACGAGTCAGTGCGTTTGGTTTGAACGCGAAACACGTGATTAACATTAAAAAGAAGACGAAAGGAATTATTAAATATGACATTTTTATATACCGGACCTATCTCAAACTCGCGGTTTAATTGAAAAGCGAAAACTGGCCGGTTATTCGTTCGATACATTCGATTTAAAAATAAAAAAATAATCTCGATTCGTATATTAGACAAGACGTCGAAAACACATACGCAAACGGACGCATTACATTGTATATTTAAAAGTAATTGGATAATTTATATTCAAAAATTTATTTGCTATTCATTGTTAATTAGAATTAAATTGAATTTGAAAATGAATAGCAAATTGAAAATCTTAGAACGCAATAGGCCTGTCTTCGTTGTTCAGTGACCGGAGCACACTTAGCCGGTGACATTTTCGAATTCGCTTTGTGCGTCCATTATTATCATATACCTAACCGAATATTGAATGATGAAAATCATACTGATGAACGGTATTAGTGAAAATTTCGTTCGCAATTAAAATTAATCGAGGCCTAGTTCGTGACGATATCGGATTGTCGAATTCCACGACCTGACATATTTCAGGAAATCGTCGCGTGACTATAATAGTGTTTGGGAAATTGTTGACGATCAATTTCGCGCGCACGTGCGCTCACGAAGTTTGCATCGGCGAATAAATATTCTCGAACACGGGCAAAGAGAGAGAAATAAATTTAGTAAAATTATGGTGTCCGGTGTGCTGTAAAAGAGGCGAAAACATATTTTTAATAATAATAAAAGAGTACTGGACGACGCATTGCGCGCACATGTAGTCGTTGCCGCGAAAAACCGTTGAAGTGTACCGGAGGAAATTTACGATTTCAACAATTCAGTTTAATATTTACGTGTGCTTTTCTTTTTTTATGTAAAGTTTCTCGTTCGGTTTACCGATCTCCATGGACGAAATCTTGAATGCGCCATCGAAACACGTGTAATAAAATTAATTGATTTTATTGATAATTCCCACATTGTACTGCGGATATAACACGCATTCACGAAGCGCACACGAGAATAATTGCTACACAAATTCTCCGGACGCTGCGTGTAAATAATTGCGAGAGTTCTTTCACTCATTCATAATTTTGATTAATACGTAATTATCAGGGTCTGCAGGCGTGTAAAAACACTGTTGAAGACAGGTCGTTTATTATTCCGTTCGAATCGATAATTCTAAATAAATTATTTTGTATATTATTTTTAATGAATTCTTTAGACGACGGAAATTTTTTGGCACGTATTTCGTCAACGCGACGAAAAATACATTAAAAAAAAAAAAAAAAGTAATAATAAATTATCTAATTTTTATTTTTCCGTAAACGCTCGCGTAAACGTCACACGTTTAAATATTATTAAAAATGTAAATCGCAGCGTTATATAATTTTTACGTATTTTGTGAAAATCGTTTAATTATGGAAATTTGTCGGTATAATATTATAATAATATGTTTTATAGATTTAAATCAGCGATTCTCCCGAGGGCGAGAACGTCAAAATATTTTTGAACGTAAGAATCTCATAAATAGGTGATTTTTTATTTTTATTCTAATAGTTCCAATAAAAACGTACGAATACAAAGCGATAGTTTTATCATTAAAAGAATATCAATTTATAAGCTTATACGAAAAAATCGAAAAATTATATTATTTCAATTGGTTTTTATGCATTATTTTCAAATAATATAACGTATTAGAATACAAACAATTTTTTTTTCCAATTCTTCGTTATTTATTATTTTAATTAATATTAATTTTGAAACATCTCGAAGATAATAATTATTTAATATTGTTGAAATAGGATTTATTCGAATTTTTAATAATAAAAAAAATATATATAATACTATTGATGAATGTTGTTTACAATGCGTCGTATAGACTTATTCTCTTAAAAAAAAATAAAAATATATATATATATATGTATTAAATTTTGATATAGATTTCATCTTAGCCGCATCTTTCATTGTTGTCGGATTTTCGAGAAGTTGACGGGTCGTTTCGAATTTTTTCGATCATTTTAGTATTATTTTTCCGACGATTATTGCACAGATTTCACATAAAGGCTGCTGCTCTTTGTTGATGAGATATACGAGAGCGTGAAATGTGAACGTCCCAGTGTCCAAGTAAAAACTACTGGACCTCTTCGATTTACCTTTGTAATAAGGTCTGACCGTTATTTATTTTTTTTTAATATACTTTTGCCATTTCAGTTCGATTTATTCGATGTTATGACGGTTTCGAGGGTTTTGATTCAATGCGAGTCCGTCTGGCATTTTTTCAGCTGCTTATTTTCCTCAAATTCCGACGTGTTATGGAACCAAAGGTAAGTGCGTTATCAGTTTTAGAATCTGAGAGAATCACCGACGACGAGGAATTCGTTTGTTCGTAAATCATTAATACCGTAATAACTTTTGCGTGATTATTTTAGATTTGTTTTTTTATGGTGTTTTTTCGTATTCGACTTTAATAGTAATCAAAACGCCATGCGTTTGGAGTTTTGTTCGCTGGAAACGAACTCACGAGTGACCTACTTCTTGCAGATTGTTGATATCAGGTAAGCATCTAATTTTTACGTTTAATTTGCAATTATAATTTCCATTAACGGACAACGCGTTAACATTAAGTTTCGTGTGAAGTTAGAGAATGGATTCACTGAAACTTTTCAAATGTTGCGAACTACTTACGGCCAAAGAGTCGTTCGAAATGAAAGCCCTGTCATCACGGTTAATGCCTAAAAGTTCGCCACGGCCGAAGAAAGCACATCAGTCGCGATCAAACGTCGACGACACGTTGACTGTACTCGTTGATAACGAGAACAAGGAAGTTGTTCACCTCGAATTTCCGCCACAGTGTCGAACAATCTATTAGTTTTGAAGTTTTGTTACGCGAAAGTGTTCAGGCATTGGAGCAATGGCCGTTGGTGACTCCGACAAGGGTCTTTTTTTATTTGGCCATTGTTATTCGCGAATTTTGCGCAAAAAAATACGAGATGACGGCCATCGTATTCATCTGATTTGTCTTTTGACGACTTTTTTTCTATTACCCTGGCTTTATTTCCCTACGCGAGAGACGAACATCCGAGATTATCGACGAAATAATTCAAAATCGCTCTTAGCGCTCAACTGGATATCGAAAAACGTGTGTTCAACACACTTTTAGCAATGGAAATGTCCCGCTGTAACAATTTTTACAGAGACGCCACACGGAGGAGACGGATTTTATACGAGTCCGTAATGTTTCTTAATAAATGTATTTAAAAAAAAAAAAAAAAAATAAGCGCTCGTAAGCATGCGCACATACTGCGCACAAGCGTTATGCCAATAAATTGTCTGGAAACTTATAAGGGGCCCCCGAACATAAACTTAAAACAATTTATTTACTTAGTTTTTTCGTAAAATTGTATTGAAATTTAATATTTAAAATTTAATACTATATTTTACGTATTTATTTAATTTAATACTATATTTATGTAACGGAATTCCGATATTCCCCCCGTTGATTTATATTATTAATGTTCGTGTAAACGATTATTATGGTTATTATTAATATTATTATTATCAACATCGTCATCATCATCTCGTAGCTATATACGCGTACATAATATGTGTATACGATTACAAAACGCGTATAATAAAATAATAAAAACGCGTACACAAGTTGTAGTATAAATTAAAACGTTTCACAGATTGAAATCGAACATTTTTGTACGCGTAAAACCGTTGCCGGTGCGCGTTTTGTTCGCCACGGACAAGCGGCGGACGTTTTTTTTCTTTTTTTTTTTGAAAATACGAGACGCGCTTCGTATATTATTACCTGTACGCGGATAAGAATTTCAAGAATTTATTATTTATAATTTATGTACTTATAGGTGCGAACGGGAATCCGGAATTTTCAGCCTTTCTTGCGCGTATATTATGTAACTCTGTCTTTTTCTCTACGATTACAATGTATTCAAAGCGCTGAGCGGAATGTGTTCGGATTTCGGTATAAAACATTACGTGTAAATTTCACCAAAAACTCGGACGAGTATTCGAATAACACAACGATGCAATACAACGTCGTTATTTGGAAATAAATAAATATTTTCAAACGATAAATTACGTTTTCCGTCATCAGTAAATATATATATACTTATGGATGATATTCTTATAATATTTATTTATTTTAACGTTTCCGTTAAAAATTAAACGCGATAGTTTTACGATTGTTTTCTTTTCGCCTTTATGTTTACTTATAGATAAAATACTTGTTCGAACAGATCTATTGTGCGCATAATACGCATCAAGGTGGTGATCGCGTTTGAAAATCAAAACGACAAAAAAATAGACTTCCTATTTCAACCAAAAATCCTCAGTTACGAAAAAAAAGAAAAATTCCACGCGATAATTACTGCGCAATGTCATTAGCATTTTATGACGTTCGGAAGATTTTCTAACGCGTTTTTAAATTCTCGTTTTACCGAAAACAAATGTTTTACATAACAGTTTGATCGATAACATGATTTAAATTTTCTCTAAGCAAATACTCTAAACGCAAATATGTGTTTTTTCATCGTTATATGTAATGAATTAAATTTCAACGGGACTTCGCACGATTCTATTTATTTCAGTACAATAATTTGCCGGTATTTCGACATTCAAATGCGTTCCGAATCCTATAAAATACAACGTTAGCAATTACGTGCCCGTCGGACACGGAAAAATGGAAAATCAATCGATTACAATATTCAATTATTTGAATTTTTCACTAGACAAAATATAGCAAATACAACACGTTATCGTCGTCGTGGTAGACAAAGAAAAACTGAACTGCTAAGCCAATATAAAATTAATCGACGATTATTATAGTAGGCTAGCGACGTAACCGTTTCGAAATTTTTAATTATTGTTATTTCGAGTCGTAAAAATTTTTCGAAAAACATAAAAAAAATATTTGGTGAGTGACGTGCGTGCGTTTGTCATAAATGTCAGTAATGTGCATGGAATACAATATTAAGCCGAAACACATTTCACCCGCCGATGATCTCTCAAATCGTTTGTTCGTGCGTAAAACATTATTTTAGAACAGTCATTACGGTGTACCTATGTATTATAGCAATTTGTGACTTGCACAATATCGTCTCCCTCTCTCCTCCTCTCCCACACAACCGTTTTCTCAATATAAACAATAATTATTATTATTATTATATTCATCATTACGAAAGTATCAGCTGTAACACGCATATGGTTTTCGTCCATTTTTCTTCCTCTCTTCCTCTACAAAATTAAAACCAGTAAAAAATTTCAGTTTAACAATAACGAACATTAGATTTACACTTGCAATTTTATAAGAAAAATTTTTAAATACTATATTACTTCGATTGCTCGATTTTACAAAATCAAACAAAATTAATTTAAAAAGATTTTTTTTCTATTCAACGAATATTATATTATATAATAAATAAAACGTTCAATGAAAACCTAAAATGAAAATGATATTTCATTTATTTGATTGACATGTTTTTTTTTTTTTTTGATAATAGGCGCGCAATTATTATAATTCTCACGCGTTATAGTATAATGTGCGAGAAACCACCTGGCGGTATGAAATCACGCAAAACTTCTGAACACCTCCTCGAAATGACATATGTACATGACGTAAAATATTACAATATATCCGAAATGAAAATAGCCTTTTAAGTATTCCCGCGTATGTGCGATAGAAATAATAATTATTTAATTTCATAATCCGAGTACGTAGTCCTAACAATTCATTATACGTATAATCCAGGGTTTTAACAACGGCGAAGCCAACTGGATCACTTTCAGCGCTTGAATTTGTGGAAAAAAAGCAAGAGGGACGTAAATGCGTATAATATTCATATTTACGTTCCAAGAGACTGAATAATCTTGTAAGCGCTTGGAACGCTGTACATACCTCTTCGCAGTCGACACCATCGTTTTTATAACATCGCCACCAAATACAATTCATTTTTATGAAAAATTATGTATATTAACAACGTTCAAAAACGATTACAGTATAGTATAATGGTCACAATCGCTCGCTATAATCTTTGTTTTTTTATTATTATGGTTTACTTCTTTGCTACTCCGTCGTTTCGTTCATATTCAAATCTCAATGCAATAATATTGACCCGGAGTAAATTATTGAACAGATGATTTAACGCAGTTCGTATACGTTCAGCGACCAGACAATTTCATTATAATCCGAATGAGATGATACAATCTGGACACAATGGATTATTCGCAGCGAACAGTGTAAAACCGTGTTCACGAAATAGGCGGACGGGATAGGCGATAATATTCGTCGGTTCAAGATGTTGTCTGTGCGAATTGCGGAAAACATTTGAAAATAATATATACAATGAAAAAAAGTGCATTTATATAGAAAAAAAAATAAATATCGAAACGTTTCAACACGGTCGTTATCAAAATTATTCATATTTCGAATATTGTTTCGAACAATGTTTATTGGAATATAATTCGCGTTTAGACTTGTAAACAATTATTATAATCGTACTCTCGACTACTGAGTACGGAAATTTAGGAGACTTTAGTTTTTTTTTTGTTTTCATTTTCAACGAATTTCCATTGCGTAACGTGTATTGTAAATAACTCACGGTACGGGAAAATAAATATCGTTTCTACGTCTCTGACACTGCATTACACTCATTTATGTGTTATTTGTTTTTGTTTTTTTTTTCGAGAGGTAGTTGTGCTTTGAAAACTGCGTACGTATCCTATCAATCTTGTACAGATATGGATAAGTGGTACACTGTAAGACAACATCGTTTGTTTTGAATATAACACAAACAGAAAAATACTAAACACTCCGTCGATTATAAATGATTTTTTTTTTTTTACGTCGAATTCGTACACGCCAATTTATTGTGTATAATTTAAAATTAAGAAAACGTCATTTTTCGATTATTGGACGATACGTATATATATATATACGTATATATATATATACGTATATATATATATATGCGTGTTGAACGAAAAACCACTTATAATATTTTTGTTAACGCGAGTAAAGTACGCGCAAACTTATCGAATTCATTTCGCGTAAAAATTTACGATACATAGACATTTTATTGTATTTATAACGAGATATCGGCTATAAATAAAATAAAACGAACTTCTAACGACCTTCCGGTTACTACGAACTATTGTAATTCGATAGATTTGTCAGAATTAATTTAAACTCGTGTAAGAATTCACATATCGAATCTGTCGGCAATTATTAATAAGTCATGCAATGCGTTTTTTTATAATAACATTCTATTCAGCAGCTATAATGCCTTATATTCTTTGAAAAGGAGAAGTTTTTTTTTTTTTTGTTATTACAATAAAACAAGGACTGCGTTGAAATTAATTATAAAATATTTGATGTATTTTCTTTCTTCTCCTCTCTATTTATTGTACATAGATATAGAATTAAAACGTGTATAACACTTTTGTTCGCGATATTGTTTGAAACGAGTCTAAGTTATCCTTTTTTTTTTTTTTATGAAATTCACGAAAACTGAAGAATTTATTAAAACACTTTTTCGTCTCCGCTTGTTTGAAAGAAAAAAAAAGTTCTCTTTTAATTAGTTGAATGAAGAGAAAAAAAGTATGATCGCACCGAAAAGATACGTATACATCCATAGTATTAAGTACAACTACTATTGTTGGTCCATTTTTAATATAATTTATTAATATAAACAGGAAAAAATATTTTTTTTTTTTTATACGGTACAAAGCGTTTATTTTATTCCAGCGTTCGCTCAAAACTAAATACACAAAGCAATAGTTCGATCAAAGATTATTTTAAGAAATTAAATTCGAAAGTGTTTTATAATTGTTTAAGTAATATGTATTGATAAATAAAGTATTAGATCTTTATAATAATTAATAATAATAAATAATAAATATATATATAAATTTAAGTATTAATCTCTATTATAAGGTAAATAACAAAAGTCGTAGGTTTTATTTTTTTTTCTTTTAACTGGTTACAACCAATAACCTATAACGAGCTATCGGTTATAACAAGAAGAATTGGCTGATTTATAAAACTCGTTATAAGAACACTATTCGTTTGTAATTAAACTTATTATAACAAAATAAAAATATACAACACATAGGTAATAAAATAATTATATATATATATATATATGATATATTTTCGAGACGAAAAAATCGAATACAACGCGATAAATACATTTTTGAAATATTATATTTCAATTATAAAATAAATAAATGTGAACAATAATCGATAACTACCTGAATCGTCCAAATGTGTTTCTAATCGTACAGAATACGTGTAATCCAGCGTTTTTCGACTCATTTGACTTCACGGCACACTAATTCCAACCAATAACCTAACCGTGACACACCTCACACTGGACCTATATTTATTTTTTTAATAAGTCTTTTATCGTATTAAAACGCTAAACAATTGTGTACCGGCGAATAACTCAAAATGACGCGTTATATTTAGGCTCGTGTAGAATCGTATATTGATTCATTACAAATATTATATTAATTTTTACGGAAAAACATTCGAGTTTATCACGGTAACGTTATAAAAATCTAACGAGAAATTTCGCCCCGTTTCGTTGTACGCATCCTCCGGGATTAGTCGATCAGTTGACAAACACCGTCTCCGCGTCATCGTCCTGATCGTCCTTAAGTTTTAATAATTTTTATTAACGCCATTTATCGAAATGATATAGGAGTCGGACGGACGGACGATTGCCCGTAGAAGAAAACCCGTAAAACGTTTACTATTCATCAATAATAACCATAGAAATTGCCGAGGCACACCGATCGGGAAACGCCGGTGTTTAAAATAACATTTTATTCGCACGGCTGCGTATCGATTATTATTATTATTATTATAATGATAAAACTCAACAATTATTCAAAATTATTTTCGTTTTCGTTTCGTAGCGTTTATAATGTAGTTAACAATAATAAACGCGAATAACATTTTGTACGATTATTTTTTCTCCCGTTAATCTAGACCGGGGCCGTTTGAACGAACGTCGTGTACCAGCGGTCGGCCGGGTGTGACGGGTGAAACTTTTTTCTTTTTTCAAAATCTCACGAGCCACTCTGATTTATAAAAATTATAAGAACACTATTCGTTTGTAATTAAACTTATTATAACAAAATAAAAATATACAACACATAGGTAATAAAATAATTATATATATATATGATATATTTTCGAGAAGAAAAAATCGAATACAACGCAATAAATACATTTTTGAAACATTATATTTCAATTATAAAATAAATAAATGTGAACAATAATCGATAACTACCTGAATCGTCCAAATGTGTTTCTAATCGTAGCCGTTACGTGCAATAGAGTTCGATTGTATTGTAAACGCTCTCGTATTCCACGGCGATATTATAATAATATAGAAAATAATCGACCGACAGCGCGACACGAATATACGCGGTATTACAATAATAAATTACACGCGCGCTTTGCGCGGGGGAAGTGTGTGGTATGATTCATTACAAATCCGAGTCGGAGATTAATTTTACGGAAAAACATTCGCGTTTATAGTAACGTTATAAATCTAACACGTGTAGTTATCTCGTGAGTGTTGTAGGAATGAAAAAAAAAAAAATAGAAATACGTTTGTGTACGAGAAACACTATTGTATTATATTAACGCCATTTATCGAACTGATATAGGAGTCGGACGGACGGACGATTGTCGTCAAACTCACACGTGATGTACAGTTGCGACACCGTTTGCCCGTAAAACG
Source organism: Chaetogeoica ovagalla (assembly GCA_032441825.1). Classification (NCBI taxonomy): domain Eukaryota; kingdom Metazoa; phylum Arthropoda; class Insecta; order Hemiptera; family Aphididae; genus Chaetogeoica; species Chaetogeoica ovagalla. The sequence continues at coordinate 1,407,348 of CM063744.1, forward strand.
CGCCGTGTTGAATTACAATTTATTTTATTTTTCGAATCCGGATTTAATTTGATATACATTTTTTTTTTTTTTAATTTAATTATTCGAATTACTTCAATATACGCGTTATCCCAATGTATAATAACAACAATAATCGGAGAGCGTATATAGAAATCTTTAAACGGGTATGGGATAATTTTTCAGTATTTGAATCATTGGAAGTTTCACCTCCTCTACCCGTCGGGTCGTTTTCATACGCCGACTGGTGTACAATATTAATCTAAATAGAGTATTATAGAAACGAGTTCTTTGTTTAACGTTCCTCGCCGTGTAAACTATCCCAGAACACGTTATGAATTTATGATTCAAAATTATTGTTTTATATGTCTCTCTCCATATATATCAAATACAAGGTAATAATAAGTGTAAGGCGGAAGTAATTTTATACGTACAATGCAACGAGAAAATTCCTTTTGACCATGGACCTGATTCTCAAGTACGATAACCCGTATAACGTACGAGTCCGCGTAGCCGTTAGCGCGGCAATAGAGTTGTGAAATTGTATTGTAAACGCTCTCGTATTCCACGGCGATATTATAATAATATAGCAAATTAAAAGTCCTCATTGAAGAGCTCATTTGATTTTTTTTTTTTTTGAAGAAAATATACTAACATTATGTTTATAGACGTAGGCAAATCATCAAAATTTCCGAAATCCTAGCAGGATTTACTAAATAGGTACCACCTACTGGTAGAATTTTAGGGGTACATTCATAAAAAAAATAACACGTGTTTTGTAAAACGAATTGTATTATAATATATATTTTCCGTGATGTCGGTCCGTTAATACCGTCGTCAAACTCACACGTGATGTACAGTTGCGACACCGTTTGCCCGTAAAACGCGCCGTGTTGAATCGAGTTTAAAATTCTTATTCAACTCGTTTAATCATTAACTTCGAAGAAATATTTCTTAAATATTTCATAAAATATTTCTTTGTTCGTCGGATACAGGCGACAGTGACGAAAAATATTGTTGTCCATTTAACGACGACATTATTCAGTGGCGTGTTTCCTCTCTCAGGTTGAAAATAAAACGTAAACTTCGTCCCCACTATAAACAATTTTATATATAAAATTTCGAATTAAAATATGGTTTTTCTAGTAATATATAAATAAGATTATAAATCAATCAGTATAAAACACATATATTTATATTAAAAATCAAATAATTGTTAATGGAACTTGGTCATTTCGATATAATTATTAGGATTTAGAAAACAAACGTCTGTTTTTACTCGAGAATTCGACAAGAACTCCTCCGGGTTGTATTGCGTTCTCTCATCGCGAGCACACCACTAAACCGTATTAAATATTTCCCTGTTAGTTAGAAAAAAAAAACAATAGCCGGTTTTAAATCGACGTTTTATTTAACGAAAATGATTAAAGATTATAAAAATACGTAACTCAGACGCAGAATCCGTCAAACGAGTCTTTCCGGGTATCCTGCACATCTGGTACTGTGGCAAATTAAAAGTCCTCATTGAAGAGCTCATTTGATTTTTTTTTTTTTTGAAGAAAATATACTAACATTATGTTTATAGACGTAGGCAAATCATCAAAATTTCCGAAATCCTAGCAGGATTTACTAAATAGGTACCATGAAATATATAAATAAGATTATAAATCAATCAGTATAAAACACATATATTTATATTAAAAATCAAATAATTGTTAATGGAACTTGGTCATTTCGATATAATTATTAGGATTTAGAAAACAAACGTCTGTGTTTCGATGATGGTAATAACACACAGAACTCCCGGGTTGTATATGCGTTCTCTCATAGCGATAAATTATATAAATATTTCCCAGATATAACGAAAAAAAAAGCCGGTTTTAAATCGACGTTTTATTTAACGAAAATGATTAGGCCGAGGTATTATGTTTGCGCTCAAAACTGGGTAGTAATCGATTCGTTTTTTTTCGTTTTTTTTTTGCTCGGCCGCGCGTGAAATTATTTTTTACTTTAATTTAAATATCATATGAATTCAAATGATTTGAATTATTGTTTTCAGGATGGTATCATAGTAAAACATCTAAAAAAAAAACCCCCCCCCCGTTATTTTTCTAAACGATTATTATTATCACTCGGATATGGCGGTAAAAATAAAACGTAACGCGTTACGCAAGTCGATCATACTTCCGTGCGCACAGAGAGTCGGCTAGGAAAATGATAACGGAATAAATATTTACCGGACCGAAGCGTTTTTTTTTCTTCTCCGGCCCGAAGACAAAAAATAAAGAATTACGTGTATCAAAACATTATTCCTCGCGTGTTCAGAGTGATTATTTACGTAAAACGTACGCGTTAAATATCATATGAATTCAAATGATTTGAATTATTGTTTTCAGGATGGTATCATAGTAAAACATCTAAAAAAAAAACCCCGTTATTTTTCTAAACGATTATTATTATTTTAAATACTACGATATTACAACATAATACAATATTGTACGCGTCGATCTAATACGCGGTGACGAGAAATCAAAGTAGTCCCTTCAAAACCCCGACCACACTACGTTTAGTAAAAACGTAATTAATTCTACGTAGAAAAACTTTTTACCGTTTCTTTTTTTTTCTCGTTTCTATAAACGCACGCGTGGGAAATTTTTTCGTCGTCTTTTCTCACTGCCACCGTGTACTATAATTCATTGATAATAACAATATTAATAATAATAACAATAATAATAATAATAATAATCGAGCGCATTATTATTTTAAATACTACGATATTACAACATAATACAATATTGTACGGGGTCGAATTCTCTACCACGTGTACGTGTTATCTGTGATCGGAAATTATTCGTTATAGCGTGGATGGCCTGAAAAAAAATTGAATTTATGGCTCCGAGAAACGAATGTCCTAAGAACCCATAGAAATTCCGTTTGGAAATTTATTTTCACGGAACACTGTCGACGTTTAAAACCGTTTGAATTACTTAAATTATTATTTATCTAATTTCTTAATTGCAATCGACGTATTAAACGACCAATGATGTTGTGTATTAGTTTTACGTTTTTGATTTAAACGACGTATTTTTGTAATTTTATTGTTTGCGACATTTATAAACTCTTTGCCGGGCGGGGGGGGGGAGTGTTCAAACTAAAATTCACGCACAAATTTTAAATTAAAAAACGAGAAAAACAAAAGCGTTAGGTAAAATAACGATTGTGGTAAACGCTCGCGATTTTTCTGCGAATTATTGAAAAAAAAATAGTTTTAAAACGGCCCGAAAGTACGAGAAAAATGATCTTTTCGATGACGAAAAATGTAAAAAATGAAAAAAAAAAAAAAAATCAATCGCACGTCATTGGATCGCGTTTATTATGACTAGGAAAGCATCACGACCGAGTCGTTCTGAAAAAGAGAAAAAATGGAAAAGTCATCGACGTTCGGGTTTTAACAATAAAAATTATTCAAATATTTATTATTATTATTATTATTTGTTAACTTAACGATACGGAAATAAGTTTATACGATCGGTGTGTGTGTGTGTAAAAACAAAAAAAACAAAAAAAACGATCCAATTGTTTTACGAATCAAAAATTACAATTATTTCGAAACGAGTGACCTGCACGGGTTGGGTGGACACGGCATGCGTTCCGCTGGCCACAAACGCCGTACAATAATATTATAATATTACCGCGCGGTTCGCGTGTCCCCGCGTAAGACCACATTAAAAACGTCTGGACAATTTTTTAATAATATTCTATTACGCGAAATTATTTTCTTTTATAAATAATAATAATAATAATAACGCGCTCTTGTCACGGCGCGTTTCACTCGTACCTATAAAATTCTATACAATGCCGTGGTATACCCGTACAACAAGTTGATTTAATACGTTGATACGAACGTACGCGAGGTGCGTGTGGCGTGCGCCCGTGTATGTGTATTATGCGATGTAATTTTTGCGCGACGATGATTATAGTAATTATTCGAAAATTATTAACTCTTATCGCGATTCGAACGTTGTAGAAAAAAACCGGGGGAGAAAAAAAAACCTATTTATTTATTCGTACGGAATATTAAATTTTATACGGTGTAGCGGGGTGGTGCGTGGACGAGAAACGAAAAAACCCGTCGACACCGCCGCGCTAAATATGCAACCGCGCATGGTCGCTCGCGCGATTCCGAATATTAAAAAGAAAAAACCTCCCCCTCGTATTATTTTCTAATCGACTCGAATTAAACGTATGCCTCTACACGGCAAAACCGTAGTCTCGGCGTACTGTCGTGTTACACTTTTTACTTTTTATACATTTGCGTTTAATAAAAATTTTGATGCGAATTGATATTTCCTTTTATTCCGTGTACGTGATAGCCGTGTAATCGACGGAGAATTTTTCGTCGAGAACCCAGTGATGACGATTTCCAGCGTAATCGTTTTAAGCCTCGATTACATCGAGCGAGTTTAGGTGCTGCTAGTTGGCAAATTCGCTACTTGCTAGTAAACTCGCCCAGTGTAATCATGTTTACTAGCCAACTAGCGGATTGTAAACCATCTGCGAGTAAAGTTGAAATACTTTGTTCGCTACTCGTTGGGCGTTTGTGTTCAGTGTCTACGAAATATCCAACTGCGTCCATGTAGCACGTGGTCGTTTACTCGCTAGCTAGTTGTCTACTGAGCGAATGGAACGTTTTGCGTGTAATCATTACAATCGCACTAGCCGACTAGTCCGCTTCTAAAATAGCCAACTAGTAAACTCGCTCAATGCAATCGACGCTTTACGCATTATATAAAACATATATTATTCTTTTATTATTATTATTACTCCGTATCCGTTACCAGCTGAACCGCTAACACACAAACCCTATCCCAAACCGATGTTAGAACGTACGGAATCCAATTTTACGGGGTTCTGCAAGAATTTCAAACACTAACCGTATTCAACGCTCCTAAAAAAAAACCCTTCGTGCTGTTACTGAGGCACCGTTCTAATCAGTCCTCACATAACAATGATGTTGCTGTCCCGCCCGTCTGTGATGTAGCCGGGAACTTTTTTACAGGCGATTCAACTGAAATGTTCGAAACCACACCACCAATCCCTTAATCAAATCCCTTAATCTATACACCCCGGGAAAAGACTGAAAATGTCGGGCTACCTACTAATCCGACTTAATAATGTCGATTGTAACGTAATTTCACTGTAAACGCCGCATATGCCTATATGTATACATGTTAAAGTGCCTCAACTGCAAGGCTTCCTTGTTCTGTTTTTCTTCAAACCATAAATGCATTCATCTCTTTTACATATTGTTCTAACTGCTAACAGATTGTAAACTGTATTTGAAAAATAAATAATAATAATCACTTCGTATCCGAAAAACAAAATCTGCGACGCGGCAAGTGAAATCCTGTAACGTGTAATTAAAAACAAAAAAAAATTATAATAAATGGAAAAACGATGCGCTTATGAGAGTATTAAATTATTGTATTTCTTATTTATAACAAATCGATGGTATTTCTTACCGCGTGACTTACATTGTTCGTAATTTTATTTTATTTCAATTTCATTTTATTAATAAATAAAAGACAAAATGATGCGTTAATGAAATAGAAACAAATACAAACTATAAATTAATAATAAATAAATATGTATACACACATTGCGAATAGGATAATATACGATTATACACCCATCGCACATTTTTTGAAATAAACGTATTTGATACAACAAATTTTTTCTTTAATTTGCATCATTAGTCTTTGGCCTAATTGTACACGTTCGCATAATGTGTATTTTTTTATATTAGTACATGTATACATATTATTATTATTATTATTACAATTACACGTATAACGTGTTTCCTGCACAATATTTTTCTGCGTATTACATTCTCGCGGAGTAATATAATTCTCCTGCGTGTTATTTTCCAATTGTAATAATTTTCTACGTTTTATTTACCCGCGTATTTTCAATTCCAATTAAATATTTTTCCCTTCGGAATTTTCAATTCTTACATATTATTTTTCTTAGACACACTACGTAGGTATATTCTCCGTTATTGTTTTCCGACATTTATTTTTCCTATTTTTTGTTTTTACCATTCCCCTCAGTCGTAATACTCTCATGATTATTATAACCCGTCTGCTATTTACTCGGAAAACGAAACGCATTTATTCCACGTGTACGAGTACATATACATATAAAGTGATTATTATTGGTACCGGAATCAGTTATATACCCCATCGATATTCGACGAAATTCAATCGACATATTATGTAGTAGAATAAATGTAAAAAAAAAAAGAAAGATTTTATACGAAAAAATAGAGCTTTTTTTCTGTACGTAAACAAACACAATGTTCGCACACGATACCATATTATAGTCAAATGTGAATGATAAATTGCCCTGTAAAAAAAAAAAAAAAAAAAAAAATTAATGATAAATTTTTTTTTAATAATAGCAATTATTTAATTAATAGCACTGTGTCACTACATCGTCGTCGAAGAAAATAAATCGTTTACAAATGTATTATAATTGTATTAATATCGCCAAAAGAATATAATACGTAATTGTGGTGTTATACTTATCTCAAACGTTATCCGAACTCATAAGAAATAATTAAGTAAATTTTATTTTTTAAATTAACAGAGCTATGAAAAAAAAAACTATTAACTTTACCGAGTTAAAAAGAAAAAAACATATTCGGCATCGATAATTTAAAACCATCGTCATAAAATCCTAAACCGATATTTGTTCAAGTATCGTCAATGTTCCCCGGTGACTCCGCGGTTTTTTGCAGTTTCTTTTTTCTCGTTTTGTACTTTTCACGAATTATAATAATACGGTTTTAAATTTATCCGGTTGAAATTTGTTTTATTTTCGGCCTATTCCATTAACGAACGTATTAAACTCGTGTTTAATTATATAAAATCTCACTACCGCGTAGACACCATCGACACTGCAAGAGCCTATTACCAGAAATAACTACTATTTTCGTTAACAGATGAATTTCTTAATAAAGTCGTACGCGCCGTTAATTCGTTTGATTATGAATTATTCGATTAATGATAAATCCTCGAAATGTACCGATTGTGAATAAAATTTGAAAACAATTTTTTTTTTTTGTATTTTGAAAATTGTGCTTTTCGTTTCGGTTATTTCTAATCTCTATATAGTGATGTAAAAAAAATTTCAACACCGACGAACACTATAGCTTGCACCATTTCTGATAATATTTTTTTTCTTTTAGTGCTCCGGTTAAATTATCCCCCAATAGCCAATCATAATATCTAACATAGAAATCATACTACATTTATTGTAATTGATTATGATTTTATTTTAAGTTCTTGTACAATTCAACTGTACACATCAATTTTTTCCAACACATTCAACCGCGGTTAACTTGTCTTTTTTTTTATATGATAAACGATTAAAAAGAGGAAAAAAAATTATCATCACATTTTCCCAATATAGTTAAAACAAACATGCACGATGAACTCTGTATTCTATTTTCATATCTTAGATCTTAAAATCATCAAATAACCCCGCCCAAAGTACCGCGTTGTAAACGTTTACGATGTCATCGTAAAAAAAAAAAAAATAGAAAACAAAATAAATAACGCACTTGTAACAGTAACGTCGATAATTCCCAAACAATTTTATATTATAAATTATTTGTATATTATTTATCCTGAAATACGAGTATACTCCAATAAGGCGTATAAAGAAAAAGAAAATTATTATAAATTTATTAAATATATGTAACGCATAAGAAAAAAACAATAATATTGAATTGTGTTTATTAGACTTATACAACAACTTTTCTTGCTGGTGATTCAGAGAAGTTTCCTCATTACCTAACAATAATGTTTGCAGAATATTCGAATTGTTTTATACTTTTATTAAATTTTCAATATAAAGAAGTCGTTGTAAACGTTGTGCATATTTTCATTCTTTTTCGAAAATAAATGAAAACAATCTGTTAAGATTTTTTTTACGTACGTAAAAAGCTTTTCGTACGTGATAATTTTTTTTTTTGTTTTCAATTAAACTGTAATTGACGCCGCTATATTACACCCGCGGGCAGACATGAATAAAATACATTTTAAAAGTGTTTGGAACACATATTTCGAATAATTTGAAAAAAAGTATTTAAAATGTGTATTCGAATACTTTGTAACAATAATCAATAGAAAATTGAATATTTCTACCAAACAATTTGTATGTCATATGTATGAAAACATAATTGTACAAATAACAAGCCGAAGAGTATTATGAAAAACAAAGAAATCTCTAGGAATTATTGTATCGAAATTTTTGTTTATTCACTATAGGTTTCGACGAAAATTGTCATCAAGCGAAAAAAAGAAAAAATACGAGAGAAAATAAATAAAAATGTAAAAAAGTACATAGAGAAAATAATAAATGGAATATCGTAATAAAAACTTGTATAGAGTTGAAAACCAAAAAAGGCTTAGGAAATGACGTAGAAAGTGAATTAAATTGTTATATATATATATAAAAAAACAACTATTATCAAACATATTATTTCGATATGAAAGTTTATTTTTTTAATATGTAAATTGAGAATATTTTTTTAAATTTATAACGTTAAATAATTTTTCCCCCCCGTATAAATGTCATTCTACCAAAACAGAATTTGTAAAAAAGTATAGGTATATACACTTATACGATATAGGAATCGGATTTCAAAGCACAATATGCGTCATTCTTTTCGTATGAGACAGAAATGTAATTTTTACACTTTATAAATTCGTTTCGGCGTCATTCTGTTTCCGAATAAATCAACTTATTTTTTTTTTCTTCTTGTTTCCACACGTTAAAACATTTACCCGTGAAAGTAATAATCAACGGTAATATTGTTACCGGAACAAAATATATTTTTGAGGGTAAATAGTCAATAGTAATAAATTACAATCGATGTAGAAAAAAAAAAAGAGACAAAAACGTCCTTACAGAGGATGATTATTTACCGAGAAATATTTGTCGACAAATATTCGTCCGCGTCGGATGAGATATAATATCGTTCGAAAGTATGTAACTGTTTTTTATTTCGTCAATTACGGGCATTTGTATACGAGTTACGTACACTGCGTACTCTACGCTCGTCGTTAAACGAAACCGTCGTCGTCGTGGCTCCGGTCCCAGAGCTGGTTTCCAATAAAACGTATATAGGACGACGCCCGTTAATAATCGGCGTACGCGCCGCGCGGAGACACAAAACGATTTATTTCCAAGAGGTCAAACAATACGCTCAGGCGTGGTCGCTAATGGTTTTTCGAGATTTCGGTGCACGCGTGCGTTCATAAACAAAGTGAAACGTTATCATATCGACGTATAACCGTACGCGTATATACATCAGTACAATAATATATTATTATTATTATTATTATTATTATGTAATGTGTTTAATGTGTACACGCTACAACATTGTACGTCAACTTTCTATTACAATAAAAAGTAAATAAATAAAATAAAAACAACCGATTGTTGTTCGCAATAATTAAATTCACACTCATCGGAAATAATAAGACGAATCACAGTGATTCCGCGCGACGGGCAGAGAAAGAACCGAAAATGAGATAATTGATACAAAAAAAAAAAAAAAAAAAAAAAAAGTATTTTCTCCGAAATTTTCAATTGATCAGATTGAACGACACGTATTGAACAAACGGATTGTTTGAAATCGCTAAACAATTAAAACGAGGCGCTTTGCAGTGTTCGTTAATGTTGTAGAGCTTCGTACGGTTTAAATATATGCATTCACAATGGTTTGAACAAAGACTATAATTTCCGTACGCAAATGCTGAATGATAATAAAAAATGAAATGAATTAGACATTTTTGTCGGACGGACAGAAAGGAGAAGAAAGACTACAACGCTCTACCCCGCAGTCTTTCGTTCGTTCTTGTGTCCGTTCGTTTTCAATAATCGTTAAAAAGTAAAATATGCGCGGCCGCAGTTTCAATAAAACAAGAATAGCAATAAAAAAAAAGAAAAAAACCGCATCGTTCAACGGTGTTTTGACGACTGAAAGATAGTAATAAATATTTGAACACTTTTTTAAATTTATTATTTTGTTTATTATATAATATTAATAAATGAATAATAAAAATAATAATAAAAGGGAGCGAACCACGAGGCGTGTGTCGCTTAAACGAACTAATCGGACAGAGATTTTAGAGTTTTGTCATTACTATAGATTCGAAAGCAATGCGTAAAATCTTCGCATTCGATAAAATGACTCCGAGCGGAGGTTCGGTGTAATATTATTATTTATTACTAATAATATAATGTGTACAGAATACGTGATCGACGATTTGAACCCCTTACAGTATATCACTTCAATATAATTCCTGGCAATACATCTATAAATAGCTGAAAACGTTCAAAAATATTTGGTAAAATTTCAAGACGTTAGAGCGCCACTAGTTAACGAACAAACGTTAACATTCCATAAAAACGCTTTGACGAAAAATGTGCAATTGTGACGAACGATTTTCAAGATCTGTTGAGTATATAATATATATTTTAGTCGTATTTTTAGGCGTTTTTAAAAAAATATCGAAATATCGCCTCCTTAGAGTGCCAACCAAATACAATTGGCTACCGAAAACAAACCGTGACCGCAGTTAAGTTCCGCTCCTTCTAGAAGAATTTTCCGGTACAGACATCAGAAAGAAAAAAAACACATCGTTATAAAACCAATACATTCCTCGCTCCACTCAGAATCTTAAATAATAAATAATATTAATAACGAATGATAAATAATAATAATACAGTCGTAATGTAGAGTTACCGCGGTGTGATGTTCGTAAGGACCATTAAGCAAAACAGCTCAGTGGTCACACCCTCCGAGGCATTTCTGTCCGTTTCCGATAGCCGCCGCGTGGTAGGCGTTTTTGATTTACAATCGGAGTCCGTTCGGACGTAGGTTTCGTCTACTACTACTACTACTACTAATAATAATAATAATAATAATAATAATAATAATAATAATAATATTATTATTATTATATGCGTTTTATACGAATGTAATCGACGAATCCGCGAATTTGTTTTTGTTTATCTTCAACGCGTATGACGCCCTGGACTGCCGATACTTACATAATCCACCGTCATCATCGTCGCCACTGCAATATTCTATAAAAATATTATAAAAGTTTTATCGAAAAAAATTATTTTCGGTGATACACGTGAACGTGTGGAAAATTCGACGGACACTTGACAATATTTTCGCGTCCGCGCCATAGAGGAAATTGAAGGGGAAAAAAATTTATAAGACACAAACAGGCGTTTTATGAGGCTGTGAGGATGCTTCTTTGTACCGTTTCGTGAAAGAAAAAAAAATCGTTTTTATCGTCGACCGCGTTCCTATTGCGATAACGTTAACTCGTTACATTACTCAAGCACGCGTAATAATAATTATAATAATAATATTAATAATAATAATAATAATAATAATAATAATTATGTCATAATCAATACATTAGTAACGCATGCCGCGTAAATATATTAAATCGTCTCACTTACCTCACCACATGACATGCCGTTGGTGCGAATATGTATTTTACAATTGAATTTCCATTGTCGAAAGTTCGTATACACGTCATATATATATATATATATATATATATATATATATAATCCCGTTAAAAGGATTGTTTTTATTTCGGGAAAGGTCGGTTTTCTCGAAGGGTTTATATGAAAAAGTCACGAGACCGTGTTGAAATTCAGCGGATGTCGGTTTTTTTGCCGTTATTGAAATATATTAATTTTAATTTATTTGAAATATTAATTTTTAAACAAACAAACATCCAGCCGTAGTTGGGATAACGTCGATTCCGAAATGAATTTCACCGACCAACCTAAAATTCCAACGAATATAGATAGTATTATACAAATCAATATAACTAACTATACGTTTGCACAACTCATGCGAGTTAACACGCGTAAGTAATATGTAAAAAAAAATTATTATTATTGTAACAAACCGCGATAAATACAATGTAAAATATTGTTTTCGAACAATACAATTTCGTATTAAGGGAATTTGCAGCGAGTATTAAAAATCTCTTTGTCCTGTACACACACACACACACACACGAATCGTAAAATAAAATAAACGTTTCGTACTTCCTACGTACCGATCGATCTAGTGATTGTCGTGAGTTTTACTATTGAACGATTTTGCCGGATTTTCAGTTTTTTTTTTCTATGAATCCTTAAAAAATTATTTGAACAAATTTAAAATAAAAAAAAAATTGCCAATAATCATTTTTTTCAATATCTTAATACGAAAAAATGACGACGAATTCAAATCCGTTTTCGGAATTTCTATTGCATCACTAGGTGACGATCATCGATACGTTGAAACGTATATTTTACCGTGATTTGTGCGTGCGAGACGAGAAGCTCGCTACTGGAAATCATCTGAACGGTAAAAATACCTGATTCTGTTATAAAACTTGTAGTCTCTGTAGATTTGTGTGTTTTTCATGTATATAAAAAAAACAACTTGTTAGATTCCTAATGCAAATTAATATTATAATATTTTGTTGTTGATTTTTGAACGTTGAACATCGCGTGAGGTGGCAGTGACGGCTCTGTCGTTCGATTTTGAAAGAAGCGGCTCAAAAAAAAAATTGGTTCGATCTTTTTTTTTTGTTTTTACTTATATAATGATTATGGTCAATAACTCCTAGTGCTTAGGAATTATGAAGAGGAGGGTATGACTCCCTAGGACCATCTAAAGCCACCGCTGTGAGTGCGTATAAAAAAATTTTTATCCCAGAGATTGAAAAACAGATCGACGCCACTGGTTTACAGTACGTTTATTCGTACACGTGCGCATAATAAAAAAAAATACACAAAGAAAATAAATAAAAAATTCGATGTCGTATACTGAACCATAAAAGAATAAAAACTTAGACATTTTTACAAAAAAAAAAAAATAAGTAATATATTTTTAGAAAATACGTGTACTTGGAATGAGTAATCGTTGTTATAGCTGAAGAAAATCGCGAATCTTAATTTTTTTCATTAATCATTGAACGTCGAATATTATTATTTTTTCGCGTGGTATAGAGTTGTGAATAATAATAATAATAAAAACAATTTTCCTAGTATTGCTAAACATTATTGTAATAAATTACTTTTGGTTTTTATACGTATTTTTTCTTTTCCATTTTGTTTTTTTCAGTCAATCGACAAGAAACGCTCATTGTGTATGTATATGACGACGCTATTCAAAAATATCAGATAAAGAAACTCATTTTTTTTTTTCTTGTTTATCCAACGACGTCGGAATAATACGATTTTATCGTATTTCTAACGTGTACGTTAATTTTATTTTTTTTATTACGAGAAAAAAAAATAAAATAAATAATGATTTGAATATTTTCAATATTCGCGTTATATACGCTATACGTAACGCATAAATACCTGCTCAATCAATTTCACATAAAACCATAGTAGTCGTCTAATGTATGCAAAACAGTGATGCTTTAAAAGAATATCTGTATAAAAAGTCGACTAGTGACAACTATAATATAACGAATTTGGACGATTAATTGACGGTTAAAAAAAAATAAATATTCATTGGACACACACGCAAAAATGTCGCTTTTTTTCTTATTATTATTATTATTATTATTATTATTATTATTAAAAATACATATACAAATATTAAAAGACGTATTTGTCATTCGTACCTGACACGTAGAATTGCTTGAATAGCGTGCTTTCATGACAATTTTTCTGCAATGACCGCGTAGAAACTCTAATGCGATTCGTGATTACTCTAGATTTGTTCATGAATATATTTAGAGAAATTCAATAAATAACAAAAGTTCATTCGACAAGTAGTCGTCTCAGACGCCGAATTCATACCTTAATCATTTTCCACGTTATTCCGTTCGGTAATGGTTGCGCTGTATAATGTTATGCGCGTGTCGAATTATTGAAACGATTCTTCTGACGATAAACAGAAATCAACGATGTAGTAAATATGTAATGGCGGAATGCCTGAAAAATTAGTAACAAGTGAAACAATTAAATAAAAAACGTCTAGATTTATCTCCAAAAACCTATTGATTGTATTATATGTATTAGAAAATAAAATAATCAATTTATACCAGGAATAGAGAAATTCTCTGAAATTCTTCTGGTCTTTGGTCAATAGAAATTATTATGATTTTCCCGATGTTTTATGTTTTTTTTTTTGCGTATAATCACTGCGTTCGAGTTTTTTTTTGTTTTGTAATTTACAACGTCGTTTAATATTCTCTCAACACGCGTGAAATTGAATTAAAGAAGAAAAAAAACCATATCGCTTTTTTTCGTCCCTTACGTAAATCCGTCGCCCATAAAGAAATGATATAAAAATTCCGTAAAATCCTTCTTATTTTTCGTACGTCATCCGATTTCATTGAAGTCTTTTTTTTTTAAAAAAAAAAATACAATTTTGCTTAAAAAAAACGTGTATATTTTTCCCCGATTTGAAACGCTTTATAAATTAAACGCTTTATATACATTTTTTTTTTCTATACACCTCACGTGGCGATCGGATAGATTATTGCGCTCACAGCCAATAATAATAATAATAATATTATTATTATTATTATAACGACGTTTTGTCGTATTCCGTGTGTATATAAATTTGTTTTTTTTTTTTAATACATTAAAATATATACGACATAATACGCGATAATATCTTCGTTGGACGCTTTCATCGCGTTCTAAACGTTCTTATACGGTCGTCGTGTGATTTTTTTTTTTTACATATCCTACGCACGTATATAATTTAACGTACTAAGACACTAATATAATGATATAAAATATTATTACGGACCACGTCCCGTGTGTGAATATTGTTTTACAGTCGTAATAACCGTGGACGTCAAGGGAAAAAAAACGTTTTAAAAAAATAATAATAACATAAGAGTCGTCGAGACTCGTATATCTGTATACAGAACGATTTTTTTATTATTATATTTTTCTCTTCTTACTACGAGTCGGCGATTTTTCGCTGGTTCGTTTTTTCTTATTTAGAATACCCAGCGGATTGTACTGACGATTGATCTTTGCCAATAATGCGATTAATGCTGTACTACCAAAAAATACAAATATTCTCGCCAAGTGCAAATATTCGACCGCTTTCTGTTGCTATTCCGCAGACGATAATAACACTTTACGTTTCATAAAATTCCCCGTTAAGTGGTGGAAACGATTCCGGTCGTGTTTCATTTTTAAACGGAATTTAATCAATTTCAAACGTAACGTAAACATAATGTTTGAGATTCCGATTTATTTAAATACATGTCTTTTTTTCGTCAATTGAACACACTCTTAAAAAACAATACCGTATTCTTATATAATATCACACTTATTTTTACATATTTGTTCCTTTCGCCTTTTATTATTTTTCGAGTGCACGCGCTTTATATGGCTATAAAGAAAAAAGTTTGAAATATAATCTAACGAAAAAAAAAACAATGTCTAACCGAACTATCGACCTGTTTATGACCAGGAATTCAGTGTACATTTCGGCGGTACTTCGTTGTGTAAACGATAAAAACGTTGTCATAATAATTTTTATAACCAAAAAAATTACATCATATGACGATTTTCTGAAATTTCACTGGGCCATAGGAAGATGGAATCCCCCCTCAAAAAAAAAAAAAACAATTCGTCTCTGAGACATATATTTTAATGGGTGTTGACGAAATCGCGTTTTTGCCGCTTTATTAAATTAAATGTGTCGGCGTAGTTTTTCAGTGCCGAGTTCGAAAATTAATGAGAAAATCGACAAATAAGTCGCGGCAAAATCTGTCATCCAAAAAAATGTCTACTAATCGAAAAATTGTACGTAGGAAATAAAAAAAAAGTAAAACGAAAACGATTTGACGATGAAAGAATAAAATGTACACGATTTCAAACCACGCGCGTTCTCCGCGTTAAAAAGTTCAGTGATTTAAACGATAGTCCACTGGCGTAAAAAATAATAATAATAAAATAAACGTTCTATCGTATCTGTGGACGATCGGAGCGGAGATGCGCGTGTCGTCGTCGGACCAGTTCTTTTTTTTTTTTTATTTTTTGTTGTTGTAATCGATTTTCGTTTTTCTCGCCCCGCGTACGAAACGCTTAAAACCATCGCGTAAATTCATTATTTATCTATTCTTTTTCAATAAGCAATAACAATAATTCCTGACGCGATCCCGACAGCGTTTATACGCGACAGTATAAATTATTATTATTATTATTATTATTATTTATAAGATCCGCGGAACCGATACGCGCGCCCGTTCGGCGTGCGCGAGTATAATTTTACCTATAACCGCGGTGTTCAGTATTTATGCGCGTATTATACGAATTAATTATCCGTAAATATTACGTCGTGGGGCGTTGCACGAGTACGTATTACGAGTACGTATATTTTATATATTTATCCCAAAGTGACGTATTTATAGGATATCGTTGAGCGAGGAGATACAACCATAGTATGCCGTTGACGTTGTAGAAGTTTGAATTATTTTTGAATAATACTCACGGATTTTTAATGCGCTATGAATAATAATAATAATAATAGGTATTGAAAATTTGCAATGACCCGCCGAATATATATATATATATTTTTTTTTCAATATTTCAAAAATCACGTCAAAATTCTTTTAATAATTTATCCCCCCCCCTTCCGTCCGGCCGTTAACGTCGACCATATTTCGTAGAGCCGTGGTTATAAAATCTTGTGAAATATACTTTGCTAAGCTGCGTGTTTTTCCATTAGTGTAAAAACGCGCGCATGTTGCACGTTTTGGAACAGCTGAAATATTGATACATAATCCAGTAGCGGTGCGTCCCCGAAATAAATTTCAAGCCACGGCGCTACTTAACGCCATTACGGATGGACAGCATTGCAAGCTCATTCGACCTACTCTGAAATTTAAATCAATTATTAAATACGAAAAAAATAAATATATATATATATATTTCGTAATAAGTAAATAGTGAATGTACATACATCCTTCTTAAATACGTCCATGATGTTCATTTAAACACGAAAATGTACGTTAAACAGTTGAAGATCGCAATAACGTCCTGGCGTCATGAACGTTTAAAAAAAAAAAAAAATAAATACAAAATATGCGCGATAATAAATTGGCATTTTATCGTATCGAGAAAATTCCATCTCCTATTACAATCGTAATTTACGAAGGTGATTTTTTTTTTTTTATTATGAATTACGATTACAGTTTGATCGATATAATTGTAATTGAAATTTCCACGATTATTCTTCAAAAATTCCGATATCTCTGTAAAAGACTTATGCCGCTTAAAAATGCTGCGCGATGAAAAGAAATTCACGAAACAACGAGTGTAAAATTGTTTGAATAACAGCTATATAAATTTATTATAGCGTTTACGAAAAAAAAAAAAAAACATTTTTTTCTATGCGTAAAACGATTGTTTATTATTATTTATAGATTCGTTGCCAAAACATTACCGAAAATTGTTTTATCGAAACGTTTTTCTTTTTCTAAGCTTTCTAGTGTTTCACGCCGTCATCTAAACTCTTCCACTGTGTTTTAACTTTTTGAATTATTATTTAAAAAAAAGAAAACTTTTAAAAATTTTAAAAAAAAACGACCCTTATATTCCTACTGGTCCACAACTCTTTCATCTATATAAATATACAAATTAACTAATTCTAAAAAGAAAAAACCAGGATGAAAACGTCTCGTTTGCAGTTTATCGGGAAACGGGACACGTACTGTCACCCTAGCTTATGATGTTGTTTCGGCAAAGTAATTCAATATCATGTTAGCATCCATCGTCGATCGATGCAAGAACATGCGAATTTTTCCCTTATGTGCCATTATACATGTATAGTTACTAGCTGACCCTCCCCGATTTCGTAAGGGTGGCCTAAAGTATTAAATATCTCTTTTACGGGAAATCGGATCCTTTTAACAGAAATGGCGTAGTTAGGCGAGTGTGTTTGTTATTGGAACGACCGACACTTTTCCTCCGGTTCCTGCAACCAATAAGACCGAGTAAAATCGAGTAGAAAATTGCTCAAAGACTTTATTCGCAAATCATGTGCCATTTGCGTAATTTCAGTGTGTTTAAGTTGCGCCGTTCAGTGAAATATACCGTTGAAATCAGTTCACAGAGTAGAGTCTCAGTAGTAATTAGAGAATTTAAATACGTTGACCGGGAAACATATCGTCTCTTCACAATCCACGACACAATCAATTGAATTATACACTTTTGGCGCAACCAACCCACACATTAATCAAGTCATTTACTATGCACGGAGTTGTTCGTAT
Organism: Chaetogeoica ovagalla; assembly: GCA_032441825.1. Taxonomy (NCBI): domain Eukaryota; kingdom Metazoa; phylum Arthropoda; class Insecta; order Hemiptera; family Aphididae; genus Chaetogeoica; species Chaetogeoica ovagalla. Next base: position 1,425,698 of record CM063744.1, read on the forward strand.
TGCGTCCTCCTATGTTAGCCCGTCGTCGAGGCATAATCGCAAGATATCAAAAAAAAAAGCATTTATCCACTACAACATTTTAATAAGCCAATTTTATTAGGTAGTCATTATTTTGGAAATGAGAATTAACGGATATCAATTATAGTATTATTTGAATTTGAGTGATCGCCGTGGTTGAATACCTAGAAAGAACACGGGCTATTTCTTTTATTTTATACGATATCAAACTTATATATTTTTATTATATGATAAAATGTCATTTTTATACTTTTATATAATAATACGTTATATATAATAACACATAAGTAATGATATAAAATATAACGTATTATTATAATATATTACACGGTGTGGTAAATATATGAAATGACGAGGGGACACGACATTGGCGCAGTCCAGTCATCGGAGATTTATTTGTTTTGACGAAGCCGAAACAGAAAAAGTTCACACGACGGCATATATAATTGGAATGTGCGCATCAGATATATAGTCGGCACGCGAGTAATCCGACAATTAAAACCTATCGTCTAGGAGACGCGCAAATGATAAATCGTAAACAGAAAGTTAAAAATCCTATGGAATATTACGTCGATGCAAATAAACATTACACGAGTGTTTCGTATTTCTGAATATACATGAATATATATTAATTTTTTTTTTTGATGATTTCAACGACGATTCAGCTTTACTATTGAAATACACGTGAGGGTAGGAGACAAAACGATGAATTTTCATCGCCTTATACAATTTTAAGGAGTGATCGAGTGTAGCGCCTTGTCCACTACCACTGCGTCTATGAGTACGACTTCGAAAACGATTATCTGTAAACGTGTGTTGTTTTTTTTTTTTTTTTTAACGACAAAACACATCGCGCGATGAGAAGAGACCGAATTATTATTATTATTATTTATTTATTTTTTTTTTTTGAAAAGTTATATTATTAAAATAAACGCAATATACCGCGCGATTTACTAACAAAACCAATACCAGACGTGTAGGAAAAGATGAAAAATTGCGGCGAAGACAATCGGCCACGTCTTGCAGCTCCTTCTCCGTCCACCACAAATCCAACACTCGTATTCTCGGTTTTTTTCTTCTATTTTTTTTTCGTTCCCCGCACCCCGTAGAAGTCTCACGACCGTTTTTTTCCGCCTACCGACCAGCTCTGTGAGCCGCGGTTTCGATTCAATACGTACACAACGACACCCGCTGCGGCGATATTATTACTCTCGGCAAATCGTAGATTTGTATACATGTATAAAAACGATAATACAATCTTCACTCTTTCTCTATAATAATAATAATATATAAACGGTATAATATATTTTGTGTTATTACACATACATCGAACGCGCGGCGCATTCGTTGTTTTCGTTGTCAGACGTTTTCAACTCGTTTCCCTCCCGTCCCTTCACGCCACAATCGATCAGTGGCGCGCCTACTTACCGTACTATGATATTATTATACGGACATACGCGCGTTCTTTCTCGTGCCCAATCGATAAACGCGTCACAGTCACGTATAGTACGTTGTAATCTGTACCAGTCGCGGATGGAGTAGATACTTTCTTGGAATGGGGTTTGAAAAAAGAACCGACGGAAAAAAAAAACATATCTTATATTTTAAGTATTTTCAAATTCTGAGAGGATCGTGGCGATGTATCGGGTTTTACAATGATGTATTTGACGTCTGTACCAGAAAAATACGAGTATACTACTGAAATAGTGCTCCGTCTTTTTTACCCGCGATTTCCGTGGTAGCAAATCGCACCTAATCGTTATTTACAGAGGTAATTTTTCGATTTTCTCAAAAGCGCCCGAAAAATAAAAAATCAAATATAAACTGCCTACCGATAAATCGCGTTAGAAACTAGCGATTATCATCGCTATTTCTTCTTGATGTTGAAACATAAAGGGCGTTCATAGGAACTTGAAATATTCGCATCGAACGTGTAACTCTGTGTTATATTGAGTCAAAGTAAAAAAAAAAAACAACGAAATTCGAGTTAATTACCACGTACAATTAAAATGAAATATCCGATCCCGAGTAATACGCGTTTTGTTTACTTAACGACGCGCGAATGATCTCATTAGGCAGCTGCCGTCTCCCATGCGAGATTATCCGCGGTCCACCGAGATTTTATAACCTATTGTTTTTTTTAACAGTAATACGCAATTTCAAAATGGAAAAAATCAAAATTATATCGTACTTATAGAAATATCGACGCTATCGTAGTAAGAAATATTACAGTGTAATGTATTTGTGTTGTTCTAATCATAAGACATCTCCGAGTGTGGTTACCGGTTTCCATGATGACACCAACTTGCCTACACAATCGATCGTGCAGACTGTAGCAGTGACCGTAAACCAGTCGAACACTCACACCTGATAATACAATTTTTCACGCGCCAGAATGTTTTTATCAAATGACAAACCGCAGAGTTAAAATAATATTATTACAAGGTATATATATATATTACTTATTACGAGTATAATTATCTACAATAAAAAAAATATACGTAAATAGGGCAAATAAAAATGAAGAAAAACACAGATCAAAAAGAGTTTCATAAAAATAAGAAATATGCTTTGAAGTCGAAAAAATCCTAAAATGTGAATTTATACGCAAAATAAAATTTATGTCTGGCTTTTTTTTTTAAAAATCCAGAAACGAAACGCCTATTTGTTTCCTGCTCTGCAATGATTGTGTAAAACGAACATACAAATGCTACAAAAGTTCTCTATAATTTTGACTACTATACGTACGGCGGTGTTATCAACACACGAAAAAAATATTTATTATTTAATAAGACAGAAAAGTTAGTGTGTATCTATAAAAACACTTTGATTTAAACTCTTAAAATTACTTTACTTCTAATGTTTTAGTAATGCAATTAATTTGTATCTTTTTTTTTTTTAATAAAAATTTTGTATGGAATATATTTTATATATGACTTGTTTTTCTGATTGTCGTATGACGTATTCGTAACATACAAAACCGCTTATTATATTTATTTCGAACGCTTCCGTAAATAGCCATAAATTTCAGATACATAAACGCAAAATGTTATAATTCAAATAGAATGTAAAGAATAAAATTCGTTTGAATTATACGAATATTACAATTATTTTTTAATGAATTGTTTTTATTTTTTTTACGTTAATTCCGATGTCCATTTTTAACGTTCAACGCAGCCGAATATTATCAAAATGATCAACATTATATCACGAAAATACGTTTTTATTTTTCCATAAACCCGTGGCTATTTAATTCGAAAGGTCATAATCGTTCATCAAGGGAGTCTATTCCCCACACAATTAACCTACATTAAAACTCAAAATTCGATTCCGGCAGAAAACCTTTGTGCCGAATTTCGTTATTTCTGCGCATATTACTTATGAATGAAATTAGAGTAGTCCGCGTATTCGTCGAAGAGTTACGAAATATATTTAAATTTCACATCGCACGTTTGAAAATTTCTAAATAAAAAAAAAAAGGCGTTTATAGTGGTTACTGTACCGAAATTACTGTGTAAAACGAAAAACGAAATTATGGCTGTTTAATAGCATGCAAAATTGAAGTTTAACCGTTCGTTCTTACGAACAAATTTTTCATTAGTTTCTTCCAACTTCTATCAAATTTTTTAATTATTTTGTCAATTTCAATAAAGAAGTCTTCTCCCGTAGTAGCTCCCTTCAAACTTTATAGTTCAGCTAATTCTTCAGAAACGTTAAAATTCAAATCAATTCCTCGAATAAATATTAATAACTGAGCCGTATCACAAATATCAGTACTCCCGTCAGTTGCGACAGAAAAATAATCGAATTTAGAAATATTTTCTCTCGATTTGAAAATTAAATTTGTTCCCAACGCTTCAGTACGTTAACACAGGTCCTAGCTGAAAGACTGATGTTTTCAAATTGTTTTTTTTTTATGTCAGGGCATATTTCTTCTACGACGGCTAACATACATTTTTTTATAAACTCGGAGTCGTTAAATGGACGATTACACTTGACTATCATTTCAGCAACTACAAATCCAGCAAGTACTCCTAATTTGTTTTGATGATGTTGTAGTTTAAAACTATTTTGTTGATTATTTAATGAACTATTTAAATTATTTATTTTAATTTGTCTCAGATCACCAGTGAAACTGACAAATTTTAATTTATGCTCCGTTTCATAATGACGTTTAACATTATGTTCTTTTAGAGATGAAATAATTTTTTGGCAAATTAAGCATAATAGTTTACCTTTATTTTCGATAAAAAAATATCACGATTCATTGAATACTCGACGTTTATCACAAATTTTACGTTTTCCCGACACGGTATTGATGATTACAAAATACTTCGAGCGATTTGAATTTAAACTTCACGATTGTTATACGATGTCTGCACGTTAGTATGCTTCAAAACGAACTGCACTTAAACCATAACCCGGATAAGTATTTGTCGTAATCTAATCGTCTCTAACGTTCATATTTATAACATAATACACTATGATCATAAAAGATTATATTTTGTGGGAAGTTGAAAATAATGTGAGATAAACTCATACCTTATATTCGTAAAAGTATAATAATAGTCACGAATCTATTTTATTTATTTCAATTTAAGATATGAAATTAAAATCTATAATACTATGATGAATATTTGAAGGGGAAAAGTTCCGCGGATTGTCGATGCCTTGAGTAAGTAATTATCCGTAATTTAATTTATTTTAAACATTTCTATAATATTTCGTCGCAACAGGTCGTATATTAAAAATCATACACCCGTGCAATTATATAATATTATACTATATGGCATGTAGAAGTACATAAATTTAGTCACAAAATAAATAAATATCAATACATTCTTATAAATAGGCATTTTTATTTTTATATTATTATAACTAAGGCGTATTTAATTTACATTTCGTTAATTTGTTATTCTGTACATATTGTCCACCGGTTAACTCGGGTCGTAAGGGACTGTCATCATCTCGCGGTCGGCTTTTGCGACAGCTAAGCTATAGTTGTGACGTACAGTATTTACAATTTCCTAAATATTTAAAAACTATAAATTTAATATTGTTTTGATAAATTGAAAGAATACTAATCTATTGTTTAATATCACTGTTTACGTAAATATTATCACAATGATAACTCTACGTTTATATAAAAGCAATTTTTGTTTTTTTCTTCGTTACCACGTGATAACTAATGTATACATTACATATTTATCTAATGTGTACACTTCAGTAAAGTCCGCAAATACGAAGTAAAATTTCCTTTTGCTCTTAGCAATAATTTAGCGAATAATTGTAGTTTAAAACGAAAAATACTAATAAAAACTTTTAGGCATAATTTTTTTTGTTGTTGTTATTTCGTCCAAATGATCTGCTGCGCTTCATATTTTCAATTAGTTTGTTATTTATATGTATATTCTTTTTTTTTCTTGTACTGTACCACCTGTTTAGACGGCACGTGTGCGCACGTTACTGCTCGTAAATAAAGTAAATAAGTGTTCTCATGTTTATGTTTTTCCAACAAACACACCGCTAGATATCATTGCAGTTCCGTGATAGAATTCCATACGTATTCATAATGTAGGATACATAGTTTCCTATTATTATTTCTTCAAATAAATTTGATGAGATTAATGTGTTTATCAAAATGGAAAATTATTAATACTCCAGAAAAATCGAATATACATTTATTTATATTACATATAATAATTATTACAGCCGCAACAGGTGTTTAGAGAGTCATTCAACTGTAAAACTATAATATATTGTATTTATTTAAAAGTGTATATATATATATATATATATATATTTAAAATTAGTCGTACAATTTTTAGATATTGATACATAATCATTATTTCATTTATAATATTATAAACTAAGATTTATTTAATGAATTTAATTTGCACTTTTTTTTTACCTTGTATTACACCGCTAATTGACTGCCGGTGTACCACCGAAGTCGTAAAATATATTGACAATTTCGCTATTTTATAATTAATAAGAATTTTAATTTTAAAATAGATTTAATAAATTGAAAGAATAATATTTAATTGTATAATATCCCTGTTTACGTTTTTCATCACGACGATTATGTTAAAATAATTGTATAAAAATTATGGTAAATTATTAAAATAATTTAACTAATTGTTAAAATAAAAGTAATTTTCAATGTAATTTTTTATTTTTTATTTATTTTTTGCCATGTGATAGATATTGATTGTAGTACATAATTTAACCGATATCAAAACAAAAACATTTCATTAATGTCCACAAAAACGAAGTAAAATTTTTTTTTACTTCTGACAATAATTTCACAGATAGTTGGACAATTGTCAATTAAATATCGACATGTAATTTGGTCTAATTATGCTATAGTTATAGCATAATAACCTCTTTAAAGATCATGTATACAGCTGAATCGACGATCAGCACATGTGGTATATGCTGTTCATCGGTCGTGATCGAGCGTTTAGGGCTTAGCTGACGATAAACTCGGTCGGTCGAGGAAACGTGTAAATATGAGGAAACCAGTAAAAGTTAAAAAAAAAAAAGTGAAACTGTAAAATAAACGAATGTACAACGAGCAAATACGAACCATTACCTTAATTTTATTTCATTGAATACGCAAAACAATATTATTTAGAATAAAAATAATATATATATATATATATATATATATATATATATATATATATATATATATATATATAGTGTTATAGAATAGCGAAGGGTAAATAGGAATGTTTTGATTTTATTATTTGGTAATTTATATTTATTATAATTTGTAATTATAATAAAAACGAAAAAATGTATTTATAATTAAAAGAAGAACATACTATAAACTAAACAAGACTAACGTGACATTTGAAATTGCTGTACTTTGCGAAAGTAGTGATACAATATCCAAATTGATTGAAGTTGTGATGTTATGTAAAAAGTAATTGATTATGCCTAGAATTATAGATACTCGTATGTTTCTTCATCAACGCCAATGCGTTAACGATCAATCACTAATACACACACAAACACATATTATTATTTTATTATTATTATTATTATTATTATTATTATTATATACACGCAAATTTTATTTTCTTATTATGCAAGCGGGCAACGCCCGTGTTGTGTATCGTTTTCGCGTACGATAGAATTTTATGCGCCGCGTATCGTCGTCTCGCAAATTTAGAATATTGTTTATTAAATCGCAGTCGCGTATTATTGTATTATATTTTCCTGAAAATATTCTCAATGCAGTGTTTTAAATAATTTTTAAATGTATTCTGTATACAGTATTCTCCGAATACTTATTAAAAGCCAATCATATTTTACGTCCTAAATTCATATTTGTATTCGATTAAATAATAATAATAATAATAATAATAATAATATAATTACTATATTTAATAATATTGAAAACTAGAGAGAAACAAATATATTCTAAAAGTATTTGGAAAATATTAAAACATTAAGGGAATACTGAGATCACGGAGTATTCGAATACATCCTCTGAATACTTTTTTTCGAATTATTCCGAATATGTATTCCAAATACTTTTAAAAAGTACTTTACCCGCTTTTAAATATAAAATAATACTAAAACAAATACACACCTGTTGAATTCGTAATATTATGTTATACTTGAATTAAGAAAATGTACTAGTTGCTGTTATAACGCTTAAATACTAAATTAAATACTTTATTTATTTATTTCTAAACGAGTACTTCTAAGTTATCTCCGAAACTTCTGGTCGGTGGAGACTCAGTAGCGCAACCAGAAATAGAGGCCGTAAGAGATCAAACCCCGGATGAATAAAATACATTTTTTTTTATTACGAACGTGCCCTATTTTATGTACGGAGAGTCCGATTCTGAGGGAGTCCGAACCGCAGGGGCCACTGTGGCTCATCACTCTCATCCCCTTATCGTCACCTTACGATGTGTGTGAACGCGTCTGTGCTCGCCACAATATATTCCGTCCTCCCTACGGCCCTGGAATAATAACGTGGCACCGTCGCTGTAATTACGCGAATTCGCCTGCCTACTGATCTGCCCTACTGGCCGTTCGACACGAGTAGTTCCGTACGCGCCGCCTATTACCGTCATACACGACTTCGCGCGATTACGACGCGATACGATTTTCTAATCCAACGTATTTTCTTTTCTTCCAGACATTCCGCCGTAGATGAAGGGACGGTTTTAGTCCCTCACTAAAAACCTCACTCGCGCTCACATTGCACTGGGGTACTCGTCCTACAATAACGGGGCCGTTCGCCGGTCGTTTTCGGCGCGAGTTTCTTTTTCGATCGATACTCTATATGTAGTACCCACTGTTACAGCGGACGGACACCGGAAACGGCGGCACAGGTGCGACGGCCAAAAGCGGTCCCCGGAGACCGGGAAACGCGCGTGTGTGCTGCGAAGGGATCGTGGGCATTAAAATCCGCGAACAGATTACGAGGGGAGGGTGGGAAGAGCTTATAAAACGTTCCGGAAGTGTTGCAGAGAGAAGAGGGAGAAAACGGCAGAGTAGAAACGGCGGCGGGTGGGTGGTGGTGATGGTGGGGGCAGAAAGGGCGACGGCGGTTTTCCTGCGCGTTTTACCCGACCCCGTGCGGCGGCGGCGGCGGTACACGCGTGTATTAATATAATACGCGGTAAAATGTGCGCCGTGCCGCTATACGGACACGGGCGAAGAGGTTTGGCGCGCGCACCGGAGCACTAAGAGTGCATTTATCTCGCGTCACAGCTCATAAACTCAATAATAAGTCACCGTGCGTGTACACGCAGTTTGGTATAATTTTTATTTACCTCGTTTGTTTGTTTTTTTTTCTTTTCTTTTCTGTCGCGCGCATATTTTTTCGTTTTTTCGTTTTTTTTTTTTTGTCAATTACACACAGCGTTCTGCGGGCGAATACGCGTTTACGGCCATTTGCAATATAATATATAGTTAAGCGTATACTAACGCGTTATGCGTACACCACACACGCGCATAATAACGGACGCGAGACGAGCGCGTATACAAAGGAAAAAAGAAAAAAGAAGATTTTCAGAACAGAACGAGACTACGTTTTTTACAAAGGTAGCCGCGATACGCGGGATGTCGTGTGGTTGTCGCTCCGATGAATTTTACGCGGACAAAAGTTTTTCCCATTGCCGTCCGTCGCGTCGAAAACACTATATTGTACACACGTTTACGAATATTATTTATCTAAGTTTAATATGTCAGAAAAAAAAAAAAAATTACGCAGTCGTCAAACAACTACGTAATTAATATAATTACTACAAAACCAACGAATCGCTATTGCGCGTTTGAAACGGAATTCGTATCGAGTATCCCCCATTATTAGCTGAGCCGATAACATTGTAAATTATCGTTTTATAAACGGTTTTTAAAAAATGGTTTTTTTTTTTTCAAATTTTCTTTTCATAGTAATCAATAACAGTTTTCCGTTTGTCAAACAATTTTCGTTCGACGTTTTTATATTGTATAATAAAAACTCGCGTCGTTTTTTTTCTCGTCTGAATTTTTGGACGCATAGTTTTTAAAAACAAATATGTATTCCTTTTAGATTTTTGCGCTACGAAAAACGTTGATAACATTACATTAACATAAACGATACTTCGTGTTTCGTCGGCTAATTCTTCGCGGAAGATACTTGCATTGCCGGCCTTCCGAAACGCGCACTAAATAATCAGTTTTTAAACAACAGCGCTCCAACATTATGGACCTGAAAAATTGTTCTACATTTAACGTGCTATTATAAAAACTGCGACGGTTTTACGGCATTTATGCGTTAATTGTACGCCGTACGATAATATTTTCTAGACAACGGGAATATTTACTGAAAACAGGCCATGTCTCGTGCGTGACACACGATGTGTGCAAAAAAAAATAAAGAAATAATAAGCAGAAAAGAGAATGTCGTAAACGATAAACGTACAGGCAATCCGGCGCGAAAACGTTTTATTTTAATTTTTAAACACGTCGTGTTGAACGAATTTAAATATATTATTATTATTATTATTACCGCGTGGAAGGTAGAAAGTGGTCCGCGGTAGATTACTTTTCATATATATATATATATTCATATTTATACACACCGATAATCCGTTTTTTTTTTTTTTTTTAATATTACTTTTGAAATCAAATTAAAATAAACTACTTATCAGGATTAACGAGAAACATCAAGTTTAGGTTTTAACACCAGTCGGTGTACGCGTTGCGTTTTTCTTTTCTATTGAAATCGTAACGACCAACGTACAAGACAGCGAGCTACATAGATTTTATATTTTATCATATCACCGTCACTTTTTTTTTCCAACCACAAACAGGAATTAAATAAATAAAAACACTATTGATACGTCGATTTTCCATGTGTTTGTTATTCCCAATAACGCGTGTCACCACAAACTGTGCACCGGCACAGTCCGTTATTTGCTGTACAGACACGGATCGAATTAAACGTTTCGGATTTAAGTCGGATCACTTACATTTTTTGTATAATTTTTTTGATCCCGTCAACGTCTGTCGCCGCGGCTGCAGATGGAAACCTCGAACTAGTGTATGTTATTATTATTATTATTATTATTATTATTATAAAACGAGTTTTTTCCTATCGAAATTATTGTACGACAATAAAATCAAAAAATAAAATAGTTATGTAACGCGTTATTGTAGTAATACACCCGTGAATAATTTGCGTATTTTTTTTTTTTTTTATAGATTTTCAGCGTAAAAAAAATTCTGTGATATACACTATCGGAATTATGGAAATGTGTTGGACGTAACTATTTTTTTTCGCCCAAAAACTTATGATAAATCGGTGTCGTCTTTTCGCCCACGACGTTTCACATTCAACATTTTTGGATGTGAAAATTACAATACGCGTTTGATATTTACTTAATTTTCAGGTGTGTACAGTCCTCACTACAAACGACCGTTCGCTTTTCATTCGTTCGATTACATTATACAATTTTTCGGTTGATTTATTATTATTATTATTATTATTATTTTCATAAAAAATAGTTTTCTTAGAAAGTAAACGTATCGGTCTCGTACGGTTCTTAATGTTTTTTTTTTTTTTTTTAACGAATTCGTGACAAATATCACCTACCTAGTTTAAATAAATAAATAACAAACATAAATAATATTTTAAACGAAAAAATGTTGGACGTGAAACCGTGGGCGTAAAGAGAAGACTATACTTTATCGTGTCTGGGCGAATAGAGGACGTGTGGTGGAAAACATCTCCAGACTGCAACGATGATCCAAACGATTACGATCTACGAGCGGACCTACAATACGGTGAAGAAACTCCATATTCATGTGACGTTTGATTGACATTTTTTTTTTTTATGATCATATAAATACATTTTCGTCGAGAACGCGCTAACAATTAATAATAACGTTTTCGTTTTGCTTTAAATCGTTTTATATTATGAATGATTCAACGTTTTATCTTGTTTAAATCGGTTCGAGCGCGAGAATAATTTTAACGTTATCATAACTGACAATATTTTTAAGTGCCATCTTCGTGTCTTCGCAGTGAATTACACTTTGTAAATTATAATTTACACGTATAAACGGGGGAGAGGGGAGTTGTATCGGCTATGCGAATATATCGAGAGTTTAGAAAAATGTAAAAATATATTTTTACTAAACACTTTGACGATAATAATTATACGACGAATTGCTAATCGCTATAGCCTCGTGGCATTTTCGGCTCCGAAATTTGTTTGTCAGTAAATAATACACTTATAGACTTAAATAGAAAGTCTAAGGCAGAATCTTTTTGTATTTGGTGGTTACAATCTGTGCGAAAAACATTTTATAATTAAATTTGTTTATTATGAAATCGAAGTAGTCAAACCGTTAAATTTTGTGCAGAGTACTCTGTATGAGTTTGCATCTATCAAAACAAAAAAAAATGTCTAGTAGTTTAGTTTAGCCTTCAGTAATTAAATTGATTTAATTGCGATTTTTATTTAACTTTACAATATTGTTTTTAATGAAAAAATTGAAAATGCAATTTATTGGATTCGGTTATTTTTATTTTGCATTCAACGAACTATTGGAATGAGAAAAAAACGTTTGACGTTTATCCGATATTCATTATATTAAACATTGGAAAAAAAGTGGTTATTTCTATTTTTTTTTTTTTTTTTAAAGAGGTCTATTTCGCCTGGGCGGTAATACAATAAAAAAAATATATATAAAATTTCGTAATATGTTTTAATAGGACATATACTTAATAATGTTGTATGTTATTCGATAACAAAATAAAACTTTTGCACTATCGTTTATATGACAGTGCATTTATTCTCTCTATACACAATATGTACGCGATAATAAAACAGCTTTATTTATATTGAGATGTAATAATAATAAAGTTTGTCTTGGCAAACTTTCTGTAAAGTTATCCATTGAGAATGTATATACGCCGTGTAGTCGATTATTTTATTTTTGTTGTTCGAAATAAGAACTACGCAGTACACTGAGCAAACAAAAAAAATGTTTTATATACGACGAAATAAATACATATTATATTTTGTTTTATAAATATTTTTAATTCGTCCGAGTTCGCTATGACTTTCGAAACGATCCAGTATAAACCATAAGATGACAATTTTTTATTTTTATATCCGGTTTTTCGACATTACTTCCCGTTGTTCCGATAAACTTTAAACGGAACGATTTTTTTCTCTCTAAAATAGGTCTCGTCTGTTTTCTGCTTTTTATTCATATAAATTATTAGATCAGAAAGAACCGCGAAATGATTTCATGACGTGATTTATAATATAATCTTTTGTAGAAAAATAGATTTGCGTTTTTCAAGTGTTGAAATATTTTTGTTGCACATAATACTGATGTTAGACACACTACTATACGCGTGCTGACGTTCGAGAAAATTTCAAAAAAATATTTTTATTTAATTTAAAAAAAATATAATAATAATAATAATACCGATTGGAATACGAACATTTTTTTTTTTGTTTATATTAAAACCATTACACGAATACAATATTATTATTATTATTTCAATAATTTTCCGTACGCTCAGTTTTGTGAATTCCTATTAATATATTATTAAGTGGGTGTTATTTGTTTGGAAAAATCTAAAAAACCGAGTGCCGAAGGAAATCAGAGATAATCGTTGAAAATCTAAATTGATAAATTCAAAAATCGATTATCAAATGATTCATCAAATTGTCACATAAGATTCGTAGCTCATAAAAAAAAAAAAAAAAAATTACCTACTTGGAGTATAATATCGTTTTACAGTCTGGACAGAAGCCGTTTTTACATGGTACACACTATAAACGATTATTTTCATTTATCTTTCGCTTAGACGGTTCGGCGCTGAAATCAAGTAAAAGCAAATAATTTAAAAAAAAAACATTATAACGAAATAACGTAGAAAATTCGTTATTCCGTATTTTATTATATTGATTATCCGTTATTTCGTCGATTGTAACGCGTCGTACAATACTCAATACGGCCTGCATAACAATTATCTAAAACACGAATTAGAAAATTTCTATAGTGAATGCGGTTTATTTTTTTTTTTTTTTGTTTTTTTGTTACGTTTTTCAAATTAATTTCGCTTGAATGTCAAGACGCGCGACGCACTCGCATGTGGATTCGGCGCAGTGTTCATTTCTTTTCTAATCGTTCGAAAATTCGTAACGCGATTTGATCGACAATTATTGTACGTACGATAGCGCGTTCATCTCCCGGATCGGCGCGGCCTGGTCCGGTCTTCAGAAAACCCGCCGTCGCGAGACGGCCGTCAACCGACGTCGGAAGAGGAAGAGGACTTCACACGTTGAAATTCATCCTAACGTACGGATATAATATTATAAAATGTAACGCAGCGCGTTATATATTTTATATTATCATGCGATCGGCAACAGGAATTTCTTTCGGACGGATGTATCGAAACGACCGTGTGCGTACGCGTGGAATTCCAACGCGGCGAACGGTAACGGCGGAGAGAGCAGTGGAGAGACGACGGAGGGAGAAAAAACCTGCGTCATTCCGAAGTGATATCGTGACGCGAAGCGTCGATACGCCGTGCGCAGGTCGAGAGGGCAACGGTGGATTTATTTTCGTAACTTCGATTTTTTATTTTTTTTTATTATTATTATTATTATATCTCTTTCTCTCGGCTCGGCGCTCTTTTTTTTTATTTCCCCCCCCCCCCTCCTGCCCGTTATTCAATCCTGTTAAGTGATTCATTTTGTCCTCGAGACGAAAATTGTATTCGAGAAAACGAATCCCTTTGTAAACGCGCGTGGAGTTTTGTGTGTGTGTGTGTGTTTTTTTTTAAGAAATCCGTCAACGTACCGGAAAATCGATACACAACGTACGGACGAACAGAAAAAAATAAGAAGAGAATTCCAGTGTCCGAGTCTGGTCTGTCCGGGATACTATTATCGAAGGGATTTCGTGTCGGTGTGTGGTATTCGCGGGCAGCTAGAGAGAACTTTACGAGGAGCGATCTATTTTGATCCACTCTATTTGTCCCGAAAACGACGTTTCCAGCGTGAAAATCGGAAGACTGTTGCTAATTCGAGGAGGGATTTCTATTGTAACTATCGTCGAGGCCATTTTGTACACAATAATCGCCTATTAATAATAATAATAATATTACTTCGTCTATTTCAATGACATAAAATTAACGTAATGATTCGTCTTTTCTCGTTATACGCTCGCGTGTACTCTTTTTACCATTACACCTTGTTATGTACAATCAAAAAATGATTTTAAAATATTCGTACAATAAGGCCATACAGGTTACTCGTTAAACGTTACACTGCGAACCACTACAATAATACACACACACACACAAATCCTTTAGTCACTTCGAATTCACATGTTTTACAGAGTGTTGAACGAACTGAACTAAAAAAAAAAAAAAAAATTAATTTCACAAAAATTACGTATTTCCGTCCCTGTTTTTCGTTTTTATTTATTTATTTATTTTTTTTTTTTTTTAGCGCGTAAACATACTCTGACAGCGTTTTACTTCGAGAATACAGGGAATATCCTTCTAACCGTACACATTTTTCTGTCTGTATTTGAATTATAAAGTCTCGTGTAACTGCAACAATATAGTTAATATAATAAAATACAAAATATTGATCTCTCCCACTCGCGCAATCTCGTTCGCACAGCTCGCATATGCGAACATTCTTTGTCAGAATACAATCGTACTTGCCGTATACGTTGAATCGGCCGGATATATTTTTTATTTTTTTCGAATAATCGCACATTATATTATTATATATTATGTTACGAAGAGAGAGAAAGACGCAGAATAATAATAATAATAATAAAAAAAAACCCCTGATCGAGTACCACGAGAGCTTGCACAATACCGTTCAAAAACTAGTTTGTTTATGTAAACGACAACAGTATAGTAGTTAGCGTTTTTGTAAAATATACATAATACGATATATATATATATATATATATATATATATATATACATATATTATTATAAAAAAAAACTGTGTACACCTCTTACTGGACGTCTCGCGGAGATTCGTGTACAATAATATTATTGTTGATATTAAAAAACGAGAAAAAATATTATACTCATATAATATGTATTATAAATAACCGATTTCTACTAGAGACAAATTATTATACATTATTTATGTACCATACACACACGTCGCGTCAACTATACGCTATTTGAATTTTATCCACATTTGGAATTAGAAGCCGGTAGATTCTCTTTTTTCTGTCTCGCACACGCACACGTACTTCCAACGAAATTATACCGTTCGAATGAAAGGTGTGCGTGGAAATTTGAACACGGATTCCGAATCAAACGACTAGCATCGCACAGTTCATATTTACATGAAAAAAAAATAAAACATTACGGGTTTTAATAACAAGTAATTACTAACCGTACGTGACTGTAAATTATGAAATTCCTAAGTAATAATCGTTGCAAAAAAAAAAAAAATAATAATAATTTTGTTAAAACGAAACAGTCAAAACTTTTGTGTATTGTTCATTTAATTCGTACACGTGTATTTTACATCTGAAATGATTCTTGTAAAACTACGTTATTATCGAAATCAATTTACCCAGTATATATATGTACTGTTAACACTTATTTACAATTGCCTGACGCATAATTAATTTTCTCTCGGTGCTAAATTTTTTTTTATTACTAATCAAATATTATACAAAAATTATCTGAACGCTTATTCGAAATGCTAAAAAAAATTACGATATTTTTGTAACATTTTAAATACGTTTTACAAGTGATTTCAACAGATTTGACTTGTCGTCGACAGTATCCCCGGACCGTATTCCGTATGGCGTTGGCCGGGAAATCAAATCGACTTCACCGCGAGTCTTTATCAAAGATGCATAACCGATAAACTGTTTCCGATTTTGAAAGTTTGCTCGTTTTCAGCCCCCAAAAACCCTCAAAAGTTTTTATATTTCCTCGGAAAGACGAAACTTCTGAGAATCGTTTTAGTACAAATTGTGTTATGATTGTGCATTTGTGCTGCGCGAAAACCTATTTCTCCTCGTATCGCGACATTGTTTAGTTTATATATTTATAGTTATCGTTTTTTTTTCTAAAAAAATAAAATTTCAAAGTTCTTATGGATTTTTGAATATAGTAACATTATTTCTAAATTGTTTATTGAATTGTTGAACTATCCAACAGGGTATAAAATAATGACAATACGTTTAGTTTATTATATATGTACATTCATAGATCATCATAAAAAGATATTTCATTTTCTATATAACACTAAATTTAATATAATTCGAAGTCTTTAAACGTTTTACACGTTTAGTAGCTAAATATCGAATAACTCTGTTACAATATGTCTTATTATACATATTTTTTTTTTCATTATTGCAGTTATAAACTATTCACGTTTACAGTACAAATAGTTTTATAACGTCTGTTATTGATAATATTATATGTAATTATGCCTAAATATTTTTAATATATAAATTTAAATTGACTTTATTAGAAATATTTGTCATATATTATCCAAACTAAATTCATCTGAAACAATAAAATGTATTAAATAAATATTTGATTGGAATTATATGATTAAAACGTGAAATTAAATATGTCGCGACTTATTTTTACTCGTACACATTTTTAAATATGTTCCAACCTGCAATGGTGTGACCTATTAACACTTTAGAGATCTACAATTATAATATGAATAACGTGTAATTACTACTTATTGTCATATATTACTCGTATTTTTTAACAAAACGTACTTTACGTACATGCTAAAAAGACGTGAAATATTTTCTTGTAAACAGAGTTATAAGTTAAGTTACAAGTCTAAACTTTTAAACAGTATTAATCTTCACCATTCGTCTTTAAGTTGGATAATATCTAATTATGACGAAACACCCTTTATTTCAACGCATTATATCTATTTTTGAGAATCCTCCACAAACCTTCAATGGTTTCTATATTCGGATCTACGAAACATTTTTGGTAATTAATTGTAGGACGAGGACTCATTCTGCATCACATAAAGAATGTAATAATATTTCCATTCATCGTCTGTAAATAATTGAACCACAAATCAAAAATCAAAATACGAGAAGAATACAAACAGAATAAGTTCCATTTATTTTTCTTTTTTTAATCGAATTTTTATTATACATTTATGCGAAAGATTTATCGAAACTCTATAATATGTACTATTTTTCGATGTAATCGCCTAGCTTATTTTGAGTAACCGGAAACGAACAACGAAATCCCCTTCTTATACAAACTTCCCACCGTCTTCTTTGTCCAATTATTTACCGCCTCAGTAACTTCCTCGTATTCTTGGCAGCGAATTCCCCTAATGCTCTTTTCAATTTGATAAATAAATAACAGTCCGAAGTAGATAAATCATGACGGTATAGGAGGGGAGGAATGAGTAAGGACATCCTGACCAACTTGATTCAAATGATCAGTCGTGACACGGACGCAAACTTTATGAAAATCGAGTTTTTAAAAAACACTCTCATAGAGATTAACTGATCTTCACAGACGAGATTTTTTTTAACGGCTTAAGGTCGGGACACACATGCCCGCACCGTATCCGATCCGCGTATCGGCCGAGTGTTGACCGTCACTCGGTGAATGAATAGTTCAATGATATAAATAGCAATAGTTCACACATCACCGTATCACGGCCGAGCGCAGTCGCCGCACCGAGACAGGACCGAGCGCGATTAAAATATTTTAATAAATTACGTTGACGGTGCGGGCTCGGCGTCTGTCAGTTTATGTTTTCAGTGTAGTTTAGTTCCTTACGTCTAGTTGTTTACGAAGCAAATATCATCTATTAGATGAATGCATTGTGTACCCACATTTTATTTTTTCTTGTATGTTGACTTTTCCATTTCTCGTCTTCTTCTTCTAACGCAAGCGCTATAATAGCTAACTCACTATTTTTAAAACTTTTAAACATAATTTTGACATCCGCCCTGGTCAAAATACTGAAACAAACTGAAACAGCGCTACTGGACATCCTGACCAACTTGATTCAAATGATCAGTCGTGACACGGACGCAAACTTTATGAAAATCGAGTTTTTAAAAAACACTCTCATAGAGATTAACTGATCTTCACAGACGAGATTTTTTTTAACGGCTTAGTCGTTAGCGATAAGTCCAACTCACTGTCATCTTCAATATCATACATTCACGTATCCAATACCTCACAATTGATTCACTACCCGAACACAAAATCAAGTTGCCCGCGACTTTCCGATGTTTTTTAATACCGCGAATGTAAGGAAACCGAACGACACTCGTGTCGCAGACATTCAGTGTTTAATTTAACGGGCATTATTCAGACACATTTTGCGTAATTCTAAGCAGAAAATTCGCAGGTTCTAATTTAAGAAATGCACGGTTGTAAATTTTAACGAGGTTTTACGATTTCTCTTATAATCTGTAATAATTTTATTGTTGTAACATTTATTAATTATTTTAATCACATTATTATACATATTATAAATATAATTTTTTGTTTTTAATGTTAAAAAAGAGTTCATAGAAAAAAAAAGGCATACCTAATTCTTTATTTATCCATATTTTAAACATCTAAACCCGCATTACTTCTATCCCTCCGTTTGTGAATGGGAAAGGACAGTGTAACAAGATAATATAGTGGCGAAGAGATGAAGGGGAAAAGTAGGAAGGAGAGCACTCTAAGTCAAACGTACTATTGAAAAAAAAAACATTTACGAGCATTACTGATCACTACTACAGGCATCGTTATCGTTCTACTCAAAGGAGAGCGTCTTCTTTAACACGCACTATTTCTAACATTTAGAGAAAAACTTTCCTCTGACTGTATACGGGGAACACGTCTCGTACGAAAATTCTGACTTATAAAAATTAGTCTGTACGTGGAATTTTGGTTAAATATTTTTTTTTTTTTTTTACCGGAAAAATTGTAAATAAACAATATTGAAAATCGCAACAACAAACAACTTTAAAAAAAAAACCAATTAGATGAGGAGCGTTTGGTTTAAGCGACGCGGTGTTGATTAGAAAAAATACGATCGTGTTTGACGTTTTTATCGTTTTACGTGCTCGCACGACGTGGCATCATCGCGTAAAAGTGGTCTGGCGAACACGACGTATACGACCGCACACGAATAACTAATAATAATAATAATAATAATTAATGGGACACGTTGGCAAATGGGAAAATAATTCAAATTCATCGATAATAATCGCGCTTGTGACACGATTAAAGTAACGTACCGAACGCTTCTCGTCCGTCGGAGTCACCGCTTCAGTACGTTCTTGCTCTTCTTCGCGTCTTTTCTGATCGATGACCTTCCGCGCGGACAAACGCGTTTGACGACAGAACCGAAACGGCAAAAAAACCAAAAACCATCACATCACACGTATACGATGTTTGGTAGGTGACGTAAGGCTGCTCAGGTCGACTTGATAGATACGACCGTCAAATCGATTTATGTAAATTCGCTATAATGTAATGGGATTCACGCCCGAAACACATCTTATTGTATACGACGCGTTTCATACGCGCAGCGTTCAGAGATTTACACGACGATAGTGTTATTGTAAATTTAATGTTTTCTATACAGAAATGTCGAAAAATAATTTTGCACAGCTAGTGTAGAATACGAGTATTTATTTTCCAGTGCTGGGAAGGAACGCGCTCAAAAAAGGAAACGAGTTCCTTTGGTTTCGTTCAATTTTCAGGAACGCATCGAGAACGAAGTTTTTTAGACGACGAAGGAACGTATTGGAATTTCGTTTTTTTTTCGTTCCTTATTTTCTTAAATATAATTTTTAAAAGTTTTAGAATTCAGAAAAAAGTTGTACTGTTGTGTTTAAATGTTTGAAAAAAAAACATGAACGCACAGTGAAACAAAACGCGCGTTACGAGATGAAAATTAATTAATCGTTCAATTTTAATTTCTTGCGAGGGGTCGATTTTCTGAGATTACATTTTTTACTAGACCATAATTATCGCTATTAATTACCCGACTTCACTCGTGAACAATTTTAACAGCTGTTTGTAGCCAAAATTATCCAGGTTACGATGCTATTATGATATAAATTATTCAACGTAGATACTGAATTATTGTGGTCTGCGCTGGACGTCGAATAAAACATCCTCTATATCCCTGCTTAAAAACGGAATTTCAAATTACATAATATAATAGTGTCCTATAGTCCTTAAACACATACGAATACTATTGAGCATTCCTATTAAACGCATTTTCCTAGCACTGTTAAAATATCCTTTTTGGTATTATACGAGTTTGAGTAATAAAAAAAAACCAATAGACAAAAAAATGTATATTACTTTTTGTTTTTCTCGAATGAAAACGTATAGATTATTACAAAACTAATTTCGAACATTACTTATACAGCAGCGTCCTTACCGTTTATCAATTCGGCCCTACAACCGGTGGATACTGTAATTGAATTGCGAGAGGTACACCCCGTTTATTTTTCAATTATATGTGGGCACTATTTTTTCATAGAGAAACGCAAGAAACGTGTTATTGTGCTTTTATTAAAACATGATATTTCACTATTAACTATACTTCGAAATAACTAAAAGAAAATCATAAAGAAAGACCGGGCTCGGTCATTTATTTTGTTGCACAATTTTTCAGGCCGAACCGAGTTGGACTTAATAAAAAAAACTATCAGAACCGAAAAAAAATCTAAATTTAAATCTAATTCTACATTTTTAGCACTTATTTTCGGACTGGACAGAGCCAAAAGTGTTGGAGCCTTTACAAGTCTATAACGCGCGATTTTCTATGTTTATAATAAATACCGAACGAGTTCGCTGGCTGATTACAATACATATTGTTATAGCGGTCAGTGATACGTTATATACGTTGATAAATAAAAATAATTAATTGTATTGTGTTTATTAAAATTTAAAAGCGAATTGAATAATCTAAAGAAAAAAACAAAAGAAAAAAAATTTTAACAAAATTTCGCATTAAACAGCAAACATCGAAATTGTTCAGTGCGTGCAACAGTAGACATGGACAAGATCAAGAAATGCGTGGGCGAGATAACGAAATTGCTTCACCGGATCAAGGAACCGGAGCATCTGTCGAACGTGAACGATTGGGTGGTGAAATTGACTACGGGCGAGCCGAGCGGCCGTAAGACGGACTATTTGCGGCTGCTGGAGTACATGTTGAAGAGCGGCGACGACGAAGGCGTGCAGGAGCCGTTCACGAGCCCGCCGCCGGACGGCCCGCTACAGACGGGCCTCAGTGGACTGGCCAGGCCACCGAGGACGAGCTCGCTCGCGGCCGGCGGTGGCGGTGGCGGTGGCTGCGACAGCGATGAAACGACGGCGACTGACGACGACGACGACGACGACGACGATTCCATCACGTGCAGCGGTTCCACGGCGGCGACGACGACGTTGCCGGCCGACGACTGTCCGGACGAACCCCGTGGAAAGGAAATTTCCACGGTTTCCGCCTGTCCGGAGCTGATCGACCTGATTTGCAATACGGACGCGGAGACGGCGTCGCTGCAGCAGTTCATGGCGAACGCGCAGCAGTACCTGTGCGATAACGGTCAGCTGATGAAGCGCATAGCCGACCTGTTGCTCGGAGAGTTCGGACGTTCGGCCGCGGCCGCGTTCGATGAACACGTGCACGAGATCGGCGAGGCTCTGGCCAAGGAACAGGTCGCGTTATTGCTCCGATACCGAAACAACGCGCAGCGGATGATCAGCCGCGCGCAGATACTCCAGGACCACGTGCGAGAGCTGTTGCCGACGTTCCGATACAACGAGTTCGCGATCTACCCGGAGGCGCACATCAAACGGGTCGTGAAGACGAAGAGGAAAAAGGCGGCAGAGCTATCCGCTGTGCCGCCGGGTCGACGAGAGAAGTGCGACAATAACATTGACGTTGGCGTTCGCGTCGACGTCGACGTTGACGTTGACGTTGACGTCGACATCGATGACAACCAGGACGAAGCGGCCGCGGCGGAGGCGCAGCTGGAGAAAAACGTGCAATGCGAGCTGGACCGGCTCCAGTCCGAGATGGAACAGGCCGACTGTGAGAACGTGACGCTCAAGAACCGATACGGGTCGATCTTGGCCGCCATCGACATGGCCAACAGGACGATTACCGCCGACGAATGTCGGCTCGAGAAGCTGAAATGCGAGGGGAAAGTCGAACTGGACCAGCTACGAAAACGTTCTGCCGAACACATGGCACTCATCGATGACCTCATGGAGAAGGTTCGGCATACGCCACTCGGCTCTAATGACGTGTCCAAGTGTTTGTGACACGAGTGTCTTATATACGAATAAAAAATTCCGCTGCGATTTGATTGGAACGTTACACAGTGAGGTTTTTCGAAAGTTTTGAGATTTTCATGTGTATATAATATATATATATAGTCACCTTCTCGTCGGGCGGGCATATTTTACGAAAAACTTTTTTTTTATGTCCTGGAAAATTCTCCGTCCTCTCCAAAATCGGTATATTAGTAGCGTTTGAATTCCACTCAAAACACGCCTTGAATTGGCATACGACGATTGAGTTAAGTTGTCCGTTAAACGTCCTTACACGCACACAAATCAAAACGATAATGATAAATTTGTAACCCAACGAATCAATTGTAAGTAATCACTCATCGGATCGAAAATATTATTGCGGAGGAAATTTATCAAGGTATCCGCTGATAAATTTCGTTGCTTGCATGATTCATATCACCGTCCTCTGCCAGTGGCAAAACGAGTTTAGTATCAACAAATTTCATTTCTACGTTTTGGTTTTTAAATAAAAAACCGGCATAATTCTTGTTTAGCTTCCAAAATAAATTTTTTGTTTTGCGAAAATCAGTGTCATTAAATATATATTCTTCACGAGACTTACTACATAGTCGTTTATAATTTTAATAATATATACGAAAAAAATCACTAAAATCTTTTGAATACTATATTAAATTTATTCCGGGGTTTATTTTTCAATAGAGTTTCCTCTGTAAATGTTTATAAATACGAGTATTTTATTAGGATACAAAAGAAAATACATATAACTTCCTCCATTATTTCTTTTTTAAAAATTAAGCGGATTGATTTTATAATAATATAACAATTTTTATATATTTATATTACTTATTTATTGACGGAGAAAAACAACTACATTTATAAAAAAAAAACCCCCCCCCCCATTATAATATATGACATGTGCAGAATTTAACAATAATTACATTGAGCTTACAGCTGGTTCACGGTAATAAATTTCATTTTCTAAAATTATAACAAGCTAACAATATATATTGCATTATAATACAAAAATTAACAATTCGATTAAAATTAGTATTTCATATTATTTCCTACAGTGCATATGATTCACAGCATAAATACATATGTTTTAGAGACGTTATTCATATGAACTTGATTCCTAGTGGATTTAGAATTAATTCGAAAATGTAAGCATTCCGACAAATAAGGTCAACCGATCGAGTTATTTTAATTATTTTAATGAAAATATATCGTGTAGACTACTTCTTCTCTCATTTAAAGTGATTTTGAATTGAAAAAATAAGACACAGTTATATAACCAGAATGACGTGGACGTTCGACTTTAAATTTGAAAGACGAAAAACGTAAAAAAAAAAAACGATTTTGAATTGCTTCGGGATTCTGAATTATACTGAGATCGTTTAATGATCAAATAAGAGGAGATAACGAATGAAATATATATATTAAAAAAAACAAAACACTGAGATAACATTAAAATCACGACACGTGCGAGTTATGAATCTCAGAATTGAAAGAGCCTGGTAATCGTTTGAAATCTTTTCAATACGATTATTGAAAATAAAACTCCTATTTCGAATCGAAAACGGTTTCTGAATTGTTAAAAGAATCGAATGATTGCGAAGAAATATTATTTATTTAATATATAAGTAAACACGTATATTTTTACAATATATTTTTTTAACATAAAACACGAAAACGCGGCTCGGAATCGCGATATTATTCGTATACGGGTCAGGTATACAGTGACGTAATCAGAAAATAGTCAAAATAGGATGGGGTTATAAAATAAATAAATGCGTATAATTTAATGGTGTGTCAAACTCACAACACATTATTTTGACAAGATGACATTTTTTCTAATAAAAACGGGAAAAACGCGATTTCGTCAAAATTCGTTAAAACTGGCTTTGCGGAAAAATGGTTAGTGAAAATGTTTCATGAAAATGTTTTCCAATTTTAGAATAATTATAACAGTTATTGGATGTTAAGATTTTTAAGCCATAGTAAAGGGTTTTAAGGGCTGAATATTGTATACAACATATGTCTTACGTTACTTCAATTTATAATCAAAAAAAATCTTCAAAGTCACAGTTTTCTTTTTCTATTACTATTTTAATATTTTCCACAAAGCGTATTATTTTATTATGTTTTTTTTTAATTTTGAGTTTTCAGTTAGGAATTAGATCTGGATAACTCCAATAAATCTTTCATAGTTTACTACTTTTCTTTTTTGTCTTTAAACACTTTTGCTTTTAGTGCTCGAACGATCTGTTGGTTGATTTTTCCCTCATAATTTGTTCCTGAAGCCTAACGAAAAACAACAAAAAAAACTTCCCATGAAATTATTAACATGTTCGTTTTAGACACTGTCAGCTTTTGTAAGCTCAAATTTTGTAACACACGCTTGGGGATACATATAATATTCTCATATCCATTAATCATAATAAACTACTAGCGTGACAACTCATATTCATTTTTCGAACATTATAATTTATCATTGCTTTCAAATTCAAAATAATAATAATAAAACATTAAAATCTCTGTCCCAAAGTGTCCCACTCGAACTAAAATCCACAGCAAAATGGTTTTTTTTCATTCTGATATAACGATACACGGTTATTTTATTCTTAACTGGTCTGGAATTTTTTTAAATTTATTTTAATTAAAAAAAATATTCCTTCTAAAGTGTACTACTGGAATAATTATCTGAAAACAAAATTATCTTTTTTACCTAGTTTTCGCAATTATATCGTTATATTTATTATAATTTTCAACGCTTCAGATAAAGAAAATACTAATGGAAAAAAAAAGAAATTTTCGAACCCAGTGTTACCACGTGTTAACATGAAATATTATATTACATTCACATAAATTATTAAGTATTATACGAAAATGAATTATTTATTGTATCATAATGACCTTATACAATAATATATAAACGTTTTTATTCGAACTTCTAACAAATAACGCGCATAACGAATTTTCGCTGTATTCGATAAACGGCACTAATAGATCTTAAGGCACGGTGAAAATTAAATTGACGGTGAAATACGTTATGCTATCGTAAAAAAAAAAAACTATGAAATAAAATTACGCGGTTTTCATTAAGTATTTTATAATAATGCAACGAAAACGATTACGATAATAATATTATATATTATATATAATAATATATATATATATATATATATATAGAGAGAGAGAGAGAGAGAGAGAGAGAGAATGACGTCTTATAAAAACGTTACGAGTTTTAAACCGATGTTTATAATAATATTTATGGCGAATTACATTATTCGGTATCGCCAAGTCTCAAATCATTTTCGAACGAAATGTAAATTTTTTTAATTTATAGCCATGCGTTTATTCCGTTTGTTTGTTTGCTTTTAATGACGGAATGATAGATCAAAATAATAATGACAAATTACAATTCGGAGACAATGCGCGTTTCCATATATTTTATAGGATAATATGAAGTTACAATTGATAAATTAAACGACAAGAGCTATAGGCGTGACAGGAAACTAATGTAAATTATACAATCGAGTGATTGATTATTATTATTATTATTATTATTGACTTCGAAAAACTGTCAATCGGCTGTGGTGGTCTCTCTTTCCCTAACCGTCACTACTCTACGAGTACGGCATATTATGGCACGCTATATTATAATAATGTCGGCCACGTCCATGTAGTAATGGATGGGCAAAAATAAAAATGAATTATAAAAATATATTTCAAATACAATATATATATATATATATATATACATATATATATATATATATATTGACGTTTTGAAATATTGTCGACGACAATAATCGACCGCAACAATTAATAATATAAGGAAATAATATTAATGGAAGACTAAGATGTCTCGGTCGATTTTATTTATATCTTTTTTTTTTTAAGAGATTCGAAAATCGAATTTTTTTTTTTATTATAGTTTTCATAATTATCAGCTAGATAATAATTGTAGTCGATTTTTTTCTAATTCCAAAACACTCCGTTTTCCCCCTCGATTTCAACAACTAACCAGTTCTTGTCTTAGAAAAATCAATACCTTTTCCCATTACAATCCTGTGAACTGGTGTATGATTAAATTTAAAACGAATATTACGATTATTTGTGGCCAATACGACGAAAATTAATTTTCGACTTCATCTCCACAGTATATCACAATGAGTAAAAAAAAAAAAAATCTGTTTTTTTGCCCAACTATCGCTATAAAAAAACATAACGCGGATAAAACGTCATTATAATGCTACGTCTGTATTCTGCGAGTAAATTAAATCGATACGAGACGTATTCGAATATTCATCAAAAATCTAATAATATATTCGAATACACGAATATATTATATGGGCTGTATAAAAGTGGTTTCGGGATGGTAAAACGTATCCGCGTCTCACGGTCGTTATTATTTCAATTATTTCCGATACTCGCGAATCACGTTTTTACAGTGTTATTCGAATGGGTTTCAGTATGTGCGGAGACCGTGTACTGGAACACAGCGTATCGGATTGCCAAACGTACAGAAAAACGATTATTATTATTATTATTAATCGTCAACATTTAAAAACGAAACGTTATTTGGATTACGCGTTTGGAAGCCGTCGAATGCGTTTTCTGTTCGCGAAATTGATCATTTCCCGCGTGATTTATGCGCGATTAATGTTTTCCCGTCGATCGCATGACGTATTGCGGGGAACTCTCGAAATTCCTTCTCTAGCCCCGCGTGTGTTACAACTAACATAATGCACGTGCGCGAACGCGCGTTGATAAAAACCGATGATAAAACACGAGGAACGAAAACCGTATTTCGTTTTGAAAACGGCTGAATGTAATAAAAAAAAAAAAAAAAAAAAACGTTTTTCTCTTTTGATTGACGACAAAATACACCGATTTCGAAACGCGTAGGAATTACAACAAATTATTATTATTATTACAGGGATTTCGTTATTTGTTTTAAATGTACATTCGTGCGTAAACGATAAAATATGCGCTTTCGTTCAATCCCCCCCGTCCATCGTTTTGTGTATAGGTATACACACACACACACACGCAATCAACGATTTCCGCGCGTAAAATAACTTCCGATAGTAATTTGTGAATAAAATAATCCGATTATCTCAGATCCTCCTCCCCCCGTTCGTTTCTAATGCTCCGTTTCGCTGAACAATTAGTGTATATCATCTCCCTTGTTGTTGCGATGATTTCGCATCAAAAGAGCGTCCACGAGAGTTTATAAGATTCCCCCTCGTCTCTCATTGTCGAGGGCAAATAAAACGCCGCCGTTGTTTGTTTGTCGATCGTAATTTTTTCTTTTTTTTTGAGAAATATAATTTTATAATCTCCCGTAAACGCGCGTGTAAATTATTTCAAAACGAATCCGTGAAAAAATGCGTTTCGTCTCGTTCGTCGTAAGCGCGTAATACAAATATTGTATTGGAATCGTTTGCGTAACGCGCATATTCACCGAATTCATATTTTATAATGGAAAATTTTTTTTTTTTTTTTTATAATCGTGTCTCTCCTCCGATTATGTTTTTCGATTAGTAAATCCGTTGTTGTTAGCCACGGGGAATCGATTTTAAATCGAGCACTCGGAATTAATCGCTGTCATTTGGAAAAAATAAAACACACATTTTTTGAAAGTTTAATAACTCGTTCCTTTCGCAATTAAAAAATTAAAAATTATGTACGTATGTCGTATATATATATGTATAAACATTTTCTTTTTGAATATTATGTTCATTGTAATACCGAAATTGTCAACGTTAGCTTCTTACGTCCCTGAGATTGGATTTTAATGGCGCATAAACAGAACTGACGACACCACGAGGGGGTGGTAGTGATAATAAAATGAAAATTATGTCAAAAAATTTCTTTGCGTTACCACACGTCGGCGGGAACCACTGGATTTCGTTAACGAAAAGACGCGCATTATGTAATTATTGATTTTTTTTGTTTAATTTTCAATTACAAGCACGTTCAAAAAACACGCAATGTGTCTTTGGAAAGAAGAAAGGAAAAAGTTTTCCATAAAAATTATGTGCGCAGTCCGCCGGTATGATTCCGCCGTCGTAATCCACTCTCGATATTCGATCGTTTTGTACTGATGTGATATTGTATGTCTATGAGCGCAATACAACGCGGTTTTTGTTTTTAAATAATATCAACGCGATTTGTGGTTAACAGAGTCGACGTCTACGACGTAATCGTGCGGGAAACATACGGCTAATACGGCTTCGTCGAAGAACTCATTATATTTTCGAATGATTTAATGTTTATTTTCGCTTCCTCTCCGAATATTCGCGAGTTTTTTTTTCTTTTTTTACGAAAATAGTAAAAACATTCCCACCAGACACTTGGATTTCGCATAACGCGGACAATTGTGTCGCACGAGTAAGCGGATCGGAAAATAACACCGCATCGTCACCGTTTTATACGTAATATACCTATTGCGGTAAATAATATTGTTGTCTGCGTGATACGCGTACAGAGACGCGTCGATTTCCACCAAATTACATAATATTTTCCGAATATATTCATATAATAATTTCGCGTCGGTGTTTAGACATTAAAACGATATGATACGGTATGTTGTGATTGAAAACGAGTTTACAGGACTTTTAATTCTAAAATCGTATCTTTTTTTTTTCTTTTACCATTTCTACACGCGCGTTTCCACGATCGTTTTCATTTTATTTACCGTTAAATATTTTTAAATTGTGTTGGGATTTTATGGGTAATCTATGCGTTGAAAATTCAATGTGTATCAGAGCACATTTCGTACTGCGTTTTATTCCTTCTCGACAATTCGATGGCGTAACATTTTTAATTCGGTGTGCGGATAATAAATTGAAAAAAAAAAAACGCGCGCGCGCATTTATATTACATTTTTTTTTTTTTTATACGAAATATCACAAATCGACTGTGTGAATCGATTGTACAAAAATATATCGCGACTGGTAGAGAAACACGTCATTATAGTCGTATTAATCGACTGTTCGTCGTTCGACGTGCGATTCGAAATCATAAATTTATAACAAACCGAGTGGTTTTATCGAGAACACCGTTCGAAACGATCGAACATTAACGATTGTTTCTCCTACGAATAGGTCGGAAAACTACTGTCGTATTTCCGTAGGAACGTGGGATACGTTGACCGCAGTGTACGACGCAGCAGCAACTTCTACGAACACAAATCTCGCGGTCGTCGGATTTCCATTCCGTCGCCGCGCGTCAGTCGTGTTTAGAAAAATCGCCGAACGCTACGGCAACGCATTTATCATTTTAACACGGGATTCGTTAAAAACGATTGTTAGAAAATTTGAAAACACGCAAATTGGGCTAAGTGGGAGGAAAAATCACCGGAGCCCCCCCGGTGTCGTTGTGGTTTAGACGCGTGTAACACGAGCGTCGTTTCACGTGTAATTTATGTGGTCCATTATTATGTGGCAACCAACGACATGACGTTTGTGTGCGCGTCCGCGCCGAGTCGAGACGACTGTATTACACGTGGTGACGCGTACGCAGGACTCCCATCAGCAAACATTGTTATTATTATTATTATTAATATTATTATTATTATTATTATTATTATTATTATTATTATTATTATTATTATTATTATTATTATTATTATTATTATTATTATTATTATTATTATTATTATTATTATTATTATTATTATTATTAATATTATTATTATTATTATTATTATTATTATTATTATTATTATTATTATTATTATTATTATTTAATCTTCGTAATCCATGCCGAAAGCGTAAAGATCGATAGCGAAACGCGATCATCTCGGTTCCGCGGGGCTGTCGGCGATCGGAAAAACATTTAAAAACCGATTTTCGACAGAGTTTTCCCGTTCCGTTCGTATAATATCACACGCAGCGCCGTATTACCGCTTAGGCTGTGTAGGCTAAAGCCTAGGGCGGCAAATTTTTTTTTTTTTGATGTGACCAAAAAACCACGTTGAGATATTATTTTTAGACATAAAATTTATTTCAGCCTATGGGCGGCATAAACCTTAATCCGGCCCTGATCACACGCATGCAAACGACGCGTCGACTGCCCCGCGTGTGGCATACGGGTTATTATTATGATTTTTTTCTACTCACAACAAATTTCCCGTTCGCGTATTTTCACCCCGAAATTTCAAATGAAAATAAATAAAATCGTTTTAGTTTTTTTGTTGTAAATTTTTTTCATAAGACATTCCGGCATGAAAAATTCGGAGATCGTGTCGAAATAATGTACAACTGTACATTATTTTGACACGGTCTTTGAGTGGTCTCCATATGGAGAACACACGAGTCCGCTGTTCCTTAAACTCAACGTTTCGGTGCCATTGACGTACACAGTCGGTGTTCAGCGTCTGAACGACTATTATTTATTTGTGAAAGAGAGAAAAACGAACGTATTTCACGACCGTTTAAATACTTTTCCTTTCTATATTATGTTATTTATTTGTTTTTTTTTTTTACGTAAATTACACTTAAAATACGCTCTTTTGTCGGTACCGGCAATTTATCAACACTTATACGTCAAAAATAAAATTAAAACGAGTCCCCGAGACGGTTACCGTTAGTGATTTTATTAAAAACATAATCCAATCGATTACAATTTAAGTTTCTCGTATACACAATATTATAATAACGTGTATATTATAATTTATAATGATTACAATACTTATTTTATAAACGCTTATATACGTATATATACACGAGTGCATAAACGATATTAACGTTGTGTTTCCATTGAATTTTGTTTTAATGAACGCGTCGGTTATTACCGGCGACATGCAGATAAAAAGCTTAACTAATTCTTATATAGTTTCATCAATCAATTTTAATGATTTTGTCCTCGATGTATTCTATTTAATTCTCGTCGGTCTTGAACATCCGCTCATTATCACATTACGCGCCGACATCCACTCATCTCCTTTTTACATAAATTAAGTTTTCTTTTTTTTTTTTTTTTAAGTAAATCACCACATCAAATATAATCGCGAATAAATTACCTTATCCTTACGTAATTCTATTTGGACGTGTTGGAATCTTTTTTTTTCTAGTTCAATTTCTATGACGATTCCACAGTTTTAATGTAATTTTTAACCTGGAAACTGAAAATAAATTATAAAACAGACCCGTGAGAAAAAAAATCCATACAATCTCTAAGAGAACTCATCTCGAAGAGTTTTTTCAACATCACCCCCTGAAGTTTGAACACAAACTGTTTATATAATAATAATAATAATAATAATAATAATAATAATAATAATAATAATAATAATAATAATAATAATTAAACACGATTTTTAGATCAATTTTAAATACCGACATTAAATATCGAAATCAAAAAACCCGTTAATATTATAATAAAATATAATCATTTTATATACAAAAAGGATATTGTTATTGTTATTGTCTCACGGGCATGAAATATGTACATAGAATTTAGATGAGTATTTAGTTTCATAATCCGTGGTGTTTAACAATAGTAAGTAAAAAAAAATATTTTCTTTTAAATAAATAATTAGTAATTTTATGCTTTATAATAAAATAATAAAAACATTAAGAAAGAACTCGTTATTAATATAATAAACTCATTTACGTATTAAATAAAATCAATAAGTATTAAAAAAAAAATCAAAAGTATTGATTAGTTGTAAACAATAATAATTAATTATATATTATTATTATTATTATTTACATTTACCACCGATTTCGTTTAAAAGTTCATCATCGGGTACGACAGGAAAAAGAAAATTCAATCGGTACCTACTTTATAATATTCGTTAGCTTTAATATTTATTTACTTATATAAAAAAATGTTCTTATTTTTTTTTAAATTGATATTCATAACTATATTTATAAGTGTTATAGTAGTATTACAACCCAGTATTAAACGCAAAATCATAAAAGTAAAATCTATGTGAAAAATCGAAATCATAACGTCATACTATGTTTTAAATCAAATCTTGAGTTCTGAATAAAACCGAAATCCTGAGAATCTCACTTTTTGAATGATGGTTCATGTTTTAGGACTTTTTCTGATTCCATGGCTACAAAATTTATAACAATTGAATCATTTCTTTTATGATTAAATCGTAATAAAATATATTTCATTATGACTTTAATTTTAACAATTTTATCTATTTGGTTGGAATGATATATTATTAAAAACTATGAATTATTTATGACTACAAACCTACCCCTTCTTCTGTCGCTTACGGATAATTCAGTACACATATTTACTTAAAAATTGAAATAAAAACAATATAATAATTATTAAAATATATGGTAACGTTTTACTACATTATAGTTCAGTTAACAATAGATACCTTATGCGTGAATATTTTACTTTTGTGTGAACGTTCCACTTTCCAATAATAATGTTATTAAATCATTGAGTATATTTCAAATTATCTCGTCGCGATTTCTAATATTAAACGAACTTTATAAATGTGTTCTTAACAAATATTTGATGTTTCACATGCACCACGTTATACATCGATTTTCGTATTCACATCATATCCATTTTGTGCCTAAAATGATAACTCTTGAGTCTAGAGAGTTATATAGATTTCTTTTGAATGCAAACAATTTGTTACCCAATAGAAAAATACAATAATCGGCGTTGTGTGTTCAATCAATGTGTAATCATTTAAACAAAAAATACTATGGCTTAACAATTACAAGTAAGAATAAAAAAAAGAACAATAAATACAAAGAAAAATAACACTAGAATTGTGTTGATAACACTGAATCGTACTATACGAAAGAAAAAAAAATTTTGGAAATTCAATATATACAATTGAAATTCTAAATCAGAAAGCCAGAGATCAAAATAAATGATATGATGGTGCAAAAATTTCGGGCGATTGATCTAGAATTAGGTTGAGAAAAAAAGAAGGATTAATGCTATGAGTAAGAAGATAATTATAAGACATTTTGTAAAAAATCGTGAAATGTACATTGAGGAGGAAAAAGCAATCGACAAAGGAACATCTGAAGATTACGTCCAATTCATAAATGCGAGGAATGACTTTTCTGAGAAATTTCGATTCCAAAACAATGGCAACAGTAGAGTAATATAAATGACAATTATCGAGACGCATCAAGAAAACTAACGAAAAAATTACACGTATAATTTATCCCAGATGCTCAAATAATAATCGTTTTTCACGATCATTAACTTAACATCGAAATTAAAATTATTTATTTCACGATCAACAATGACCTACAAAGGTACCCATATGAAATATAGTATGTAATTTGTATTATTTAATTAAATTGAATATCTATTTTATACATAAAATTGTGCCTTTACGGAAACTAGGACGTATTTTTCTGGAGGAATGAAAACGATTGCGGAGAAACGAGTTCATTTCCCCAAACCTGGAGCAAGAACGGAACAGGAATTCCTTTTTATTAACTAAGTGAACTCGTTCGTTTTTATCGTTATTTGCATACGTAAATATTACGTTAAATGAACCGAAAAATCGTTGTGTGCACCGGAACCGAAATCAATACGTTTGTAAAATTGCGAAGTGCACGCCGTGCGTCTATTCGTTTCGAAATGATCGTTTTGCGTTCAAACATAAATAATAAATCGATCGGCTTCATAGGCGTGTCTACGGGGGAGGCAGAGTCCCCAGTGACTTAATTCTTGGCCTATTGGCTTATAATCTACCACTGGTTGAAACTATAAATGTTAAACAGCTATCAGTTTGTTTTAATATTTTATTCACGATTATATAGACATAATCGTAATACACAGATAATCAATACTATACAGTAGTATACATGTCTATGTCGTAATAATTAGTTTCAAAATTTTCAGTATCAATTTGTTAAACATTATATCACAGATAACATAAAATCTGTGAAAATTTACATATTTATATAATTTGTGTAATAACTGTAATAAGATGTGTAGAGAAGGTTGATGCTTAGTTGATAAAATATTTATAAAATTAACTAAGTAGCACATTAATTGATTGGCCTTATTTATTAGTTGTAATAGGAAACCAATTTTAAGATCAAGACAATCTTTAATTTTTCGGGGTGAAAAAATTCCAGATGCTATATAATTGCCATACAACAACAAAAAACGTCACATATATAGATATAGAATATAAATCGCTGTGGTAAGTAAAAAATTTTAATTTTATAACTGGCCTCCTCAGTCATGTAGGTCTGGACACGCTTATGATCGGCTTTCAAATGAAATTTTCTTCGAACAACGCGAAAGTATTAAAACCGGGCCGTCTGGAAACGTATAAATCGTTGCCTGCGCGCGAAGTAATGATTACAATAATAATGGATAATGCGTTAAAAAAAAAAAAAAATCCCCGTATTCGCGTGTCCGGACAAAACGTAATCTACGAAAATGGATTGAAGGGATTTTTTCCCTTAAATCTGTCGTACGCGTGTTATATACACTCTGCGGACCGAAAAACCAAATCATTACAAATAATAAAATATTTCGTAGTGAAATTAAAACAAAACACGTTTGCCGCCGACCATTTACTACCCATAAACAACCGCGAATAAACTATGTCGATTCTGTTAAAAGTTCGACAAGAAAAAATTAATAATATTCAATTTATCCGAAAAATGTATTATAGCCCTCCAAATCCGCGGACGTGAGTAATTTTAAAAACACCGTTCGTCTAATCATTAACGTTATTATAGTCGATGAAATAATAGCTGACCGATCGATCGTCGCAAAAACAAATTATTATCTATTCCATTAGTAACCGGTCGACCGGTAAAATCGTTCGCAAATAAAATAAAACGATTTCGCATTCCGATTTGCCGGAAAATTATTGGCGCGAGGTGAACAACGAACGAATTTACACGCTTTAATATCGGATTTTTAGTGTTAGCAATAGTATAACTCTTTTTTATCAAGACTTCGAGCGAATAATCGACTCGTTCACACAGTCTATCGTACACTCTCCGTCAGTTATTTTTAATCGAACAACATTAATCAACGTGACGTGTGTATTAAAAAATGTACGCGTGTGTGTGTTTTTTTATATACTTTTTAGTCGCGTCATAAAACAGTACAATGTCGTTGGCACCGTAATAATATCGTATTGTTTCACGACAATCGTTTATTATTGTTTTTTTTTTTTTTTTTCAAATATAAATTAGTTTTTTGTTCGATAAATATTTCGAGCGTTTTACGTTCGACCTGAATATCTCCTATAGAAATCTGTCGTTTACAATATGTTTACAACGCGTGATATTAATTAAGTCATTTACGACGTTACGCGAATTCCGTGTTCGTTATAATATCCGTGTGGTGTTCGAAAACGTACCGTTTTCGTTTTCTCTTCCCAAAAAAAAAAAAACGCGCGTCTTTCGCGTTAAATATTTAACTTTCCCGCGAGTCCCGAGCGAGTTTTGAGCGCCAAAGAAGTGAAAATTTTCCAAGAATACGGTTATTTTTGTTTTTCAACAATTGACGCAATTTAATCATTGCGCAAAGAGAAAGAAAATACAATATCGCCATGGAATTTTGAGAGTTTCCAGCGAATTTGAAACTACTAACTAACCGGCCTTCGGTCTTACCGCATGCCCTCCTAAAACTGTATTTACAGTTTTTCTTTTAATTACACCCATATTCTCGACTCTTGTAATAAATTCTCGACGAAAACGCCGAGTGCACGCGCTCCAACGTAAACGCGTATCGTCGGCCTCCGGGTTCCGATTGTCACGGGAAAATGTCGAAAAAAATCTTTGTGCGTAAAACGGCTTTTATTATTCCGCCTGCGAGCCAGACGCAAACCGGTTTTATACGACGTTGTACGTAACACAATGTAATCGTAAATATTCCGTTGCAATGCGTTTGGCGAATGTAGTACCGAGCGTTTGAATAACACCGAATCGTTACGTTTTACAATAATTTTATTTTATAAGATTTTATATTTTTCCTTTTTCGTACAATACATACACTCGTGAGCAAAAAGAAAAAAAGAAAAAAAATCGACTCGTACCGCAAACACGCGGTTAATAATATCTCCGGCATAGAAATTAAAACCTGTATACCATTTTCTATTTTTAAATCTATAAAGTCTCTGTTTTAGTACTAAGAAAACATTTTAAAACAATGAATGGCTTTGAACTTGAACATTTTAAAATCGAAAATTGGATTGAGGTTTAAGTTTTTTCGCCAGAGATGTTTAAAAGCGAGTTTGCGGTACGAGTCGATTTTTTTTTGCTGGCGAGTGTATATATTATTATAAATCGATTGTCATTATTTTCTAAAATGTCGTCACTGATTTTCGTTATGAAAAAAAACTTAAAAAAAAAAAAAAAAAACCATCGCCGTCAACATGAACATGTAATATACTTGTGGCAGTGGAACATATAATATACTATCTGTTATCCTGGTATCTGTTATATTAGCTATTAAAAATGGACCATATAGAGAGAAAAAAAGACATAAAAACTATCTCTAAAGGCGATTAATTGCACAGAAAAGCTGAGAACGGTTTGACGATTCTTAAAGGTCGGGCGCATAAGTCTCATACAATTTGTGAGAACACAAATTCTACAACAATAATTTATATATTTTAATGTATTTACGCCGTAACGTTTTAATACAAAAATGAATAAATTAAAAAAATAAAATAAAAAAAAGTTGCAACGATTCGCATTTTTTTTTTCAACATTTTTTTCGTATATTTTTCATTTTAGGCGTTTTCACGGGAAAAATCTCGAACACCGTCCCCCCAGCCGTGGTCAAATTATAAATTATAAATTCACCTCATCGCAACACTCGATATTTAAATATTCAATGCGTATGTGTGTTTGTTCCACGCAGCAATTAATATTGATTGTTGGAGGTGTTAAACGATGGCTGAACGCCCGTTCTGTAATATGTCATAACACCTGATCAAGTCCTGAGCAAAATCCATGCAAACTCCCGGTCGTTATTTTACACATAATATAGACTTTCTCGATTTTATAATATGTTTCTTGTATGTCACTGTGACCGGTGAATTTTCTCACGATTCTACCCGACTATTACGCCGCAAATGTGTTTCAATATTTAATAACGAGTTAAATCGTAAAAAAAATATTTAATAAAAACTCAATTTGAACGTTTTTTATTGTAAAAATATACGCGAAATATTAATATATATTATTATTAATTTTTTACCACTGTTACGTCAGTTATACATATAATTATTATTAGTGTATACGCTTAAATACGGTTATAGAAGTGTGCGTCATTTTCACGTTCATATATTATTATTATTATTATTATTATTATTACTATAAATATAATTTATAAAGTTTATATCGAATTAAGAATATGACGCGCTTATTACCAATAACGTTTTATTATAATACCGTGTTTATATGGAATATTGTTTTTGTATAAAGCACAGGCGTTGTTTAGAAATAGTCATAGAGAGGAGAAGAAGAAATAGACTTTCCAATATGTATAACGCGGAGAGGTCATTAACGCCCTCCTGCATCTGCCCGTTTTATTAATATTGTTACAAATGATTTTATCCGAAGAATATGAAAAAATTAATTTTTCTATTTTTTTTTTTTTTAATCATAATTCTATAAAATCATTTTGGAATCCGTTGTTTCAGACCCGTGTACGATCAATAGAGTATAAAAACGATAATCATATACGATTACGTTCCTCGCCGCCCACTGTGCTACCAAAATACTATTATGTAAAATAAGTTTTATCGCGTAAATATCGTATGTGGTATACTTGCCGCCACAGAACATTATAAACTCGAACCAGTATAATATGATACATCCCTGTAACAACAGCCGTTTATTTTATTTTTAAAAAGTCGTAGGAGGATGGTCTATAGATCCGTTTGGTCCGTTGTGCAAAATCTTTTTACCGTTGTTTATTAATTTTTTTAATTACAACAAAAAAAAAAAACCTCCCAAATATTTTTCTCAAAGCAATTCACTTTGAGTGACATCCGAACACCAGCGGCTCACTACCATTTCTTTGGTTTTACTCGTTTGGCATATTTTATTTAACACTTCCGTCATAAGATATCAACATTGAAATACGTCTCCGTTACAAAAACAAGAGCGAACGAATAATGTACATACATTATTGCTAAATTCGTTTCCATCCGTCGTGATATATCGCGTGCTAACGTTAAGAATTCATTTCCGTTATGCTCGCGTCAAAAGTTTCCAACGACTTTCTCTTCCTTTCCGTCTCGAATTACAGTCCGCATAATCCACGGGGCGGACAAAGATGGACCACTGGAGTAATTACGCCCAGATTATGATTTCGTCATATGAACAAATATGAAAAAAAAAAACATTTGATCGTTTCAAATATGACAATTTTAACGGCAATATTATTAAGCGATACAATTATAGTCCGTATTTCGGATCTTCATAATCCAAACGTTATCGATATTTATCGATGGCACGTTTTTACGATCTGCCAGTGTGTAGCGCGTGTCAGATTCGTATCCCGTTGGTGTATATAAAAACGTCGGGAATTTTAATGACGAGAATGACATCGATGTCGTCGACGTTTATTATATTTATTTCAATTTCAAACAACGAACTGTTCGTTTTCGTGCTCGTCATGAACGTGTCGTAAATAGAACGTATCATCGAGTCGTAAGATCGCCCTCCACATCGATCAAAATGTACATTCGTCTCGCCGTATACATTACAACGAAACACCTGTAAAAATTGTTATTATACACGGAAGTACGGGCGTGTCATATTCACGCGTATACGTACGTAATATTTTAGTAATTTTTCATTTTTTCGTTTTTTTTTTTTCAATATCATTTACAATAATGCGGGTCGAAGAACGAGAAATTGATAATTGGACAATTATAAAATATATGTACATATTATTTTTACTGGTTCAATGCGTTACGTTAAAACGTTTTCCCCGCTAAGAGTAGACATATATATACATAAATCATCGTAAACGACTTATACGCACACGGCTGTTCATCGGTAAAACAGAAGTGTGTTCTTTTTTTTATCCTCGCTTTAACGAAAATATTTTTTATATATTTTATGTAATTATTTAAGGATTTTTTTTTACGAGCCTCTGACAGTTCTACTGTCTGTGCCCACAACGCGACTCAGGGCCACACAAAACCGAAAGTGTACGCGGCCCGAATTACTATACAAATATGTGTTTATACCAATGGAACGCATTCAGATTTTAATTACAGAAATAATTTTTATTGGATTTGTGTATTATGTTACTTATATAAAAATACAAATAGAATGTATTAAATATGAACAATCGTTCATTTTCAATCTTCACCGTGACACTGCATTGGCATTTTTTTTCGTGTTGAAGATATGAATTAGATATAAATTTTTTCCAACGGCCATTACAGTATTACGTTCATGATTCGTACCATCCTACAAAACGTTTTGCGATCTACCAATCGTTTCATCGGTACTCCAAACTCGATTGTTTTCTTAATATTTTTAATAGGTTTTATTCCTTGACCGATCTGATTTGTCCATGCTACTGAAATGAGTCACGTCCTCAACTAACGGCTCGTTTTATACGTAATATTAATTCTCGGCATAAGAACGGTTTTGATTTATTGCGACGGCAGAGACGATCGTGGTTCTACTAATCATTAATTTCCACGCTTAAACTGTTCGTAGAATATATAATTTTGCTAGAACTTTTTCAAAATCGACGATATTTATCTTAATCGTGAACTATTTTTAAAAATAATTGCATCCCTGACCTATATTCCGGACCGTTCATTTCGATTAATAATCGGCGATTTGTGGATCTATAAGTTACGTATGATGACCAGTAACGTATACGTTTACTGTTTTTACCAACTCGATTAATGAAATTGCATACGCTTATTATATTATGATAATCAAATTGTAGCGCGTCAAAAGACAATAATTTCATCCGTACACGGTCGTGTAGTTGAATATATGTTAGAATTTATAATAAATAAATATTAGCATTTGAACGATAGGGCTGAGATATGAATTCGGACCGATTGTAAACTATT
The DNA here is from genome assembly GCA_032441825.1 of Chaetogeoica ovagalla. NCBI lineage: Eukaryota > Metazoa > Arthropoda > Insecta > Hemiptera > Aphididae > Chaetogeoica > Chaetogeoica ovagalla. Next base: position 1,466,569 of record CM063744.1, read on the forward strand.
CTTCGGGGGCAGATTGTTTTCACTTAAACCGCATATAATCTGACCGCATGTGTCTGTGTAGATTTACCTATTTGTACGTAATGCGCACACACTATCAAAACGGCAGTTATATCGGAGCCAAAATACCGGATGAACATTTCAACGAATACATTACGTATAGTTTTATAGCTACGACGAGAGAACGGAAATTGTTGAAAATTTTTTATAAACGTTTTATGTCAAGTGAAATGCATTAGATAAACTTGGCAATCGGATGAATGTATTTAAATAATTCATAATGCACCCACGATCAGAACTTTTTAGAGAGCGGCGATTACTGATGATGACAATGCGTACAAAATGTACAATGCGTGTTGTTCTCGTAGTCATTTCCGCGCGAGTTAATAAATTATTTCTCTCAATACGCTACACGTCTTATTTTACGACTCTACGTCGATAAATGTAAAAATAAAAAAGAAAATAGTAAATAATTAATACGAGTTAATTTTCAGATGTCGCATTGATGCGGCGTTTGTAATTAATGACCTGACTATATTATTTGATAAAATATATTAATTCGCCCATCCAGACGTGAATAATGAACATAATCTCGGCTAGATTATTTGTGTTAAAAAAAAAAAAAAACTCAAGCCGAACCGTATATTATTATTTTAAAAATTCTAAGAGACGAGAATAACAAATAGCGAATTAAGTGACTTTTGGTGAAACATCGGACGGGAGTAGACGACATATAAGATTAAATACCGCAAAGCTTAAACCGCTGACTATCGTCACGGAATGAGTATACATTTAAATCCGCCGGACCCGGTCATGAATATTTATTCGAATAAAAGTAATTGAACGAAAAAGACGTTTTTATATTTTTGTGAAATAAATATTAAAAAAAAAAAAAAAAAAACACTAAAGACTTTTCGGTACCAACTCAAATGTTTAGATTTACTATACAAACGTTTTAAGGAAAACGTTCACATTTTTTTTTTCGTTATTCACTTCCTATATAAGCACAATAATGTGGGTCAGACGTTTTTAATAACGCGCACGCGCTCTACAATAGCTGGCACATTATATAATATTATGGTCACCAGGCGTATTCTTTTTCATAGGACAGTATTCTTTTTTTATTACATTGTCTTAGTGTTCTTAACAATATCGTTAAGTACACGAAATTGTACTGTTTATATATATATACGTCACGAATTGATACATATTTTTTATATTTTGATTATTCATTTATAGATGTATAAAAAATGAATTTAAATATTTATACTTTTCATTAATCACACATCATCAGAACATTTCTTCTATTCTACCAGTGTATTAAGTTTTAAAGTGTTTTCACCTTAGCGACACGTCGACTTCTATGACTTGCGAACATTACTTATAGTGTTTGACCAGCTGGCTTAAACCGGAATTTCGTAAAAGGTTAGTGAAACTGTTACCGCCGGTAAACGTCGTTAGAACGGACAAATACGTGTGGGGGGGTACAAGACAATCATCAAACTGAAGTGTTATAAGTACGACTACGGGGACACAACCGGAGCCCGCAATATAATAAATCATTCCAAGTATATATATACGGGCAAATGCCTTTCATCACTACTCTAAGGCAATATTTATGGGAGCAACGCGTATTTATTTATTTTTCGCGTGCGCGAAGCCGATATTTAACCTCGCCACGACGCGGTTTAATTGTAAAATATTTATTTTATTAATTCATTTTAATAATAATTAATAAAATTCGCGGGAATAAAGTATAATATGAAAATATGACTTAGTGCCGCGGTGGTGACGAAACGAGTACGTCCATTTTCGAATCCGGTAATTTTATAAATACAAACAGTCACGTTCCGGTAGAATGCGCATCGGCGACACGTTTAAAAGCGTGTTATGACAAATTTAAAAGTGTGCATTCCGTGTTTATAAACACGTAGGAAAATACCGGCATGAAAATTACGTTAATAATGCAATCGATAAAGACTATTGTCGATTTTTCGACGTCTAAATGGAACGAACCTATTTGAAAAGTTTATGTCGATTGTATTTGGGAACGAAATGGAAACGCTGTACGCAATGATATTATTATAATTTTTAAATACGGACGGATTCGACTTTTGTGTAAAACGTAATTGTTTTTAAATATTTCGATCGATATCCCCGGATATCTGTATTGATTATATTCATTAATTCGATTTTTATTATTATTACTATATTTAGTTATAGTAATAATAATAAATAAGTTTATATATAGTTAATTTTTAATCATTATCGGTTAATTGGTTATGATTACACCTATCCTACAAAAAATATTCTCAAACGATATTCCGTGTGTAGTCCAATTACTTCTTCAGATATATAAGTTAAAAACTTAACTGATTACAAGTAACAATTATTATTTACGACTCATTGTAATCGAAGTAATTGATTTAAAATTATAAGAACTGATTAAATACGAAAAAAATTTAAATAATCCGAACACGTTTTTTTTATGAAGTCGTTAAATCAAAAAAAAAAAAAAAATACATTGAAATGTATAGAAAAGAAGAAGCATTTCAATGTTTGTAACGGAAACCAGGACAATAGCAACATATATATATATATATATATATATGTAAAAAAAATAATAAAGCCTGACTCGTTCTAAGACGTCACTGATGTCGTAGAAGTTATATGCATAACTTAACAAAGTGACATTATTATGAAAATAAAAAAAAAATGCGCGTATTCCGATATTAGTCACAATAAATGAGACGTGTTATAAAAAACTGTTATAATAGAGATATGTTTTGGAATGTATCAATTTATATATCGTGTAACGCAAGAAATTATACGAGTATATCAATATGAAACACTTCATTTCAAAAATAAATAATTTGTAATCGCACAAACTAATTTATTAGTTATTATTGTAACATAATCGTTTCACATTAATTTCCAATACAAATTTAAATCTAAATATGGTATATTTTAAATACACCATCGTTAACGAGTACTAATCATTAGCTACATCGTTAGACACTCAACAACGTTAACCACATAAATGAATAAAAACCAAAAATTTGTTTCGTATAAATATCAACCCGTTACCTAAGAATAATTCGTTATCATACGGTTTGAAGCGTATAATAAAAATTTAACGACCCGGGAAAATATCTCAAAATATACTATTTTCTTTTTGCCAGTTTCCAATTTAATATAAATATTATATTATGGAAAAAATTACGAGTAGAGTACTTGGATTTTATTTATTTTTTTTAATTCTACAAAAAATATTCTGCGATGAGAATAAAAATATAAAAAGAAAGTATTTGAAACAGTAATACTTTACAACACCGTTAAGACGTTTATTATGTATATACAAATACTATTATTATACTAAATAACACGGTTGATAAACAAATCAAATAGCATAAGAGAAATAATTGTAATTTGAACTCTCGCTGTACTTTAAAAAAAAAAAAAAAAAAAATGTTTTTTTATGAAAATCCCACATAATTTATTACATAATTGTTTCTACGTAACAGTATAAGATGTGTTTACTCACAAATTTATTTACCCACCAATGCGCATAGTCGCAGGTCCACGGCAAATGTTCGCCGTTCGGTGACAAAACGTAAGACAAACGAGTGGTTAACAGATATTTTTTTCAAAAAAAAAAATCGTGTAAATCAACAAAAGTACTCTAACATTATATGTCAATAATTGAACGACGGTGTGTGTGTGTGTGTGTGTGCCCTTTTCTCATAGATTTTTATAGAATGTTTCGAGTACCGTTGATTTTAACAACCGTCCAGTGGCGTGGCGGAGGATTTATAATTTAATGCGCGTGCCTCAATTCATGGCTAATGGCCGTGCTTCGGAGAGGTCCTTTTTTAAAAATCCAGTGCGCGTACACAATTGGACAAATCATTCGTCTTATTTCCATGTAAAAAGTTCCAAAATTGTTAAAATAGAAGATCCTCTGCTGCGTTCAGAGCATCGGCATATAAATAATTTCATAACGTTTAGAAATTTTCTTGATTCTTAATTTTCTCCTTGCCCATGAATACCACAATGCCGATGAATTTACCACCAATCTATTATCGATCGCTCCAATCGAGTATTGAACTAATAAATGATACATAATAAATAATAATAATAATAATAATAATATTAAACATTACGTGCATAAAGAAGCGTTAAATCCTAAAAGTACCATGTAATAAAACTGACCGGTTCCCCTGTGTAAACCCGTCATGATAAACACGTTCATTTGTTGCGCATCTTTAAATCACTTAAGATGAAGACGAAAACCACGATATTATTTATTTTTCAAACGTTTTATCATGAACAAAAAAAGGTATACTACGAAAGAATAATAATTTTCAATCTCTCGACATTATAATACGTTCATTAAAAAAAAAAAAAGAATAAACAAAGCAAAGTAATACATTTTGATCATAAAGGTATTAGACGTCATAATAGGATTTACTTTTTTATTATTATTATTATTATTATTATTCCGTACCCGAAAAAATATTATATGAGAAATAATTTACAGTTGTCTTTCGCGATTTTACATAATTCACGTTGAAAATAAGTAGGTCATGAAATCTAGGCGAATAATAAAATAAATCGTTATTGTTACTTATTCATTTCATTCATTTCACATTAAATTTTTAAATAGAAATTTCTTCTACTCACGTGTGATTCGCGTATTTATTTACAAAAAAAAAAAAAAAACAACACTTTTATCATAGATCACTCCGAAATGGGTATTTTTTTACTAAAATTTTTTTTCTTCCGACATTTTTATACTATACGCTTTACGGTAAAGTCTTTCGAATCCCTTCAGATAGGGAATGATAAATCATTAATGCAACCATGTGTTATAATTTTCTTAGTAGCTTTTTTTTTTAATAAAACTTATATAAACTAGGAAAATTTATGACTTTAAAAAATAAACGGTAAAATATAAAATGTATAACGCGAGAAAAAGTATATTTGAATTTCTCGTATTTTTTTATCAAAAACAAAAAATTTAGGATACGACGCGTTATGAAAACATATATTATTGTATAACATTAAAACCGTTTTAAACGCTTAATTTTTTTATTTTTTTCGCAATAACGTTTCAACGCGAAAAGAAAACATTTGGTGATCCATGAGTTATTCCTATATTGTTTTTTTTTTCAGAAATGAAAAAAAAAATAACGATCTTCGAAAACGATTTAATCGATATCAATATAATATGTACGCGTTTATTTATGTTTTGAAAATAATTCGACCATTATTACTTAAAATATAATCAAAACGTTGAATCAGCATTACGAAACGGAATACGAATTATCCGATTCGCCTATTTAAATTTGATGAAGTTTTTACGCGAAATACGAGTACAAATAATAGCATTTGTTTCTAATAACGAATTAACAAAAAAAAAAAAAAAAAAACGTATAATTTATTTAAATTCGTAATCGCTGTTAATAACGAATAATTGACGAATATTCGTAGAATTTGAACGCGAGACGAAATCAAAAATATATTATATTAAAAATATTCGTACCAGCGCGCTTGGAGAAAACGGGCAGTGAGGTAGATTAATGAATTATTTTTCCAAATTTAAGAACTGGCATAAGAATACCGAGTAAAACTCGTATCCGTTGGCCCACGTCCATTTCACATTTGTTTCCGGAAAACAAAAGAGGAAACTTATTTTTACGTTCGCCCGATGTGTTTAGCCCGTCATCGTCAACAGCTGTGTGTAGACAGCGGTAAAACGACTGAAACTGTCAAATAAAAAACAAATCTCGTTATATCCACTAAACCCGAACTTCACAGAACACCGTATATTTCATAAACGCTGTTGAATGTCTTTATTTCGCGTGACACACACACACACACACACAGAAAATATAATGAAAGGCCGAGAAAAGAAAAGAAAACGAACGTTAAAAATAAAATAAACTGTACCAGACGTCCGATGCCTCCCGAAAGTGCCGTCCGTTAAAAAGGAAATATTGACATTTCAAACTAAAACTATTAGCGTTTAAAAATACGTCTCGCTAATCGAAAACACAGCCTGCACCATCTGGACGTACGGCGAAATAATAATAATAATATAAAGAAAGCAATAATATCGTTCGGACATAATTGTCGACGTTTTTTTCACGTCGGAACGTGTAAAGATATTTGTGGATTTTTCAAACACACAAAATTTTACAATACGGAATATTTCGGCGGTTCACGGTTTTACTGTAACCGGCTGAAAGAACTAAATAATTTTAATAGCTTCGGGCAAAGGAATACATTTTTTTTTTTTTTTTTTTTTTTTTTGAACGCACGTAACAGACACTGTTGTGAGAAATTCGAATGCAATGGAAATTTCCTCTCGTTCGAGTAAATAATATTTTTTAATCGAAATTCCGTCGTTTTCGTCAAAGCTTTAGTAAGATTCGCCGTACGTTCGAGTTTTGGAAGTTCTCACTACATAACGTATTACGGACACAACAAATCCACGTACTTCGTCGACCGCACGTAAAAATACGTTTGGTAACACGATAATGTGAGCATTTTCGAAAAAACCTCTTTTTTTACACTCAACGAATTTTGAAAACTGAATGCGAGGGTATTTGTTCGACGTCGATTATTTTTTTTTTCTCTCGCATCGTATTATAAGAAAATGACAAAAAAAAAAAAAGCATTAACAAAAAGATTTCCTGAAATCACGCGTTTATTATACGGCTTAATGACATAATCCATTAAATACGCAAAATAACGCGAAACGAGTGATTCTCTATTTGATACACGTCTTATACACATTCGAACGAGACTAAGAACATTTATTTAAAATATTTTTAAATTTTCTTGACGATTTTTGATTTTTACGTAATTTCCTTCGTTTTTTTTTTAAAGCTTTCCAAAAGCATATATTTGGAATTCTCACACATAAAATATGAATATGACATTTTATTTTATGATTCTTACACACCAATACGTCACGATTGTCCCTTTTGAATATGAAAAATTGCTCAGTAATATATTATCGGACAATAGTGTTGTAGTAATGATTTTGTTTTTCAGATCAAAAGAAGTTCAAATCGATGGGATGCACTAGTTGTGCGAAAAACTCTTTTCGAATTCATATTATTATTTACACCGGAATTATTAATCATAAATAAACAAACTTTTAACGCAATGAATTTTCGTAAATGAATAAAAGCGGTTTTCTAAGAGCATTTCTTAGAGTTTTATTGAGCACATTACATTCTCGGCCCCAGCGTAGGCGCCCGCAGAAATATTTCTAATTCAACATATAATATTTATTTAATTTATTTATATTAATAATTATTTATTTAATTCTAGTTCAACATATAATATATATATATATACATACATTGGTTAGGTATAATAAATTTCAATTTCAAATCGAAATATATTAATATTAATAATTTATATAATACAATATTACCGAAATGCCAGAGTGGGGGGGGGTGCAAATCCTCCATCTTGCCCTCCCCCCTGCGGGCGCCTATGGACTCCAGTTATAATACAATCTGTTTCCTCCCGGGAAAAAAAAACATTTTAAAAACGCGTAAAACTAAAAATTTATATGTATATATTTTTTTTTCTTGACATCAAAATCCGATAAATTAATAAAAAAAGAGGTCAAACGTGTTTTAGGTGGCTAAACACTCCCCTGCATACGATTGCGCCGATGATCTCATTCGTACGTACTCGCTCACACGCCATATTATATACCTACTTTCTTTTGCGCTCTGCCGATTCGTCTCGCGCACAGCGTTTAGCGTTCCCGTGTTGTACAATACATGATATATTAACCGTTCGTTTAATTTTAAAACGTACACCCGTGATTATGACCGCGTCCGCGTATCGTAATCATATACGAGCGTGCTGAACGATAATCGTTATTATCTACGGGTCTCACGCGAGTCCTATGCCGTCGAAGCGTAATGGAACGGGAAAAAAAAAAATCCGACGAAACAAAAAATATCGATTGAATATTCTTGTGAGAGACGACGAGTGAGTGGTACGGGTTAAAATACACACAAAAAACAAAAAAAAAAAGGAACTGTCGATTCAATAATAATAATAATAATAATAATAAAAAACCGGCAAAACACTGTCGTCACGGCGCTAATGCGAGTATTCTCTTATTTGTTTATACCACACCGAGGCGATCGTTTCAATAAGATTTTTTTTTGTATTTTCACCGTAAACGCGATCGCGTGTCTTGAACGCTAATTGCTCGCGCATAAATTTTAATTTAAAACAAATCGGGAGAGATGGGGGGGGGGAGTTTGTGTCCGGTTTAAACCGGAACCGCGTTATCGTGTTATTAGTATCTCATCATCATGGACGTCGTCGCCGAGGTTTTCAATCGCGAAACGAATTTTTTTTTTTCTTCTAAAATAGCACAAAAACACATTTCGCGCCGAAATAAACGAATCTTTCGAATTCCCGTTTCCGAAATTAACGAGCGATTATTTTTTTTTATTTTATTTTTTTTGTCTCGATTCACGATTACTATTACTTGCAACGTCCAATATTATTACAGTGCTCAACAGCAGATCTGTTCGATATTTCATGCAGCATTTTTTCCATTTTTTTTTTTTTTTTGTTTTTCGACTGTTATTGTTTCATATTATACGCTACAAGTACTTGTAAAACGTTGGAATAATTTTACGGAAAACGAGACGATTTGTTCGCTCGTTTCTCTCGGTACGATTATAAATAACGACGGTGTGCGATCGCGTAACGTATTTTTGAATTCTTGTAATTTTTTTTTTTTAAATTTTTTAAAAAATACACACATAACATATTGTGTTACACATACTTTTGACGAAATCTCTAATTTCCCGTGTGTATTTTTTTTTAAAAAATAAATAAATTACGATAAAATTTTAATACGATTATTATTTATAGTACGTGTAATAATATTAAACACGCGCACATTTTGTTTTTTTTTTTTTAATATTCTTTCGAGTGTTGATAAAAATCATATTCCTACTGCAAATCATCGTACAACGCGATTTCAATGAGCAAATTTTTTTCCTTTTGTTTTCTCGTAATTTATGTTTATACGCGATAACGAATAATAATAATAATAAAAAAAAAACTATAAAATAATTAATCGTTTAATTATTTCAGTATAATTACTGAAGATATATGTTCCAACTGAAATATATGCATATATAGCAAAGTGTCGCGAATTTTCGATAAATTCAATGACTTTATTTTATATTATATCCGTGACGCACATAGCGAATACCTCACGTCCTAAACACATGATTCGTTTGTACATAATACACGTAAATAAATATAATTTTTTTTTTTTATTATTATTATTATTACAATATGCCTTATACGCGGGCTGATTGACACAACACGTATGCCACGCAGTCGTCCCGAGGGCTTTAAACATGTAATATAGTGTAATTCGAGTATTGATCTGATATAATTATTTATAACGTACCGCTATAAATAAAAAGTCGTATAAATATATTTTCTTTTTTTTACGATAGAACACTTTATAAATCAATAGCTGCGTAACGGCTAAATGCGCAACGACGGATGATTAGTCCGATTTTTAGAAAGAAAAAATTCTTTCACGCGCAGGAACGACGAAATACGAGCGTCCTCGTGTAATATCGAACGGATACGCCGCGGGAATTCTAACATGTATTTTTTTTTCAATTCGCGAGGGCATTTTTTTTTTTCTTGCTAGTCAAATGAAATAAAACGAAGAAACATTAGGTCCGTATATATACATAAAAATTAAATATTAATATTAATAATAACGTCGCGCAATAAACATGCGGATACGAATATTTACATATATGGTATACACGATAATAATTAGAAAATTTACGCGTATTTCGGGCGATAAAATGCGGCATTAAAAATCCCACGCGGAGAGGAAAAAAAATAATAATATATCGGCCAAAACAATATATTGTCGAATATTTTATAAAAACGAAAAATCCGCAATGGTATTTATTCGTCGTATTAATTGTTGTTAAGACCGTACTCGCTCCGTACGGGAATAATTCGTCCAGAGATAATATTTTCGATTTTCGAACGTTCGACCCCGTCGAAGCGAAGCAAACTCACATTTCGAATTTAATTTTAAGTGCACACACACACATGGATCGAATTTGTGTTCTTATGAAAACAAATAAACACCCATTCCCTTAAAAAAAAAAAAAAAAAAAACGAATAAACGGTCATGTATAATCATTATTATTTGACATTTGTGTTATGTACTTTGTGAAACGTAATAGATTATTATTATTATTATTATTATTATTATTATTATTATTGTTATTGTTATTGTTATTATTATTATAGGAGTTCGACACGTTTCAAAACAATTTACTTTGTACCTTTCAATTATATAAAACAAATATCAACTCACCGGCGAGACTAGGTAGGTGGTAGTAAATTCGTATTCTACCGAAGTGTTTTATTCGAACGTTGTGTAATACCCAGTACGATTCGGAAAACACTATAAAGAATTTGAAAATATTCCAATGATAAATATTCAAAACAATTATTATTCCGATTAATTCCAATTACTAATCATTTAGTATCTATTTAGTATCATTTAGTATTTAGATTTCGAAACAAAATTGTATTATGTTATTTGATATCTCGGTGCGTTATGGATGTGACGTTTGTAAATTGTGGTTTTTACCACGTCCGAGAACAATTTAACCGGCGTCGTCGACTCGAAGAAAATTTTATGATTTCCATAATAATTAATTATAAAAAAAAAAACCGTACACACATATGAATTATAAAATATAGAAATTTATTATTTGCCAGTATTAATTTACAGTTTGTTTTTGTTTTTTCTATTTTTTGTTTTTTATTCTTACCGTATCGTTTTTAATTTTTATTTATTTGTTTTCGCTATTAATCGCAATGGACATTCGCCGAGACCGGTATCGGTTACCGTGACACGATTTTCAACGTTCTCGTCGAATTGCTCCGCAACTGGAGAAAATAATATTTATATAATCTTTAATAATTTATTGAATTTATCGAAATACCGTTTTAAAATTCTTCTCCGAATTCAACAACAATTGTATGTGCCTCCTGACCATTACGCCGCGTACCGAGCTACGGGAGTATTTCGCGTATACGCGCATTATTAGAGATTTCCGTAAAACTATGCCGCGAAATATTTGATACGATATTGAATTCCATCCAGAATCAAATTACTCGGCAATTGCAATTGTAATTTTTTTTTTTACTGTTTTATTAGCACACATGCATAGCTTCAGGTCTATCGGAGAACGTTTCCCGATGAATCGGTCGGTGTGTACCGGAGAAATTTCGAGTATCGGTATTTTTCAGCTATTTACTTTATAAGTCTGTCCATTAAACAATTTCGATTGCAATTTCGTTAAAAACAAATCCGGGGTATATAATGCGTACATTCTCATATAGTTCATTTTTTCCAAAAAAAAAAAAAATTCGTTACGATATACCCGTGTTATTATTACGAATAGGATTTTCATATACACTTTTCCCGTTAGTTCGAATCGGATGTTTGTCTGCAGTATTATGTCCACAGGTTCCATTCTCATTTGAATAAAATAATTTTCTTTCCCTTTTTTTTTTTTGAAAATATATTTTCCCGTTTTTTTCATTATAACGTGTTTTTTTTTTTTAATCTATTGGAAAAAAACTAATATAAAAATCGCATTTACTTATTGAACGTTTTTTTTGTCGCGTAATATTATTAATATTGATTATTAGATCTGCCGCGCAATTATTTGTATATATATATTTTTTTTCATTGTCATTGTCATTTTTATCATTATTATTACTGTAAAAAATATATAATTATAATTGTAATAGAAATATAATAAAATATTTGCCGAGAGATAGGTAAATATGCTGTACAGCAGTTGAGATGAATTCATTAGTCCTCTGGAACAACAAACAAACGCAAAGAGCAGAATAATTTTTTTAAAACAAACCGAGAGTCGCGTTGATAAAAAAAAATTTTTTTTCCGTGAAATCTAATGCAATTATAAAACTCATTTGTATATAATATAACGCGTGAACGTTTTTAACTCGCCGTTTATTCACCGCCGTCGCCGCGCACACGCAAATATATCGCTTCTATGCAATTCCGCACAAATCTAATGTTTCGAAATGGATATTAAAAATGATTTGTGCTGCTTTACCAAATACATTACCACTGTGTATCAGCCTAGATTTTGTAACTGGGGATAAACGATAAACATTATACTATTAATGTACAAAAAAAAAAGTATTTCTTTTTTTTACTTTCTCATCTTTACACATTAATGTATATATACTGCAGACTAGGCGAAGCGAAAACACTAGAGATTTTACCATGAATATGTGATTTTTTTTTTTTTGTCATGACCACCTAATACGTATTAAGGGCAACACCATCAATTTGTAGAAAAATAACTAATTGCGTCACTCGCAATTTAATATCGTGTTAATTTACACATATTTTATATATATTAATTATACAGTTTTCAATATACTCGTAGGTATTAAAATAATAATAATAATTTACTTAAAACTTTATTTCTAACCGCTAATTTATTAATTACATCGTTTGTATTCAATATTTCTCATTCGACATTTATCGACATAAAATATTCCAAAAATGTTTTCACCTCATTACGCGCGCCTTTTCTTTTTGATATTTGTGTGAAGGTCACGTATAAAACAAACAAAAATTACAATCGTAAATGTAATTTACACAGGAATAGACTCTAAGGATTGATGTGATTGATAGTTTGCAATAAATATTGTTATATAATAATACGAATACGTAATTATTAAATGATTTTTCTCGAAACGCTAATTAGACGACGACAAACTGAATTCAGTTAACGTGTGTGGCGTATCCGTATACAATAAATTCATACGTAATATTATTTCACGATTTCGTGAAATATAAACGCTGTAGACTTATTGTATTCCTTAAAGAATTTAATTTAGAACGGTTATACGTTCACGGCCTACTCGAACTTATTAGATTTATAGACAACGGAGAAGTAAAAGTTTTATGAACAAAGAAAAGACCAGGATATGGATTTGTATATAAATTGTATTTCAGCAGCACATCAAAACAACGCTGAACACAATGGTTTACACCAGTGCGTACTTCCAATACGACGGCGTGATTGCCATAAAACTTAAACGTCATCATCACTCGAATATCGTAAATATTGATTAATCTCAAATAATAAATAATAAAGCCCCGCGAGCCACGACGTCGTCGATATTTGTGTCCAATCCCCGGGACAACTAGACACGTATACTTAACGGAAACGAATACATAAAAACGTTTTGGAAGCGCATAAAATCGTGGATTTTCGTTCGACTAATCACAGCGGACAATCGCGGATAAGAAATTATTATTTTATCCGTGCACTTTGAAAAACGCGTATATTAATATATTATTATTATTATCATTATTTAACGAACATACGCCGTGTATTGTCGATTTGGGAAAAATAAATTAAATGTATAATATTTTAACCGTTTAGAAAATTCGGATTTTTAAATTTTCATATAAATTGTTCATGCGCGCGATAATACGAGTATGACATGGTTATTGATGAGATTTATCATCGTAACAATACGATGCGAAAAAACATTAGCGCCAACAATAACATCGCATTATTCTGGTGTTGTATTTTAACACATTGTAACGGGTATATGCATACAGAGTGTTAGCATTTACGTTCAAAAACGAGTGTATCAATCATTCAATACTATATGTGTTTTAATTTTAATTTTATTCTGAATTTATACCCATGAGTAAATGTAACGCGGTAAGTCTGAGTACATAAAATACAGTTAACCGTATAAATTATATATATATATATATAGCTCCTATGAATAATTACCGAATTATACCTATGTCGAAATGATCTCCTTCAACGGCCGCATAATTCCAAATAATTGTCGAAATAATCTCCATTAGTCATTATATACATAATTTAAATGCGATTTACCGTTAATTTCCTCAAACCGCATCCCGACAGAGTTTAGAGATCAATAGCAGATCGCCGGTAAGGGTAAAGTTTACCTTCGCCGTTGAGACACAAGAGAATGACAATAAATATTAAAATTAATATTTATATTATAGTTGATCGTTGTGAGTTGAAAATAAGTTATTTACTTATTGATGTAAGTAAAAACACTGCAGAAAAATATCGGTGTAAGAATATGTAAAACAATAATATCGCGTGTTATTTGATGTTTATAATATTATTTAGTCGGTCCTAATGCCAATAATTTAACAGTTCATTACTTTGTCATCGTAATAAGGTTTCCCGCAGTCGTTGTTATACGATTCGGACTGTTCAATAATAATTAAGAAATAATTAATACATTAATTATATGATATCAATAATACGATGTAATTTCCACGGTTTGTTTTACGATTTAAAATAATCTTGACAATTGCAATGATACAAAAAAAAAAAAAAAATCAAACACGATGTGCGTCTAAAGGTTTCTCAGATGTTAACATAAAAGTTTGAATTACTGATGATGATGATGATGATGATGATAATAATATTTACGGACATTATGACATTTTGAAGTCGTTGTTACAATTATTGTAATAACGACTTCAATTTATTATAAATCGTTATAGTTATTTCAATGAAAATACAATCAACGAACAAAATCGGAGCTCACAATTAATTTATGATTGGGTATGTCACCCGCGGAACCGAACATCCAAAATAAAGTCCGAGCTTTATCCGATTCTCTCGAAAACGTCCGTGTACAATCGATCATCGATTATGATTTGAGCACCCGTAACCGCGTGTTCCGTCGCCGCGACACATATCTACTGCGCGAATTCGTTAATTTGCAAACACCCAATTTGCGTGTAATTTAAAAATGTCGTTTTTTTTTTTATTTTGCTAACTTATTTGTTTCGTAATTTTATTACCGTCGAGTGTGATAATCCCATTAGATTACTCAACGGACGATGCGTTTAAAAAAAACTTTTAAATACATAAAACGGTTATTCTTTAATTTTTCATCCGATTTCCAGAGTATTCGATACGCAAAATTCGTGTTTGATAAAATATCGTGTTTTAAAAATAAAAAAAAAGGAATTGAACATTTTACAACATTCTAAAAATGTATAAAATAATTATCAAATCGCCCCCCCTACCCGCAGAATAATTATATTTGAATTTTACATAATATATGAATACAAACTCCATCGACTTTTAACACGAGCATACTTAAGATATTTATTACGCGAAAAACAAATTTACAATTACGAAATTCGGTATATTGTTATCACAACGGGTTAGGTACGCACGACATTTATCGCTCTTGCTATTGAACAAATACACAGTAATATTATTTATTATTATATTATTTCGCGTATGGGGGGGGGAGGGGCGTTTATGTTTAAAATAAATATTAAAATACTCGTTAGATCGTGAATGATGAGAACGGTAAAAAGACACTTGACTGACCATCTGACACGATACATGTGTGCACCACCGAAAGTAAAGGACAACTGTTCCCATGCAGACCCCGTGGATTCTGTGGTCCACATCGGCGCGTGATTGTATGGAGGCAAACCTCGTTGAAATCCATACGAAATCCTCTCGAAAATCGGAATGATTTTTTTTTTTTTTTTTAACGCACAAAGACGAATCGAATTGTACTTCAATTTTTTTTTTTTACGAATTGTCTGAGTGAAATTTTTAATCTCTTGAAAAATACTTTGATGTTTTTGAACACCCGTCTAACTAGGCGTGTTCGATCCCAATCGCGCCGACCGTGACAGCAGCGGAACTCTAAAATTCTATCCGGCAATTTCAACTGCACTCGAACGACGTCCGTCACCACAACACCCGCGGCATCTTTTTTATTATTATTATTATTATTTTGCTCCAATTCTATTCGCACGGCTGCCCGGACGGTGTAAATGTACCCCGCAGCATCAGTTGCGTGTGTGTGTGTGTGTGTGTGTGCTCGCGCGCGGTACGACACAAGAATCCGTGGAATGATCCGGCGGCCTCGTCGACGGTAGCGGTAATTCAGTATATACAATCCGCCGCTGGTATTATTAAAATTCAATATTATATATATATATATACGACGGAATGCGCGCGTTACTGGCCGCGCGCATTGACGGAATTGGCTTCGTTTATTTTAATACAGGCGTGCAACGCAGTACGCGGGAAGAAGGACGCGGCGACCCTCTCTAATAATACAGGCTCGGCTTGTAGTGCGAGGGATCCGTATATCGGGTTTGCACATAAATAATAATAATAATGCACGGACGTTACGCCACATACATAATGTATAAGAGCACAAGAAACGCCGTAGCCGGCAACAGGAGCCCGGGCACTGTGCAGACACGGTGTCAGTGTCATTCCTCGTACCGTCGTCGCCGTGGCCCGCGGCCGGCAAAACTGGATTGACGACCGCCGGCCAGCGTGCAGCAAAAAACAATAACAACAATAATAATAATAATAATAATAATATTTATACATTTTTATACCGCGGTATGAAATGCGAGGGAACGAGACGAACGCGGTTTCGACATATTCCAACGTACCGCGGTACATAATGTATAAACCCGTACGAGAATCCCGCGGTAGGTGCGGCGCGGGGGACGTGAGATATTCGCGCGCGCATTTAACGTCAATGCTAAATAAGGCTGAATGAGGTTAAGGGCAACAATTCCGTTGTGCAGGGAAATTATTTATTTATTTCAATCTAACAATGATTCGTAGCTGATGAAAACAGTTGCGCCGATTACTATGCATACTTTAAGTGGTTCCCGATGAACCGCCTAAATTTTAAGGGGCGAGCTGATACAAGCTTTATTATTATTATTATTATTATTATTATTATTATTATTGTTATTATTATTATTGTTATTATTATTATTATTATTATAAAAAGACCAATTAATTTTAATTTCAAGCTGAATCCGAAGTCCTCTTTCAAAACATAATTTGCATCAAACACATCGATAAGTCTATTGGAATGAACGCTTTATCCTTTTCAAATTGTAAAAGAAAAAAATCAAAAAATTATTTTTTATAATTCCATTATTTGTTTCGCCCATTTTGAGAAGAAAAGAAACCTGACAAGCGAACAAATAAAAGCTGAAGCAGAGAAGCACAAAACGTTTAATCGCACTAAACAGCCGTAAATATGAAATAAAGAAGATTATTATAGGTACTAGCTAGACGTACCAACTCCGAACACTCCAACTCTCTGACTGATAAAAATATATGTATTTTATTTTATATAAAGGCAGACTTTGAAAAAAAAAGTATTCAGAATGTGTATTCGAATACTTCGTGATAATAATGCTTCAAGTATTTAAATGCTTCGCAACAATTATTCCAAATACTTTCTTTTTTTACTAGTTTTCAATTATACGAATATCAATTATAGTAATATTATTCGTATATATATATATAGGAGATTGAGAGGCCAAATAATTATTATTTTTTGCTTTTGTATTTATAAATTAACATATTAACTTATAAGTCAATAATTAAAATTATTTATAAATTTAAAAATTATTATCATAATTTCGATCACAAAGCAGAAAGTTTATAAATAATATTATATAATTTAAAATAAATAATATTTTCGTTATAAAATGTTCATAAATTAATATAATAATAATAATTTATGTGTTTACAACTCGTTTATTAATTAACGAATTGATATGTATTCGTTGAAACTCCCTATCGAATAAACGATATGACGGCCAATGTTTAAATTTAAAAATTAATTTCCGAAACATAATGTGCATACCGGCTAGTAATCTATTTAAACTTTTACGCGCACAAGTATTTCTGAAAGTGTCACAAACAAAACGCGATAGCAAATCGAGCATATCACGAGAAAAAAAACAGCACTTAATTCGGTTGTCGACCAACGCCGTTCTTTTTTGCTTTGCCACGTACAACACGGATTCAGCAGCCGTTTCATTAATTTTTCGCCATCAAAACGACCACAATATTATTCTATTTATACAACCAATTGTATTATAAACTGATCCTTAAAAATAACATATTTGACATAAATAAAAAAATTGTAATTGAATCATTTATAAGAAATCAAATTAAATTTTAACCAAACTGCTTCATTTTTCGGAATAGTCAATATGGACATACTACTGAATGTAATAGGAATTTCAGTTTTTTCACATGGTTCCACTTCATACGTAGACAGAATTTGCACCATAGCTAATTTAACTTTCATTTCAGCAAAACGTTTTCCTATAAAATAAAAAAGTACACATTATTCTATACGTATCAATTGTATATCAAAATATACATATTTCAATTAACTTTAATATTACCAATACAAATCCTGGGACCATCACCGAAAGGAAGGTAAACACCCTTAGGGCGCTTAGCTTTTTCTTCAGCTGAAAATCTCTCTGGATCAAATACTTCAGGGTCAGGATAATACTGTGGATCGTAGTGCAATGACCAAGTTGGAATATTTATTTTTTGTCCCTTCTCGATAATCAATGAATCATTTGGAACGTGATACATTTCCGAAGTTTGTCTAAATAATGCAAAAGTTGGGGGATATTTACGTAGAGTTTCTGCAAATTACAATGTATTTAAATGACTCCAAGTATTATGAGATGAATAAAATTTATTATTATTAGTATTATTATTATTATTTTATTTATTACAGGAAAATAAATTTGTGTAAAATATTAATAATTTAAAATTAATCGTTTATATACGTACAAAAAAAAAATTGTTTTCCTAATATAAATATATAAAAACGACCAATTAGTCTTTAACAAAAATGTTCACAATTTTTTAACATCTAATTAATTAAATGTAATCATCAATTACATACACATAAACATGTGTATGATAAACAGAAACAATTATTAATAAAAACCATTTTAAACAAAAATATACAATTAAATACATGCGTTATGTCAAAAAAACAAAAATTACCTGCTATAACCATGTCCAAGTAACTAAGATCTTTTAACAAGTCACTATCGATAATTCCATTGTGTTTCAAACGTTGCAATTTAATCTCTTCTCGTACTTTGTCTTGTATATGCTTTTTCAATGCTAACTCATGTAAACAGAAAGAACAGGCAGTGGATACGGTCTCAAACCCTGCAGAAAACAACCCGAACGCATTCGCAACAATTTGTGTTTCTGTAAATTTTTCTACAAAACAAAAACTTAAATGTGTTTATATATATATATAGCATAACAATAAAGACTACATTTTTAAGATTTAAGAAAAATTACCATCACGAGGTATGTCGTTATTAAGAACCAATTGCTGTCTTGCTTGCATAAGATAATAAATAATATCCTTTCTGTTCACTTCGTTTTCCTCCCTATATGTTATTGCCTTGTTAAAAACTGATATAAAAAATTCAGCTGCTGTCGCCGGGAAGTACGTTAATCCTGTGATTTTCAACAAAGCGGGTGATATCATTAAACACAGCTCCCCTAAAAAATATCTCAAAGATCCAGCAAATAACGTTTTCCCGTACATGTAAAATTTTAAATTGTCATCAGTCACTGCGTTAAATTCTAATCCGAATGCGAAAGTCCCTATAACGTCAATCGAGTATTTTCCTAAAACTTCTCGTACGTTAATTTCGTTTGAAGTTTTCTCCATATTGCTATGTAGATATTTCATCATCTCATCGCTACACCCTTTGATTTGATCGTACATTGATTTCAGTTTGCCAGACGAGAACGCCGAAGCTAATTTACTTCGCATTATTTTCCACTTGGGATTATTCATAAAAAACAAATGTTCCGTCAAGGGATTTGTTGAAAAGTCTGAGTAAATGCCTCGGTTACAGAAATACGTAAAGTCCTTAATGAGTATATTGTTGATCATCTCGGGATCACGAACCATCAAGTACGGGGTCCTCATCTGAAAGTAACCACCATATTTCTTACCGGCCAACGCGTAATATATTTTCTTGTACGTATCCACCGGATGGTCGATGCACAATGCTACATTCAAATAATTGCCGAACAGAGGAATCGGTTTGACGTAGGGTACGTTGAGTTTTTTCCACGTCTCGAAAGTCGAAGTACAATAATAAAAAATTATCGAAAATAAAATCGAAATAAATACGATTAAGTGTACCCAAGGGTTTGTGCACAAGTAGTAGAACGCCGAATAGAAGGATAACATTTTTACACACACGTTATTTCACTGTTTTACTGGAAAATGAAGTTAATATTTCAACATTCACTACTAGTCAATAAATCGACTGCTATTAACAAATCGTTTATACATTTTGATTGTACGTATTATTTATGCGACTTAAAAATTATACATTTTTTAAATATAAAACACTTAAGATGTACTTATAAAGATAATTTTATGACGATACCGATAGTTTTTTTTAAATTATACTACATATATATAACAGAGGAAAGACAATTAATGCTATACTAATGTTGTTATTAGATTATATTTAATGCCACATAAATAAATATTGCCTAAGATCCGCAGTCCTCATTATTATTACACATGACACCACTATTGCTGCTTAAAATATTTCTTATCGTATTTTAGTAACTTAATTGTATAAACGTTTTATTATTTAAATCCTATCTATTTAATACAAGGAATTATTACGAAATTAGATAAATGAATATAATTTACTATATTTAATACTTATAATAAAATACCTGATAATAGCATATACTAATAACATATACTAATAGCATATAAGTTATATAGTATATGAAATAAAATAAGTACCTTATTACTCTGTCGAAACAAGAAAAGAAATATAATTGTTTAAACTGCTCGTATGTATACATTTCTTTATTATTTTAATACTATTTGACTTAATTGTATATTCTGTGAATATTACTCACATTAATATATATACTAGCCTTTATAATAGTTTCTTCGAATTAATTATTCAGCCTCAGTAATGTAGATAAATTATTAGTTGTAACTACCCAAATTTTTCATTATTTAAGATTTCAATCATTTTTTCACTTCTATTAAATAAATATTCAGAAATATAAATTGAATGGCATCAGTTTCAATACTTATTCTTTGATATTTATACTACTACTAACATGATTTCAATAAAAATATATTATTTATTATATATATTAATATTTTTAAAAAAGTTTTACTTCTACTGAAAATGGACTTATCCGGCTGTTACACAGGACCCATAAAATATGATATTATTATTATTATTATTATTATTATTATTATTATTATTATTAGTAGTAGTAGTAGTAGTAGTAGTAGTAGTAGTAGTAGTAGTAGTAGTAGTAGTAGTAGTAGTAGTAGTAGTAGTAGTAGTAGTAGTAGTAGTAGTAGTAGTAGTAGTAGTAGTAGTAGTAATAGTAGTAGTAGTAAATTAAACAAATATGTATATTCTCTACGATCTGATAATATACATTTTATTTTCTCGCGTCTTTTTTTTTTTTAATAAATAAAATAATAATACTTGTTCCTTTCGGAATGCCGATTAAATTTTACACAAAAAAAATAAATAAATAAGAAATTGAAGTCCTAACTTTTCATTTTTATTTTGATTATATTCTGTCTCCGTCAATGAGACGAGCAAACGCATTGTGGTAAGTAACGCACTTTTAATATCTCGTATGCGAATATTTCATTTTACATAGATCAATCAATTCTCGCTCGCACGATCCCGAACTCTCCTAAGAAAAACTTATTATGTATATAATAACCACAGTTTTATTACTCGTACATTCCAACACAAATTTAATTTTGATTATATTCTCCGTCTAAATTAATTTAATTCGTTTTTATTCGTAAAATGACAAACGCGGTTTTAACATATTCCAATGTACTGCGGTATATAATATAAACCCGTACAAGAATCCCGCGGTAGGCGCAGCGGGCGACGTGAGATATTTGCAGTGACGCTCGCATTTAAAGTCAATGCTAAATAAGGCTGAAGCTTAGGAGCAACAATTTCATTGAGGGGAGGTGGGGAAGTTATTAATTTTTTTTCTTTTATTAATCTAATAATAATTTATAGTTGATAAAAAGAGTTGCGCTGATTATTATGTATACTTTAGGTGGTTCCAAATGAACCGTCTGAATTTTAAGGGATGAAGTGTTACAAATTTAATTATAATTATAAAGAAATAAAGGGAAACTAATTAAATTTAATTTCAAACTGAGTCCACGTTCTCTTTCAATACATCATTTGCATCAAACCCATCAATAACTCTATCGGAATTAATGCCTTTCCCTTTTCAAATTCTAAAAGAAAATAATCTTTAAGTGTGTCTTTCCTTTTTTGTTTCGCTTATTTTGAGAAGAAAAATAACCTGACAAGCGAACGATTAAAAGCTGAAGCAGTGAAGCTGAAAACGTTTAATCGCACTAAACAGCCGTAAATATGAAATAAAGAAGATTATTATTAGCACTATAAATGTGCCAGTTCCAACACACTCCAACTCTCTGACTGATAAAAATATATGTATTTTATATAAAGGCAGACTTGGGTATAAAAATTTTTAATAGAATTTAGAATACATTTACCAAATACGTGGAAAAAAAAATATTCAGAATATATATTTCAATATTCCGTGATATTAATACTCCCAAGTATTTAAATACTTCACGAAAAGTATTCCAAGTACTTTTCTTTTTTTTTTTTTGCTAGTTTTCAGTCATACGAATATCAATTATAGTAATTTTATTATTATATAATCGAATATAAACAGTCATCAATTTAATTAGAGGAAATTAGAGGAGTCCAATATTTTTTTTTTATTTTGTATGTATAAACTAACAAATAACTAATTAATTAATAATACCAATTAATTTTAATATATGACTCAATCATACATAATAATATAGTGTAATCATATTTACTTGATTATTTGAATAAGGCTCAATTCGTATACACAGGGCTCACATATTACCCAAATATGTATAAAGATCTCGTACTCATGTCACAGTATTTTGCCCACTTAGGTAAAACGAGACGAGACAATGGCGATTCAATCACAAAATTGTACCATTACAATTCGGAAGTTAAGTCAACGCTATATTTTATATTATACTATTGTATTTGAAATATAAAAACGTGTTCCATTAATTTTTATTATTTTATTTCACAATAACCCAGAATAACAAATAAAATTATTGATAAATTTAAAAATTATTATCATAATTTCGTTCACAAAGCAAGAAGTTTATAAATAATACTTTATGATTTATAATAGATAATATTTTCGCTATAAAATGTACATAAATTAATATCATAATAATAATAATGATTTACTTATTTACTACTCGTTTATTAATTACCGAATTGATTTCTATCCGTTGAAACTTCCTATCATATAAACAAAATGACAATCAATGTTTAAATTTAAAAATTAATTTCCGAAACATAATATGTAGCCGGCAATAATCTATTTAAACGTTTACACGCATAATTATTTTCGAAAATGTCACGAACAAAACGCATTCGCGAATCGAGCATATTACAAGAAAATAAAGAGCACTCAATTCGGTTACCGACCTACACCGTTCTTTTTTTGATTTAATACGAACAACTCGGATTCAACAGCCGTTTCATTAATTTTTCGCCGTCAAAACCACAACAATATTATTCTTTCTAAATAAATAATAGTATTATACACTGATTCCTAAAAATAACAGGTTTGACATAACTATCAAAATTGTAATTAAATCATTTATCAGAAATCAAATTAAATTTTAACCAAACTGCTTCATTTTTCGGAATCGTCAATACGGACATATTACAGAACGTAATAGGAATTTCAGTTTTTTCACATGGTTCCACTTCATACGTAGACAGAATTTGCACCATAGCTAATTTAACTTTTATTTCAGCAAAACGTTTTCCTATAAAATAAAAAAGTACACATTATTCTATACGTATCAATTGTATATCAAAATATACATATTTCAATTAACTTTAATATTACCAATACAAATCCTGGGACCATCACCGAAAGGAAGATAAACACCCTTAGGGCGCTTAGCTTTTTCTTCAGCTGAAAATCTCTCTGGATCAAATACTTCAGGATCAGGATAATACTGTGGATCGAAGTGCAATGCTCGAGTTGGAATATTTATTTTTTGTCCCTTCTCAATAATCAATGAATCGTTTGGCACGTGATACGTTTCGGAAGCTTGTCTAAATATTGCAAATGTCGTAGGATATTTACGTAGAGTTTCTGTAAATTATTGTGAAATTAAGTATATCCAAGTGTCTTTAGGAAAATAATATGTATATACGACCAATTAGTCTTTATCAAAAATATTCACAATTTAGAACATTTAACTAATTAAATGTAATCATCAATCACAAATACATAAATATGTGAATAATACACCAATCACAAATACATAAATATGTGAATAATACACAATGACAATTATAAACAATTAATTTTAAAAAAAAACCCCCAATTATAAACTTACATATATAATTTTTTTATTATTATTATTATTATTAATTAGCTTTTAGTAATTAATTTAATTACTAAAATTAATTAATTACTAATATATTAAATTTCGTCATACGAATAAATAAAATAAGCTTTTAGTAAAAACTTTTCAGCTCAACACTTATAAATCTATGTATGCTATTTATGTATAGATTATAACAATATATACAATTATATACCTGCATTGAATTAAAAAAAAAATTACCTGCTATAACCATATCTAAGTAACTAAGATCTTTTAAAAAGTCACTGTCAATAACTCCATTGTGTTTCAAACGTTGCAATTTAATTTCTTCTCGTACTTTGTCTTGTATATGCTTTTTCAATGCTAACTCATGTAAACAGAAAGAACAGGCAGTGGATACGGTCTCAAACCCTACAGCGACCATCGCGAACGCATTCGCAACAATTTGTGTTTCTGTAAATTTTTCTACAAATCAAAAGAATTATATGTTTGTATATATATATATAGCATAACATTTTTAAGATTTAAGAAAAATTACCATCACGAGGTATATCGTTATTCAAAACCAATTGCTGTCTTGCTTGCATTAGATAATACAAAATATCCTTTCTGTTCACTTCGTTTTCCTCCCTATATTTTATTGCCTTGTTAAAAACTGATATAAAAAATTCAGTTGCTTTTGCCGGAAAGTGTGTTAATCCTGTGATTTTCAACAATGTAGGTGATATCATTAAACACAGCTCCCTTAAAAAAAATCTCAATGATCCCGCGAATGCCGCTTTCCCGTACATGTAAAACTTTAAATTATCGTCAGTCACTGCGTTAAATTTTAATCCGAATGCAAAAGTCCCTATAACGTCAATCGTGTATTTCCCCAAAATTTCTCGTACGTCAATTTCGTTTGAGGTTTTCTCTATATTGCTATGTAGATATTTCATCATCTCATCGCTACACTCTTTGATTTGATCGTATATTAATTTCAGTTTGCCAGACGAGAACGCCGGAGCTAATTTACTTCGCATTATTTTCCACTTGGGATTATTCATAAAAAACAAATGTTCCGTCAAGGGATTTTCTGTGAAGTTTGAGTAAATACCTCGGTTACAGAAATACGTGAAGTCCTTAATGAGTATATTGTTGATCATCTCGGGATCACGAACCATCAAGTATGGGGTCCTCATCTGGAAGTAACCGCCGTATTTCTTACCGGCCAACGCGCAATATATTTTCTTGTACGTATCCAGCGGATGGTCGATGTACAATGCTACATTCAAATAATTGCCAAAGAGAGGAATCGGTTTAACGTAGGGTACGTTGAGTTTCTTCCACGTCTCGAAAGTCGAAGTACAATAATAAAAAATTATCGAAAATAAAATCGAAATAAATACAATAAAATGTACCCAAGGGTTTGTGCACAAGTAGTAGAACGCCGAATAGAAGGATAACATTTTTACACACACGTAATTTCACTGTTTTACTGAGAAATGAAGTTAATACTTCAATATTCACTACTAGTTAATAGATCGACTGTTATAATATATTTGGATTGTACGTATTATTTCTGCAACTTAAAAATTATACATTTTTAAAAAATAAAACACTTAAAATGTGTTATAAAGATAATTTTATGATAATACCGGTATTTTTTTATTATTATTATTATTATTATTTATATTCTATATAGATAACTGAAGAATAGTATTTAATACTAATCTAATGTTCTTATTAGATAATATTTTATGCCACATAGGTAAATATATACAGAAATATATACTGATTAACATCGGTTTTAATACTTATACTTTGATATTTATACTACTAGCTACATGATTTTAATAAAAATATATTTAATTTATAATAAATATTAATTATTTTAAACAATTTTTTCTTCTACTGAACGTGTTTCAAAATTAGACTACTCGGTTGCTTCACTGGACCCTTCAAATTTAATATTTTTATTATTAGTAAATTCAACAAATATGTATATTCTATACGATCTGATGATATGCACAATATACCATTATTACTTGTTATAATAATATACAAAAATTTTATTTTCACGCAGCTTTTTTTTTTTAATAAATAAAATACTAATACTTGTTCCTTTCGGAACGCCGATTATATTTTGCACAAAAAAAAATAAATAAATAAGAAATTGAAGTCATGACACGTGTGACGAGTAAGTGACACACGAATTCTTTGTATTTAATATATCAATTACAAGCTCACACGAGATTCGGTGATCATCGAATTTATCCGTATTAATTAAGAACAAAAAGATGTGGGGAGCGAGGGAAATATCGATTTTTCAGAATTATACTACACACATGTAAAGTTAGTTTCCGTATAATAATGAGTAAATACATACCGCAAGTTATAGGAAAAACGCATGCGACTCAACTCAGATAAAAGTACGTACATGTGTGGGAAAAGGTCCACCGTAAATGATCATACGCTGAGTGGACATAAACTTTTATGACGTCGCTGTATTGTTCGAACTGATCATCTCCAACGAATATTACAAATTAAATGTCAATAATATTCATAACCTCGGCAGTTCGATGATCTCGTCGTTTTATCAGTGTGCGCACACTCCCAAGTACCAACAACGACTCAAGAAATCCGTGTCATCCGAAAGGACCAATATTGTTCTTGCCATATGTCCCATCATTGGAGTCGTCTCTTTTTTGTCGCTGATCTCCAACCCAAACCGAAGGTCCTAACTTTTCATTTTTTTTTTTTTTTTATTATATTCTGCCTCCGTCAACGAGACGAGCAAACGCATTGTGGTAAGTGACGCACTTTTAATATCTCGTGTGCGATTATTTCATTTTACATGGATCAATCAATTCTCGTTCGCACGATCCCGAGCTCTCCTGAGAAAAACTAGTTGAGTATATAATAACCACAGTTTTATTACATTCCAACACAAATTTAATTTTCATAATATTCTCCGTCTAAATTAATTTAATTCATTTTTATCCGTAAAATGACATATTTCAATGTACTGCGGTATATAATATAAACCCGTACGAGAATCCCGCGGTAGGTGCAGTGGGGGACGTGAGATATTTGCAGTGACGCTCGCATTTAAAATCAATGCTAAATAAGGCTGAAGCTTAGGTTCAACAATTTCATTGAGGAGTAATTGGGGAAGTTATTAATATTTTTTTTCTTTTTTCAATCTAATAATAATTTATAACTGATAAAAAGAGTTGCGCCGATTATTATGTATTCTTTTTTTGAGAAGACAAATCGCCTGACAAGCGAAGAATCAGAAGCTGAAGCAGTGGAGATCAAAACGTTTAACCGTACTAAACAGCTGTAGACAAAGGCGAAATTTTCTTACAAAACGTACACTTTGTCGGAAAACGCCTTGAAATTATTACTATATATATATATAACGATTTTTCTCGCCTTATATAGTTTTTTAAATCCGTTGAAATCAAAAATCGCCCGTTTTACGAATTAAACATCTCAACGATTTATTATTGCCATAAGTAGACCAAAACTGAAAGAAATTTGTTTTAAAAAAAAATTACACCTCTTCAATCCTCCAATATAACATTTGGTTACACGTTTATTATCGAACAATCGATTTCGACGGAATCGCTATTTCACTCAATCTTTCCACAGTTTTTGTGTTGTATTTTTTTTTTTTTTTTCCCCCAGGCGCTTTTGAGATAGCCGTAAAACACTTTTTCTCTTCGCGTTCACACCGACTATAGATTTATCACTGGAAACCGCGGATACAGAACATTCTCTCGCTTACGGAATTTACATTTCAATATCATCATCATTGGCATTACAACTCTTCAAGAGTTTTTGCCGCCACCGACACTGCCTTCCACTCCTCTCGATTTTTTATTTTTTCTCCCCAATTTAGTATCCCTAGTTTCTCTAAATCCCGCTTTACTCCATCTATCCATCGCTTCTTTGGACGTCCTCTTGGCCTTTTTCCTGTGGGTTTCCATTCAGCCGCCGCTTCAAGGTACTCTGTGAGTTAGACCTTCTCATTTAATATAAAATATATTTTATAATAATCGAATTATATATTAGTTATATATAAAAAAATATTTAATTATTAATATATAATATTAATGTTTAATATTATTATTGTATATTATACGTTATCGTGGGGGGGGGAGCGATTGGGAGAAAATCCCATACAGGACCATCGGCGGTCAGGTATGTATGGAAAATAAAACGAATCATGGACACAACGCGCGCCGCATATTATTATCATAGTGCGGATGAGAGTAGTTCTGGCGATGATTTTTACACGAGGATGACGGCGGCGGCGGCGGCCGGCACGACGTTGAGTAAACACACACGCAGGAATTCGGTCGCCGAGTAAAATATAATATTTTATATTACGACCAAGTGCGACGCGCGCGCGTGCAGGACGACGACGACGGGCCAGCGTTGTGCGCGCGCGCCTTCATTAACCCATTGTGTTCGAACGGGTTCGGGTGGGCGGTCGGACGAGGAGTGAGGGGGAAACGCGCGTATACAAACAATGCCGCCGCCGCCGCCGGAGTCCCACTCGGGATCGGTGATTTTTTTTTTTTTTTTCCACGGTTTTTTACACACTCTCATCGTTTTATACAACGCGTTTATTTTATAAATATTCGTTTCGTCGTTCGCGCGCGTACGGATAATAACCGCGAAGTCGTCCTCGGATCGCGTATAAATTTTATTGCATTTACACGCGTACTTATTACTTGTTATTATTACAGCGGCGTGTTGAATGATAGGGCAGGAGGGGAACGTTGGAATAGAAGATACGTTGTTAATCTTCATGAATGTAATACGTTATTGGATAACACTTTGCGCGTTACGGCGTTAGCGATTTAACTTTGCTCGGACATTTCGGTGTGGAGTTCAAAACCCCTACCCCCGCGTTCGCCGCTGGAGCGGGCGGAGGCGTGGAGGCGTGGAATCGTCTCTTCGAAGACTTCTGAATACTCCACCGAGTGGAGAACGTGTCCCCCGGACAACCGCTTGATAAGTCGAAATAAATTTCGTCGTTCCCTTGCTGATACGACGTACTCGAAGAAGATAACAACTACACGGCAACGCGAATGTTCTGCGTATAAATACGGATTAAATAACTCGGCTACAAACGTGGTGGAAAACGCCGTTGATAATAACACATAAACGCGTGCGAGAACCGAAACTCGAAATGAGATACGAAAGTCATTTCTATCGTAGAGTTTTTTCCGACTAATAATTTTAAAACAATATAATAATAGCGCACGCGCGCGCTATAATTTATACGCGAAAAAAAATTATTTAAATAAAAAAAAAAACAAAAAACAAAAACGTCAACGTGCGTTTTAAAAACTCGTTAAGCGGACACAATTATGAAGAAAACCGTAATACGCGCGTTTGTCGTATGGAAACGGATTTATTATATAAATGCGTGTTTTTATTAGAATTCGTGAAAACCCGATGAAAAATCATTTCCGTTAGAATAACACTGGAGTTTTATTAAAAATTAACGGACATTTCAACCGATACGAATTATTGTACCATAATAAAAGCGCTTCACAACTCGCTATGAAGACGAGTCCATGAAATAGACGGAGACAACGAATACGAATTATCTTATCGCTCGACAAAACGGCGCGTGGAAACCTACGGGAAAGATTGTAATTTTTAACGCGTATCGCAACCAATGGCATAGCTGAGAATTTCCAACAGGACACGCCCGCGCGCACTATTTAGTACATTAATAATAATAATAAGTATTCGAATGTTTAATTCGAGTCGTTAAATATAAGTTAATTATGATAACGCGTAATTTAGAGAGTGCGGGAGAGAGAACGATATTGATTTGTTATTTGCGCGATTTTAAATACGACATTATAAAAAATAACAATTTAAACGTAATTAAAATTAAAATACGCGTTTGCGAAACTATTCGGGCCAATCTGCGAGCGGAAAACTTGGCGAATTGGCAATTTTTCTTATTCAAAAATCCCCGACAATTTCATTCTTTCTGAAATCGCTTCTTCTGTCCGCGTATACGTATACATGCGTACAGTAAGGCCAATCGATTCAAACCGTTTTCTATCAGTACTGATTTTCGTGTTTGTTTTGAAATAGGTCGAAGAACAGCTGTAAATGTACGAGAAGAGTAATAAATATATTTCGTATGTAAACGCACAGTTCATAATATTATTATAGACGCATAATCTGCCGCGGGATCAAATCCAATAAGCGGTTTCCCGTTTATTCACTGTGCCTTTGCGCTTCGTCCATCCACATTCCGTCAGTTACGCCACATATACGAATAATTCCTCCTTTAATTGTATTTCCGCAATATTATAGTCGAATGAGAATTCACAAACCGACCGTCTTGACCAATAACTTTATACGATATTTTACAAGCACTGATTAAAAAAAAAAACCCCCGTAATATTATAATATCGTAGTGTTTTCTTATTTGAATTATCAAACTCTTGCCGCCGACTCCGAATAGCTGGACGAAGAGGCGAGGGAGAATCAGAAGAAATAATTCTAATGCTCCTAAATTCGTCTTATTAATCTGCCAGATGTTCGTTAAACGAGACAAATAAAAAAATATTATGGTAAAAGAGAATTCGTTTGCACGGGACGACTAAATCCTAAATGCGTCCCTGCTGCTCGTACAATATACGTTTTGCGATATTAACATTCGGAATTTGAAGTAAATTACGCGTAATCGGCACGTGTGTAATGCATTAATCTCACAACGCTATTTCTTTAAAAAATAATTTTTTTGTCGTTGAATAATAAATATAATTTAAAAAGAAAAAAAATCGAAATATGATGTTCTATACACGCGAGTATTTCTACAATAAACCAAATTGTTTTGGTACGAAAAAAATATATATATCTTTATAAAATAACAACGATATAATGCCGAAAGTAAAAGTACTTTTGTATTTCTACGAAATCGAATCTATTATTATTATTATTTATTATTATTATTATTATTATTATTAAGACAAACTTCTCGACTATATTCTAAATATAATATTCACCAATCACCATATTATATTGTTGCGAGCCCTGTATTTATAAAAAAAAAACGTAACCGTTCATTATTCTGCATATATATATATATATATATACACATACATATTATATATTTTTCTCTGGATATCAAAATATTATTACTTATATTATTATACTCGGATAGTCATTCGTGTCACGTCGAATACTTTACTATAATATTATACGCACCACCACCTCCTATTATTACAATGGCCTAGACATGAATTATTTATAACTTGATTTGCAGGAGCGCGAATTCAATGAAAAACCGACGGGGTTGTATAATAATATTGTGTTTTCAGTCAGTCTCATTATCGTTGATTACTCACAAACTCGTGCAGAGAAGCTTTACACATTAATCAACCAATATCACTTATAGTTATATATATATAAATTATTATTATAGAAACCGCTTTGTATCGCTTATACGTATATGTATCACTGCAATTATTTGACAACGTACCAATGTGTTGGATTTATGAACGTGGTGTATTGAATAAGGACGTGATTTTTTGTGGCAAAACTTGTGTTAACATTTTTTAATCAGATAAGCGTGTTACTTGTACATATCGTTTCTCTTATTGAAAATAATTATTTTACAATAGAAAAAAAAACATAAATTTGAAAATAATAATGAAATAACACCTAAGTATAAGAATAATACAAATTATGTGTTAACGCGTTGTACTCAATGTAAACAATTAAATAATAATCAATGAGAGTGAAAACTTTATAAACAAAACTACTCGATATCGTGGTTTTAAAAATTAAAGACACGTGCAAAAAGTGAACAAACGCATTTTTTTTTTTTTTAAGTCTCAAAGAATTTTTTTAAATTTGTATTTATAAAAAGAGACTTAGGCTTAGGGTTTAACGTGATTTAACAACACTTAACATTTGCTTCTTCTCTACTACGCAATAGCGGCTTATAACACAATTATTTTACATACGTGCGACTGAACAGTTCATTAGCGTTGTACTCGTACCAGTACCAGAACATTCGTTAGTAATCTGAAATCAAAAACAAAAATAAATAATAATCATTTAATTACGTATAATTTTATTTTAACTTTCAAATTATTATTATTTTTTTAATCGTACGTAATTTTTAAACGACTACGTAGGTAAGCTCCTTGCAAAATGAGTTTGAAAACGCCAATTTTGACAAAATAATTTTTAAAAAATTCGCCTACGATATCCCGGAATCGTTCGAAAAAATTGCGATAATTATAAATAATCGCATATATTGAATATATTTATTATATGGAATATACATTAATATTCCATTTGGTTAAGATTGAAAAAAATACAGGGAACAAATAACGCCGGATGGAATACTCGGAATGTGTGAACTGTTGAGATTTGACGTTCCTAGAACTGGACTGGACCGTCGGAATGATTTTCGATTGATTATAATTTACATTGTGATTCTCTGGAAACGGCTTCGATGCGATTTATAAAAAAATACTACGTCGCGATTAAAATTCAACGCGATTACGACGTAAGCATTGTTTTGCTGCGAGATGTATTATTGTCGTTCTCAAAACAATATTTTATAAAATTGTATACGTATGTAGATAACTCGTTATTGTGTACCTAAAGGATCGTTGTCGGGTTCCGAATTTCATAGCAATGAAAATTATTGAAATGTACGCTATAATATGCACGGAAACGATTTTTTAAATGTGCCTTAGAAATAGTAAAAATGAAAAAAGAAAATCGTTTTACCCAATGGAATTATAGTGAAAATCCGTACGCACACACTGTCAAGATATTTGAAAAAAAAAAAACTGCGGATGATTATAAAATGAAAAAATTGTATCATGAATGAAAATGGCAATACGAGTACTTTTTTTTCTCACCAAGATTACGAGATTTACGAAAAACACAAAGATCTCGTGATTTATATCACGCTGATAATATCGCGCTACGTTTCTATTATTCCCGTTCACTATCCAAATTATATTCGTCGATTTTAGAAATCAAACGATCGTTTCAACAGCGTTAAAACTCGACAAATCGACGAATCGACGAATTTCGAACGAACGTCGTCATTTATTATTTTATGACGACGCGCGTATATCGTTGAAATAATATGACTTAACGAATGGTTAGAGTTTCGACACGATACCGCACTGTACGATAATTTCAAATTAATGCGATATCGACACCGAAAGGATTATTCGAACAAACGTGATATATTTTAACGTACGTTACGATAATAATAATCATTCAGTTTCGCCGCGATAATTAATTTCACTATAGTAATGGTTATTTTGCGTCTCGGGCGAATACCAAATTATTCCAAATGGAAGACGTTCCTGCAAAAGCGCTGGTTTTAATAATAATAATAATAATAATCGAGCGAGACGAATGCCTAGACAATCGTAAGCGTTCGCGTGAAAAACGTTTTGTTTCCCGATTGTTATTACACGTTAATCGCGTCAGAGCAGGCATATTTATACGTCCGACCACTTTTTTCGCAGCCAGTTGTTTTTCTTTTTTTTTTTTTTATCGCGATAGATCGTAAATTACTGAACACTTAAAGGAAGCAATAAAATGTAAAAAAAAAAAAAAAAAAAACTAAGTGAGAGCCCGTTTCACATCCTATATATAACTTTTTTATTATTATTCACATATTTACCATTTAACCGAGTTAAATTAGGCATCCGACCTGTGTAAAGCATAATAATAATAATAATAATAATAATAATAATAATACGTGTAGTTTAATCCGTTTTATCCTACGATTTCTCCGAAATCCAATCGTCCTACGTTTGATCGGTGTATGATGGATGTACTAGCGCCATCTCGGTCTGCGTCTGCGCTCGTGTCCAACCGCCACCTGGATGGGTGGTGTGTAACGGTTAGAGTCCAAGAAGAGGCTAAGTCTCGCTTTTTCGCCGACCGAACTACATTTCATATCTGTAGCACATAATATGTCTTATATACATAAGACTGTCTTATATACATAAATGTAGTACAGTCTACCCCTCCCCCCCCCCGTACCGTGTTCATTGCTAATTTTTATTTATTTATTTTTTTTCAAAAATACTCCTATAACGGATAATAATTAAAATACTACAATAAATAGTTTACGTTGTCATCACCACAACGATAATTAGTAATAACTATTTCGTTGTCGTTTGTACGGCCGACAATGAGCCGCGACAATACGTCTTAAGTTATACACACACACACCTCACCGCGCGACTAATAATAATTTTTTTTTCTTTTTTTTTTTTTGTGACGTGTTGCTCGTTTTATACAGGAAAAGAGTATTAGACAACACTCTCGTTCGAGGTTATTACCAACTCGAAATGTTTTTACAACTATACAACGTCATATTTATTACGCTAAAATAAAAGTTTTAAAGTCACGTGTAAATTTCAAAATTACAATACGTTAAATATTTTGCTATAAAATATTTATAATACACAATTTTTCGCGAAATTATAACGACCAAAATACGAAACGCGTATCATTAAATTATTATTGTTATTATTATATAACGGACGTGTATATTATATTATGTAGAACATAAATATAATCAACGAACAAAATGTGTGCAGTTTAACGGTTCTATCAGACGAGACCATAATTTTGTGTCCATAACCACGAGAACCGCGCAATCTGTACACAATGTACACGTACAATACGAAAACCAGCAGTTTTCTTTTATGACATAATCATTTCACGAAGGAGTTAATTAATTTGAAATTACGTGACGGGCGAACGGCTGCGATCAATTCGACCTCTGTGGTTATGTTAACATACTCGTATCAAAAAAAAAAAAAAATTATAAGTACTTGCTCTGATTTGATGAATTTTCACACGTTTTTATAGAATTTTTCCTTTTAAACTGAATAACGATTACCAAATATTTATTTTAAACATTCACGACTTGAATCCAATAAACTCGATAATGTCGATTTAGTGAATTTTCATATACGAATCGTAAAAAAATTGAAAGGACTAAATGTATTTAAAACTGAAATCCGTCTGTTTACGAAATTAAAAATATAATTTTACACCTCTCGCGCGTTACGATTTTCCACATAGAGTTTAAAATAAAAACCCCGTAGTTTTCATTTTACACCAGCACGTCCACGCCAGTAAATAATACTGTAAACAAATTAAAATTAATTTGCGTTTACATTGAAATTGTAACATTATTTTTTTTTTTTACAGAATTAATATAGAATTTCGAATTTAAAAAAAAAAAAAAACATTATACCGTAATATTGTAAACCATAATTCAATTATTGAATCGAGTAAAGTATAAGCCTAATGTCAAACACACAATTTATGTATTTTTATTCTATAGAAGAACCATTTTAGGTGCCATTTTTCATTTTTGCGGAGAGAGAGAGAAGCGAAAAGAGTAAATTGAAGATGTTATATATATATATACGCCTAACAGATGTATTAACTTAATATAATTTATTACGTTTTGCTAGCAGTTCGGCCTCAGTTTAAACGAGCATAAATATCCGAGAAAATAAATTACGCTATAACGATTAATTATTTTGATTTTAATTTAATTATTTTTTTCCTAATTGTGAGCCACCTCAAACTCACGACAGACGATTGTTGCCCGTTATACGGGTTGACAACTCGTAAATAACTCCTGTTTAAAATAATGTAATAACGTAAAAATAAAATCATAATTTTTTAAATAAAAATAATGAATTTGAAATAATAGAAATACGTGTGGAAAATTGTTTAATTTGTTCAATTAATTAACGCTAAATTGTAATTCGAGTTGAAAATTCGGTAAAAATAACGAGTGTGATAATAAGTAGAACTGATACGTTCGGAAAAACTATGCGAAATCACGCGAAAGTCTGTAGAATTTTTGGAAACGAAAAATATGGTCGTACGACCGAACTTGACTCGACGGACGTGTTATAAGACCGTTTGAGGTGCGACTCATCTTAAATCATTCGTGAATGTTTATGTTCACCTAATGCGTATAATTTAAGAGCGATTCGAGAGTGACACGACGTACACGCCTTCGGTTTCTTCGACCTCAGTCAGTGAAAAACGAAAAAGAAGCAAAAATCAAAAGTTTAAACACATAATCGTACGATTGGTGCAGAATCGCATAATACGTACTCGTATGCCGGTGGCGGGTTTAACGAAAGAGACACGTGTCGTCTGGACGAATTTTCCGCGGAAAATTTTCCCCCGTCTGATAAAATCGATATTTTATTGAATCGTGTGTATAATAAAACGTACGCATTGCCTGCAGTGAGCGATACGAAATCGGAAAGTGCGCGTTGTCAAAACGAATCGTCGTGTACTTATTGTCCTTCAAAGGTCTTCGGTTTCGAATTAATCGAATTTCTATATAAAAAATTGATCCGAAAACGGGGGGTTTTTTTTTTTTTTTTTTGAATTTAAATATCTCTTTGTACAATATAATATTCGATTATTTTCTACAGAGCACTTTCGATATAATTATTATGAACCGGCGCGTATACGAAAACACGATACAGTATAGATTGTGCTGTGGCGACACGATAATGTAACAATTTGCTAAAAAAAGAAAAAACCGTAAAAGACGCCGCCATTGCATAATACATGCGTATATTGTGCGGAACACGCGACGCGTACAAATGGTATTCGGCGTATCATATTTTGTGGGAGTCGTGGACGGTTCCCGCCTCTGGCGAACGCAACGTCTCAAGTGAAGTGTAAAGTACGTTTTGCTGTTTTACTCCTGTGTCGGACATGACATGGATCGCATTACGCCATTACGACGGCGACTTGTGTGGTTCGTGTGCGCGCGCCCGAAGAGTTTAGAATTACATTTCCCCCGTCGGAAAGAGAGGAAAAAAAAACTGCTTTTTTTTTCCAATAGGAAAACCTATGAGTTTTTAACGTTTCGCGCTATTAGAAATTTACCGTACGGGCTCAAAACGTATAATACATCTGTATTATACGCGCAGTCCATGGCGGCGATATTATGTTTTCGTAAGATTTTATTCAATTTTCAATACGTATTACGTTGTACCAGGGACGATTCCGCGGTCGTTTAAAAAAACGGTCGCGCGACATTATAAGTCGCCGTATACAATTCAACAATACTGTAACAAATCGAAATCTTAGGTACTTACACGAAAACGTTGACATTGACGCCGCGGATAAGAGGAACAGTGGCGATATCCGATATGGACGAAAAAAAATAAATAATTAATAAAATCCGTCAATTATACGATACACGTACTCGATACAAAAATATCTATTATTTTTAATCAGTGCGTGTCGAACGACGTATTTTATCCGCGTTACGTGTATTATCTATGTACATAAAGAAATTGTTTTCATTGCTGGTCGATTCTAAAAGTCAATAGATACATATCTCTGCTTTCCAGACGCGTTTCGGGCGCTTTATATGTTTGCAAAATAGGTCCAAGAAAATCGCCCCGACAAAACGCGCGAAATTACAATATACGTATTTGAAGTGTAGAACCATAATTGAATATGAGGTCGGTGATGTGTTAAGGAGAGGGACAAAGTCGCCTCGGATAGCAATTATTTTTCGGAGGTACGGCGAGTTTTCCAGGGCGAAGCAAACAAAACGTTTTGTACTTATCTAATTTACAATAATTTTCAAAAATACTCGATAATAATACTCGTTAACACGAAATAGACGTTTGTAAAATCAACTAGTTCTTAAATTATCCGCGATGCGCTATTATTGTACTCATAAATACGAGAAAAATTACAATTTTGTTTCTCCCCTCCCCCCCCCAAAATTGAGAAAAACGACAATGACGTTTCACACGAATAAGCAAAACAATTATAGTGATAATTTATGTACAAGTTATGACTCTGAACCTGACCGCAATTATTCAATTTAAAACGATATTTAAATGATATTTTTCGAAACGAAAAAAAAAACTTATCAATGCAACGTTTACTTGCGTAACATTAAAATTGACAAGATCAGTGTGACGAACTCATTACCGAACGTTGGAATAGGTCTAATGATTTTTGTTTCTACGCCGTGCAGCTCTAACGCAAACGACAAGAGTATCTTGCCCAGTTTTGAAAAAAAAAAAAATAATAATAAACGAAAACATCGTTATGGAATGAAAATGTGTCGTCGTTGACTTACAATGTCTATTGAAAACAACGTGATGAAAAATATGAATTGGAATGACATTATTAAAGAGTTTGCAGCACATAACGCCCGGAGAATTGTGTAAACTCGTCATACAAATAATATGTACCTGACGTTTTAAGTAACAATATTACGTTGTTGCGGTGAACTGTGTTCTAATAACGATAAACGATGTAAAACTAATTTAAAGACTTGCGCGTGGAAATTAATAATAATAAAAAGAAAAATCGTAACGGATAACATGAAAACTGAGCTATTGAACACCGCAGGGGCAAGTGTAAAACGAAAAAACGCCTTACAGGTGATGTTTATGATGGAAATAAAAAAAAAAGTCGAATTTTCCAATGTCGACATTTACAAAAGTCATATATTTAGAATAAAGAAAGTTTTCGAATATAAAATGCAATTTATAAAACACGTAAAAACAACGCGTTAAACAATTTTTTTTTTTTTAATATTACGTCATAATATAACATCGGTGTTTTAGAATATAATAAACGTAATTTTTGGATTCTCGACAAACTGATTCGTGAATGTTTAATAGGTTTTTATCGTTTTTTTTTTTTTTTTTTTTTACCATTATATTGAAATTATCGATTCGATCGTCTTATTAATATATATGTAGATTTTTTTATTTTTTTTTTAATGAATATACGAATACGAGGTTTTTGTTCTTGACATTTCATTAATTGTTCGCGGTTATATTATTTATATTATGTGTATGGACTAGACCTGCGCATTTTCGTTGGAAAACCGCACAGTAAACGTTAATAATAACATAGAATTGTGCAAAAATCTAAGTTACTTATTTTCTGAAACACGCGTACGAATCCGTATGGACATAGTAACGCAAGCGATAATTTGTAATAATAATAATATATTAATTGTTTTATAAAGAATAAATGAAAAATAATAGTTTTTCCCCCCATATAGGCGTTTCGATTTCTTTTTTGTCAAATAATAATAAAACATAATATTATTACTACACTTTGAAAAGTCCATTTTATACCTCGAGATTACTAGGAAAATTACACTGGACTGACTCATTTCCCGGCCTCTCTCACACACAATCAGACCGATTCCGCTTTACCGAGTATTCGATATAATCGTGATTTTTAAAAAAAACTACGATAAACGACAATCGCATTCGCAGAACAATTCGGAACACGACTCCGGTTTCTGCGCGCGTAAGAACGGCGACAAATCAATTAATACCGGAAACAATAACGTTTGTTATACACGTGTGATGATAGGTATTGTACACGTACAAAGAAATGGAAACAAACACTGTGTATTATTAATCTAACGAACGAAAGTGCAAAGTGGTAAAAATAACGAGAAATTTACTCTCTCTTCGATTGTAGTCGTTATAAATAGCGTGTGATTTTGCGAGAAAAGTGCGTCGTCGTGCCACGGTATCGCAATCGAAATGCGATTGTCGTCGGCCCAAATTCGTATGAAACGAATTGCGTTTTTATACAACCAACGAGACCGACGGTTTAATGCGCGGATATTATTGCGGCCGGCGGTAAATGACGCGTTAAAACGAGTCAATTTTTGTCCGAAATTACATCGTAATTCACTGTTTAATAATAACGTACGATTTAAATTGAATACAACACAGCCGGCACCTCCCCTTATGCTTTTCTATTACGCGTACCGATTATAAAAAAAAAAAAAAATCCTTTACCAATTTTCTTTCGAATAACATTTTCTTTATTCATTTCATTTTTGTTTTACCACACGACATATATTGTATAAAAAAAAAAAATTTTTAATATTATTAATCCACATAAGTAGAGAAATATTTACGTAAAAACAAACACATTTAATAATAATAATAATAACAGAAGGTAAGTGACAAGCGTTGGTGAAAAATCGCGAAAGAGTTAGTTAGATTGTTTAATCAAGGGAAACGACAATTTATCAGTGACACAATAATTCTGTGACAAAATTATCATAAGTTTTTTGATCCCATAATGATATATTAACAGTAAACGAATGTAATA
Organism: Chaetogeoica ovagalla; assembly: GCA_032441825.1. NCBI lineage: Eukaryota > Metazoa > Arthropoda > Insecta > Hemiptera > Aphididae > Chaetogeoica > Chaetogeoica ovagalla. Next base: position 1,507,234 of record CM063744.1, read on the forward strand.
TATGCAGATTACATTTTACTGAATAACTAATTTTTCTTTTCCACTTTCTTGATTGATCGATTAAATGTGTTTATGTGAATGAAATACGAATAATTTCTTTATATATATACACGTGTGTGTACGCTCCGTGCAATTATTTAAGTTTGTTGTTGTTGTTTAGAACAAAAATACGAGAATTTCCAACAGATTTAATACTTAATAGACTCCCGCAGTCTTTATAATATTATGTACAACGGTACATTACGATCGAATGACTAAAATGGTCTGTACACATGTTTTAGTAATTTATCAAATTGTAATAAACGAATTTATTCACATGAGTAACAGTTGGATTTATTCATTATGTGTTAGCCATGCACGTTTATCTCGTTTTATCTTACTTATATGTAATGAATATGTTATGTTGTAGATACCTATCGTAAAACGAATAACAAAAGATTTTACTATGAATATTAACAATGACGTTATATTAAATATTTATCTTCTTTTTTTTTTCAATGTTTACAATATTATAATTAATTATATTTTCATGTAGATAAATTATAACATTTTTTTTTTACGAAGAAAAATTAATTAATACTTATAACGCTTATGGTTTATAAAAGTTTGAACACTTACAATTTCCCCCCCCCCGCCGCCCACGAATCGCTAATATTCGGTTATAATAAATTTAATTATTCTCATTTAAACGCTTTATAATGTAAAATATAAATAGTAATTTAATGTTTTATGTTATATATGTGTTTTTAATAATTGTTTAGTATTTAATTATTGCTTAACTCATCCCGCGCCTATTCCGACCATAACCGGATTAATGAATGGTTTAAAACTTTAAAGTTAAAATACATGCCCCAGACGTAATTAAATTCCTTTAGATTCTTGTAATAAATATAATTTATAGTTTAAGTTAAAAACACTATACCCACAATATAACTTGTACGTTGTTGTCACACGAATTAAACACCGTTTTCCTGTTGCGAAAATTTGAGATTTTTATAATACCTTGCGATTCGGCGATGAGTACGCGAAATTATTTGTGACCAACATTGAAAATTGCAGAATTACCGTGGAATGAATCCATTTCGCGAGACACAATTCGCATTGAATTGTAATTGTAATTATTTAGTATTTTATAGGATATTCATTATTAACACACGTTGTGAAACGATTGATTTTACTATCATACAGATACGAAAATTTTTAAAAATCGATTTATAACAATTTTTTACAAATCGATTAATAAGATAATAACGTATTATTCGAAAATTACGTGAAACCTGTGAACCGAACTTCTCTTAGGAACGGTTCTTAAACAGTACCTAATACTAATACATTACGGTATTGTATTTTTTTTTTATTGTTATTATTATTATTATTATTATTATTATTATTATTATTATTATTATTATTATTATTATTATTATTATTATTATTATTATTATTATTATTATTATTATTATTATTATTATTATTATTATTATTATTATTATTATTATTGATATTATTATTATTATTAAATAGAAAATTGGTACATTAAAACAATGATTTTTTTTTTTTTGAAAATCCAGTAAAATATGTTGAACAAAATAATATTATATTAGATTCAATAGCATGCACATATTTTTCATGAATTATTAATTATAAATTATTAATTAATATATATAATATAAATTATAGTATGTATCTATCTATTAAAAACAAAAATTTTAAATTAATTATATTAAAATACTTCCAAGTGTTCATACTATGTATGAATATATTTCTAATTCCAACTTCTATTATATCCGTAATTTGTTTATAACGTTGATGCATATTTTGTACACTAATTAGTACACGGCTGCGAAATTGAAAATTTTAAACTTCGCTTACAGGAATTTGTTTTAATATCCGAAAAATTTTTCTATGAACAACTTTTCGTACACGTGTATTTATTTTCTACCGAATTTATCAGGTACTTTTTAACTTTTTCAATAAAGGTAAAAGCTGAAACAAACGAGAGGAGGGCGAAACAACTAGCTATTATTCTTTGTAATTGTCTAAAAACTTAAAATTTCAATAGAGCGGATATTAAATCCTAAGCAGAATAACACATTTTAATAACATGTAGAATATAATACATTAGAGTTTTATATCTAAATTTAATAATTCAATCAATAGCCACGTCTTATATATTCTTTCGTACCAGTGGTGTATATATATGTTTTTTCTGGGGTGGTGGTTTACTAAGAAAATTTTAAAAATAATATTTTTATTCTACTAAAATTTCATTATCTTTATGGAATACAGCTACATATAACCTTATGACCGAACTCCCTGTTACAAGAATGTTGATTGCGAGCTCGAAATATCAATTTGCAAATTCTGAAACCTTCGTTGTAAATAGTTACTAATAACTTGCAAAATATTGGTACCAGCTTGGTGACGATCGGACAAAATGGAGGAGAACCAACTTCCCGGACGTGTCGACAGCTGACAATTTACATGAATAATGTTTTACACCACAATGATTTTATTGAACGAAATACAACGAAAAAACGTGCATCAGAAAATGAGGGAGAATAGGTTCAGATTGTTCGTTTGAAGACCGAAGAAAAAGTGTATAAATGAAACTGAGGCTGATATGGAAACAGCTAGTATGAGTGTGCAAGAGATTGGAGATTGTACTTTATGGAGTTGAAGGGTTCGGGTAGCCGACTCCGTGTAGTTGGCAGTGTAAGACGAAGAAAAGGATTATTATTTAAAATACTCCACATTTTCAAAAATATTTATAATAGTTCTATGAAACTGGGTCGTTAGAATGGTAAACATAAAGTTTTCTGATTTAGATTTAACAGGTCCTAGAAAACATTGACCTGCGTTTGTCTCCCTGTGCAGTAGCAAACACGATTTTTGCTAAGAATGATTTATTTAAACAATTAAATTAAATGAACAATATATAAGTACACATCACCCGAGTAATCCGATTATGATGGGTTTCTTTCCACACGTGCAACGCAGCACGAGACCTCGTGGTTGATTATAAATTTGATTACATTACATATCAACGGCATTGATGTAAGTAGGGATTTTTAAATAGTGATAGCTACACGTTTTAATTAATGCGCAAAAATATATGGAACAAAGAGGATAATTATAGATACTAGAAGTACTAGCTCCGACACACTCGAACTCCCTCTGACTGATAAAAATATATGTATTTTATATAAAGGCACATTTGGGTAGAAAAATTATTAACAGAATTTAGAATACGACATTTTCCGAATACTTTGAAAAAAAAAGTATTCAAAATATATATTCGAATACTTCGTGATAATAATATTCCCAAGTATTTAAATACTTCACAAAAAGTATATATAATTAGGAGATTGAGGGGAAGGGGGTACAAAAATCTTTTTTCTTTTACTCCTGTATTTATAAATTAATACATTAACTAATAAATAAATTATTAATACCAATTAATTGTAAAATATAACTCAATCATACATAATAACATAGGGTAATCAAATGTACTTGATTATTTGAATAAGACTCGATTCCTACACCAAAGGTTCAAATATTACCCAAGTATGTATAAAGATCTCGTACTCATGTCACGGTATTTTGCCCACTTAGGTAAAACGAGACGAGACAGTGGCAATTCAAACAGAAACTTGTACCATTACAATTCGGAAGTTAAGTCAACGCTATATTTTATATTATACTATTGTTTTTGAAATAAAAAAACGTATTCCATAAATTTTTATTATTTTATTTCACAATAACCCCGAATAACAAATAAAATTATTTATAAATTATTATCATAATTTCGTTCACAAAGCAGAAAGTTTATAAATAATATTTTATAATTTATAATAAATAATATTTTCGTTATAAAATGTACATAAAGTAATATAATAATAATAATAATAATAATAATGACATATTTATTTACTACTCGTTTACTAATAAACGAATTGATTTATATTCGTTAAAACTTCCTATCAAATAAACGAAATGACGTTCAATGTTTAAATTTAAAAATTAATTTCCGAAACATAAAGCGCAGACCGGCCAGTAATCTATTATACGTTTACGCGCACAAGTATCTCAGAAATTGTCACGAACAAAACGCGCTCGCGATTCGAGCATATCACAAGAAAAAAAGAGCACTTAACTCGGTTGTCGACCTACACCGTTCTTTTTTTGTTTTAATACGCACAACTCGGATTCAACAGCCGTTTCATTAATTTCTCGCCGTCAAAACCACAACAATATTATTCTTTCTAAATAAATAATAGTATTATACACTGATTCTTAAAAATAACAGATTTCAGATATCTATAAAAATTGTAATTAATTCATTTATCAGAAATCAAATTAAATTTTAACCAAACTGATACATTTTTTGGAATCGTCAATAAGGACATATTACAAAACGTAATAGGAATTTCAGTTTTTACACATGGTTCCACATCATACATGGACAGAATTTCCACTAAAGCTAATTTCATTTCCATTTCAGCGAAACGTTTTCCTATAAAATAAAAAAGTACACATTATTCTATACGAATCAATTGTATATATAAATATACTTATTTCAATTAACTTTAATATTACCAATACAAATCCTGGGACCATCACCGAAAGGAAGATAAACACCCTTAGGTCGCTTAGCTTTTTCTTCAGCTGAAAATCTCTCTGGATCAAATACTTCAGGATCAGGATAATACTGTGGATCGAAGTGCAATGCCCAGGTTGGAATATTTATTTTTTGTCCCTTCTCAATAATCAATGAATCGTTTGGCACGTGATACGTTTCGGAAGCTTCTCTAAATATCGCAAATGTCGTAGGATATTTACGTAGAGTTTCTGTAAATTACAGTGTAATTAAATGACACCGAGTATAATTAAATAAATAATATTTAATATTATTATTTATGAAAATTCTTCTTGTTAATATAATTATTTTAATTTTTTTATTTATTACAGGAAAATAAATTTGTGTAAAAGATTATCAATTTAAAATTAATCGTTTATATGAAAAAAAAATTTTTTTCCTAATATATATATATATATATATTAAAACGACTAATTAGTCATTATAAAAAATATTCATTATTTTTAAACATCTAATTAATTAAATGTAATCATCAATTACATACACATAAACATGTGTATAATATACAAAGACATTTATTAGTAATTCATTTTAAATAAAATATATTTTAAACATAAATATAGAATTAGATACCCGGGTTGAGTTAAAAAAAGAAAATTACCTGCTATAACCATATCTAAGTAACTAAGATCTTTTAAAAAGTCACTGTCAATAATTCCATTGTGTTTCAAACGTTGCAATTTAATTTCTTCTCGTACTTTGTCTTGTATATGCTTTTTCAATGCTAGCTCATGTAAACAGAAAGAAGAGGTTGTGGATACGGTCTCAAACCCTGCAGCAAACATCACGAACGCATTTGCAACAATTTGTCTTTCTGTAAATTTTTCTACAAAACAAAAATAATTGTATGTGTGTATATATATAGTATAAAGATGAAAACTACATTTTTAAAATTTAAGAAAAACTACCATCACGAGGTATATCGTTATTCAAAACCAATTGCTCTCTTGCTTGCATAAGATAATAAATAATATCCTTTCTGTTCACTTCGTTTTCGTTCCTATGTTTCATTGCCTTGTTAAAAATTGATGTAAAAAATTCAGTTGCTTCCCATGAGAAGTGTGTTAATCCTGTGAATTTCACCAATGGGGGTGATATCATTAAACACAGCTCCCTTAAAAAAAATCTCAAAGATCCCGCGAATAACGTTTTACCGTACATGTAAAACTTTAAATTGTCGTCAGTCACTGCGTTAAATTTTAATCCGAATGCGAAAGTCCCTATAACGTCTATCGAGTATTTTCCCAAAACTTCTCGTACGTCAATTTCGTTCGAGGATTTCTCTATCTTGCTATGTAGATATTTCATCATCTCATCGCTACACTCTTTGATTTGATCGTATAGTGATTTCATTTTGCCAGACGAGAACGCCGGAGATAATTTACTTCGCATTATTTTCCACTTGGGATTATTCATAAAAAACAAATGTTCCGTCAAGGGATTTTCTCTGAAGTTTGAGTAAATGCCTCGGTTACAGAAATACGAAAAGTCCTTAATGAGTATATTGTTGATCATCTCGGGATCGCGAACCATCAAGTACGGTGTCTTCATCTGGAAGTAACCACCATATTTCTTACCGGCCAACGCGTAATATATTTTCTTGTACGTATCCACCGGATGGTCGATGCACAATGCTACATTCAAATAATTGCCAAACAGAGGAATCGGTTTAACGTAGGGTACGTTGAGTTTTTTCCACGTCTCGAAAGTCGAAATACAATAATAAAAAATTATCGAAAATAAAATCGAAATAAATACGATTAAATGTACCCAAGGGTTTGTGCACAAGTAGTAGAACGCCGAATAGAAGGATAACATTTTTCCACACACGTAATTTCACTGTTTTACTGAGAAATTAAGTTAATATTTCAATATTCACTACTAGTTAATAGATCGACTGCTATAATACATTTGGATTGTACGCATTATTTCTGCAACTTAAAAATTATACATTTTTAAAATATAAAACACTTAAGATGTACTTATAAAGATAATTATATGACGAAACCGATAGTCTTTTTAAAATTATACTACATATATATAACAGAGGAAAGACAATTAATACTATACTAATGTTGTTATTAGATTATATTTAATGCCACATAAATAAATATTGCCCAAGATCCGCAGTCATCATTATAATTACACTTAACACCACTATTGCTGTTTAAAATATTTTTTATCGTATTTTAGTAGCTTTATTGTATAAACGTTTTATTATTTATATCCTATCTATTTAATACAAGAAATTATTACGAAAATAGGTAAATGAATATAATTTAGTATATTTAATACTTATAATAAAATACCTGATAATAGCATATACTAATAGCATATAAGTTATATAGCATATGAAATAAAATAAGTACATACCTAATTACTCTGTCAAAACAAGAAAAGAAAATAATTGTTCAAACTGCTCGTATACATTTCTTTATTTTTTATAATATTCTTTGACTTTATTGTATATTCACTTTTAAATATATATATATTATCCTTTATCGTATGTGATTATTTCATTTTACATAGATCAAACTATTCTCATTCACATGACCCCGAACTCTCCTTAGAAAAAATAGTAAAGTATATAGTTACCACAGTTTTATTACATTCCAACACAAATTTAATTTTCATAATATTCCCGTCTAAATTAATTTAATTCGTTTTTATTCGTAGGTTATTACACAGCTTCTTAAGACTCCTTTTCTATTTTGGCTACTGGTTACTCATTTCCTACATTAACGTCAAAGTTAAAGAAGGCAAATATGTCACAGCATATTTCCAGACATGAATAGTATTCCGAATACTTTTTATAATCAGTTTTCGAAATTATTCAATACTATATTTTAAATATTTTTATAAGTATTTGAAAAACTATTAGAGCTCAATTATATTTTAAATAGTACCTATATTAAAATAATATCATATATCTTAGGTATAAGAAATAATTATTACCGAAAAAAATAAGAGTAGCATTGAACAGGAATAAATGTTTTAAACAATATCAATATTAATGCTATAATTAGTGTTTAAATCCAGTCCTATTCAAATAATTTAATATATTTGATTACACCATGTTATTATATTTCTATTAAGTATTATTAAACTACATTTTAGTTAATTTATTAACTTACGAAGACAGAATTAAAAAAAAAAAATTATAATCCATCCTACTTTATACATAAATGACGGTTTATATTCGTTTACGTAATAATATAATTACTCAAATTGATATTCGTATTACTAAAAATTATTTATAAAACCAAAGTTTTCTAAAAATATTTAGAATACTTTTGGTGAAGTATTAAAAAAACTTAGGAGGGATTACTATTGCCATTGAATATTCAAATACATATTCTGAATACTTTTTTGAAATATTCGAAATATATAATATACTCTAAACACCACTAAAACGTGTTTTACCCGAGTTGGCATATTTTCAGTATAAAACTAATATTTTTGCAAAATGTGTTTTTTTCTTCTTTTTTTACCTTAATATGATAAAGTATAAAATCAAAATTTATATAATGAAACCGAAATAAACTTAAAATATTAATTTAAATATTACTCTACACTGATTCATGAATAACAGATTTGACATAATTATAAAATAAAAACTATACCAATGTTATAATTGAATCATTCATAAAAAATCAAATTAAATTTCAACCAAACTGCTTCATATTTTGGAATCAGTAATAACGATAAATTACTGAACGCAATGGGAATTTCAGTTTTTTCACATGGCTCCACTTCGAATTTGGATAGAATTTCCACTAAAGCTAATTTCATTTCCATTTCAGCGAAACGTTTTCCTATAAAATAAAAAAGTACACATTATTCTATACGTATCAGTTCTATATCAAAATATACATATTTCAATTAACTTTAATATTACCAATGCAAATCCTGGGACCATCACCGAAAGGAAGATAAACACCCTTAGGTCGCTTAGCTTTTTCTTCAGCTGAAAATCTTTCTGGATCAAATACTTCAGGATCAGGATAATATTGTGGATCGAAGTGCAATGCCCGAGTTGGAATATTTATTTTTTGTCCCTTCTCAATAATCAATGAATCGTTTGGCACGCGATACGTTTCGGAAGCTTGTCTAAATATCGCAAATGTCGTAGGATATTTACGTAGAGTTTCTGTAAATTACAGTGTAATTAAATGACTCCAAGTATTATTAGATGAATAATATTTAATATTATTATTTATTAAGATTTATGTTATTATTATTATTATTATTTTTATTTTTTTATTTATTACAGGAAAATAAATTTGTGTAGAAGATTATCAATTTAAAATTAATCGTTTATATAAAAAAAAAAATTTTTTTCCCAATATATATATATTAAAACGACTAATTAGTCATAATTAAAAATATTCATTATTTTTAAACATCTAATTAATTAAATGTAATCATCAATTACATACACATAAACATGTGTATAATATACAAAGACAATTATTAGTAATTAATTTTAAATAAAAACCATTTTAAACATAAATATAGAATTAGATACCCGGGTTGAGTTAATAAAAAAAAATTACCTGCTATAACCATATCTAAGTAAGTAAGATCTTTTAAAAAGTCACTATCGATAATTCCATTGTGTTTCAAACGTTGCAATTTAATCTCTTCTCGTACTTTGTCTTGTATATGCTTTTTTAATGCTAACTCATGTAAACAGAAAGAAGAGGCAGTAGATACGGTCTCAAACCCCGCAGCTAACATAGCGAACGCATTCGCAACAATTTGTGATTCTGTAAATTTTTCTACAAAACAAAAAAAATTATATGTATATATATATATATATATATAGTATAACAATGGAAACTACATTTTTAAAATTTAAGAAAATTACCATCACGAGGTATGTCGTTATTAAGAACCAATTGCTGTCTTGCTTGCATAAGATAATAAATAATATCCTTTCTGTTCACTTCGTTTTCCTCTCTATGTGTTATTGTCTCATGAAAAACTATTGCGAAAAATTCAGTTGCATCCGTCGGAAAGACCATTAACCTTACAATTTTTAACAATTTCGGTGATATCATTAAACACAACTCCCTTAAAAAATATCTCAAAGATCCCGCGAATAACTTTTTCCCGTACATGTAAAACTTTAAATTATCGTCAGTCACTGCGTTAAATTTTAATCCGAATGCGAAAGTCCCTATAACGTCAATCGAGAATTTCCCCAAAATTTCTCGTACGTCAATTTCGTTTGAGGTTTTCTCTATATTGCTATGTAGATATTTCATCATCTCATCGCTACACTCTTTGATTTGATCGTACATTGATTTCAGTTTGCCAGACGTGAACGCCGGAGATAATTTACTTCGCATTATTTTCCACTTGGGATTATTCATAAAAAACAAATTGTCCGTCAAGGGATTTGTTGAAAAGTCTGAGTAAATGCCTCGATTACAGAAATACGTAAAGTCCTTAATGAGTATATTGTTGATCATCTCGGGATCGCGAACCATCAAGTACGGTGTCCTCATCTGAAAGTAACCACCATATTTCTTACCGGCCAACGCGTAATATATTTTCTTATACGTATCCACCGGATGGTCGATGCACAATGCTACATTCAAATAATTGCCAAACAGAGGAATCGGTTTAACGTAGGGTACGTTGAGTTTTTTCCACGTCCCGAAAGTCGAATTACAATAATAAAAAATTATCAAAAATAAAATCGAAATAAATACGATTAAATGTACACAAGGGTTTGTGCACAAGTAGTAGAACGCCGAATAGAATGATAACATTTTTACGCACACGTATTTTCACGGCGTTACTCGAAAATAAAGTAAATGAACTATTACAATATTTTTTACTGCTGGTTTATATGTGTAGAACAATTGCCGTTATAAGAAACGTTTATACATTTCGATTTGACGCGTTTAGTATCAGCGATTTACGTAACAATAAATAATTGAAATAAAATACACTTAATACCTATTTACATTGATTATAAGATGGACACGGACTGTAATATTTTTTTCTGGAATTTATGCTGCATTAGTTATGTTGAGGTTTAGATAACAAACAAAAAAATAACGTTATGTAATACGTTTTGCTATTGTTCTTTTTTTTATTATTGCTGAAACAAATAATAATGTTATCATTTTTTTTTATATACATATTATTTTTATACGGTATTGTGTACCTGACAATTCATCAAGCGTATTTAATGAATACTGAATAAGTTCTAGAATTAAATATACAATTATTATGTAACCGAAATATTTATGTATAAAGTTGTAATGATAAACCTACATCATTACCGCTGACGCGAGAGGTGATGATCAAACAAATAAACCTAACGATCGTCAATAATACAAAACAATAGGAAATAATGAACATATATAATATTTTTATTATTCGTAAACGACACAACTCTCTATATTCTCGGATTAACTCGAATATTTACTAAATCTAATGCAATGTTTTTTTTACATTCAATGACATATAATTGATAATAATAATTATTGTTTATGTATTTCGTTTTGTGAATCTGTAACGTTTTAGTAGAAAAATAAAGTACTATACAGTACTCGGCCAAAGACAGAGGCGAAAGACAGAGTTTTGAAAAAAAAAATAAATATATTAATACGAGTAAATAATATTCATCCAAATTCCATAGTTTTATTTATCGTTATTATATTAAAATATCCATTCTTCGAGGTAATTTAGCCATTACATCAAAATAACGTCTTCGCATGTTACATCTCTACACGAATTCAATAACGCAAACCTCTTAATCGCTCCTCACTGATCTTGATCTGCGGGTACGTTTTCACAGTCACTTGAAGCCATTGAAACGGAAAGCGCTGTTGGATTACAAAAGCACAGTGCATTAATAAATGTTTTTGGTAGCTTTTCTTCAGCTATATTTTGTACAATGCGTCTGAAACATAAACGATACATTATAAGTCATAAAAATATTTTTATGTAAATTAATAATATTACCTTTGCCACACATCGGCTACGAAATCATCCGCAGCAGATGTTTTAAAAGAAAATTGTGACTAACGATTTTTAAGATTTTTTTTTTTTTTTGGATATAGTTGAAATAAAGCTCCTACGTCTAAAATTTAGAAAATTTGTTTTCCCAATTAATATAATATAAAGTTACACGTTGATTTTTGGTGGATATTTTTGGTTTCTATAACAAATTAGTTTCAAAATTACGAAAAAATAACGATAATCGTTTTCAACGAAATCACGTTTATACCGTTTTTATGTAATTTTTCGGTAGTTTGTTTTAGAATTTCGATATTATAAAATCAATGGATAAAACTCGCATTACATTTTACAGTTGATTATGACTTTTTGCTTTTTTTTTTTTTTGGTAAACCACCCACGGACGATTCATCTGGATCCGAATATGATTTGGTTGAAATGATAATTGTATATTTTTCGGGAATCGGCGCGGGGATATCTTGGCGCCGCAAGTATAATAATATAATACAATTTTAAAAGTACAAAATAAATAAGTATTTTTAATTATAATACATAACAATGCATTTTTATAAAATAGGAAATAAATTGTAAATAATAATGAAATATAATCTGGAATATAACTAAATGCAATTAAATATAATAAACAGTCACAAATGCTCAAGTATAATTTTAGTAATAGATACATATAATAATATACAATTAAAAAATAAAATGGGAATAATATACGATTTAAATTTATTTTAAAGAAATATTACGCGCGATTCCATTTCAATGCTCAATACAATTTCTGATATTATTTTTATATACCCTATTAAAGATAAAACCTAAATTATTCAAAAAAAAAAAACAAAAAAAAACGCCACACCGAATTATTATATATAAAGCATTAATAATTAAAATATCATTTAACGGTAATGGATAAATACCAATATCGCAAACGGCAGGTGAACGCGAAAAGCAAAACATATCCGAACCAGTGGGCGGATTTGAATGTCGTGTAAAGGATGGCGAATTTTTAAAAAAAAATTTTATTAAGTATTTTAAAAGAGTATTCATTTTTACTTATATTATTTCATTTATCATGACTACATTAATATACTAACAAAATTTGTTATTTGCGTATTTTCACAGATTTTTGTCGAAATTTTGTAAATGCATTATACAAGAAAAGCACGACCCAAGGGGGAAGACGCTCTCTCAAATCCGTCACTGAATTTATATCAGTATTAAGTATTATACTCCTATTCAAAGTTGTAGAAAATTATCACAATATGAACTCGATAAAATTATTAAAACAAATAAATAGCATCCAAAGAAGAATTAAGTGTTAATGAAGCTATAGAAATGACAAAAAATAATTTATTAAATTGGAATTTAAATGCATTAAAAAATAATTTGTTTGAATTTTAAATACAATTTAATACTGTAAACGATATCGGGAAACGTAATGGCGATTCATCGGTCAGTTTTACTTACGTATTATAGTGTTCGTAGCTATAAACCTCATAGTTCTCAACACAAAGTTCGTCATGATTCAATATTATTATTCGCGTATTACGAATCATTGGATAAATTTATTATAAAACTCCAGTCTCTACAACAATATTCAAAAATCGATTTTGAATTAATGTGCAAATAGTTCTCCCTAAAATTTCTATCGTGAAATTATTGAAATGTTAATATTAACTATTAATCTTTTTAATAAACATTCTTCTTGATGCAAGGTCGTGCGCAGGATTTCATTAACATCACATAACTTATATTACAATATTTATTTTTATTTGATAAGTTAATCATTATTAGCTTCATTATTTCAAATTTACATTCAACAAAATTGTAAATTTTTATTGTAATTTCGTTCTTTTTTTTTCTTTTTTTTTTATTGCATTTTTAAAGAATTTTGTAATTCAATTGTGCGAGTAATTTTGGTCATTTTTCAGTGCAACAACGTCCTATTCCCATTGATAATATTTTTGTTGAATTTTTAAAACAATACAAAATCATACTGTAAAATTGTTATGAATTTAAACATCTAAACTTGGAAATGTAAAAATCTTTTCTTTTTATGAATTACCATAATATGGGACCTGATAGAAACGAACGAAAATCAACGCCTAAAATATTCTAAAATTTATTATGCGTATTATACACTTGACATTTATCATTTTATTACATTTTAGTCAAATCATATAGAAATTTCAATTATTTTCTTCGATTTCTCTACGGATTCGTTTCGTTGTGTAATTAAAACATTGAATATAGTTTTTTTGTAGTCAAGAAAATCGTAAAAAACAATTACGTTTACGATTTTGCATGTGTTTGACCACGTCCGAATATAAATAATTATTATTAGTAATAGACACTTTACACGCAAAATAAATGAACACACATTTATTGATTAAACAATCCACATGAAAATTGATTAGAAAAAAAAAATACACAATGTAATAAAAATTATTATATTATATTGAGATACCATAAAAAGAAACTCACATTTAATGAGTCTTTCTGAATTAACACACTAATAGTATTTTTAAAATCAAAATAAATATTACACTTAACTTATAAAATATTTACCAATTTTAGGAATTACAAATCTTTTTAAATAAAGTAAAATGTTCAATATATATAATACATTATACATTATGTGACGTACACTGTAGACATACATAAATTTGACATTTAAATTTTACTCGATTTACACATTTATTCCTTTTTAAATTATGTTATAATTATAAATTATTCAAATATTAGCCGATATATTTACATGTACACATATATAGGCGATTCTTTCTTAAAATATCATCGAAAATATTTTTTACTTAACATTAGAAAAAAAAATGTATTAATTTAGTTAAATTATGAGATGTTTGTAAAATATATTAATAGAGGTAATTTAGATTTTAATATTAATTTTTAACAATTATAAATACGTTTAAAATATTTTAACATAAAAAAAAATATTACAATTCAATATGAATTTAATTACAAACTACTAGTTTTTTTAACAATTTGCGATACATAAAATAATAATTTTGTATACATATACTTATATATTATATAATAAAGCTAAAGTGTATTACGTAAAATAAAGAAAAAATAGAAAAGTTTTTTATATTAAGTGTGTTTAACTTAAAATTAATATAAATACATCAAAATAATAACAAATCATTAATAGTTGACTATACATTTTCATTTGAAAAAGAAAAAAGAAAACGCTAACATAACATTTTTTTTCAGTACTACACTATAGTTTTATAATATTTATAAATTGAGTATTACAAGTACTCATAAAATGTATGATAAATAAAGTTAAGTGGCATAGTGTAAACCGAGTATAAGAAATCCTATCATCCGCATATTAAATACACATTGATAAATTTCAACTAATATCTACAAAAATAATTTTATGATTTAATGAGTTTGTAAACATTAAGGTATAGAGAAGATAAAAATATATTAAAAATAAATAAATAATTTCTTACATAACAGAAACTAATAATAATTATGAGATTGCTCAAGAATAGGCAGAAATGATTGCATTATTGATCATTTGACATTAATCAGTAAATAATTAAAAATATTAGATGCGAATAAATGTGTAACATTAAAACACAAGTATATAAATAAAGGTTTAACCACTTCTGTTTGTACGATATTAACTTTTTATTAGATAACTTAAGAATATTTTAAAGTTCACAAAATAATATTAATATTACAAAAACCTAATTATTACCTACACATCAATAATATACTTATATGAATTTTGTAGAAATTATTAAATTAGTTAATATAGTATATAGTTAAAATTCTTAATAGATACCACACATAAAATGAATACAGACAATTATTAATGTTTAAAACACAAAATTTGTATT
Organism: Chaetogeoica ovagalla; assembly: GCA_032441825.1. Lineage (NCBI taxonomy): Eukaryota > Metazoa > Arthropoda > Insecta > Hemiptera > Aphididae > Chaetogeoica > Chaetogeoica ovagalla. Next base: position 1,522,747 of record CM063744.1, read on the forward strand.
TACTGAAAATATTTCCGTTTAAAATTCTAATCAAGTATTTATAGTCTCAACTCGTGTGAAGTAAATAATGTAAAATACAATATATATATATATATATATATATATATATTGATTTTAGAAAATATGTGTTAACTCTTTATATCCAACCTGAATCGACAATAACATACAAACTAAAATTTATATATTTACTTTAAATAATAATAATAATAATAATAACTAACTCAATAAGTAAATGATAGTCTTTTAAAAACATTTAGAACAAAGATTGAAATAATGGGAATAAATCCATTTCTAAGATCAGCTCGTGAACGAATCTCACAATTTGAAATACACACACATATTTCATGAAAATTACATCAGACTTGTACGAAATCTTTTAAACACGATTTGTTGTAATAATACGGACTCGAGTAGTAATACGGTATTCAGCAGAATCCTAAGTATTTAATACGGTATTTTAAACACTTTTTAAAGCTCAGTCACATTTTAAATAAAATCTACATAAAATTATTATTATAACACTTAAACCCTTAATTAATATTATTTCAGAAAAAAATATGAATAGCAACTAATAGCAATAGGTATTTAAAACAATATCGACCAAAGTGTTAAAATTTTGTTAACACTCCAATATTCCAACTATTTACATAATATTAAATAATAATATTATCCAATACAAAACTATAATAAACGTATCTTTATAGAGTTTTATACGTCTGTTGATTGTATTTAAAATTAAAAAGGATTACATATAACAAATTCATATATAATTTAAAATTATACATACATGTCTCAAATAAATGTGCATAAAAATTACAGGTTACTGGCCTTTGACTACTCAGGGGCCATGACAAAGTATGAAATATTCGATGATAAACAGATAAACTTAATTCTACATATTTCAACGAACACAAACATTTGTTATAAATTATAATTATGTCAAAAATAGGTTTTAAATGTTTAAATAAAAAAAAGTTTCAAAACTCAATTTCGAATTTGAAATATAATGGATTTGTGGCAAAACTAATATTTTCACAATCCATAAAATTATTATTATTTATCGAAAACTATTTAAAAATAATATCGACAAATACATTACATTGTACACACGAATAAAAACTCACAAACACCCCGAAATTATTATAAATTAAACAGTGTTATTTAAATAAGTTTCCTTAATGTACCTTCGCAATACACAGACACACACACACACACACACGACTACTTTTATGGGTTTTATATAATACTTATATATTATTTTTAAGGGAGTTTACATACATATAACAAATACAGCAGCAAAACTCATTTAGAGTAGTTTACAATTTCCCAAATAACTGAAAATGTCCTATAAAATATAGAACTGAGAATAGAATAAAATGTTAATAACAATAATGAAATAATGTATAAATAAAAAGAAAACATACTATTTATAAAAATTAAACTACTCTAATCTATAGTAACAATCATGTATGTAGTCTTCACTACGTGTATAATGTCGAGCTTTTTCTTTTTATGTTCGAAATGCGATTCGTGCATTTTAAAAGACCTAAAACCGATTTCACCCAAAGTGAGCATTCCGAAAATTGGAATGTTTGGAAACGTTTTCGCGATATGTGTGTGGTCTTCGATTGGTAACAAATGTCTGTCTATACACTGGAACATCATTATAAACGACCTATGAGCATTCAACTTGCCTAAAATCTTGTTGACGTACATCGACGTTTGGTTCAATCCCTCGAGTACGCCGTCGTCCGTAGTGCAACTAATGAAATCCGACACGCAACGTATACCGTCGCCGCGAAATATGACCGCCTTGATAATGCCTGGGACGTTTTTCTTCGGTGGATGGTCATAATCCAAGCTGGATACATGTCCACCGGACAAAGCGAACGGTTCAGTCTGATTGCTGGACACGGTTTTCACAATAAACCTGACTACTCCGTCAATGTTTGGCGCGCCGACTCTCAAAATTATTATGCCGCGAATGGGACGGGGATCGCTGCAGAAGAACGCGCGTATTGGATCCTGCGGAAACGTGTCCGACGAAACCGCACCGGTGTAGACGCTGACGTCAAAACTGTCGCTGGTTGGCAAATACAGAAGCGCCAGTTTCTTGTGTTTCAGCGTCTGGACGACGACCGTTTCGTTTTTCTCGTTTTTGTCCGTGTAAATAATACCCTTGGCGCCGATCGGCACGAACGTAGTAACCGATTTCGGCACGATGTCGTTCCTGGGAAAGAAGCGGTTGTCGTTCCTGTCGCGCAGGCGCATGCAAATCTTTGGCCTGGCCCTGGAGAACGGGCTGCCGGCCATGCCCTCGAACGTGAACAACACTTTCGGTTCGATTTTCAAGTCAACGAAATGGCCGCCGTGCACGGGTTCCGGACGGTGATCGGTGCCGTGCATGTAGTTCAGGACGGCCCATTGAATCCAAGTGCGTTTCTTCAACAGTATGTCGGTGGCCAATTTCAGCGACGCGTTCACCTCGCGCAGCGTGTTCAGGTCGTAGTAGTTCAGATAGGACAACACCAACTTAAGCACAGAGTACTGTTCGCAAATGTAATCGCCAAAGTCGCCCAGGTACGGCGAGTGCGGTCGAACCGGCGAACCGCTCGACGAGCCCGATCCGGTGACGGGCATCAGCGAACCGCTGGAACACGGCGGGTCGTCCATTTCGCAACCGAGCCCGTCGTCGCGAGCCTGCGAAACGAATAACAAAACGTTATTTACTAACGAAAATCGAAAATAAAACACCGCGGTACGCCTGATTCCGTATTACCTACGGACAAATGAACGACTCGAACGGGACGCGAATAACGGGACGAAGTCTACTCGTGTCGAGCGGACCCGTCCTTTCCACGCCGATAGGTATAGTGTGTGTGTGAAGCAACGCAACGAGCGCAGAGAAAATAAAACGTTTTCCCGGCCACGACGAGGACGGCACGTCGAACGAGCGCAAAGGTGTACGGAATTTCGCCGCGTGCAATAAACAACGAAAAGAAAATACAGTAATCTGATAAACATCCACAGCGATGATATTGTTGATGTTGTTGTTGTTGTTGTTGTTGTTGTTGTCGTTGTCGTTGTCGCGGTGTGAACAGATGACGGCCGTGGAGGCAAATGACGACGCGAAGTTTGCGCGCGCCTCCAAACGCGAAACAGCGGCTGCCGGCCGCCGTCGCGGACGCGCCGACCGCGTCAATAAAAACCGGCCGTCTAATGCAATTGTGAAAATCATCACGTCCCCGCCACACCCCTCCGCACGAGTCGCCAAACGACCAGATTTGCACGGTAAAAATTGCCGTCTCCTCTTTATCGCAAAAACGATATCCACAAATCGAAATTGTATTTTATTCCTTCTAAGACCGTTTTCGACAATATTATTCGTCCGACCGACGATTTCGTGCGGCGCACACGCAAACGAACAACAATAACCATATCGTAGATAATAAATAATTACATGGTAAATTTAAAAAACAAAAAAAAAACTGATTACCCGACTTGTTTATTTTAAAAATTGAATATCACTTTTTCACTTTTCGTTATGGCCCGCTCCCCGCGTTAAGCGAAATTCTTTTATTGCGCTTTAAAATATGTAATTAAAAAAAAAAAAAAACTAGCTCATAATATGACCGGGTGAATAGGTATAAACGTTTACTGGAAAAACAAAAACTCTTTTTACCGAATTTTCATAAAAAAAAAAAAACCGCTAAACCGCTTTTGTAAGCGAAATTAAATTATTATTATTATAATCGTATAAATATTTATTTTAAAAAGTATTTTTTTTTTTTTTTGTCTTTTAATATTTCTAATTTTTGGATAGAGAGAAAAAATTAGAGTTAAAACAATAATAATCGATACATATTTATTTTTAAATTTTTTTCATCGAAGCTCTGCATTAGAAATTAATAATCAGACCCGAGTGTGTTTCCTAGGTTTTATTATTGTCAATAAACATTAATTAAATATTGATTAATAGATATTCAGTATAAGCATAAAGATTGTACACAACTTAATATGTTCCCGAATTTAAGTACTTCATATAATATAATTGTTTTATTTTAAAACAGCTCCTTTATATTAAATAAATTGAGCGTCACGTACACACACTTTTAATCACGTAAATTTGAATTTTCTTCTTTCCCGGTACAATTCAAAACAATACATTTTCATCAAATAATTAATTTTCGTACTATTTTTTTTTTTTTATCTAGGTGATTTTTTTTATGTGTTAGTTTTCTTAAATGACAACCACTACTTTGATACATATAAGTGTTATGAACAAAATATTCGATTTTTATAAAAAATATTATTATTTATTTCGTAAAAATATAATTCATATATGCTTTAAATTTTACACGAAAAATATTCCTACACACACACACATAAATATGTTAATTTTTCAGGGTTATAAGTGGGGCGAGCATGCTTAATAATCACTCATCTGCATACGTATTTTACATAATATAATAATACACGGAACTCTTAAAACTATATTAATCCCATCGAGAATTTTTTCCCAGTTTTTAACCCTGTATAAATATTATATAGACATTATTTGGTGTATAGGCATAATATCATTCATTTTATTCGTGTAATATTGTTAGAAAAAAAAAACATGAATATTTTTGCATATTTTATAGATATATTTACTTGGAATACGCATTCATACGCGGACATTATATTATGTACTATGAAAATGAAAATCTACCATTTCCCCCCGATATTTTCAACTGTTCTTTTTTTCTCTCGTAAAATATTAAAATTAAATTTAAAAAACAATTATTAAAACCTGTATGAAATACTTTAAACGGTATTAGAATAATTATGATAATAATATCACTTTTGATCGGTAGGTTTTTGTTTTGTAAAGAAGCACTTCGACATTAATAATTACACACCTATACTCGTACGTTAAATAATTTTTATAAACGAAAAATGGTTGTACTTTTGAAAAATCTTCTACTTTTTTTGCTTTTCATTTATTTAAAACTATATACATATATTGCACTTAATAAGCGTTTATGTGGAAATTCAATAATCGTACAATAATATATTCCGTGCACGAGGTACGCACCAGCTGCGCAGCGTCGTAGGTACTACACTAAACGTGTAATTCGAAATTCTCGGAGGAAACGCTTTTGGAATATTATAATAATAATAATATCTCGTCACCAGCGAGATCTTGATCTTGTTACATTACAGTTTCGTGTCTTCAGAGTAAATATTATTTGCAAATATAACGAAATAAAAATAAAAACCAAATCAACGGTGCGTCGACGCGCGTTTAAAACAAAATTGTTGCGTCAGATTATTATTTATTTATTTTTTCCCCCTGCAATCGTTAAACACATAACCGAAACGGGTAAAATCGATTTTTCCCCGCCCCCTCCGCTTTTTGCACGCGTAAAATATTTTTTTTTATTTTATATATATATATATATATATATATATACACATAAGTCACTCGCGCAGACACCGTTAAATAACATCTCGGTCCAATTCCCGGATTACTGCCACGTGAAAAATGTTAGGCAAATACATTTTAGTTTAGAGTATGAGAATTAAAAATGAAATGCAATACCTAAATGTATTATTATTATTATTATTATTATTTTATGTTTCGTAAAATAATCGACACATAATTTGTATTAAATATATATATATATATTATAATATACGTGGGATGTTGGAAGTGCTCATTTCCATGCAATTTTTTATCGATATAAGTACTAAAAAATGGTTAAAAATTTAAACTTTAACAAATTCGAACACTTTATTTTTTAAAACTTTTGATAAAAGAAAATATATTATGCTGTAACTTTTATAACACAATACTGCAATATATAATATTATACATATTTTAATTAAAATATATCGCTCTTACGATATCTGTTCGTTGACGAATTAATAATAATAATAATAATAATAATGTCCGAAGCATATATTATATTAAAATTAAACACTAATTATGAAATAAAATAAATTCGTGTTATAAAATATATTACAAAAGTCCGATTTTAAAACGGAACGAAAATTTAATATTTCACGCAAGACTATAATATAATATTATGATTTGTTTTTTTGTCGTCGTTTGCGCCGATACGAAATGGTGGGTAGGTTTTTTTTCTATTCGAATTGATTAATTAGAAGAAGAAAAAAACTCGTATAGTATACATTTTTTTAACTGTTTTCTGCGTTATATTATAACGCAATATATAAATATGTATATTTGAAAACGGTGATTGAATCATCGATAAAACGATTCTGAGCGCGGCTTCGGCGTAATATCATTCGTGTACAACAATTGAGTTTTGGAACAAAAAAAAAAAAACGATTGCATTTTTTTACCGTTTTTCAACTATATTTTTTTGCTCATTTTATCGATCGCGTTTAAAAACTATTGAGAACTATTAATCGACGAAAAAGGAGAAAAAAAATACACTTGGTTTACGGGTCGAATCGAAAACGTCCCCCCGTGGCCCCGTCCACCTCTCGCATTTTCCGAAGTCGGTAAAACGAATATTTAATAAAAACGACGGTCGCGTCGTCCTCCGTGTTGCCTCCGTGCGCGTCGTCCGTCGTCGTCGTCGTCGTCGTCACACAGCGCGGCGGCGCGATCGACACCGCTCCCGACGATTAACCGCGGTAACGACACGGTAACACGGCGATAACCACGACGGCTGGACGCCGCACACCATTTACAACACACACACACACTGAGACCCGTGACCAGCAGCAGCCAGCGACGGCGAGCACTGTGCGCATGCGCCACCGTCGACGCTTTCCGTCCTCGTTTGCCGCTTACGCCGATTATAACAATCGCCGCCGTAGTACTATAGTTCGTTTACCGATTTTTTTTTTTTTTCTTCTTTTTTTTTTCATTTCCCACATTTATTATTATTATTACGATCGCGTATACGAATACGCACGCACACGCACACACCATCACACCGTGCGCACCACACACACGTACGCGTACGCTCGTGTAATTCATTTCATTCGATTGATATCGTAACGCACGCACGCACGCACGCACATAGCAGTAGCGTTGTGTAGTTACTCTCTGTCCGCCGCTTTTCTCGATATAAAATTATTGTTATCGCGTTCGCTTTGGGCCGCGCGCGTTTCGTCGTTCGTTTTGCATTCAGACAACACGACGACGATAACTCGTTATTTATTTTCCTCTCGCATAAAATTCCCGTTCGCATCGCGCGTTAAGACCACCGCGCGGGACCGTCGTCCGCTATCAGAAGAAATATTTCCGCCGTCGTAGCGCGCCCGTACACCTCCCGAGACGAACGGCTCTTCGTCAGAGGGAGAACACCGTCGGTCTGTTATTCGGCAATATCGTTAATGTCGTGTCGACCGCGTGCATGGGATTTCACCGCGTAACGTCGCAGCGCACAAGGTCCGTCAACGAAAGAGGTAAGTGCGCGCGAGTTTTATTTATTATTTTCCCGTTCGAAATCCAATGGAATTTCGTGCGTAAACCGGCCGTTTCCCCTTTCCTCTACGTCGATTATCGTCGCGCCGTACCTAACCACCGCTTTATAATTATTTCGTACGCGCGCCGCGGCCCGGCCCATCCGTCGCCGCCGCCGCCGCCGACGTCCGTTTCCGGTCGCCGCTCCGTTTCCTTTTTCCATTGTGTCGCCTGAAGCCAACGCGGTTTTCCGGTACGGCCCGTCCGACCGACGTATTTTTTTTTTTTTTTTAATAATAATTTTCTCGTCGTTTCCAACGTCGCCGGGCCGTCGAGACTTGTTGCGGAGATCTTTCCAACGTTGTTGTAGGAAAAAAAAAAAAAAAAAAAACCCTGACCCCCCCTCCCCCTACCGCTTCGCGCTGCACCTCCGCCGCCGCAGCCGTACCGTGCGAACGCGCGTCCGTTCCCGCCCGCCCGTCCCGTCCGTCCCGTCCCGTCCCATCCCGTCGTCGCTCCGGTCAATCGCCGCGCGCCTCCTTATCAACACGCCGCCGCCGCCGCCGCGTTCGTTTTTGTTCCCGTCGCCGTCCGAGTGTGTTCTACTCGTCGTCGTCGTCGTCATCCGTAACCCCACACACGTTCCGAACAACAAGAAAACATAAAAAACAAAAGGACGATTTGCATCGCTCCCGGTACGTATACCACGACGAATTCGTTGTTTTAGGGCGGTTGTCCGCGTCGCGTGAAACGTGTCCTTCCGCCGTCGTTATCCCCCACCGCCCGGCGGCCCGGAAATTTGTTTTCTTTTTGTCTTTCCGTCCCGTCGTGTCCGAACGACAATGATTTCGTCTCTCAACGTTCTCTATTAACAACATTGCATCGGTCGTCGGTCGTGCGTATACGATTCTTTCAAACGCTTGTTTATCGGTGTATTCGTAATATTTCGCATTTTCTTTTTTTCCGGAATTCAATCTCATTATGATGTTATTTCCAACGAAATGGGTACGAGTTCATTTTGGTGGTTGTTGTTTTTTTTTTTTTTTTCTGTAATTCGTTACTTCATCCGAAACGATCTATACTTGTTTATACTTAGCGATTTCATTTTGGTAACTTGTTTTGTGTTTATGTTATCATATATATTATATGCGCGTTGTGAGTCACCAAAATATGACTCAATCGTTATTAATCACACTGATGTGTGTTTTATTTTCAAAATTCTTACACTTTCGACTATTTTTTGTATTTTTTAATTCTAGCAAATCAACGTAAAATTCTATTTAAAGTGTTCGGAACCGAGTGTTAAACACTTCTTTGTACTTGTTCAGTTATTATTAATATTGTATTACAATCAACGATTAGCGAGTTTATTTCTTTGAACTCTAATAGTTAGTAGCGAAATATTAATGGACGCATTAATATTCGATTAAAATATATAATCGCTCTACTCGTACCTTAAATGTATGAAACTAACTATCTGTAGGGGTAATTTATAATATTTCGCACGTGTATTTATTATATTATTAATGAACTTTATTCATCGGAATTAAAAATAATGTAGCTACCTACATAAATTATCCGTGTGTGTATATAATCGTAAATGGTTTTATTTGAATATACAATAGCGTTTTGTGTTGTCATTCATTAAATTGGTGATAATGCGCATTTTATTTTTATTAGAAAAATTATAAGTACCTACCCATACAATAATATAATATATTTTGAAATTGCTTTTACGTCGAAATAGTTTTTATCAAAATCCTATTTCTGAAATAGTTAATTATTATAAATCTTATTTTTAAAGATCAAAAATTTTCATCAACATATATGTACTTATGTGTGTCAAACGTATTTTAAATAAATTTAAATACTTAATTTTATTTTATTTAACGTTTTAAATAAATCATTGAACTAAATTTCACACACTTTGAATTTCTCTCGTTTTACAGTAATTAGCTCCATTGTGTTTATTTAGTCCATTTTTTTGTATTAATTTGACTGATGTGTAAATATTCTTTAACCTTGCAATTACACTAATTGATTTTATTGTTAACTTCATATACAGTGTACTGAATAATACATTATATCGAGTCTTTTTGGTATGGCATATACATTATATTTTTTTTTTTCGTCTTAAATATTTTTATATTACGTATAATAATTTATTAATTATTTAGAACTCGATTTAGATAAGTTAAAATTGTATTTATCACATTGAACCACATCAGTATCGGTTTTAATGTTTCAAATAATATTGTGAGAAAAACATAATAACGCATTTTAGAAGTGTTTAAAATCAGTTCTCGATAAAATAATTTATGTCATCATTGTCGTCCTGTCCCTGTTATTAACTATTTGATCTTTAATTAACCATTGAACTTAATGTACATATCGTTTTGATATTATTCACAATCATGCAGTCTCCTATATAGGTACCAATTTATTTTAAAAATAAAACAATAATATTATTTTGATACATAGGTGATTTGACGATTTAATGCGCTTGTTTTTTGTGTCTTTTGTAGATTATTTTATGAAAATGGTTCCCATTGAATTACACGTATAGCATGTAAAACATATTTATATTAATTATTATTATTATTTTTTTTTTTTAGTTGATTTTCTTTCAGCTTCTAAAAAGAAAAACTAAATACTTCAAATACATTTAGAAACCATTTCAAACAAAATGCGAGAATATAAAATAGTCGTTTTGGGTAGTGGTGGAGTTGGTAAATCTGCATTAACCGTGCAATTTGTGCAAGGCATATTTGTTGAAAAGTATGATCCAACAATAGAAGACAGTTATCGTAAACAAGTTGAAGTGGACGGACAACAATGTATGCTTGAAATACTTGACACAGCTGGAACGGTATGTCCTTTTCCTGTACATACAATATTTTATTTAGTTATAGTATATTATGCAGATAGACTATTTGCATTAAGTGGTGGTTTAGGATAGATACGAGAAAGAAGAAGAAAAAATAAATAAAAGTTTTTGCGATTCAAGTAAATAAATTGATAATTTTTTATCATAAAATATTTCAACTACATGATAATACTAATTTTGGTACTGCTGTATAGTGTGTGCGCGCCCGTTTACTTGTAATCAGTGTCAGCGTATCTTATCGTCTACGAGACCCATAGATAGAAACAATAATTTGTAAATATAATATCATGTACGTACATATATATATGTTATTTTAATGTAATGTGTGGGGCTTATCTCAGTAGAGGTTTTGAATACAACAACAAAGAAAAAAAAGTTTTCTATGGCATCGGCCAGTAGACAGCCCTGTAGGACATACAGGTATATAATAAACGCTATAGTAGCACTTAAATTTCACTTATTTATTTATTTATTTTTCATCTCGAGTTCTCAAATAAATTAAACTACTGTGTTTAGTAATCTCCACCTAATATTTTTAACTTGCTGAAATATTTTTAATTTGTTACAAAATTCAGTTTGCCTATACTTAGATTAAATTCATGAATGTAATGGGTGATATGAGATATTTTATATTTCCAACGAAATTGATATGTAGTAGTATAAAATAATTATGTTGTATATGTTTCGTATATTTATATATGCACATATTGAATATTTTATTATTATTTTTATGGTATAGTACGTAAGGATAAGGATTATTTAAATAATTTAATGTATTTTGTACCATATGGTGTTTTTATCACCACATATTTTATGTTATGCTATAAAGCACTTTTAAATATTATAGGTGTTCTAAATATAATCCCCAGCTGTTTACAAAATTCACTGAAGTCATTATAACGCCATTCTTTTTCTAACGCATGATCGTTTTTATAACGTAGATCTATTTAATTGTAATTTTTATTAATTAATATGTATAAAATAGTGCGTTAATAATAATAGAATAATAAAACTATTTCTACTTAAAATACCTAATATTTTTTAGATAAGTTTATTAAATTTTTCTTGTAACCAGAAAAAAAATTAATTTTAATACAAATATTAAGCGTATTTGGAAATGAGCCTTTAGTTGAATGATCTATATATATATACATACATATACTTACCAATATAATATTTCATTTAAAATCATTAAGTACAATTTTTAATTTAAATTACTAACAACTAGAAGAATTCAGCTATTATTTTTAAATACATTTATGCTAAGATTAGTTTATTTGATTGTTCACCAACAATCAAATTTCAATTATAAATCTATCAACTTCAACACTCTGAACTCTGTTAGTAGATTTATGAGCATTGAATGTTTAGTCATTACAGACACTGACAATAATCGACTACTCAATAAATAATATCGGACCCGGTGACGAGTGTCTTGATCGACTTACCACTATACTGTGAAGGACAATATTAGTTATACTAACTAATATTTTCATTAATTAAATTTTTTGTATAAAACTATATGGGGGAATATTTTAATTTTAATTATTAAATTAGATAAAACATAAAAAAAATATATAACAAGACTGAGACGAAATCATTTTTATTATTTTAAAGAAAATATATTAATCTAATGTATATTTAAATGTAACAAACGAGATAACATTTAATAAAATTCGGTTTATACTATTTTAATATATATTTATGAGGTTTATTTTTTATTGATTAGTGTACTCTTTCTTTTCCAATAGATTTGTTTATTATTATTATTATTATTATTTATTATGTTATAATTTATGATTAAAAAATGTGTATTGTTGTTTACATAATGGATTGATATGAACATTTTTTTTTTGTCTAAATTGACTGTTAACAGGAACAATTTACAGCTATGAGAGATTTGTATATGAAAAATGGCCAAGGATTCGTTCTTGTTTACTCTATTACAGCACAATCAACATTCAATGATTTACAAGATCTAAGAGAACAAATTTTAAGAGTAAAGGTAAGAGGTTTCTAAATCTAACAATTTATTTATATCAATAAAAAAACAATTGGATTATTTATATTATTGTGTTATAAACTTATTTAGGACACCGATGATGTCCCAATGGTGTTAGTTGGCAATAAATGTGATTTAGAAGAAGAAAGAGTAGTTGGTAAAGAACATGGTGTGAATCTCGCTCGTCAATTCAATTGTGCTTTTATGGAAACATCCGCTAAAGCAAAAATAAATGTCATTGATGTAAGTATTAGAATTGGTGAAATTGTTTGTTTTTATTTACAATACACGTTGAATAATATTATTTAACTTTCATTTATAATTTATTTTTTTTTTTTTTTTTTTTGTAATATTTTTAAAATAGAAAAATGACAGTGTAAGTATTTAATAAATATTTGAATGAGCTAAGATTTTATGCAGGGAAAATTGTTCAATGTTTTATTTATCTTGTGTGTATACATGATAATACTAATAATAATAGTGTAAACATTTAAGCTTAAACTCAGTATCACAAATAATTGACTTTACAAATAGCCACTGAAGTTATTTTTTTGAAAATAAATATATCATTAAAAAAAATATATATATACGATTGTAAAGTAATTGTAAACCGTAAGATATAGTGTTTTTTTAAAACGCATCATGAAATCATATTTAATCAATACATGTTATGAATAATATTCAAAATAAGTGTAAATGAGTTAATTTGATTTAATGGTAAATTACACTGGTTTACAATTTTAAACTCTTTAATCATCAGAGTTGAATGTAAACTATTTTAAATCAATTTTTCAAATGACTTTAAATCTGTTATTAGATTTTTTTTTGATCGCCTTTAGTTTTTTACTTATAGCTATATTTAACTTTTATGGGTTTAATTAATAACAATTATTAATTTTACAACATTTAAAACATGTGTACACAATATGTACTAATGTGATATCATAAACGAACACCTATCAAGATAATAAAATAAATAAGATTAGATTTTAAAATATTTACATGCTAAGCGATACAATTATACTTATCTAAATTCGTATACAATACACGCTATATTACGCATTCAAAGAACAAATTTCAATCGATTTCATTTTAAAAACTGTGTGTGCTGGATGAGAAAATGGAATACAGATTTGAAATCAGCATAAAATAATCTATACATTTCAGTTTACATTATCTCTGATGAAATTTCATTGTAGACTAGTGTTATCATTATTTATTTTAAATTAAATTACAGCATTTACTAATAATATTAATAATATACGCTTAATTTGTTCGTTTTAATTAAAATATTATCCTTATTACGAGTAAATATCCGTACGATTTTGGGATTTGAATAAAAAATGTATTCAAATATTGTTTAATAAGTGATATTAAAAATTGTTTTTGTTTATTTCAGATATTTTACGACTTAGTGAGACAGATAAATAAAAAGAGTCCTGAGAAGAAACAGAAACAAAAGAAAAAATCGTTGTGTGCTCTTCTTTAAGTAGCTTTAATCACAATGAAGAAAATCAACAATCAATGCCAATCAATAATAGGGAGAAAAAAATGGAAATGTTAAACAATATAGTAAAACTATTGTTTTACGAGTCAATGCTGAATTTGTTATCGCTTACTAATTTTTATTTCAAATGGCTAAATCAACTTTTCCAAATTGCTTTTGTACTTTTTTTTTATTATTATTTTATAATTATTTTTTTATTTTATTTTATTGTTTCATTATTGAACATTGTCGAAAATTGTAATATTTTCCGAGGCCTGGATCCTTGTAAATACCATTAACTTAAGCTCTTACACAATTTAATAATAACGTGTAATTGGCCGCTTTTATTTTGTAACTGTAATTGTAACATTCTATATTTTTGAAATGTAATTTAAAATAAAATATTATCAGATTTTCCATTCTCGTTACAGTTAAAAGTGCCAACAACGTATAATGATAATTATATTATGTATTTCATCCGTAACCTAATAATAAAATCATACCTTATCGTCTTAATCGCTATCAATTATTATTTTTATTGGATATCATTTTGGTGTTGGAACACGTTCATATAAGCAATTCGTTCTCTCAGTTTATGAAATTGTGAATGTTTTAAAATGTACGCTGCCAACAAAAAAATATATATATATATATGTTGTTTCTTGGTAATTTTAAAATCGACTATATTATAAATATGTAATGACTATTCGCCCATGACATAGGATATAAGTTCATTGAATTATTCGTCGATATTTAAAAAAAAAAAAAACCTTCCATTATAATATAAAAACCAAACTTGTGTCTGGATTATTAAAAATGCCCAACTAAAGGATTACATAGTGTAAATTAAATTTATTCTTATTATTTATTTATTTATTTATATATATATATTTTTATTTTACCTGGGTTTTGAGTCTATATTAGTAATAATATATATTATTGTTGTTTAATCGCTATTTGGACTTGTATAAATTTTCGAACCCGAGATACATAAATAATTGTATTTAGGTCTAAAGTCTAGTCTCTGAATATATTATTTTAGTTGGTCATCTTTTTCTTAATTGAGCTCTTGAGTTTATTATTGGATTTTATTATTATTTTTAAATTGTTTTGAATTTTGCGTTTTCAATCATCCAGGGTTAAAAATTAACACCATATATTAAGTGTGATACGTTCTACCTGTTTAAACTTATTGAATATGTTCTATATATATACATATATGTGTGTGTATGTGTGCTTGTTCTTCGTATCGTAATTTATTATTATAATATTTACCCGATAATAATTATTGTGTTGGTAAAGGATTGTTATTTTGAGATTGTATAATCATAATATGGTAGTTAGTCATTGTACCAAATTTTATTCAGAAAACGTCAATTGATTTTCTATTTTTTTTTTTTTTTTTAACTTCTTAACGCCTTAATAGAAATTAATAAAAAAAAAATCTCCATTTATTATTCATTGAAAACATACTTTCTCCGTACCACGGTGCGTTTGTTAATTTATTTTTACAAAAAATCAATGTGAAAAATTCCTCGTTTGCATTTTATTTCTATCGAGTAATTCAAATATTTTCGCGTGCATTTTTTCTACCGAATAAGTCATATTATAATAAATCTTCTAATTATTTTTAATGTTAATGTGAAAAATAGCGGACAAAATTATAAACACTGAATCTTGTCGCATAACGAACAAACATGATATTATCGATTTACTGACATACAACAGTCATTTAATGTAACTCAAACTCGTGTTCGTTAAAAGGACAGAGGAGCACCGTTGGATTCGATACAAAATAATTACGATTATATTTTTTTGTGGTAGGTTTTTCTTTTATTGACGACGTTTTCACTTGTGCGTGCGTGTTACGTATGAAATTCGACAAAAAAAAAAAAAAAAGTCTTTTAATTTAACATAATAATATATTTGACAACTTGTTAACGATTTTCGACTCTTCAAATAGATTTTTAAATGAAATATATTTATATTATTATCCACAATTGTATAATAAAATTATGTAATTGTATGAAAATATACGTATAAAATAATAAATTGTTTATAAATATATATATATATAATTATGTGTATGTATTTATTAAAGGATTACAATCGTGTAATTATAGGTACCATTTATGCATTTATAATATATTTAAAGTATAAGTGTTTTTTTTTTTTTATAGGTCAATAATAATACGTATTAAACCTTTTGAATTTACTCGATAATACCACACACACACACATATAACAATCTTAGAAAATTATTTTCCAAATAATAATTTACACGTACTATAATTTATGATTATAAAAATCGGTGTTTTTAGACCAAAATATATTATTATTGTGTTAATTGAATAAATAAAATAAAATTATCTTATAAATATTTAGCGAACATTTTTCAACTGTGGTTTAATTATTGTATTTAATATAATTTTTTTCTCTCTCTCTCTCTATCTTTCTGTAAAATGTTGCTTATTTTCGTACTTATATTTATTTTAATTTCTATCAATTTAAATTACACGTATAATAATAACCGGTGTGGAACCGTGGAAAATAAAAACCGTGTAAAGTATGCAGTGAAACAAAATTGTATTATTTTTATTATCCGATCAATTTTTACCTTGATTTGTTGTAATTAATTAATTAATAATAATAATAATTATTATTATTATTGTGTATTGTGGAAAGCGAACGTTTGTACGCTTTGTTTTAAAAAACTGGAAGATCACTACTCAAAATATCGAAAAGAAACGTACATATATATTATTATTTTTTAGTATATTATTTTCACTATAATCGTACAATTTATTTTAAAATATTCACATTCTATAATATTTAATTATTGTTACACCCATATACATATATTATATAAATAAATAATGTATTATAAAATTAGGTTATTTAAAATAAAACCTTATTTTATATAAATAATATCGTGAACGTATATTTATTTTTACTTTTTTACCAATGTATCGGTTTTTCTTTTTATTTACTACTTTTACTGTTATTATATTTTGTGTGCGCGGATAAAACCCCGAAAGAGAGTTGTCGAGTGATATATGAACAAATGGTAATATTAATCATAATAATAATAAAATTATTATTTTATAGGTTTTATTTTATATAATTTAATCGGCTATATATATAATATATATATATTATATATATTGTAAGTGTGTTGATTGTACGACGCACAAACTAGTACATACACAGATAACGCAAAATTTTACTGTAGTCACATTATTTTTATTTATTTTTTTTAAATTCTTTATTTTCTTTTTTTTTTTACTTTTGTGCTTACGTTGTGTATATGTTTTTATTATTATTATTTCATGAACGAGATTGGCATTCTCGGAATAATAATAATAATTTTAAAAAAATTAATTATTACACACGAGGAGGTGTTTTTTAATCTATTATATATTTAAATATGTTTATATTCGTCTGCGTTAAAAATTTGTCAAAAAAAAAAAAAAAAAAAAAATGTCTCGTATAATATTCATCTTACTTTGATCACTTATTTATCATTGTATTATATAATAATATTAGTAAATTATTTTTCAAAACTTGTCTGTGTTCGTATAAATGTATATATATAACTATCGTATGGATGTACTAATACTCACATTTGTCGTCGGTTATTTTCTGAGCGTTCAATTATCCGACCCCGCGTTATCGTTTATGCGATTTTCAATTTTGTATCCAGGAAAAAAAATGTTGAAGAAAATCGTATAAATATATACTACCAAAGCGAATATAAATCCGTTGAAATGCGAAAATCTAACGACGACGTGATTGTGGAACGTCCGGGCCAAGAAAATTACTTTAAACGATTTTCTATTTAAATTATTACAAAAAAAAAAACTGAATAAAACAACGAAGGAATTAAAATTTTAATTATAACTAATTTTAATTATAACAACCATTTATAAATTATTAGTAATTATTGGTTTGAATAGTGTTAATTATTACTGGTTTGTTTTTTTTTTTTTATACAATTTCATACGTATTCGACAGTTGGTTGACAAAATATTTCGAAGTTTAAATAAGCAATTAACATTTTTTTTTTTTACCTTATAATAAATTGCGACAAATTTAGTATATTGTGAATATTTTATACAATTATAATCTATAATGAAATTGAAGATATTATGTACTATAAACCAAATAAAATACGTACCTAATATTATAAATTATGATGTTTTAAACGTTTTGAATAGACAATACGAACAGTTTAAAATTCATAAAACGTACCTACTTAAAAGAAAGTTTAAAATACGGTAATTTATAAAATTCAAAAAACAAATGTTTTATGTAAAAAATAAATAATAAGTCGACATTTGCAACTAACAATTTTTCAATTACTTTTTAGTTCACAAAACACTTTCGTTTTTTGAAAAAAATCGTATTTCTAGGTATTATTACAATGAAAATAAACATGTGTTCAAAATGTGTTAAATATTTTTATTTAACTTTTCGAAATATTAGAAAATAATGTCACTTTAATTCTCTTTATACGTACATGCGACACTGATCGTGTTCTCGACTCCCTTTTCAAAACCAAATGGAAAAAAATAAATATCACTTAATCAAATTTATACTAATAAGCTCGAATATAAAAATTAGTTTCACGTTTGTAAGGCTTAACTCTCATACACCATCAGAAAAAGAAAATTGAAAAATACGCCACTGGCAGTTAGGTGGGATTATATTGATAGAAAGTTGGTTGAATATTAAAGACGAAATTAATTACATATAAAAAAATATCCGTGAATAATAATAATAAACAAATAAAACTGATTAAACGAATAACACTGTAATTTTGTTTTTCAATAGGTATTTTTTACAATTAACATTCACAGCAGTAGACGTCTCGTTGTTCATATAATGTCTGACAGTTTTTCTCCTGTTATTGCGTTGGAACGGAGACACGTTATTATGATATGACGGCTTTGTTATAATATTCGAACGACGCATATTTCATTACCATAATAATAATACAGGCGGTGTACAAAATGTATTTCGTAGTATATAATATAGACCAGATAATTTTTATTTGAATTTCTCTATAATAATTCTCGTGGATTTTTTAATCCGTTTTTCACTAGTGAACCGTTCGACAGCTTAAATTCTCCACTGGTCGACAATACGTATTTATACACACATAACTAATAACAGTTACGGTTTTGCGTTTTACTGGAAATGGACAGCGTATTTGAATATTCAATAAATCTCGTTGAACGCAAAACGTTATCCAAAATTATTATTATAACAGTGTAACACAATCGACGGAAACGGTCCAGCAGCAGATGATGGTGTTGTTTTTGCCAAAAACTATATTAAATAATATAATGTGTGTGTGTGTACCTATGTGAACCGACAGAATTCGTCGCGTACAAAATGCAAAACGGTTTCTGCGATTAGTCCACGGGACAATAATTTATACGTTTTCGGTCACGAAAACAATAATTCGTGTGGGGTTCGCATATGCATATAAAATAGAACTTGACTGGACGCGAGGGAGATGGTACGGTACGATACGCATATGAATATTGTTTGGGAGACTGAAAACAAATGGAAAACTGTATAAAGAGCAAAAAAAAAAAAAATAAATAATATTAATATATTTAAATAATAACAGTATAATAAGATATTCCTGCGGTTTGTCGATATTGATACGTTAATAATTGTACAAAAACAAATAATTAATTTGGTAGTATCTAAAGTTAATTGCGCCAACTAGCGAAAATACGTCCAATCATTATTGTTATTATTATTATTCACAATAGGTCAATAATTAACGTTTTTGTATCTGTACCGTGCGAAGGCGTAAGATTTAAAAAAAAATGTAAAGTCATAATTTCATTGCACTGACAATATACAATAAGTTCATTCTCTGCTGCCAATCGTAAATATTTATTATAAAATAATATATGATTTATATATCAATAAAACGAAATAAGTGTTTTTTTTTATCACAGTTACAGCGCCACTGCAGCTTATAAAAATTATAATATTACAAAATTGTATAATGACTTTTGTATAATAATAAGAGTGTCTATCATTATAATTGTCATTTTATAATGGCGTGATTTTAAAAAATGCAACGAGGACTTTTGTAAAAAAAAAAAAAAATAATAATAAAATTCGATAATTGTCGCAAGTGAAGTGGAAAACGAAAAGTATCACGTATAGTAGACTTCTTATTACGAGACATTAAATTCCAACGATCGTATATATCATTTTTTTTTTTTACTTTATAGTCTTTTCACAGCTTCTATCATAAAGTTCTCCGATGATAATCTCGATTTTTCTACGCATCTTCAATTCTTGCACCGTCTCTTAATTCTTTTAAGTCGTATCTTTTACGATCGGTCCATCTAAAATTCTCTCTTTTATCGTTTTTTATTTTAACTCGCGTTAATCAATACTCGTCCCGGCCCATTATAATATATAAAAAAAAAAACATTTTTTTCCCTCCCATTTTGTTGAGTAAATGAATTCATAACGAAATTAATTTATTTATCGTATATACAATTTCATTGTCCGATACGAAAATTATGTTTCAATGTCAGTTGCGGTTGTTTTTTATAATACCGAATAAAATTATCACGCGTACCTATTACAATAATAATAATAATCAATAAAATTGTCATTATATCTGGTATATATTGTAATAGATTCTTCGGATTCGAAATAGTGTGACGATTCGATGTTATATTTTGTAAACTTAATGAAATCGCGGTATTGTGGTAGGAAGCACGGGGAGATGTGCAGGTCGATTTTTTTTAGTTACAAGGAAATATTTTAAAAAGGCAACCAAAATAAAATAAAAATTTCCTCGCTTCTTATTTCGAATTTATATTTTCTTCAAAAGCCGAAAATATGACGTTATTTGTATTTTCTAAAAAAAAAAAAAAAAAACGTACAAATATTCTCCTTTTACTCTCCTAAAATATTTTTAAAATATGCAAAAATTATCGTTATGCTTTAATATGTTATTTTATTTATCGTTTTTTTTTCTACAATATTCCTTAAATAATTATTATTGTAAAATGAAATTCATTGCACTATTATAGTAACAGTATAGGAATATCAAATAACAATGTTTTATTATAAAACATAAAATAGACAATATTCCTAAATGATATATTTTAATTGTATTTAATAATCTCCGATTTTCGGATTTATACAATATTATATAATGAACGATATTATATGCGCGTAAAAATGATTTTCTCGACGACAATCGTCTCGCATCCGCGCGGAAATCGTATACGGTTTTTCGTCAAATTGCCGATCTCATCAGTGAAAAAAACTTGCAGATAAAACCGCCGTTTTACACGGATGAGGAAGAACCCCTCGAATAAGCCTTGCACTGCAGCTATACACATAAAATAAATTATTATCCGTACAATATATTATGTGCGACAGAGAGTTGTTTTTTAAACATTTTTAATTCTTATAAGTAGTTATTAAAAAAAAAAAAAAAACCAATTGTATTTTTGTAAATTCTCGCGATTTACGTTATTGTACATAAATATACGTATATTTAATGTGTGTAAAGTTTATGTTATTACGACTGCGTTATATATTATTTCTCCTTGCGCGATACATTTGTATTCCGGATGAAAATAATCGTATGTATCAGAAATCACGATGAAAAAATCGCACGCGTTCCAACCGAAATCGTAATAATAATAATTTATGTAGGACGGTCTCCCGGGACGTTCGCGGTCTGTGTGTGTGTATTATAAAGACGAGCTACAACTGATGCTGCAACGATAGTGTAGAGAAGGCAAAAAAAAAAACCCCCTCCCGAATACATTAATATTATATATATACGATAATAATAATAATTTATTAAATTTCATTAAAAGGCGTTTTTGCGTTTGTGTAATGGTATACGCAGTGACGACCATCACCGCGCGTGTCTCTCAGAATTGAATTAATCATAGAATTATAGATATTATAATATGTACCCCGCACGCGGAACAGATGGCGTTCAGATTTTATTAAAATATACGTTTTGCGCGCGCGCGCGCGCAGTCTGCAAAGGGACGCAGACTGTGGGTTAAAATATTAATGTATTCGACGTAATATTATTATTATTATTTTGACTGCGCATTTTGCACCGCGCGCACAGTGGTGTATATTATTATTCTACACAATAGTCGAATATATATTATTATAATGTATATATAGTAGTATTCCAAAGGGAGCTGACGACGGAAATAATAATAATAATAATAATAATAATAATAATAATAATAATAATAATAATAATAATAATCATAATAATAATTACGTTGTCACACGGTTCAAAGTCCAATACTTGCTCTCTCTCTCTCTCTCTAATCATTGCCATCATACGTGTTAAAAGTAAAGGCCGTTTTTCCGCATGTCGAACACATCTTTTATATTTGAATATTTTCTCTACAAGTTTTGTTATTTTCTTTAAAAACTGTATTTCGTTTTTAATCACTAAGCGTACGAAAAATAATTTATTTTCGATTAAATTATTGTTGACTTAAATTAACTGTTGGTTTAAGACTTGAGTACACATTTAACAGTCACTAATAAAGGGACAGAACTAGCAATAGTAATAATAATAATAATTTTAGAAAAAAATAATAATAATAATATCCTACGAAGAATAATGAGAAAAAAATTTCCATACTGATTATAGAATATTTAAAACTAAATTTTCTTTTTTCCATTAATTCGAAATTCAATCCGTATAGTATGTGCAATAAGATTTCGCTTCGTACAGTTTTTTTTTTCACATATAATTTATATAAACGTTGTTTGCACAGTAACGCATATTATTGCATATAATATATGGTTATTTGATATGTTTAAGCAGCATTATTATTATTATTGTACGTATTTAAATAGGTACTTTTTGCGTGTGTTATTTCAATAAAATTCTTTTATCTTTTTGTACAAGTATATAAATATTATTTTACATAAAATATAATTAATTAATATTATATATATATACGATTAAGGTATTTTTTCGATCGCATAAGCGTATTTTACATTTTATTTTTCTAAATATTTATTTGCAATACCTATTATTATGTGTCTGACACGAAACGAGCGCTAATCTGAATCCTACGTCAATGGCGCCGAATACTCTGTAAAAGCTACACTTTTTTTTTTTTAATGAGTGGGCGACGAATTGCTTCGAAATACGTATTTAACCCTATGGAATTTGGCGTTTATTAGACACACTAAAAATTTTGACGGGTGGGTGTAATTTCGAAAACTCCTCCCCCTGTCACACTTTTTTTTCCGGTGGTTGTGGTTCGGCGCCTGCAGTCCGAATTCACGCATTCTACGCGTTTATACTACTCGTAACAAAATATACGAGTCACTTGTTATATTTTCCCTGTTGTTGGACATTTGCGTTTCAACTCGTTACGCGTACGTCTCGTAATTATTGCTTTACCGCGGTTTAGAGAACAATTTTAACGTTTCCATATTTCTCGATACTCTGGCGGTGTGCAGTAAATAAAATGTAAACGCAGTCCCCGCCGTCGTCGTCCGTTCGCCGTTGCGCCGACGCCGGAACGTTTCGGGCTGCGCGCGAAAACTCGGGTCGCCCCGCGCGCGCGCACTCTCTCTCACTCTCTCTCTCTCTGTGATAATAAACAATCAATTCGTAATCGTGCGAGAGCGGTGGCGACGGCGGCGGCGTATACGCGCTTTCTCGCTTTTCGATATAATTCGAGTGAAAAAAAAAAACAGAGACAAACGGAATATTTCTATCCGCAACGGACACGCACTCGGCGCCGGTCGTCTCGCGTAATCTCGAATCGATCAGTTCGGAAATCGAACAAACGAATCCTCCTCCCTCCACCCCCGTCCGTCCGTCACGACGCGAACGATTTCGAAATCCGCTCACCACCGCCGCCGCCACCGTCGTCTCGGCGGTAGTTTTTTTGGTAGTTTTTTTTTCGGTCCGACCGCGGCGCGCGGATACACGACGACAACGATGCCGATGACAGTAGTCTGAAGTAGTAGTAACCGGTGTAGTGTAGCCGAGGTACGCGCGCGCCAGTCGTTCGAATCGAAGAAAAAAAAACCGTACGCGAAAAAAGGTACAATTGGTTTTTTTTTTTCTTTTATATATATATCGTTTGATTCTCAACGTATAGGTGCGACGACGGACCTAACCGGGATGGCCGTCGTTCAGGAGTGATCGCCGCCGGAGGAGTTTTTCCTTTTGTCGCTCGGCGACATGTTGCCGGGGGCTTCGTTGTCCGGCCGCTGAATAATATCCCGTCTCCGCAATCGTGTTCCACACACACACACACACACACACATACAACAAATACATAACAGTTTATATCATTATAACACTAGCGCGTTTTATTCGTTCGGCCCAGCCAGTATGAAACATGTGACCGTGATGGGTGGCTTACAGTTGATTTTGTTTGTTGTGCCGTTTGCGTTGTCCGCGAGTCCCAATTGGATGTAAGTCTCCTTCGGCCGTCGTAGTCGGCTAATGTTCGGTGTGTGTGTGTGTGTGTGTGCTCAATCGCACGTCGTCGTCGTCGTCTCTGGACTGTTTGCCCGATGTTGCTAAATCGCTGTTGTGTCCTATAGTCGTTGTTTTATTCATTGTGTGTGTTATACGTATTTTATTTGTTTACTTAGAACGCTTTCGTTATTTTTATTTGTCTAGTGTCGTTTATTTTTTAATTTGAAGTAGTTCAATTATCGTACAACGACGTATTGCGTCTTTACACTGTCGACAGTATTGTTGTTTTTTTTTTTTTTTTTGTCTTTTTAGAAGGTGCGCGGTCGGATTCGGCTTCTCTTTCGACCCGTAACCGCTTCTTTCTAACTATTTTTTGTAGTACTTCTTCGGAAGTTTTTCTAATCATTTTGTTTTCTTTCCAGTTAATGGCTTGTAGTTGTTAATGCATTGTCGTATGCATTTTGTACGTTAATGAGAACCCGAGAATTATTGACTTTTGGCGCATTGTAACACATAGAATGAAAAGTATTAGTAATATGTATTATAGTGTTATTTTACACGCACGTTCATTTCTCTCTCTCTCTCTCTGTAATGACACATTGTACAAATTGTTTTAATTTTATAGGTATTTAGGAATAATAGGAATACCGCCTCCTCTTCAACAGCAACAAGCGTATCCGGGCTCGGAGGTCGAGGACCCAGAAACAGTCCAAGCCAGAGCGGTATGCGGTGCTTTGCCCGGTTTGGCGTCCAAACAGGTCGACGTGTGCATGAGACATCCAAACGCTATATACTCCGTGTCGGATGGGGCTAAGAAAGCCATTGAACAGTGTCAATATCAGTTTCGCCACGAACGATGGAATTGTTCGGTCATGGAAAACGAACAGAGTGTGTTTGGTCCTACTTTGGATAGAGGTTTGGAATTCGTTTTGCATATTTACAAGTTTCAATTGTAACCTTTAATGTGCACACCTCCTCCCATTACGTTTGTTTCATTGTATCAACCATAATACTATACGAAAGCGTTTCACAGTTTATATAATTAATAATAACAAGACATCGTTTCGATCTTTCTCATTTAACGTTTCATATTATACGCTTGCTGCGTCGGATATTTAGAAATTTCCTCGAATAAATAAATTTTAAAATTTGTCCACGGTGTACTATTTACAGTAAGCGTATAATGTACATGTAATTATTTATTGTGTGTAATAATTGGTAGACATTTTAAAATGCAAAAAGAATCTTAACGAAATTTTCAATTGTAGACATCAAAAGATATATTATTACCAAATAATTGTATAGAACGCATCATTTAATTTTTTTATTACGATACAATGTACATATTATTATTATTATTATTATTATTATGTGTAAATATATGAGTTGTATTTATAAAAATAAATAAATAAAAACGAAATATTGTTAATAATTCTATTTATTTACAGGTAGTAAAGAGACTGCTTTCATATATGCTGTTACTAGCGCAGGTGTAGTCTATTCAATTACGAACGCGTGTAGTTCGGGCAAACTAACGGAATGTAGTTGCGATTCTATGCAACACGGGCAGACAACGCCCGAGGGATGGAAATGGGGAGGTTGCAGGTACGTTATTTTAAAATTTCAACAACTCTCTGTTTATTGTATTTATAGACGATTTCATGCAAATATATGGTTTTTTTTTTTTGTTTATAAGTGATAATTTGCGTTTTGGTTTGCAATTCTCTCGAAAATTCGTTGATGGCTCCGAACCTGCGCGACCGAACAACTTCAAAACCACGAAACAGAAAAGAATCTGGTCCAATCGCCTCAAAATGAATTTGCACAACAATGAAGTTGGAAGACAGGTAATTTAAAACAGCAATAGTAATTAATAATAAAATATCAAACTCGTAAACGAAACCGTTTCACTATTATTTCTTTTCAACGCGTATTTAAGAAATAAATCAAAATGATTGCTGTTAAAAATTCAAAATCGTTCCGTTTTCAGACAGTGATGTCGTTAATGAAAATGCATTGTCGTTGTCACGGTATATCCGGATCGTGTGAATTGAAAACTTGTTGGAAATTCATGCCGACTTTCAACGAAATCGGCAATGTGCTCAAACAAAAATACGGGAAAGCCGTTCTTGTACGCTACATTATAATATTGACTTATTCAATTGATGAATATGAATTGTTGTATTTATTATTTCACTTTTTCAACAGTTAAATCGTATTGCAAGCGATTCGTCGAAGAACGCCACGGTAGCGGCGCATAGAAGGCAAGTCAGGGGTCTAAGGAGACCGAAAATACGACTGCTGGTCGAGTCAAAAGAATTGGTGCATATACAGAAATCGCCGAACTACTGTAAGCAAGACTTTGAAAACGGCGTGCTGGGAACAGAAGGTCGCAAGTGTAATAGTACGTCAACTGGACCCGATTCGTGTAATAAATTGTGTTGTGGACGTGGTTTCATCACCCGGGTAATTGATGATTTTCTACTACTCACTTACGTTGTAAACGGATATACATAGTAGGGTATTGGTGATCTGATAATTTAAAAATAAAGGATTTTAAATATTGAATTCAAATAAAATTATTAGAAACAAAACGGTACAATTCAAGTTTAAGAAAACATTTTGTATTTTATAAAAAAAATTATAAGTCGCCAACAAACCGGTCTCTTTTTAAGCTATAGGAATTTTATGGACTTTTAAATTGTAAAAAATGACCGCCTAATAAATGTCTGTTAAATTAACAATTGTATAAAATAAAATAAATAAATATGTTGTTTCCTTAAGGTGATGTCACACGTGCTATTTTCACTAGAAAAAAAAATCGTTTCGAGCAAAAAGATCCCACAATACACTACAGTTATATATATATATATAAAATCAAATTTTTAATCGAAACAAATAAAAATGTTATCTGTGCGATATTAATGGTGTTTCGATATGGCGTCTTTGATCAGTAAAAAGTATGTTAACTTTAGCCTTGATATCGAACAGATTAAGTTGTAAAATGTTATTTGAAAATTTGATTTATTTTTATTCGTGGCTTTTTATTTATGTTCGTGTTAAAATATTCTGCTGTAATATATTGGAAAATAAATAATGCGACATGTTTAAAAGAAAAATGTTCCGTATTTAAAAATAAAAACAGAAAATTTAAAAAAAAAATCTCTCTCTGTCCAATGTTAATCGTAAGGAATTGGTGTTAATATTTAATTAAATTTTGTTTTTAAACGTTTTCCAGATTGTAAAGGAAGAAGAACATTGCAATTGCAAATTTATCTGGTGTTGTGCCGTCGAATGCGATACCTGCTACAAAAATATCGAACAGAAGTCGTGTAAATGAACGTGTTGTCGGACGATACGTTGAAAACTGATCGCTTCAGAACAAATCTCTCTTTCTAAAGTCCGTGTTTTTACATTGTGTCTCCGTACAAATATATATATATATAAAAAAAAAACGGTCAATCAAATAGATAATTAATCAATTTTTCGTTATACATATCAGTAATTAATAATAATTGACGCGCACTCTCCGATCTCGTCCTTTTAATCCTCTTCTCCGTATCCCATCACCCACATGGTCAGAACTATAAAAATACAACACACACACACACACACGTCTTCCACAACAATCGATTGATCCATCAAGTCGCCGTCTCTATTAGTGCGTACTCTGTAGTAATTTTATATAATGTACGTGAAGCATCATCACATGTTGCCTAGCGTTTAGGGCATTATATTTGTATTATTATATTATACTTGAAATATTTTTAGCATTAAAATGTAAAACTACTATTATATAGTGATTCCTTTATACATTATATAATTATAATTATTATTATTATAATTATTATTATTATTATTATTATCATTATCATTATAGGAAAACATATTATCACGTTAACAGATATGATGTACTCAAAGAAAAATAAACAAAATTCGTAATTATATTTTATTGTATTATTACTGTTGTACATAATATATTATTTAACGTGGTATGTATGATGAAGTTTTCTTTGGTTGTTTTACACTTTTTAGAAAACATAAACGCATTGAATTACAGAATAAATTAGGCGGGTGTGATTTTTTGAAAACCGTATACGGCAATGTTCATAAAAAAATATATAGAAAATGTTCGTTTAAATGTACTTGGAAATGGAAAATTCATATTTCGAAAAACACGCCATTTTTTTTTTTTTTTTTTATCGATCGACTTGGAACACCAATAGACGCGGTTAAAACGTAAACGAACAACAACAAACGTGTGTATACATTTTGAATCTGATTTATATTATAATAACGGTCGGTAAAAACATAAAATACACATATTATTCATGATGGCAAATAAATAATAATTCACAAATATTATACATAATTGGTGAAATGTTAAAAAAAAAAAAAAGAATACATTTATCAAATAAATAAAATAAATCGAGTAATAATAATAAAAAGAGAAAAAAATACACAATAATAATATTGTAACTCACAGGTTCTCACCGTAATAACAATCTTAAAACACAGTTTTTGTAGTTTAATCCTGTACACGGACCAATCCGTGTGATAACCGACACGCGTTTTTTAAGAGCACCGGGGATACTACGAAAAATAATAACTCGTCACATCCACCCCCCACAGCCATCGATTATTATTATTATTATTATTATTATTATTATTATTATATTAACAGATAGACAGTTAAGTACTTATTAACTATGAACACATTTGATAAGTCCGACTATTTAACAATCTTTTTTTTTTTTGGTGTTTAACGTGCCCCGTTAGGTTTTGTTGTTTATTGCTATTTTTTCTCGCACTAACGTGTTAATATCACAAAAAAATAATTGTTAAACGTTTCACAAACTATTGTCGGTTTTTAAACGTGTCTGCGCGGACGACAAAACAAATTGCGTATAATACAAAAAAAAAAAAAAAAACAAACGCGCGCACGTTTAAAAACCACTACGTGAAATCGCAGAACTTAACGAGTAGTACATACGTTTAATATTAATAAAATATAAAAAAAAAAATCACAAAAAACAGCCTCGCAGTTCTTTTTTTGTTTTTATTTTACACTATGTGTATTATTATAATTACCTCCGTTTAAGTATATATAATATATATATATATATATTAAAAATCACAACATATTATTATTATAATAGGCAGGAAAAATGATCGGCTTCGATTCAATTCATCGACAATGTCGTGAACGGAATACGCGCGCGATCGATGGCAAAACGAGAGAATTCCATATCATGGACGACCTGTATACGAGTAGAATGAACACAAATATTATTTACATTACAATAATTATTATGTGTAGAATTAATATTATTTTTTATTTACTTAAAACATTACGCGCCTAGTGTTGGGGACAATAGTGTTATTCATATTCCTTGTGTTATTTTATAAAATAACACACACACACATAAAAAAAAAATCCGTTCGTTCGATCGATCCAAATAATCGTTTTGTAAACGAAAATTATATGTCAAAAGTTCGCGTAGATGCAAAAAAAAAATATATACGATTGGCTAGAAAAACGGCCTTTGAGAAGCGTAACTTTCACGTTTTTTTTTTTAAGTAGTTAAACGGTTTTACATTTTATATATAAATCAAAGTAAATTATATAAATAAAATACTTTTACGCGTTTTGTTTTCGAGTATTATTTATTATTAAATTATTAATGACATTTGATCGTATACTATTATTATTCGACGGTACTTTTTTTAAACGCCTAAAATAAAGTCAATTTTAACCGAGAATCGAATAAATTTCTGTTGTTGTCATTTTTTTTTTTTATAGTTTTTAAATCGGACATTATATCGTTAATCATTTTTTTTTTTATCTCTGTTGTTTAGTCTTATTTGATAGTGTATAATTTCTCACGCAATCGTGTAACGGTTTTTAAAAAAAAAACACGTACAGTAAAAAATTAATTACTAAACGAAACAACAGCCTACATATATATTTTATATATATTAAAATATCACTAGAACCCCGTGTAATGTCGATTCGTACGACGTTGTTAATGGAATAACAATTGAATTATAAGAATGATAATCGCAAACCCCGTTTGAGCAAACACATTTTACATACATACATTCAATAATTCATAATAATAGCAATAGTAAATATTTACATTTCAACGTAAATGTATCAATAATATAATAATATATAAATCCGTCGCAAGTAAAACATTGGTTTGAAAAATTTAACTGGATTGAGATATCAGAATCAGTATAGTATTATTGCATGAAATCAATATTTTTTATTCTTTTTCAAAATATCGTAATTTTCTTGATTGATTTTAATTTTTGATTTTGAAATTGTTACGATCATAACGTTCAAGAACAACTACGTCAAATTTAACGCGTACATCAGTGATCGTTTTAAAAAATTTGGAAAGAGTATTGTATTTTAATAATAGTAACTGATTCTGTTACCACCTGTTGTTCGCCTTAATAATTAAACCGTATAATTCATTACATTAGTATTATTTACAGGCAATTTTAAAAGATACACATAACATAATATACAAAAATATGTACGTATTTCAATAAATTATGATGGTTTGACGAAAAAATAACATGACTCGTATTGTATTCCCTGTATTGTATAAATCAATATTATAAAATAACGGTTAAAAAAAGTTTATCACTCGTAAACTATTATAGATCTTAAAACAATACTATTTAAGTTAAAAACTCGATAAAAAAAAATGTGAATTTAAAACGATACGAAAGCGTTATAAACTTTTTTTTTTACGAAACAATTTTTCAAAATAATATGAAAAGTAGGAGGGAAAAGATATTTAAAAAAAAAAATCGTATACCTCAAGGGACGCGGTTTTTATGGGCAATATTTAAAAAAAGTATATAAATCAACACTCAGTACATATTTTTGTGAACAATGATTGGTATAACAGTCTTAACTGTATTTTTCCTTTTTCATTTGCACATATAATAAATGTTGACAAATAATTAATACAAATTGATTGGTGTGAGAGAATATCGGATACATTATTTTATTTTATTTTTTTTACTAAACAGAAGAAAACGTAATATCAGCAGCATATTAAATAAATATGCACTGACCCTACTCTTATATATATAATATTGTTGCTTATAGAACTGTTTTTAAGATTAAATGCGGTTTACGAGTATACGTCTTATGGTCCGATATCAAAAATACGCACTAAAAATACCTTCCGAATGATCCGCTTTGTAACCGTATACGCTGTAACATTTATGGAACATTTCTCTGACGGCAGCTAACCTGTTTTGTCGTCTACAAATTGTAAAGAAAAAAATTGGTTTTCAAAAATATTTTACACGTATTTTATTTTTTTAACATATTAAACTTACGTCGAAATAGGAGTTCGAAATCTGCTCTCAGTCAAATAATCATTTCCATTCAAGCTACCAGTCTGAGTAACAATTGACCACCTGACATGTGTTGTAAACGTAAAAAATATTATATTAATTATTCTATTATATTTATATATATATACACACTCACTCATCAGTCTCGCTTGAATTGGAATAGGTCCGTGAATGTCTTTGTGAATCGGGCATGTCAACAGGCGTAGTACTACTCTCTTCACTCGGTGGCCGAAGCTCTTCATCGTCAAATTCAAAATCCAGCTCCTGAGACCTAACAGAATTATGTCGCCTACGGGGAGACGAACATTTATATCGTTTAGTTTCAACTTCTTCAGGTACATTCATATCATCATTAAAATTATCAATATCATCCAACTCGTATATTGTTTCTTTGATGAAAAATTTATCCACTGGCTTTTTTAACGTTTTCAATTTGGACGTTCCGTTTTGTTCCAAATCAAATTGTGACTGACAATCGTCTAAAGTATCATAGGATCCCTTTCCGTTGGTCAAATCTTCGTTACTACAAAACACATTCAATATTAAATTCACACGCCGTTCAATAAACTTTAAAGAGTTTATTCTATACCTGCCATTGCTGTTGTTGCGTGAACGAATTTCTAATTGGTCCAAACTGATCAAGTCAAATTCACTCATACACGAGGAAAATTTAGGACTACTCGGCGCTGTGGCTGCGGAACTAATTTCAAAAAAATCCACTATTATTCACACAATTCATTAAAACTAATCAAAAGGAATGAAGCTAACTCACGGTATAGTAGGAGTTTTGAAGTCGTCACCAAATATGTACTTAAGGAAATGGAAACAAAAATGCATTATGTCTTCTCCTTTTTCAAGACGATTTTCCAGATTGTGTCCAAACAGATACCAATCGTACGCGAGTGTTAGATATAAAATCTGACTAGCAGACAATGATTTATGAATAACGCCGTCGGCCCACAAAGACATTCTCAACAATGATATGAACATCGGTGTGCGATCCCAACCGCTGATGCAATGTATTAGTATTCCTTTTGAAGAACACCAAACGTATTTTAACATCAGAATTAAGTAGTTTGCCGTTAGTTGCCTCAAATCCCATTCCTGTAATGTCAAATTTGTTATGTAAATTCATAAATAATGCATTAGGTTTTTGTAAAGAAACAAAAAATTGTTTATAATAAAAACAGTAATATAACTGATTGTTTAAACATCAATTAAAAAATGAGAATAGTAAAAGATAAGTCTTCATTAAATTCCAATATTAAAGTTGTATAGAAACAAATCTGTAAATAACAGTTTTACATTCTTAAGTCCTATTTAAAAAAAAATCTAAATAAAAGTCCAAATTGAAAAAATTGTAGGTAATATAAAGTTAAGTCAAACGAGTTATTATGGCACTGACATGATAATTAACAATTAATTCATAAAATAATCTAATTATCAATGAACCAAAAAATTAAATAAAAACTATCAAATAATACATTTATTTTTTATAACGAAAATATTATATAATACATAAAACTTTAAATTTAAAACTATAATTTAAATATACTATCTTAAACAGACTTTTATAATAAATAATAACGATATTATTATTACAATAAGAATGTAAATATTAAAAATATTATAACCTTGTATTTACTCCACTGGATATTTAATTGATCAATAGCGGGATTGGGCTTAACGTTGAGCATAGAATCAACAGAAGGATCTGACCAATTGAACATTAAACCTTCCGAGATATAATTGTTTTTCTTGAAATCCAAGAAAAATTCACATCCTGGATACGGTGTAGGTATGATGCGGAACACGGCATATTTTTGAGTATCATCTACTTTTTCTGATGATGTCACACTAAAAATAAATATGAATTAAAAAAAAAACCATACAAATACATTTTATGTTAACAAAATGATGTATTCAACATTGAATTAGTACTCACGCAAACAAGTATTTCTGTTTTTCATTTTCGACCATTAAATCAATAATAGTGCCCACCTTCCAAGCGTTTAGTAATTCAACATCGCACTTTCTTTTTTTATCGAGCTGTCGTAATTCGTCAAAGGACAGGCCTTTTTCGGTTGCGGTTCCCAAACCTATTTCTGTCAATCGTGCAATCGTAGAAGACCTGGAATTTATTTTAAATTACAATTTAGTATACACATATGGATTGTAGATATCAATATCAA
This sequence comes from Chaetogeoica ovagalla, assembly GCA_032441825.1. Classification (NCBI taxonomy): domain Eukaryota; kingdom Metazoa; phylum Arthropoda; class Insecta; order Hemiptera; family Aphididae; genus Chaetogeoica; species Chaetogeoica ovagalla. The sequence goes on from CM063744.1 coordinate 1,556,609, forward strand.
GCATAATAATACACTCGCGTCTAAAATATTTATAATATTTTATACAGAGATAGATAAAATAAAATATTATTAAAACAGCACATGTCTATATTATACAGACAATAATTATCTTTGAAAACCAAACAGTATATTGTTCAATAAAAATATTATTATTATTATTTTCACATATTCTTGTGTATATTAAATTATAATTTATGATACAATTTTATATATTTATCCATCAATTACTATTATTACAAACTTATAATAATAATAATAATTATAATTTCATAATATAATAAACACTTTGATGATGGTTTAAAATTAATTCGGACTTCAGAAATTATACTGAATAAATTTTAATAGTCCTAACTTTATATTCTTGTTATTCCATCTCTAATATATATCAACCGAAATAAAAATAAAATTCAAAAATTGTTTAAACAGTTGTAAAAATAGTTGGTTACATTATAACGCACATTTTATAATCTAATTCACATATAATAAATAGACTAAAATGCAAAAAAAAAAAGTATATTAATAATTCAATCAATCGAATGTCTTTACAATTTTGGATTTTCTGAAATTGTCTCCAAGTGAATATATTTTATTAGCAACGTAACAACCGTATTAATTGAGAGAGAGAGGGAAAATGCAGTTGCTAAATAATAAGTACATGATATTATTTACCCAATTACCATCGAGTTTGAATTGACTTTAAACGATTCGATTAAAAAAAATTAATGAAACAAATTATTTTAAATCAGTCGATTCCTAATTTAAAAAAAAGAAAAAAAAACTGAATACTTAAAATTTTTGTTTGGGAGTAATACAAGTAAACAAATATTTATTTTTAATGGGTAGAAAAATGACGACGTTGACAAGTAGAGAGACCACAATTAATGAATTCATTTACAACTAAACCACTGATTATACTATATTTTCACCTGCAAATATATTTTCCCTGATACAATATAACAGGTACGACAAAACGATTACGACATCGTGCAAATTTCGCTTCGTTGATCAATGTGTCAATTGATACAACATCAGTGCCAACAATTTCGTTTAATTTTTTTGGGCTATTAAGCCTTGGAGATTGAGATCGTGGCAAGGGTTCTGGTGATGAATTATTACTAGTCGAAGGAGTGCTTAAATTGTTTTTCTTCCGAACACTATTTCCTTTTGACGAAACGTCATCGGCGGAGCCGCTGGAAGGAGTTTTCTCTGATTTTGAACCTCTTGGGAACTTTTCGTGTTGTAAAATTGGTATTTTGTTTGGATATTGTTCATTGATACGTCCTTTGTTGTTATCGATAATCTAAAAAAATAAAAATTAGTTAATTTAAATTTTTTTAACTTAAACAAAAATAAATAAAATAAGATGTTAATTTTAAATAAATATTGTAGATCGATACAATTTAAACAAATACTTATCATTTCCTCTAAAATACTGTTAATTTGACATTAATTTTCTATTAATTATGAAATTTCTAAAAAATACTCGATGAAAACAATGTTTTTTTTATTAAGTATTCCTTGTAAAGTCAAATAATGGATAGGTAATGAAATTATACATTTTTTTTTTTTTAAACAACAAAACACTTTTAGAAAATAACGACTGTCGTGCATTGTAGTGTTTATTTTGACAGAAATAAAAATATACGGTTTATTTTATAAATAAAATCAGTATTAAGGATTATATCGATAATTATCATTAAACGTATAAATAAAATTTACTTCCTTACATAATCGTGTTCTATTTCAATAAACAAATTGTCGATTAAATTAAAAGTATATACGGTTAATAAAACATATTTGTGTTATCTCATTATGTTTTGACCTTACAAACGATAAAATATTCATAAATATATATAATATATAATGACTAACGTGATATTTTTTTTTTTTAATACCTACCTAGCAAAAATAATAAATATTATCGATTTTTCTTGTACAAAACATAATTAATGGGTAGCTAATAATTAATAAAAGTAATTTAACGATTGCCGAAACAAAAGAAATCGATACATAATATTTACATTACATAATTAATATTATCTTACCATAAATTTATAATCCAATCGTAACAGATTCAAACATTTTTCCATAACATCTAATCCCTGAAAAATCAATTAAATATTTTACAAACATGTTATACACGCATATACCTAAAAATAGATAAAACGATTATTATAAATAAACTGATTCGTCTTGTAATATCGACTCAAGAAATGTGTTATTATATATTTGTTACTTTTTTTCAGTACCATAGGCCAAAAATATGTAGGTACGCATATTATTTTTAAAGGTGCCATACAAAAATATTAATTTTATTTTTCGATTTCAAGCAGTTTTCACAATAATAACAATATAAGCAATGTTTACTTAATAGTCTTAATAACCATTACGTTATTTGAAAGAAAAGAAAATATTAGAGTTGGACAATGTTACGCCTATTTGTAAACAACTGTTGACGATATCGACGTCCACTGAAATAATTCGACTGTGGAACCAGAAATGATAAAACCCGATTGAAAATGTATTACGAGACTTTCCAACGATGTGTTAGGTATTAAACTTTTACTCCGGTTCTAAAACTTTTTCAGATTCGGGTAAAATATTTTTAACAGTATCTGGAATACATACATATTCGGAATATTTCGAAAAAAATAAATATTCCGAATATGTATTCAAAATGCTTTGTGACAACAGTATTCCATCAAGTGTTTTAAAAAAGTATTCCAAATAACATTTAGAATACTTTTTTTTTTTTACAAATTATTTCCTAAGTCTGATTTTTTTCACCCAACAATACAAAATTAAAATTTAAGAAATAAAAAATATGTAAACATTGTCCATGGGCGATACATGGGCAGACGTGTATCCACAAGAAATATGTATCGCAGAGTCTATTCGTGAAACGAATAACCATTGCCGCCTAGTAAGGAAGCAGAAAAATGAATAAACAATGAGTACTTATTTTTAGGATTCACATCGAGTGAAACGTGTACCGTAATAATATTTATCAACGTAATTTACAAACAACAAGCACCCGCCATTTCATACGTTATCCAGTTATTACGAAATCTCATATTACCTATCGTAATAACATACGTAAACAACACCTAATAATAAAACTCGCGTTTGATTATTATCGGGTCATAACAAAGGTCACAACTAAAGGCCAACTATATTTATATATATATGTATATAGTTTTTTTGTGTATATGCATTCGCACATATCGAATGTTTCCAAAGAATCTTTGTACCCGTGCCGCGTAAGGTTGTTAACCAACAGATATGATAATATAACGACGACAACACGTTGCCATCGCAGAGGTTTTTTTCTTCCGGCGAATGGTAACGATCAGGGAGAAGAAATGAAACGCTGGCGGACCGCCAACGGTTGTGTGTTCGACCGGGCCGATAACAATAGGTAATATCCTTGTAGCCGAACGACAAACGCGTCGGGGACGGTCGGTCCTGCGCGGTGTAACTACTTACAAACGGGTCGTTGTTGGTGCATTTGAACGTTTGCTTGGCGAAATGTCCGATCAACGCGCTGATGTCTTCCTCGGCGACCACGTTTTTCTCCATGTCGTTGGAGTCGCGTCCGTGTGCGTTTCTCAGACGCTCATCGGCGCGCTTGCCGCAGATGAGTAAACGAAAACGAGATTACCCGCCGGGCGGTCGTTCGTCTCGCGACCGAATGGCGGCCACCGGGTAAAAGGGACTCGCCGAGTGCGGACGAGAAGGGACGGTCTGACGCGCGCGCGAAACGGAATCGCAAAGATGACGGTATTCACCGCGAGCGCGTACGCGACGGAACAGCACAACAACGAGTCGGCGCGCGCGGGTAAACAACGATAGACGTGAAAAAACAAAGACGACGAATAACACGAACGAAACGCGACGCGCGTGTTACGGCCGTTGTGCGGTGGATGAAACGAGGTGATAAAAAAAAAAAGAGTCGAAAAAAAAACAACAAAACAACGTGTTTCACATGAGGTCACGCCGACAGCGTCTCTCTTCCTCTCACCGTACCGACGACGACGACGACGACGACGAATTCCTACCGCGACGATACGCGCGACCAGTCTCACCAGACGGCGAAGTGTTTCGTTACGATAATAACAACAACACCGTCGCCACCACCACCACCATCACCACGAAAGTGTTGTATGCAATAACACGTTGATAACGGCGACGGCGGCGGCGGCGCTGCGATCGACGACGACGGTTTTTATCTCTCGGTAAACGCGTAGCGTACAGAGTGATCGGATTGTTTTATACGACGACTGGCCCGGGAGGTTTTTGTTTTTTTACGCGTCCACCCCTCGCCCCCCCCCCCTCACCGTAGAGGAAATTGAAAACGTTTTTTTTTTTCGCGCAATACAATAAACATCGTAACAGTACGATGTTTTTTTTTTTTTTTTTTTGTAAAATAATTCGAGTTTAAAAACAATTTTTTTTTTTTTAATAAACTCGCAATTGCGCGCGGTTAATTGATTGACGAGTAGAGATCTTTGTTTTGATCTTTTTCGTATTTTCAACCCGTTCGTAAGCCGTATTTCGGCTGAAAAACGGCCCGTTATTATTGATTGTGCGGTTTTCGTTTCGAAAACATACGCGAGAATTGTTTTTTTTTTTTTGTTTTTCAATCGCTCCGTAAACAACGATCGCAACGTTTTCGACGAGCGCGTCGACTACGCCGGCCGCGCAGTCGCCGGTACCACACAAACGCATCACGAGACGGGTCTCCCTCTCCGCACCGTAACGAACCGTCTTCACTCGCACCAACTCTTCGCGTCGACGACGGTGCGACGTCACCGCCGCCGCCGCAGACAACGCGTTTACCGGCGGACCGGTACGCGCGCGCGAGCCGGTCGGCGGCGTGTGCGTGTGTAGAAACGTTCGTAAACACAAAAACGCAGTAAAAACGTTTTACTGCCGAACGAGCGCAGTCCATGTCCCACCAAATAATAATAATAATAATAAAATGCGTGTGTGTTTTCTCTTTTTTTTTTTTTTTTGTACCAAACAACTCGTCCGCGCGTCAATTAGATTAATATAGGACGTTACGCAGACGACGAGACCGTTTCGCGCGGCGGGAAGGAGAACCGCTCGAAGGCCGCAACTGTTGTTGTACCCGCGGGAGTTACGCACAAAACAAAATAAAATATACAGAAAGCTGATTATTTTCCTCCTTCTTATATAAGGAACTACGAGATTTAAGACGAAAAAAAATTGTATTTTCAATCAAACTTATACATTTTTTAAGATATTTAAAAAAATAATAATAATAATAAACGTTATTGTAATACGTTTGATTGACGTGAGAATTTCTCGTCTAAACGTTACGACTGCAATAACGTTTCGCGACGAAATAAAACGTAAAATTCCGTCGTGTACGCAAATTCGGTAATTGGCAATTTAAAAGAACGTCGCGTAATGAAAATGCTCCTCCATATAAAACGACGAATAGAGTAGAATGTTCGAAAATCTTCGTGATGGATAGGCAAAACAAAACACGTACACGCGCGAGTGTTCCGGAACACAACACCGCGTAAAATCGTCCAGTCGCACATATTGTAGTGTGTACGTTATGACGTGGTAAATGTTAAATGAATTCTCGTTTTTTTTATTTTTTTTTGAAATATTATCTCTTACTGTTTTCGTCATATTTAATACCAAAAAACGCTAAATATTTAAAGATTAACAAAACAGTTCCATCGACTGGTATAGTGTTATATTATCGATTTCTTTTTAATTCGTACGACTCTTGTCGAATATTCTCCATTTACATATCTTTTTTCTCCAATACGTCCGGAGGACCAACCGTGTAAAAAAAAAAAAACAAATATCGGTTTATTACGAATTCTTTAACGCTTCACAATAAACAGAATTAATTAATTTTAATTTTTTTTTTTTTGACTACAAATACGCGAATCCTATTATAACGGGGGACATATACACGTGCGGGAGAATTTTCTAAATTACTCCTACAAATTGGTTGTGGAACTTTAAACACGACAATGATGTGGGGTACATCACAATAATTGTAAAAAACAAAACAAAAAAAAGATTAATAAATAAGCAACGTGGACGAATTCGTCTAAAATCATGCACGAAAATTATTATAAAAATTCGTAGACGCCTACTGTTAAAAATGTTTGTGTCGCACAATTATGTCACGACATTTGTATAGAATCATTTTTTAAATAATAATTAAATTTTGATTTGAAACAGCGCACGTATGAAAGTGCGATTATCGAATGAATATTGTAATAAGTAAAATTGCGACAAAAAATATTTCCAATATGACGACGTAAGTTTTGGGAAATAAATGTCTTATTCACACACTTTTATAAAAAAAAACCAAACGATTCCTTAATCGTGACGACTACGTGCACAGGGTTTTGAACATTATAATATAAGGGACGTCGTAACAAACGCAATACGAGATTATAGAGAAAAGCCAAAGGGTTTACTTGTTACATATTGTTTTGTTTGATTGTTTTTCTTTTAATTGAATAAACGCGCCTTACGGCTTTTTCTTTTTTTTTTGCGAACGAAATAAATAAATAAATATATATATATATATAAACACACACATTTCTTAAATCGTCGCGTGCAAATACGAAGACGGGCCGCGGATGTAGTGTGCACGAATAAATAATTCCCATTGGACTGGAAAATTGTTTTGCGAGAAAACGACTCGTGAACTGACAAATAAATTTCACACTAAGGACATTAATGGACCCGGGCTTATTTCTAAGACGTTTATTTTTTCTACTGAAATGAATTTACGAATTCGTCAATTTTGCATTTAAGTAATAAGTCATATATTTTTATGCGGGTATACTATTTTAAAATACTTTAGAAGTAAAATTTTTTACTGAATTCACAGTACTCGGAACACTACCCACGTCTGTATAACGGATTGCGATCGATTCCAGTAACATTTCGATACCAAAAACATCAGCACATTTTCATTTAGTGTGTTGTGTTCGCAATAAACAACGATTAGGCCGCCGGACTAAATAAGATTTATTATTGTTTGGAAAAAAAACGTCAATGACAAAATGTAAATATACGGCCTTATATACGCGCCGAAATAATTTATCACTTTTTATTTTATACAAAGAGGGAAACTTTTTTTTTTTATTTTTATTAAGAGGAAAACGTTTCTCTCTTGTCAAATAAAATCAAACGGCAATCGCGTTAAACAAATAAAAGCGGAAAAAAATATGAATATATTTATATACGTGCTTATTAAATTATTTTTCGACAATTTTCACGACGGCATTTGCAGGGAGAAAGAAAGAGAAAGAGAAAATTACAAAAAATTCCTGTTTTCTTATTTACGTTGTGTTCGATCGGATCAATCGGAAATGCGAAACTCATAACGTTATACGGTTAGACGCTTATTACACTCTTATGATTTTCAACAAAATAATTTGGATCACGCTGGAAAGAACTCCTGCAGCGAGTGCTGCTACAACGATATACTTTACATGCCACATTTTTACACAAAATAAATTAAAATATAACACAGCCGTTTTTAAAATAGCTTAAAACTCTTAAAAAGCAATAAAGCGTTTTAAAATTGTCTCACGATTTCGTGAGAATTAAAGATTTTGAAAAAAAAACCGGCCGTGTAAATCGAAACGTTGGAAGCATAAAACGTCTATTTTACTATACGCTTCGTGAGTGCGAGACAAAAAAAAAACTAAATCTATATTTATATTATTTTAAATTGTGGTAAATACTTTTTGTATTTCGAATTGAAGAGTGTAAACACGTATATTTTATACTTTTCGTCGGTTCGTTTAGATATTATTTAAAAAGAAATCCACAAAAATTCCGTTAACTGTACAACACGCGTTAACTCCGTGCTCGACATTTCAAAATTCAAAATATTTAATCACCTGGATAAAAACGTAAAAGACTCGGAGACAAATTTAAATATGTTTTCAAAATACAAATCCATAATTTCCGACCGAATAAGATCTAATGACTTTCGTTCCGAGTATACATAATTTTCCGTCGATCGAAAGAAATCCGATTTTATTTTACATATACACTTTTATTTATTTATTTTTTTACAGTAATATTATGTACGTTCTTACGTAATATTTCTTGAAATTACGTAAACCTTTAACGTTTAATACTATGTAAAATCGTATTTCCTGTTAAATTTCGAATGGCTTAAAACTTCGTTTTTTTTTCGTTCCAGTTTCATAAAATTACGATTTATACGGATTTTTTTTTTATTTTATTTTACAATAAATATTCACGAAATATTGATCGCGAGTCGAAATGTAATCATAGAGATCAATAAATTTAGATAATGTAGCAAAAAGAAAAAAACAAGTGATTCTTTTGTTAGATATTATCGAAGTATACATTTTCACGTTTTATTATGAATATTTTAAATTTGGAAATACATAAAAATTCTCTAAGACAAAGATAGAACTAGTTTGTAGCAAACATAACAGTAAGTAGACAACAACATCTAACTAGAAACGGTGCGCAATTTTACATTCCTCAGAAATTAAATTACATAACATGACGGTGAAAAGGACAATGGACATAAAAAAAAAAAAAAATAACTCTTCACCACGAATTCAATTAGGACGAATACTAGAAAAACTCTGATGAGAACACTGGTATGGATCATAATCATGAACGATGTTAGAAATATATTGGAAAAACGAGGTGTTAAATTAAGAGAATTGAACGGAGTTGATATAGATAAAGATGAAAGGAGGAACATTCCATTATTATTATTATTATTAAACCGATGTACGGTTTGAAAAAAAAAATAACAATTCTAAACTTAATTACAATAAAAAATTTTCTACAAATTAACATTTAAATTTCCGTAACATAAAGTAATAATTTGTAGTGTAATATTATTATAAGAAGGCCAAACGTTTTTCAACTTTAAAGTGTATTTATTAAAGTTCATTCTGAACTCTATATAAAAGTCAAATTATTGTTTTTTTTTCCGCGAAGTTGGATGACAGCCAAATATAGAGAGTGTATGTGTATAACACAATATAAACGACTAAAGTGTTAACTAAATTTGAATTTTTTTTCCCCCAAAAATTCAATTTTATCGAATCGAATTCATAGAATAAAACGTTCTACTACTATATGTGCTGTGTTATTCAATAAGTTTTTTTTTTTATTGTGTTCGTGAACCCGCGGATTGTCAAATCATGAACACGTAGTCAATACGAGGCAAATTATAATATCATTATAGTAATATATTGTAACGTTTTTGAATAAATAAATATTATTATTCGTACTCATATACTTGGCGCGAGTTACTGAAATTGTGCGCAATACGAAATTTTCATGTGTATTGGCGTTGTAATGAAATCGACACAGCGATATATTATTATTATTATTATTATTTTTATTATTTAGTTTTCTTTCCTTTTTACAACTGATACTTTTCGATTCGATACAGTACATTGGCCTGCAGTGTCTACACAACATCAAAAATAATAAAAACACGATCTTTTTTTCTATATAGACACAATTATATTAATAAAATTAAAACCGTCGGTTTTATAGTTTTATTATATATACATATAAAAACAAAGGAAATTCGAATTAGAAATAATAACCTTGTCACTACGAGGAATACGAGGCTAATATTATATACAAGGTCGTGTTTTTAGTTATAATATCGTTGTTTAACATTTAAACATTGTTTCCGCAATATGTATTTGTTGTAATAAAATAAATTATTTTGTAGAAACTGTGTTCTATAATATTTTGTAATATTTAAGTATTATTTACCTCGATAATGTAACGCGATATAAGCCATTAAATTAATAATTAATCAATATCGCGTGTATTGCCGTCACGAGTCACGTGCAATAGAAAAATTATAATTTTGAAATATTTCGAAAATGTCTTGAAAACGTCTAAATCAGTATAAAAATATGAAATCGTAATTTAAATAACTAAGGAAATTCGCATATAAAACAACGGTATGTGATTGTTTAGAGCATATTACGTAATCAATTAAAAAAAACTGTATAGGAAACCGCGGGTGTTATGGATATAGTTTAAGTGAATTACCATTTTTTTTTATATATGATGCATAAACATGTAAGTTAATTGCGTCATCACTACTTCGTCGTCACTGCATCATTATAACGATCGATATAAGCGAATCAATCATATTTATATAGTTTATATTTAATTTAAGTTTATAATAAATGTTCGTTTAACATTTTACAAGAAAACTTAGAAATATTCTGTAATATTATTATTATTTTATATATATATAGATTCGAGAGTATTCTAATAAATATAATTATAAACGCGAACTCGATTATTATTGATGATATCGCTGTTAAAAAATTTTAAATGATTTAAACGCAATTTATCGAATACATAAAAAAATAAATAAAAGGAATTATAGAAAAATTAAAAATCTAAACCGATAAATAATATAATAATATTATTACTGTAATAAGAAATATATTATCGGATTATTCCGCTAAAATATTAAAAATTAATGTATTTGACTTTCTTTTTTTTTGTACTCAAATGAACCGTAAGATTTTATACTTTCCCAAACGGATATTAGACTTACTAATACGACTCTTGGTATCCAATTTTTCTTTCACTCATCAGTAGGGCACGGAAGTTATAGGTGTTAAAAAAAGGCAACACGTGCACGAAAAAATCGTTAATTATGCGTGGAAAAATGTAATAAATATGCGATAAATTATTCTAAAAAAAAAATATGCAAAAAAAAATGTATCATATAAAAGAATTAATTTATAATATAGCGCGAAACTGATTGGCATTTTGGCGTTTTATTGAATTTAAAAAAATTATTTAAAAATTTATTTTCAGTATATTTTGTGAAATTAAATACGAAACAAATACATGTTATATAAATAATACCTGTTAAGTTCTTGCATTGAATCACCAATATGTTTTTAAATTCCAAATGACCGACGATTATTTGACAGAATATTTGTTGACAATGACCGTTGTCATTAAATTTTAATAGTTTACTGCGATGATAACAATAAATAGGTGTACCTATGTTATACGTATATTATTGAGTTCAGCTATATTATGTTATTTAAAATGTATATGGATTAAGAAATAAAAATATCGATTTATTTTAGAAAGTATTAAATATGCATAATATGCGTATGAAAATCAAGGAATTAACACTTTTTTCCCTAAAACTAACGAAATATGTATTTTAAATTTTTTCGATGTTTAAACACACCATTGTATAGCACGGATATCCATCTCGATTTGCTATAAATCGAGAGTATATAGAACAACATGAAACTTCCGAGCCCTAGTAATCAATATCGTTTTCCCATACTATCAGTACACTCTCATTAAGCGGCTCTCACACGATCAGTATTACTGACAGTATTTACATTACTAACAGTGTAGTCCTCAAAACGGTCAGTACAGATTATTATCAGTTTGTTTGGCATTCGACTTGAATGAACAACAGTTGTCAACTGTCGAAGATTGTGAATTCAATTTCTTTTTTGAACCATCGCTGTGCTATTAATTACCGAAAAATTGTCATTATCTACCTCACACCATCAATATTATCATCAGTAGATAAATACTGACGATTCGATATCCGATTTTTCCATCATCTATATCGGTATCGTTTTTCTATACTGACAGTACCATCAATACACATATTACACGATCAATAATACTGTCCAGTAATACTGATCGTGTGAGAATCGCTTTACGCAAAATTGTAAAACTAGATTTATAAAGTGATTTTAGAATTGAAATCCCTATTAAGAAATCGATAGAAAACAAAATTAACTAAAAGTAATAAACTTATTAGGAAACGAGTTATTTTAGTTTTAAAAGGTATAAAAAATTAAATTTTTTAAAACTACAATAATTTTTTTTCTAATAAAAAAAAAAATTTGAAAAACCGAAATGAGGTTCACTCAAAAATTGTGTTTTCTAATGATTTTATTAATAGGTGTCTTAACTTTAAAATCACTTTAAGAACTTGTTTTAACAATTTCGCGTAAACACGTTTTATCGTTGAAAATCGTCAGCGTGACAGCGCGTCCTCTTGACATTTAATTTCTAACATTGCATCAAGATGATAGGTCATTTTTTATTTTTTGCTCCTTTACCAGATCCTCTGGGAGGTGTTACCGGTCTGCCGGCTGACAATCCTCCGTACACGTAGTTTCGTCTGTTCGCCGGCTGAAAAAATCCAACGACTCATTAAATATAAAGCACACGACAACGAATGATCAGTATACAGTTATACAATAACTTTACAACGTAATAACGTAATTATGAATTAATTGAAAACATAAAATGCATTCGTAATTTCTATAATTCTACTATTGTTCAAATTTGTCGAGTATAAATAACTCGGAGAGTGTAAATTACGAAACTAAAAAGTTTTCAATTGTTAAAACTATGAAATTACTACGTGTAATGAGATTTTTTTTTTAATGGATTTCACGAAATTGCCCATGTATACCACAAGATTGCTTTAGTAGAGTTTTTCTGGTATTTCAATATTATCTTTATAGTAATAAAATAGTACCAGTTTACATGTAATATTATATTTATTACGAATTTCATAATAGAAACGATAAGTTGTTGTAAGCATATGCCATTAGCGAGAAAAATACAACATTTCTTCGCGTGTATAAAAAAAACCTTGGTTAATATGTACTAGTGCGTATAACGCACTACCGTATACTTTATTTTTAAAAATACACTGTTTTCGCAAGGGATATAATAGTTTACCAGGAGTCGGCGAAGACTCAAGTTTATAAAATAATTTCAAAACAATAATATCCTTTAATAACCTTTAAAATGTGGAATGAGCACGTCAGACTTTCGTCGACAGACATTATTGCACCGGCGTTATCGAATTCGCCACAGTAATTCGGTGCTGAAAATATTGTGACCAGCTGTTGTTTAGCAAAGAACTCGTATCCGTCCTCCACGACCTAAAATTGAAATAAATATTAGTAACGACGACATTCTGAATAATTATGATATTTACACGAACCTGATGAGCTCTGCATATGAGATCGAAATCGTGTTTTTGCAAAAACTTGATCACAACATCGGCACCGAACGTAAACGATACGCCTCTATCGTTTTCTCCCCAGCCTGTCGTATTCTTAATGGTCGAGCATTTGCAAAAATGACAACACGAATAAATTAATAACTATTATTATTAAAAACAAAATAGTATTCACTTTGTCTGGATCGGACCATAGCAAATCGCATAGCAGTCCTTGGTCGGGTACATCTATAGGTCTCATGATCCTCCTTATTTGTTCCATCGATTTTAGATCCGGACTAAGACCGCCGTGACAACAAAAAATCTTCTCTCCGACTATCGCTGCCACGGGTAAACAATTAAAACAGTCCACGAATGTTTTCCAGAGTTTTACGTTGTACCGCCGTTTGCCTAAGAACAACAGCGATTTTCTTACGTAAAGTTATTTAAAATGTTTACAATCAATCTGGTCAAATACACTTACATTCATCATAAAATCCGTATACTCTGTTTATGCTAGCGCATTCGTGATTACCGCGCAAGAGAAAGAAGTTATCTGGATATTTTATCTTGTATGACAACAGCAAGCATATTGTCTCCAGGGACTGTTTACCACGGTCCACGTAATCGCCCAAGAACAAATAGTTTGATTCAGGTGGAAAATGGCCCAACTCGAACAGATGTAATAAGTCATAGTATTGTCCGTGAATATCTCCTTGGAACAGAAAAGAATAAAAACATTTTATATAACTAAATATATATATTTTTTTTTTTGTATTCTTTTTTTGAATTCTTTCCGGATACGGTTAAGTCATCGAAGCGTTGTATGTATTAAAGTAAAAAAAAAAAAATCTGTATTATCATCTTATAAAAATAGTTTGTGAAAACTGCAGCCGTTAGAACTTTTTCCGTCCGTCTATCGTACTGCATTGAATTATTATTTTATAACTGGACAAAAACAAAAAACAAATTTCCTCAAATGGAGTATTATTCTTTTGATACTTTTAGTGTTAAAATGTAATTGATAAGAAATAATGTAGTAAAAATACGTAGATTAGCAACGAAAATTTCATGAAATATCTCGTTTTTGTTGTTAAAGATTCACACGGTAATGCAGTCGGCCACAGGTTGCCAGTAATTGGATGTCGCGGAGACTGTTAACGCGTAAACGATTTCTCGTGCCATATACGCTGGAGAAGTCAATGGGGCACGTCAACAGATGTCCGACGCCAGTAAAACAAGTATTTTTATATCCCAATATAAATTAATATTATAGTAAATTAATATTGAGATAAATATTTGATTTATTGTTACGCTATCGCAATGGAACCAGCTTATGATATAATCAAGTTTTACTGAAACACGTGCATTAGACTAGATTCGATACACCACAACTGTATACAAGTAACTGGCGTTTTGTAAATGGTACAGCGGCATTAAGCTGGAATTCCAGTCACTACACGCATTACAGTCTCAACTTACTACCAGTTGCCCGTGTCAGTCACCGGTAGCGTATAAATCAGCCTTTACTAAGTACACGTACCGCGGTCTATAACCGTATATATATTTTTTTTTTCTTTATTTATTCGTATGACATTACGATGGACGATAGCATCAGATTTAATAGATAAGTGTCAACAAATTATTGAAATCGATATAAATAGTGATTTTTTTTTTTTTAAGATTTAGGCGGAACATCACATAGAGTAAGTATCACGAAAATTAAATATCAGCATTCAGCCTAAGGCTCAGGGGATTAATTTTTAGAAATCTTCCGGATCGTTCGCCCTTTTATGTTCTTAGTTCGCTGTCAAAAATTAGGTGTTGCAGCATCTCTCGCATTCCGCAATTTACCTTCCATTAAACACTAAATCTTACTAAACCTCCATTTATGCGTGATTTCCCGTGTCCCGTGCATCATCAACGGTTAAAAATAACCCCGTTAAAATTCATTAATATGTATTAACACGACTCACCGCATATCTTCAACGGCGCTTCCAGTTCCAGTAGCACAGATTGTGACATGAATATGTCTTTTGACATTACGATCAGTTGATTAATTTCATTTTCGCTGAGTTCCATGGTCTTACTGGGTTTGCTTCCGCGCACTAAACACACACACACACACACACACACTGGACGCTTATTGAGACGAAGAAGTTGATAAGCGCATTTGTAGTTTTCAAGTGATCTACCGGTTCTCACGAGCACAAGTTCACGAGCAGAGCAAGGGACGCGTTACACAACACAGTTTGACACTGCAAGCGCGTGTCGGCGTACTTCATTAAAATATAATTAATAATATTAATTTTTCGTATTTTCATTTTTATTTTTTATTTCGGTTTTAGCGAAAATAGTATGTCAGAAAATTCCGTTGTCGCCGCCCGTGACTTCTCGTTTCGTTATAAACGTACTTTTCACGCGATTTTTTTTTTTTTTTTTTTACGTGTAATTAACGGGGGAAAAAATTCATCAAATTAGTACATCGCGTGTACAAAAAAGAAAAACGGCAAAAAACATTGCACGCTTATTAGTAAAATGTAATCTCTTACCTTTTAAAAGTTTCGATATTGTGTTCTCGACGTTTAACGCTTCGGTCATTTTACTTTTTTTACACGGATTAAAAACAAAAAAACAAATATATATATATATATATATAAACTGAATATTACTTAAGTTTAATTTATTATAGTTTTGTTACAATCGAATTTTGGATACGATTAGTGAATTTGCACTCGATTATTTGTGGAGCGAATTAAAATAATTGTAATAACGTAGGAAATAAGTTAATTTCGATAACAAACGTACAGTCAATTATATCGGTGTCACCATAGTGAAAAATAGTTAATAGTTAGCAGTGAAATTGATTTTATAATGTACAGATGTGTTTGAAGCCAACATTTAGAAAATAGGTTTTTTTTTTCAATTTGCGAATCAAGATTTTAATTTTTTAAGATTTTCGTTTAACTACGGCATGCAAAATTATAACGTATACACAGGCGAATATTTGGTCACATCCGTGAGGGGGCTTAAACATGTTGGTTTTATCCATTAGCGCAAACACAAATTGTTATACACTCCAACCTACTGACTAGTGGCTACTCCTACTTTACCTATATACTTATACCTTAATTCCTTTGAATCCGCGCGTTTTTAAATTTATTAATATTTGTTTAGTATTCGTCATACGTGAATCATAGTCAAAGAATATTAAATTATGATTGACTCTTTAGAAACCAATGAAAACTTTAAGTGCGAATTTTATAATGATGTGTAAACTTTTTTTAAATTCGCCCAATAGTTATGCGTGAGATTATTAAATGCAATACACAGAGCATTATATAAATTTGTGTTCGAATATTATTATAATCAATTTCAATGATTATTATTAAACGAGATAGATATACACGTATGTATTTAAAATATAACAATTCAGATACGCTTATAAACAGAATATTACAAAATACCAATAAAACGTAATATCGATATTATTTCCTTCGTATTACTTTGCTATTAATTATTCTAATATTAGAAATGATAAAAACCTACGGACAGTTGAATACAGACGATATTCATATCGTGTAAATCACGATAATACAATTATCTATATTGCGTAATAGTTGAATAAAATATAAATAGATGAAAATAAAATAATTACGACCAAAATAGAGTAAGTATAATACGAAAAAGAAATAAGGAACACGCAATAAAATTAAAATAACAACTTTTAGTTTATTTAATAATTTGTGTCATTTAATTACAGTAAGTACATTAATAGGTTCACCTCATACACAAATATGTAACAGTATTTATATTACTAAAACTAGAAAAATAAAATGAATTTTACGAATAAAATGAATTGAATATTACGAAATAATAATAACACGTACAACGTCAATAGAATATCAATGATATGATCACAACATTTTTCTTTTTCAATTTACACACTTATAAAAAAAAAAATGATAAAAAAATATATTAAGAAAATATAATGATTGTTACTGCATCATATTAAAAATTGAAAAAAAATCTTTAAAAATAAAATATTATTAAATTATAATTTGTATATATGATTTAACTAGTTATTTAAAAAAAAAAAATAATAATTGAATATATAAAAATTAAATTAATAAGAATAAAAAAAAATTTGTTAGCTATTTTATATTTGTATTACCATACTTGTTAATTATATAAATATTAAGAATAAATGAACAATAGATAAATAAATGTAAAACTAAATTAATAATACGAGGAAATTAATCACCCGAAATTCTCTGAAAAAAAAATATACATATATTAATAAATAACATGCTTATAATGTGTAATATTGCTGTATAACGAGTTTTATTTTATTCTTTTATAAACAATATACAGTAGTGTAAAGAAATTAATGGGAAAGTTCACTGTAAAATACATTTTATATCAAAAATCTATTGAAAAAAAATAATTGCAAGAAAAAAAAATTATTTTTGAATGACTTTTGTGGATTTACTGTCGAAAAAACAAAACAAAACAACACAATATGTATTACGGTGTTTATGCGCTGATTATTCATATGAATTTGTATAAAATTTATATTATGCAGAATTCAAAAATTGTTATTCGGGTCAACTCAATTTGAATATCAAAAACACTATCTGTTTCTGTTATAGAATGTATTCCGGTATGATTCTAACGTGATAGCTGACATTACACGTTATTAAAATGAATATTTTGGTAAAGCCGATAAAAAAAAAAAAAGCAGATAAAGCGATAAAAAAATACATAAATTCGATTATAAATGTTTTTGTAACTTTTCAACATCATAACATAGACTTTATAAAATATATATTTTACCATGTTACTACTACTTGTTAAATTACGGGCAAATATAAATATCCGCTCAACATAAAAACATACCTTTCATATGAGACTGTCAATGGTGTTTTTTGTTTCTTGTCCAACAGATGAAGACGTCGTGTTTTCACCATAATTATTACTTGTCTCCGCTGATTTATGCGTGTTGGTGATATATCGTTAACGTATTGCTTCACCTATTTTCCCAACCTAGTTCTAATTTTTTTATTTGTACGTCCATTTTTATCAACGTTGGAATGCACGAATTTATTAAATAGTTCGCGTGGAAACATTCTGTGATCATCAGTATGACCACATATCCAAATTTCAACACTAGTACGACTAAACACGTTCTGCAGCATCGACAGATAACAGCACATGTATCTGAACAAAATTGGAGAATACAATTTCTCTCGTTGAATTCCCAAGTATCTATAACCCGTCATTTGCGACTTTATCTCTTTAAAAGCTATTTCCATGTCTCTAAAATGTAAACGATTTGTATTCGAAGTCTTGACAAGTATACAAAACAATACGTTACAGCCAACATTGTATATGAATACGTGACCAGAATCCAGTGGCTTAATTTTAATGTCTTTTAAAAATCTATAAATATCAAAAATATATATATATATATATAATATAAAATTACAATTTAGGATTTATTTGTATATTGATAATGAAATTGTTAAATTTATCAAGTAAATCAAAGTAGCCATTGATCATTATAACTTCAATAGATATCACTCCTCTGATCTTAATTGGCTGAAGGAGTCTGGCCTTTTAGTTTAGGAGTCTAATTATAGGCTAGGCACAATATTCGTCTTACGAAAACAATGTGCTACGCAGAAATGTTCCCTCAAACACAAGCAAATTATATATATATATATATATCATAACCCCAGACAGTCAAAATTTGGTACGAGGAGAAATATGATTTCTCAGATACCTAAGTGTATTATTATAAAAGTAGTTTTAACACATATGTGAACCTGGTGTTATCTTAAAGAAATATGTAAAAAGTATAAACACAAAAGAAAACTAAATGTATTTTCTAACAACCTAATTGTTCACCACCTTTTAATAATATTTATTTTATTTTTACATAAAACGTTCAATAATTGAGACATATAATTAATATAGTAAAAACAAAATAATTACCTATTTTTGAATGGATATCTAGCATCAACCATATCAACAACTATGTCTTTCCAAGAATCTAAATACACTTTTTCCATATCTACAAACATTATTAAATCAGTTAGCGGTTGCATCTCCCATAAATTCTCTGACGTTAAATTTATTTCTGGTAAAGTTAAACATAAATTCGATTTCTAATAATACACAAAAAATAGTTTAGCTATTAAATAATTAAAATAAGGTCGATAAAGATTATAACGGAAACTCACCACGGAAAACGTACTCAGAGAAATATCAATATCGAATCCAGTAAATACTTTTGAAATATATTTCTTCGCATCTGTTAAATAATATGTGTCCAATCCAGATTTCGGTATCGCTAATTTTGTTAAATTATATCTGATCATTTTATCACGGAGCTTAATTAATGCCGTTCTTAAATCAATTAATAATGGTTTGATTCCACAATATCTTTTAATAACCAAATAAAATACATATTGGCCATTGTCATTTATGATTTCACCGCAATCGCCAACATATAAGTTTTGATCAAATAAATAGGCAATTTGACCAAATTTCAATCTAAATTGTGAACATTTTTTTTTTTAAATATTTATATATGTTTTATAGTGTTAAAAAATATGAGAATTAATTCATACTTAAAATCAAGTGAAATGTTCCTAGACATACAAAGATCTTTAGTAACACAGTGCGCCAGAGAAAATTCTGGCGGTAGATTAAAGATACTTTCATTGATTATATTTATTCTGAAAAACAAATAACAATATTGTTGTTTAATGCAATCACGAATTACACAAAATAAAAAAAAAAAATTCGCGATAAATGCAACAGAATATTATTTGTTGTTAAACATTTAATCTAGATCAGTTTTATGTTACAATTTATATACAAAATTCATCTGGACAATATTCAATGATAAAAAAGTGGAAAATATAAATTATTGAGTTTTTTAAAATTCAACTGTATCAATAAAAAAAGTTCAATGAGACTTACGATTTTTTATTCCCGACGAGTTTTTTGTATCCACAGTAGTTATTCATATTAGTTTTTTGATATTTTCTGCCATTGATCCTAAAAAATGAATTATTAAATGTTATTATTTATTATTTTAAGCACACATCACATTTATTAATTGAAATACTAGAGCTAGAAATATTAAATCTATGTGAGATAATTTAAATTTAATATAAGCACATAGAATATTGTAGGAATTTTAAATATGATATACTCTCTACATACATTAAAATAACAAATTCAAATGTTTAAACAAAATAGTCGAAAATATTGTGCAGTTCAAATGCTGATAATTTAGATAAAATAATTCAACAGTTTAACAGTAAACAGATTTCATTTATTTATTTATTTTAATAAATAAGAAATTTATTTGATAACTGTAGAACTTTTGAGCATTTCAAATTTATCATTTGTTATAATTCAAGTTATTCGCTTAAAAATATAATAAAAATGTGTAACATAATGTATGTGTGTGTGTGTGTGTATATATATATATGTTTATCTTTTGATAGGGAATATATTTCTCTTCATTTAAAACTTAAATATAGAACATAATAGAAAGTTTCAATAATAGGAAAAAATTCTTATAAAAATCTAATATTGGTATATGATTCTTCAATTATCAAAGACCTAAAATTATTAATTTATAATTAATAAGCATCTATATAATATTCTCTACGATAAACAATTAGTACAATTTATAAAATGCATATTCTTATTACCTTTCTCCATCCATTTTCATTTTTGCTTTGTATTCCAAGTTTTGATCTATTTCATTTTGTTTAATTGTTTTGATTATTAAACCCAATGAAGTGTTTTCTATTTTTGGAGACTTGGATTCATTATTAGTAATGCTATTAAAACAATTTATAATCTTAAAAAATATTTATTTATGGGAAAATTATTTTATTTATTTTTTTAATGTACTATATTTAGGTAATTGAATATATATATATATATATGTAAATAAACATTGTGTGTCCATTTCAAGTTACAACATACTTTTTTAATATAACAACTTTCGCAGCCAAAAATGTTTAAAAAATTACAACGGATATTTGTTTTTTTTTTTTTTTTTTACAAAAACTGAAATATGGATTATATCAACAATTTACTTTGAAAAATATTAAGACGTTATAAAATACATTACATTTTATCAAAATGCGTTTAATTAATAATTTAATAATTGAAATAAATAGTGATTGCTATATTTCATCTGATACGTACTTTTGTTCAAAATCTTCTTCACTAGTTACTGAATGAGATCTAAAAAGTCAATTAATTTTGAAAACGAAATATATTTTCTACATTCCAGAATACTTACTCTTGGCCATATCCTTCTTCGTCTACTTCGCCAACATAAAGTCTATATAAAATAAAAATATATAACAAATTATTTGTATAAAATATTTTGACACTTACTTTTGATCTTTAGTTTCTTCATAAAATTGAAACCTAAACGTATAAAAATAAATAACATTATCTTCTACAAACAACAACACATTGTATTCAAAATATAAATCATTACGTACGCTTTAGTAGATATTTCTTGGTAGACCACTTTATGAGACGAAGTACTACACAAATAAAACATATACCACTATTAATAATAACACATTGCAATATTCGAGTTATAGTCATAAAATATAAATACTAACCTTTGGTCCACTGCTTCAGTCAAGAGCTGAGATGTAAACCTATAAAAATACATTAATGAAACTAATATTCACTTTAATAAAATACTGTGATCTAAAAGTTATTCATTACATTTCAGTAAAAACATCTTCTTGCCCTGCAATTTCTTGAGAACACAAGGACAGAGATCTACAAAAGAAAAAAAAATAACAATTAACAACATATTGCAATATACGAATTATATGTAAAAACTAACTCGTGGTCAATTGTTTCACAAGAGTGGTGAAGTGTAAGCCTATAAAAATAAACATGTATAAAAATATAATATTATGGTGAAATATAATCTGAAAATTATTCATTACGTTTTGGTAATAGGTACTTTCACTTTTTTACTTGTTATTTGTTCACAACACCGATGATAATTAGGTCTGAAAAAATTGTATTGATATTATGTTATTAATACAAATTTTACAGTTTGGGACTAATATAATCACATTAATAAATTATATTTAACAATGTTTTTTAATTGAATATTTCTAAATAACTGTAATACAACAAATGAATTTATTAAAATTAAGCTGCCAAATTAAAACTTAATAAAAAATATTCAATTTTAAATTATACGTGTATTTATATTATTTTATATATTTTATTTTAATTTATACCTAACACAAGATTTTTTTAAACATTACTTAATTAAAAAAATTTTTTTTATGTATTAAATAAGCTTGTAAATTTAAATTGTTATCTTAAATACGTATGTTTCAAATATCAAAACAAACATTTTTTTTTCTTTTTAGTAGTAGTAGTAGTAGTAATTTCATTTAATTATTTGTACACATAGGTACTTAATAGTATCATTTGTTTTTTGTGTTAGAGGAGTGATAAAATTCAACAGCAATATTTAATACTCGATACATGTAAGAATTCATAATTAATTTTTGTGATTTTATTTAAAATAATTAAAACATGCAATTAAATATGGCCAACTTAAAAACCAGATAATGGGATAATTTCGATGAATACCCCCCCCCCCCAACCTTTGTGGTATTTAAACACCAATAGTCGAAATTAATTTGAAACGAACATACATTAAAAATAATAAAATATTCAATTTACCATAATTGTAACAATATAAATATGTATATATCTATGAAAACAAAAATAGTAATACAAATTATTTGTACAACATATGTATACGAAACATTACTTAAAAATATTTAAGTTTTGTTATTATATTTATAAAAAGAAATTCAGTTATCAGATATAAATATAAAAAAAATTACCTGTATGTTTTTATATGTAGCTCTATTAAATCTTTCACAGTTTCAGCAGTTTTGAATTTGTCAGATACACTTTGAAAAAACAAGCTGATTGTGTGCGTCGCGTATGCAGCGACATTAAATAGAACTCTTAATATATTACAAACTAAGAACTTCAATATAATCACCATGAAGTTAGCATAAAACCAGCGTCCGTTACCATCAGTTAAACTTCTACAAATTATAAAAACAATAAAAACATTAATACAATTCTTTAAAAAAATTTTATTTAGTACAAACGTCAGCTTTATGCAATTTAAAAACAAAAAAAAATGTATATTACATACGGAATTTACAAAATGGTTTGAGATCTCATAAAAAATCTAATAAAAATGCATTTACACATTTTAGTATTGAAAATAAAAATTAAATTATATGCCATTAAACATTAAAAAAGTGCTGTTAAACCGTGCTTTAGGGAAAGTGGTAAGAGAACTGGAATCCAACGAATGTGGTATTCGGATAAATCGAAAGGGAGAATACAGGTGGTAATCGGTTTCACAGATATTCTAGGGAAAACATTAGAAAACGCAACCAGAATCCTGAGATGAAGAAAATAGGACTATAGATTAATGATGATAAAACCGAAATAATGGAACTACTGGAAAGCAATGAAAAGCCCAAAGCACTGGACGGGTTGATGTATGAAAGAATCAAAGATTTGAGAGTACCGACATAAAAAACATGAAAAATTACTGGTCCAAGGAGATGGACATTCGACTGAGGCAGTAAAAGCACCTTTTGCGCTAACAAGATACTTTGAATCCAAACTCATTTCTGTAAAAACTAAAGTAAGATTATACATATATAGTTAGTTATAATAAGACTAATCATTACATACGATTGCGAATCGCGGGCAACAACTAACCGGCCCGAAATAACGTTGAGGACGCATGGGAACAAAGTATGGAGAAGAATGCGCAGTAGTCCTGTCTATGACGAAGCAACAAACGATTGGCGCAGAAGATACAACGGAAGTGCGTACGGCACAGTCGATGTAGCAACGGTGACGATTTCGATTTCATCAAAGGGCAAAGACCACACGACGGCTGGAACGGAAAGCGGTCTGGGGAAAAGACGGATCGACTCGGTGTTGAGAGGGGGGGGGGGCGCACGTACGGATTGTGCGAGTAGACGAGTGGAAAAATAAATCGTGTGCAGTACAGGGTGACGGCGTGAAACGACTCTCGGGAGAGTTGTAAAGGCCGGAAGAATACGAACGCATTTAACACGTTTAACGTCTTTCGGAGGAACGGAAAAATTCGAAACAACGTTGCGCGTTCCGAAACGATCGTTCGATAATATTACGAAGACGAAAAGAATTGAAAAATAACTCTCGAATAATAATTATTCGCAATTACGAATTACTTTCCGTCATAGGAATTCACCGCCGCGGGGGTGATCGGAAATGCCGGCGAAACGCATACTCGTACGTCAAACTGGAAAAAACACACACTTACCCGACCGACGTTTTCGCCATCTTGTCGTTCGTAACGGCCGACTCGGCGGCGTATCGAACGCGAAAACGTCTCCTCCGAACCGCGTGGTGAGAACGCGACGAGAAAACTGTATCGCGGAAAGAAAGTCACCGCAACGGAGAAACGAGAGAGAGAAAGGAATTACTACAACGCGACCGGGGCCGTTGCGCGGAAAAACGAAGAAGAACAACGAAAAAAAAAGCGAACACGCAAAACGCGCAATTTTATTCTACGGACGCGTCGCGCACAAATAACTTGTGATTGGACTGGTGTTTAGTGGTGACGGCACCGAAAAAAAAAAAGAATATTTTTAGAAACATTTACATAATTATCGTGTTTATTAAAATGTATAATCCATGGCGCGCGCACACGCACGACGATTGCGATAAACGCCGTCTCGCCTGTTGTGTCTCGCAGACAGTATTAATTGTAAAACGGGGGAAATCGTTATCGAAACGGAATATCGGATACGTTTTTCGCGTATTTCTGTACTCGTTTTTACGAGAACATTGACCGATCTTCCCCACGTTAATTGTTTTTCCCGCATTACGTAAGTATTATATAAAAACCGGAAACGTTTATACCGCGATCGATTTATCCGTTAACAGTTCTGTTTTAATTAATTATAAGTAATTGCCGCCGACGAGGAAATATTATAACGAAATGTTTGGAACCAACCCCCCCCTCCCCGCCGACAAACCCGTTTCATTTCCATGAACATTAGAAGAAACTCCGTGATATTTATTTTTAAATACGCGGCGTACACGTCTTATTATTATTATTATTATAATTATTATTATTATTATTATTATTATTATTAATATTATAATTATTATTATTATTATATTGTGTAGCGCACACGTATTCTCTTATACAATCGATGTAACGACGTCCGTTCAATCGTTTTAAAATCATTGCGTAGTAGTTCGATTCTCCCATTGCGTCGTTCACCGCAATCGTCCGTAATAGGTCCCCCCCCGTCGCGCGATATTGTCATTTACGTGAATATTATTTGTTTCTCTGTATTTATACGCCATTTTACATTTGACTAACGCTCGGCCGAGCACTCGGTGACGACGTGTAAACCACACACAATAGTGTACAGTAGTGCTCGGGGACGAGTGAAATTAGCCGGCGAATTGAAATAGAAACCGTTTCCATTCACCGGACCGAACACAATTTCACGCCTATTATATTTTAGTGGAAAATGCCATGAACATTCGCGCGTTTCGTGTTCCTGTGTATAGACTACTATTGTGCTTTTACAATTCCACTTTGTCGAATTTTCGCATTTCCACTTGTGTTGTACCAGTTGGTGAATCGGGCTTAAATATTTTCATTTCATTATAATAGCCACTATTATTGGTAACCACCAAATTATCCGTGTTATATTTTACATCGCGGCGGCATTTGCATCGACAACTGATAGGTAATATAATTATAGCAGTGCCTCTCTCCTCCCAAATTATATATATATATGTAGGCAAATCCAATGAGTTGATATGGTTTGAGAACGACTAAAAATAGTGATACAAAATCCAGCGTCATATCAAAAATAAATTTCCGGTTACAGTATTGTGGGCTTTATTGTTGCACACGATTGTAATAGGTAAATAACGTACGTATACATAGGTATAAAATGAACGTAAATAAAGTGAAAAAAAAAAACGACATAATTAAGTATTTTAATTCGAATCCCGCTCGTTTCGTTTTCAGTAGTTCGTGCGAGTAAAAAATTCCTTTTTCACATTAACATAAATTTTCTACGGGATTAAAATACACGTTGTCGAAAAATTTGAAATTGCGACAACAAACCGAGGGGGAGCTCTCGTCCGAGCCCACACAGTCGTATTCGTTATATAATTTTTTCTTCTTTTATTTTATAAGTTCGTAACGGACTTTTGAAATCGAAACCCTTTTGTACATTATTTTCCATTAACTGACGACTTGAGAACGACGCGCGTGGATAGAAATAAATAGTTCTCGATCAGTCGAGTTTGTGACACACAGAACGACGCATAACATTAACAAATGTATCATTCTACCATTAATCTCGGCTTGTTCAACGCGTAATTTAAAAACGGTAAATCGTTATTTTTACAGTACGGAATTGTTATAGTCATTATTTTCTTTATCACTTCGATTCGTCCTGGTTACTCTACGTTTAAGGACGGTTGTAAATGATTTTTTTCTTTTGCTGTTATCATTTTATGGCGAGATGTAGCGCCGTCCTCGTTGTTACTAAATCATATGTTTCTTTCGTTTCGGTAAATTCGTTTTCCCGCTCACGGTACATACGTGTTTTTAATTTTTGTTAAATATTTTATTTATTTAGACATATTGTGAGACGTATTGTAATTGAACAGTGTAGAAAAAACTAATCAACTGCGTGTACGCGTTACATTGTACTTTGGAAATAAAACCGTATTCAGTTATACCAATAAACTTTGTTGATCATACATTCTAGACAAATACGCTTCAATAAATTCATTAATGTTGGATCCTTGACAATGGCTAATGGAGAACGGTAAATAATAACTGTACATATATTTATTCTCAATACTTGACAAATCAGCTTTAATGGAAAATAGCGGTCGCTGTTATAAATTATTTGTTCTTTTTTTCTTCGCTTTTATCTATTAAATTTGTCTGTTCCTTTCAGTACCTAATCGTGTTTAAATATATGACAAATAATTTGCCAAAATTTTCCTTGTATTTAATATGTCATTTTCTTTAATTCTTTAGTCTGATCTCACATCGTGCCACGTTTCTGTCCTATGGTCCACCTATTCCCCACCTGTTCCCAATTCGTTGTACCAAATTTTACGTCTACATTGTACGCGATAAATGTATTAATAATAGTGGACGTACACAATATTAATACAAGTTCTTGTGTCGATATGTAGTTGTCGACACAAATTAATTTTAAGACAATAATGTTTTGTATCGTAACATACGATGATGACAATAACATTATTATAATGACAACGATCATTGGTAGATTGTACAATATATGAAATATATACTTCATAATTACTTTGTTGTTTCTTATTTATTACATTTGAAAAACAATAATGTGGATAAAAATGTTTTAATGTTATATGAAATTTGCAATCCAATTAGATATATTATAAGGTTAGGGGTATGCTAGTATAACAAGGTTGGAAACCGCTTTAACTGGAAATTTGGCTACTAGCTTTAAATCTATTCTACCCAATATTTTAAATAATATTTAAAAATTTAGCCTTAAATACATTTTCTATCTTAGATTTAATCGGCTATGCGTATTGGTCATCATTTTCTATCTTCTCATGTTTACAAATTAAATTAATCGATTCATCTTTTGTGTATGCTCCACATATGGAGGATACATATGTGATTTATCTCATATTCTCTTTGAGTATCCTTCTTTATTGACTAAATGATGTGTTTTATTTAATTCTTTAAATATTCCTTTTAATCTCTTTCTAAATTTTTTCTATTCTGAATTCTAACTGTTATCGTTATTATTCCTAACGTTTCCTTTATTCTCTGGCTTCATTTTATAATTTATTTTACAAATTTAATTTTGTATTATTATTTTTATTTTGTTTGTTTATTTAATAGTTGTGAGCTTATTGGTTTACTCAAAGCTAATAAAAAAAAATTATTTTTTTGCTCAAAAAATATATTTATATTTTTTCCTTAAAACTCTGTATGTATTTTAATTGATTTAATATGTTTAATATTATATTATATTATTTGTGTTATTAATTAAATCAATTCATTTTGTGTTAAATTGTTATTAGAAATGTATTTATAGTTATTACTTTATAAATAAAATAACCATTATTTAATGTTTGTTTCAGCTATGATTATTCAAAAATTATTGCTAGTCTAGATGAAATTGTTTATAATCAAATTGATGGACTTACTAATAAAATTGAAGGGGCTGTAATACCCAATTATGTGAATGGTAAAGGGCGTGTATTAACTAATAGACTTTCTGTTATCCCATATCATTAAAAAAACTTGTAAACATAACATCGACTAATTCTTTAAATTCAAATAGGTCATATTCTGACACAAACAGTTTTAGTAAACTAAATAAATATTAAATATAAATTGAAAATATACTTTTGAATTTCAATTTTAATTGAATCGTTTACAAATATTTTCAGATATAATCAAAAAAAAAATTAAAAAAAAACAGGAATGGTTTCTTCAAAGATTACGTGAAATTAGAGCGAAATTTAATATCTTTAAAGGCGTGTAAGTAACAAATATAATATGATAATATTTACAAACATATTTGTTCCCATAGTTTATTTCACTCTGTATCATAATATTTAATATCTAGATTATATAATGAGAAGATAGATGACGTTGATATAGCATTAGCTAAAGGTAAGTTGAGTACAGCTGAAGAATTTCAAATATCTTACGTAACGTTAAAAAAGCAATTGCATGCTCGACTTGAAGTAGCTTGTGTATTGAGAGAACTTAAATTAGAAAGTTTAAAGTATAAATATGAAGCGCAAGAACAAGCAGTAAGACAAAATTTTAAAGTAATTGTATTATTAAGTGGCTTTTTATTATAATTTAAATAAACTTACTAGTGTTTTCGAATTGTATGAATTGAAAAGTTTTCTCGTGAAATGCCGTGCTGCATGTGCTATATTTTATTTGCTTGGAGAAAACAATAGCGTCATATTTAATTTTCAGTAAAACTGATCAGATTTATATACTGTTTAGATTGAAAATTTTTAAATTAAAAAAAAAAAAGATGCAAGCAGTTATACATATAATTATGTGTTTTAATATATTCAACAAGAAATTACCGTTCAAAATTTGTCTTAAAAAATATATTATATATATTAAAATTTTAATTAGAAATTAAATTGTAACACCAACTTTTCTAAAAACACTCAAAAGTGTT
This sequence comes from Chaetogeoica ovagalla, assembly GCA_032441825.1. Classification (NCBI taxonomy): domain Eukaryota; kingdom Metazoa; phylum Arthropoda; class Insecta; order Hemiptera; family Aphididae; genus Chaetogeoica; species Chaetogeoica ovagalla. The sequence continues at coordinate 1,586,024 of CM063744.1, forward strand.
ATAATTCTATCTTCATACCGATGCATGATTTCAAGGATATAATTTTTTTTTCATAACCAGTTTTATTTTTGTTTGATTTGAACTACGCATTTTGATGTAAACGTCAGTTTGGAGATTTTTTAAAAGCTGAACAATATTTGAATACGAAGAATGGACTACATTATTAAGTTTCGAATGAAATGATTCACATACATCAGGTGTACGTATTAAGGAGTTAGAAAACTCAACACATATTGATAGCAGAAATTTACAGCTTTGTAAAGTATAGTTTTTCAAAAAAGTTCTCAGAATTATGTAATCGATGATCATTTAGTTTTGTAGGCATAAAATGTTTAGGAATTTTTTTTTTTTTAATTTTTTCAATTTAAAAAAAAATAATATAATCCAAAGGACAATTTAAAATATTTTTCAACTTCTGATTTCTTTTGAAAATCGACTCTGTTGAAATTTTATGCACTCAGTGGGAACCTGTCATGAAAAAAAGGCCCATGCGATTCGGTTGTCGACCAACATAGTTTTGTTTGGCGGACAATTCGGATACTGCTAATAATATATATATATATAATTTAAATTGATCCTCTAAGTTTTAATATTTATGAATATTTTATATAATTTCAGAATGATAAAGAAATATTATATGATAGTATAAAAGCTAATTTAGAAAAAAAAATTCAACAATTAGATGAAGCACGTAATGAAATTATTATAGATGCTTCATTGTGGTCAGGACGAAGTTTAACACAAAATGGTCGTGGACGTGGTCGACATCCTTATTGTCCTGTAAAATCCAAGGATAAATCAGTTGTTGTATCTGGACCATGTATAGTATACATGCTCAAAGAACATGAAATAATCCAAGATTGGGCTGCAATTAAAAGGATATTGTTATCAGCGGAACGCGAAAAAATTGCTGATCAACTCTGATCATACAATTAAGTAACAAAGTAATTTGTAATGTTCTTTTGATTGCATTTTTAAAAAGAACAATGTGAATAGTAGTAGTTTACTAAAAAAACAAATGATTTGATTAAGAAATTACTAAAAATTTTAATTTCGAAAGTTTATTTAACATAATATAGTTAGTACTATGTATGTGAAGGAGTAAAATGCCATTATTATTTCATAAATTGTTTTAATTTATAAAATAATTATTTTATGAAACTTGGATTTATAAACTTAATTGTATGTAACTTAAGATTAAAATAAAATAGAAAAGATACATAAATGTATTAGAATAATATTGAACAAATTTAAATTGAGTACAAGTTTTTATTTTAATTTAATTTTTTTCTATTATTTATTATAATTGATTATTATAAGCATATTAAACCTATAGTATACATTTTTTAAATACATCAAAGTGTAACTGTTCTCTTAATAAACAGTAATCTATCGGCTCAATATTTTTATAATGATTGTATGTTATTATTTAATAATTGTAATTGTAATAATTGTATGTTATAATTATATTTAAAATACTTTGTATTGTGTCACCACCATATGGCATATTTTAATGTCATCTCAAAACCCGTGTTTTTGTATTAAATAATTATGTTTTTTTAATTTTTTACTATAGATTATTAAGATATATTATGTATTATATGTTAAGATATGAATTTAATTTTTGTATACGTTTGTTCACAATTGGATCAACAATTGTATTTCTATAAACTTATTGTTTTATTATAATTTTTTTTTCCTTTTTTAAATTGGTTTTCGTTTATTTCAAAACATATTTTGCATATAATATTTACCAATTTTTTGTTTTTGTGCATAGTTCGTTTATTTTATTTCTATATTATTTCTGAGGTGTATTTATTGAGCAAACTATTGTTGAAATACGGTTAAAATGTGAAAATAATCATAAAAGCAAATGAAAACGAAATAATGGCTATTGGTCGTAGAAAGTAATTTTGGTTCGAAGTCAACAGTCACTTATGCAGAAAACGATCCTTGACATGTATTGTATTTTGATGAATACAATATTAGTGTTATTATTAACAATAATGATGATGATAATAGAAATCATCGCTGTAAATTGTGTCATTTTTTTTTTATAGCCTATAGTGGCAGAGTGGGATAATCTTGTGGAGCCATCCGCCGTAAATGTACTACTGTACTACTAATAGGTTTGCGCAAAAGATATACGCACTGCAATGTATGAAGAGGGTGCGAGCTGTAGTTTTATTATGAGCGCACATGTCAATGATAAATAATAATCTTTCATACGACTTTATATAATATTTGAACGCGTCCTTGGATCCACAAGAAATGGTACCACTACATTTATACGGCGACACTTTAGTTTTGAGAATATTTGAATCCCTAGGGTTTTATATCGGATTTCGCGCGCGTTAAAAATATTTTTCTTACCGTTACCACAAAATACATACGAGGATTGGGCGAATAAAATAGAAAAATCGTTTGATTTAGGAAAATTAACTTCGTCGTTTCCCAAGCCGGAAGATAATATAATAGGCCTACGGGGTTTTCGTCCTTTTTCCGTATGAAAATCAAAATCGCGCGCCAAGGAGGTATTCACAGTAATTTTACGCGCTGTTTTAAATTCATTCGTTTATCCATTCGTGCGGCCGGCGGCACACGCGTTTTGTATTTTCGTCGTTGAAATCGTCCGTATACGTGTTGGGTGGGCACGTCGCTGTCACTACGAAACGATACCCAGAGTGAAATATACGTAACCCCCATGTAGAGAGGTGTATTCGTTATTTTTCCCCGTCGTCGTCGATAATATATTTTCCGTACGTAGTTTTTGTACTTCGCCAGCTGATGATAGCTTACTCTCGTTATCAGTCCCAAGCATGTGATTGTGGAGCGTTAGATTTTCCTTTGGCGCAATCGTTGTGCTTTAATATGCTCATCACTCGTTTGGTGCTGTGAAAACGTCGCCAATGCAACGAAATACCGTCAATCGATTAAGATTGGTTCGTTTATTTACGAATCCGCGAAAAGTATTGTCGCTTGTGTATTGCCGTTCGGACGGATGCGAAACGGGACGACACAATCGATCAAAATAATTGTTTTTCGGCGAATTCCTTTTTTTTTAAAAACGTAATGTTACGTGTTACCTGCTTGACCATTTATTACTGTGTTTCAGATTTCCTTTAACAAACGACACGGTTTAAGGGGAAAAATGTGGATGCAAAATTGGAAGAACAAATTTTAAACTCTCACAACGGAATAGTGAAGCACAGAAAGTAATAATAATATTTTTATACATTAATAGTGTATATAGTTTATCAATTATTTGTTTGTTGTCTAGTTATATCGGTGTGTTTGACGTGTGCCATAATATTCTGAAACTGGCTCAAAGTGATTTGTACTCAAAAATTTAAAAACCGTACAATTGATACGAATAATCGTACAATTGATTGGCTGTGCCTGAAAAATATGCAAAACGGTAATGTAAATTTTGTTTGATCAGTTATCAAAGTTGATTTGTCAATATTGTAAAGAGGAATGCTTATTCATTATAAGTTATTAATCTCGTAATAAAGATTAGTGTTGCTAGATTAGCATTTCACTCTTCGACACATGAAATATTAATTTTTTAAAACATGGTTATAAGTTTCGTACGTATTTGCTATTTCAGCATTTGTAAGCCAGTAGAAGTCTTGGATCATCTTATCTGAAAATGATTCATCTAAGGACGTTAAAACAGACCACAACAACAGTGATGATTCACTTGAGGCGTCTGACGTTGATTTCAATGATGATGATGATGATGGTTCCAAGAGCAGTACCATTAACAGTGACACGTTCGATAAGGAAGGACATTTCGACTCACGAGAACAGAAGATACGTAGCAGTTCAAGGAAGTAGAACACGTGTAGTCATACTCAGGAAATCTCCTAAATACCATAAAGATTACTTCTGGTACCCCTTTACGTGTATCTTTATATGTACACATTTTTTTTTTTGTTGTTTAAATTTCACGCTATTGAATAGTTTAATAGGATTTTCTTTTATTGATTACGTTAATTTATGATTAACACGCATAACAACTGGTTGATTCTAAACTCTTAAGCTTAGAATGGCGAATTGTTAATAATAATCGGGACAAGATAATAACACTTGAACCAGTGTGTGACTTTAGAACTTATTAGTTTTGTTTATGTACAATATACTCTTTTAATTATAAATTCGAATTAAGAATCAATATTAGATTTGGTTTTTAGTTTTTTAAGACTAATGTATTTTTCTTGAAATTATATATATATACGCATACAAGGGAGGATCCAAAAATTCATTCTATTGAAATTTAGCTATTTTAGTTAAAGGTTGAGAAAATCTTCCCAAGTCTTTGCAGAACAACTATGTGTTATAAAAATAATAATCAAAAATTATCTTAGAAAAATGTATGATGAATTTAGATAATTTGACACTAACTCGAACGGTTTACATACAAAAGTTGTTTATACCGTGCAAGTTTTTAACAGTTCAATGCATAACTGCAGCCTGTGGGGATGACTACAATGGTTTATTATGAAAAATTATGCCCTAATGTATTAGGTGTGTTTAGTTTGCTTGTAAATTAGTTTAATAATAGTAAATAATTGTTTTGTACAAAATTTCTATTTTTGTTTGTTAATGTATTCTGTTTTGGACATGTGCAATTTTTGTATTGAAAATCTTACACATTTATTACAAGTTTAGATGGACAACATTTAAAAAAAGTGTTTGTCACAATTTTTTTTTTAACTTTGTGAAGTGTGAAATTTTGAAAAAAAAATACAAAGAATAAATAATATCTGAACTAAAGTTTTCCTTACAATTTTTTTGTTAAATAATATTAATCAATAATGTACTTACATTTATGTATAAAAAAAAGATTTATGAATAATAAATGTATATATTTAAATTAATATTATATGTTTCTAACATAACAAATTATTTACAATAATTTTTACTGCAAAGATTACAAGTATAATATGAAAGTATTTACTTATTTGATTGATAATTGCATATCATTTTCAGATTAGTGTAAACGCTCTAACACAGTTTAATATTTAATATTAATTATTATTTATAAATGTTTGTAGCAGAGAAAGAATTATAAAATATCAAGTTAATAAATAACAAATTAATATTAGAAAAAAATTGGGTATATACTTTTACAATGGGTTTTCTAATTATGTATACATGTATACATTGACTTTTACCCTGTAAAAATCTAGCAGGAATAGCGCCACCACATATACGTAGACAAATTACTAGTGACATAGAGCGAACAAAACAGATTACGGATGAAAGGCACCCGATGTATAACACAAAAGTTGAAGGTTTCCGACTAACATCGAGAAAGAGCTTTCTAAAATTTACAAGGAAATTAGAAGATAACCCACATACAGCAAGATTAAAGTTATGGGAGGTGGAGAGCAAGCAAAAAGTCGAAGAGAAGTTACCACTAGGACATAACATTAAATGGATGGTCTGGAGAACACTAAATCGCTTACGTACAGGAGTTGGACGTTCGAGAGAGAACCTAAAAAAATGGGGAATAAGCGATGGGAATGAAGATACGAACTGTGTATGCGTAGAAGTCCAGACAATGTCGCATTTGGTAAATTGTAACGAATGTCCAATCAAATGTGACGTAATAGACTTACAAGCCGCAAATAGCAAGGCTATAAAGTTGGCAAAATTTTGGAGTGACAAAATTTAATAACACAATTCATACGTTACCTCTTAATACAACCTATTGTTACCATTAATATTATTACCACTATCTATTTAGTATATTAGTTCATATTTTATTTTATTTTATATATACCAGTTGACTTTTTGACTAATTGATAGTATGTTGTGTTATCTGTAGTTTATATGTAATGATGTTTATACATTTAATTACCTGTAAAATGACTTGTCACCCCGACTCGTAAAAAAAAAACCCTGTAAAATACATTTATCAATTGTACAAAGGATTACATTTTTAATTTATGAAACAGAAAAAAAAATACGTCTACACAAATGTCTTGGACAGCTTAAATAATTGTTATTTTTTTAATCTCCGCACAACATACGACGATCAATTTCTCATTGAAATAAAATTATAAAAATTAACGGTAGTATACAAACGTCGAATACACATATTTAAATAAACAATTTTTTGAGATAGATGATATTCCATATTTCATTGACACTTAAAATAAATAAATGTAATGAAAGAAAATTAATAACATTGCATATACAAAATAAAACAATAATAGTAAACTTAAAATGTTTAAAAGATTTATTTATTATTATTTTTTTTCCAATTGAAAATACATAAAACGATTCAGATTATAACAGACTGACTCGATGAAACTATGTACACACACGAATAATAAAATTGTAATTGGGATTTAAAAAAATAAAAACAAGTGAGTACGTACATCAGTCTATTTGTGTGTGTCTGTGTCCCTTGTGTATGCATAGCACACATTTTAATTGGAATAATATATATATATATATCAATGATGAAACATTAATTGTTTATAACAAAAACTGTAAACGTCCAAAGTTGTTGTTTGGAAGAGATTACCAGAACACCTTCTGGTATTACATTGAATTTTTCACGAATATCGAGTAATGTTGAACGATTTCCCCTCCGTCCACCCTTATTTGTATACTCTTCGAATAACGTTTAAATGTACGTTTTAACGCGGAAAATATTATAATAAAAGTTATTGAACAATGAACGTGAACTACAATAATATAGATAATAAGATTACGACGAATATATTGTAATTGTTATTGAGAAGTCCAACGACACATTTTACAGAATCGAGTTTTTGATAAGTGGGGCAACACGTAACAGTTGACCATGTGATCCCAGTGCAAACACTAACACTATCATCATTAACAGTTTGTCCATTTTGTCAATATTTATTTACCGATTTTACCACGGAAGAAAATTGTTGTCGAATGCGATCGATGAAGACTGCTGCTGCTGCTGCTGGTGTGTACTTTTGAATCCGCCGCTGGTGACGATCGTCGCGAAACCGGTTTGCAATCGCGTTCCCGGGCATCAGCCGTTATCACAGCGGTCGCACCAATACCATAATACTTCCTGAAATCCATGAGAGAACACTCCGATCGCGCCGTGTTATCGTGACAAAACAGCGGCGCGGTCTCACGTGAAATACCTGCCACCACCGCGCACACAAAATAGTGTTACGATTTTTGTCGAACCGTACACAGCCGTTTCGGATAAATTTCGATTTCACAGTCCGTTTGTAATTCGATTATAGTTCTTTTGAAAACATTCTGAACGCGACAATCGTCGCTGTGTCCCCGTACACGGAGAAGTGAACATTTCGATTCCGATCTGGTGAGCGCGTCGCAGCGTTTGTGCGTTTACACGGACAATATGAATTCGGGAATACCTTATGGTAAGCAACGTTCTCCCGAAACACTTCGGGACTTCGACGACCGTCGGAATTAAATGTCGTCTCACGGAATAACGTCAATAACGTTTTACGGTGATAATTTCATTTGAAAAAAAAATAAATATGCATACATATTCTGATTTCAGATAAATCGCTACTGACGCCGTCTCTGGATTCCAATCTTAACGATCTCGATGATTTTCTCGATAATTGCAACGATTTAGTTGATAACGGTTTCTTGCCTAGTGACGAACTCTCTCGTTTGGTACTCATGTTGAATTCTGTAGAATTTACTTCCCTTAACGCTACGGACAACGTTGTAACCATCGACACGCACGTGGATAAGGTGTTTTATTTATTTATTTTTTTGACATTGTAAATGAAAATCATTTATTGTACTCTGCTCGATGGTGGGGTGGGGCTTGTGGCGTGCACTATGTGACGATTGGCATGAATTAATTAATTATCATCGAAATAATTGCTTCCCACGGATTCATAGGACTTTGAAAAGTCTACAATCGTACTTGTTACACACTCCATGTTATTGTATAGATAATATTTGTGTATAAAAATTTGGTGTTTTAAGTACAATCGTGGCCTTTCGGGTGGTTATTTCCCTTGTCAAAAACGTTATTATCATAAACATTTCAATTTTTGAACATTTTATGTATTTTCGTGATACGCCTAACAGCGCGTTGTTTCAAACGTTGCACGGTTTAACGTGTGTAACGTCCTTTTAAAGAACTATAATTTTCATTATGTTTTTATACGCGTATGGATTACATGAAAGATAAAACAAGGTTTAAGCGAATAATATGTTATTCAATATCGATTCAAGGTAACATAAGATTACGAATCTTTTGTCGTTCGAGGCGTTTGGTTGACAAACTCCTCGCTCGCACAATACATTGTCATAGTGTAAACTGTGCAATATAATATTAATTTGTATAAAATATGTGTAAATTGCTGGTGGCATTGCATGTTGGTGGTCAATGTCTTATACGACTTACAAAGATTTTTTTTTTTAAACAAAATATGTTCTATACATTAATTGAATATTATTATACGAGTATTTTCTTTTACTTTTAAAAGACAAACCGTGTTGTAGACACATTTTCCCTGACTACATAGGTGAAATGTTTACCAAAAATTGAAAAATGATTATAATAATATTATTATTAATAATAAGCTTGAAATATTAGTTTACTCTCTCAAATTTTTCCCATTCTTAAGTCAACGGATTTCTTATCAATTGATCTTTTATTTTTCGTAGACGTTTTTATTTATTTTCTAATTCGCTTGAATGATAAAAATAAAATAATTTATATGATGTTTCAGTTGATCTGGTCAGTAATAGTATCAAAATAACATTACATATTATTTAAATTGTAGCGTTGAATTTAACATTTATTACCAAGTTCAAAGAGAAGATTTGAGATTTTTAATTCATCCCATTGCTGTTTTAAAAAAATATTGCCTGACAAAGAAGTTACAGCTATTTAAAAAAAAAAAAATCTTAAAACATAACTTTTTTTGTAACAATTTTATAAAAACAAATGTCTCGTTCGTTTGCAATACAAAATATAATATAAAAATTTTAATTTAAAATAATTAATTTTAATAGAATTTATATTTGTATTGAAAACTAAATACAATTATTTTGAAAAAAATCTGTGTCTAAAATGAATTTAATTCATATATATATATATATATTATTGTTTTCTATTTTTTAGGCTCAGTCATATTGCACCACTACATTGAAAACTGCTAATGAAGATTTGAAAAAAATTCAAATTTGGAAGAGCTCAGATGATAACATGGATAAAATATTATCCCCAATTTCCATATGTGTATCTAGTTTACACGTGAAGGATGCTATGAGAAGAATAAGTGAAAACAAAATCAATGAAAATATGGAAAATCTAAACATAATTTCTGGTAAATGCAATTTTTTTTTATGTATTTTTGTTCTTTTTCACGCCACATAATTTGGTAAATATATTTTTTGTTTTTAAAAATTACAAGTTTATGTTCTGGTCGTTCTTTTTCTTTCTTCCTATTTATTCTTCTTTCCAATTATTTTATTTAAGATGAATTTATTGTACTATATATATATTAATTTATTTATATTTTCCGGGGTTATACATAAGTGAATATAATTGTTTTCTAGTGTGTATAATTATTAATATTTAACGTAATAATCAATTTCAGTTGCAGGAGGATTTCCTATGGGTTTAGCACCGATGAGTAGTCGGTTGTGTGAAGTGGAATGGGCTATTACACATGGAGCAACAGGAATAGATCTTGTAATTGATCGCAGACTAGTTCTCATGGGTAAATTTAAGAAATTATATACTGAAGTGAATACTGTCAAAAAAATGACCGGCTCGACGATTATGTTGAAAACAATTCTGTCTGTTAGTGAATTATGTACAAATAGAAACATATATAAAGCGGCCATGGTGGCTATGATGGCTGGATCAGACTTCATAGTTACATCTACCGGTATGTAAGATTCATAAAAATTTTCTATGAAAACTGTTTAATTTATACTTGAATATTTTGAATTTTATATTATTTCATTTAATCATTAGTCTAAAATTAGAAATTAAATTATGAATTTAATACAAATAAAATCCAAGAAACATAGTTGGAAATAAAAATGTGCAATCACCGTATGTACTATACACTTAATAATATAATATATTTTTGGTTTCATGACACTATATAATATAATTTTCAAATCTTTTTTTTTTAAAAGAGTTGACTAAAATAGTCAGTAGACTCATTTTGTATATATTATCATTGTACCCAGTTGTTTTTTTTTTTAAGTTTTTGTCAACCATCATTAATTTTATGCACAGGAAAAGAAGCTGAGAATGCCACTTTAAATCATGGTCTAATCATGTTTACAGCAATTAAAACGTATTACGAAAAGACAAAATTTAAGGTACTCATATTTTTGTAGTTATATTGCATGCATATGAAATGTTTTGACCGTAGATCCGCATATGATGATTACTTTAATTCATTAAAAGAAAAACCAGTATTAAGCTTTCAATAAGAATATTTTCTATAAAATTAATTGTTTTAAATACTTCAGATACATTTTATAAATCTTGGCGATCAGGCAGTATAAAAATTTAATTAAAAAGTTTTTTAAAAACACTGATCAATTTTAAAAAAAAACGAATTTATGAAATTTTTTTTAGTTTAAATATTAATGTACAATAAAGATTTTTCCATTTGATGTAGCGCCAGTGTAGCTATTTTTGATTCTTTGTGTTGAATTTTAAAACCGCATAGACCATTTATTTAACAGAATATCTATTTGTTAACTAGATTTTGAAAGTAATGAATATTGGTTTTAAAAAGAGTGTTCATCAATTTTTAAATGTACACCATAATGTTCTAATATTAATATTTTGAGGAGTTCAACGAAAAAGTTATTAAATCAGTTTTTAAAGTAAAATGGTACTATGTATATTCAAAACTGATTTATGTAATATTAATTAAATTTAAACTCCATTTATTAATTTAATGTTAAAAAATTAAAATTTTAGGTGAAAGTATCTAACGTCCCTTCCCTCTTATTGTGATTTAATATAACATGTAAAATAGTGATAATTCGTTTGTACTTCCATTTTTTAAATATACAAAATTGTAAAGACATTTTTCAAAATTTAAAATAATACTTTTATTTTGTTTTTTTTTTTTTTTACCATCATAGGTAGGTTTGAAATTGGCAGGAGATTCATTATGTCATAAAGAAGTATTCAAATGGTTCATGTTGTTTCAATATAAGTTGGGATCCACATGGTCAATTACAGAACTATTCCGTATTGGTACTTACACACTATTTCCAATACTAGTTGAAAGATTACGTATTGTCATGGAGTCATTAAAATGATTTAATAAAATTTGATTAAATATTATAATATAAAAAAATCAAAGAACATCTACACATTATACAGAAACATTGGTACATGGAAATGTCTTGTACTTACTGAACTCAGTCGTCGTAGGAGTGAACGTTTACGTTTATGTGTTTTATGCATTAACGTTGCTTAGCAATTTCGCGTGATCGTTTAACGTCATTTCCGTAAAAGTTTGCGTGACGCAAATTTTATACTGAGACCCTTCAGAGCCAAGACATTTTCATCAGTACCGATTCTTTTTTTCTTGGTTTATAATCATTACTTATTAATTTTTTTAAACATTTTTTTACTGTTACTTTTAATGTTTTTAATCTATTTAAACTTTTTTTTTTTTTTTAGTTTATTCATTTTATATTTTTGCATTAATTTACAAGAGTATTGTTACCGATTTGTTTTCTCAAGAAACAGCACTATCAGTCTTCCAGTTAACATTTTTATTAATTATTATTAAATCAATTTTCACAAATACATTTTTTTTTAATGTCTAAAATTGTATTAAGTTTATTATATGAATCTGATTTATATATATTTGCATGACAATATTTCATATAAAAGTTTGGAGTACAAATGTATAATGTATGATGTATAGTTAAATATATATAACATTCACAAAATATATTTTGTTTTTATTTATTCATTAATTAGTTACTATTTGAGTTACTCTTATTAATGCAAATTCATTTGAGAAAAATGCAAACTAGTTGGTGTAAAAACATCAAAATAGCAAAAGGAAAAGCATTACCCCCCTCCTAAAAGCAAAATTATTTTCATTTTGGACATTTCATTGTGAAGCTAAAATACAGTTCTATATTGAGTGTTCAGTAAGTTGAGTTATTACCATTTTTCTCGGCCCCTCATTAATATTTTTTAATTAATTCTATAATTATATTTATATTCCATATATTCTATTAATAATAATTGTAATAAATTCTAATATAACAATATTGTCTAGCACCGGACAAGTTAAGTAGAAGATATATCAGATCAAAATAATTAGTACTTTAATTCTGAATCTCTGTGAATATTAATTCATTTAATTCACAATACATAAAATTATTCAACATTCTGCGACAACGATCCTACACACACCACTCACACACATACACACATTTGATACTTAATATATATATATATGGTAGGAAGATAGAATAAATTTGAAAAAACAAAATTTGAAATTTGAATCTTAGATTAAAAGTAGAAAAAAACATTTTATTTATTTGTGAACATGGAAAGAATAAAATTAATTTAAATGATCAACTTTAATAATGATCGGTCTATGGAAAAAAATTAATTATGGATTATACGTTACATAATAATTTTAATAACTTCTGCCAAATAATGTGAAAGAACTCGCTAACTGTCCACATTCTGGATGTATACACTTTTCATCACATTTCAGTTTTTCTTCGCCTTCAGGTTGTTCAAATGGCACACATAAGGACTTGGCTCCCATAACAGAAGCTCCAATTTCTGCTGTACCGTCGTCTCTGTAAAGTATTAAAGACTTAATTTAATACAGATGTATAATAATAGTAATTGCGTTATATTTAGATTTTTTAATTGATATTAATACTTTGTTGTATCTCTTTTAATGTTGTCTTCACAATTAGGATTTCCACAAAATGGTATCAATAACAAACGTTTCTTGGCCAAATGAATAGCACATTCAGACCACTGACGAACGATTATTACATTTTGTTTTAGTTCTTCTTGTGCTTTGAACAACATATCGTTTTGTATTTGATTCAATAATTCTGCGATTCTGCTAACCAAATTATCAGTCCCATCATTTTGACATTTATCGTCTAATGGAACAATAAGTTTTTCACCATTATCTCGTCGCACAGCTGTAAGCTGTCCACAGCTCAAGTCTTTTGGTCCGAGTTCTAACCTCAAAGGAACTCCCTAAAATATGTTTGTACAATCTCATAAATAATATCGTAGAATATAAAATATAGTACTACAACAATTAATAATAACTTAACCATTACCTTCAACTCCCAGTGATTAAACTTCCATCCAGGAGAGTAATTTTCTCTTAAGTCTGTATCTGCCCTGATTATTTCAGTGGAATTATTTTTTTGAATAACGCTATTATCGTTATCATTTTCTTCACTCACATTTCCCTTTAAACGATTACACACTTCTAAACAGGTTCGTATCAGATTTTGTTTAATTTCTTCCGGAGTATTAATACCGATTCCACACGGCACGATAATAACCTAAAATTTCGAAATAAATTTAATAATTCATTTTGGACCAAATATGTATTTATCATACTTGTAGAGTTGCTATTCTTGGTGGTAAAACAAGACCACGGTCATCACCGTGGACCATAACCATTACACCTATAGTTCTTGTTGTCATTCCATAGGATATTTGATGAACAAATAATCGTTCGTGAGTATCCGGATCTTCATAATGAACATCGAACATACGTGCAAAGTTTGTTCCTAAATAATGAGATGTCGCTCCTTGTATAGCGCGACCACTACTAGCAATAAAAACTTCGCAAGTAGTTGTAAACACACCACCAGCAAATTTTTCTTTTTCTGTTTTTTTACCTTTTATAACAGGTACTGACAACATATTCTTATAGATATATTCATAATAATCTATAAAAAAAAACAGAATTAATCATAAAATTAATGGCCGACATTTTTTATTATGAAGATAATCAATTTTACCTAATGTAATTAAAACATCTCTTTCGGCTTCTTCGCGAGTAGCATATGCATGATGGCCTTCTTGCCATAAAAATTCCCTTGTTCTTAAAAATGGTTGAGGGTGTTTAAATTCCCATCGCTAAAAGATAATTTTTTTTTATTTTTCATTATTATTTTTTCAAATAAACGTACATCATATTATGAAATAAATAACTTTTAATAAATATCAAATATAACATACCACAACATTATTCCACTGATTAAGATTTAAAGGCAAGTCACGATAAGATTGAATCCATTTAGAGAAAGCTGGATACATTACAGTTTCGCTTGTTGGCCTTATTGCTATATTTTCAGCCAAATCAGATTCACCATATTTTGTAACCCATGCAACCTGAATGAAATAAATTTAATATTCATTTTATTTTATGGTTTTTAGTATATAATATTTGTGTAATGTTACCTCTGGTGCAAAATCCGATATATGATCTTTTTCCTTTTCTAATGCATTTTTGGACACAAATATTGGGAAATAACAATTTTGAACATTGAGTGGATGTTTTTTAATACGCGAATCAAACCAATTTTTTAACAATTCCCAAATACGAAACGCCCAGGGTCTCAAAATGTAACATCCACTGACGTCATAATATTCAATCATTTCACCTTTAACTAAAACTTGCGAATACCACAGCCCAAGATTTTCAGCAACTTTTGGTACTTCTAATCCAAGTTTGGTAATTTTCTTTGTGCTTGTACCACTATCAGTTTTTTCTAGATTTTTTGACATTTTGATCTGAAAATTATATTATTAACATTACCTATACTTTAAACATTCTTATCAGTTTTTATTTTAAAAGTAATAACTGATCTAGCTGTTAGCTAATATTATTAATAGTTTTATACTATTATAAAACACACTTTTGAATCAACATTAGATTTCCCATGCACATTATTATTTTGCTTAGGTGGCTTAGATTTAATTGACTGTGATTCACTAGGTTTGAAATCTGTACCAGTGACATTTTTGTACTCTGTTTTCAAAGCTAATAAAATTTGCACAGCTTCTCCAATTTCTGCCTAAAATTATTAATTTTTAAAATATATAATATTAAAATTTATTTGAATAAAATGTGTTCAAATAATGAGTAATTAATACTTTTGAAGCATTGTTGGATTTCATAGAACGAACCAAATTTCCTTGATTGCTGATTTTTGATACTAGTATATCAACAGATTGTTGACTTGAATTTTCTAGGTTCATAGCAGTTTCCTATAAAGAAATGGGTTATTTTTATAAATATAATAGTTTTATACTATTATAGAACATACTTTTGGGTCAACATTAGATTTCTCAGGCACATTATTATTTTGCTTAGGTGGCTTAGATTTAATTGACTGTGATTCACTAGGTTTGAAATCTGTACCAGTGACATTTTTGTACTCTGCTTTCAAAGCTAATAAAATTTGCACAGCTTCTCCAATTTCTGCCTAAAATTATTAATTTTTAAAATATATAATATTACAATTTATGTGAATAAAATAATGTCCAAATAATGAGTAATTAATACTTTTGAAGCATTGTTGGATTTCATAGAACGAACCAAATTTCCTTGATTGCTGATTTTTGATACTAGTATATCAACAGATTGTTGACTTGAATTTTCTAGGTTCATAGCAGTTTCCTATAAAGAAATGGGTTATTTTTATAAATATAATAGTTTTATAGTATTATAGAACATACTTTTGGGTCAACATTAGATTTCTCAGGCACATTATTATTTTGCTTAGGTGGCTTAGATTTAATTGACTGTGATTCACTAGGTTTGAAATCTGTACCAGTGACATTTTTGTACTCTGCTTTCAAAGCTAATAAAATTTGCACAGCTTCTCCAATTTCTGCCTAAAATTATTAATTTTTAAAATATATAATATTACAATTTATTTGAATAAAATAGTGTTCAAATAATGAGTAATTAATACTTTTGAAGCATTGTTGGACTTCATAGAACGAACCAAATTTCCTTGATTGCTGATTTTTGATACTAGTACATCAACAGATTGTTTAATCGGGTCTCTTAGTTGCACAGTTTTTGCCTATATTTATAATGGGCCAATTTTATAAATATATAACTACTTAATCAATTTACATTTAGGTTATAAATAAATTACCTCAATTGTATTTGATGATTCATTAGTATTATTTATAGGCATTTCAGTTTTTGTACGCCCATCAGGTATATTAAATAACACTACCGGACATTCTTTTCCTGTATGTATGCTAATAATAAAATAACAATTAAAATACAAAATATTTCTTATAACACGTTTAATATAACATTTTATTCAAACTAAAACAGACCTATATGGCTGATATTGTGAATCGCATATAAAAAATCCTTTACGTTGCAATTGGATTATATCTCCTTTGTGTAAATCTTTTAATTCGAAATCACCTAGCATTTGCAGTTCCCATCGACTTTGTTGTGTTAAATAATGTTTAAAATCGTCATCTTTATCGAGTACTGGTTTACTGATCAAATGATCAAAATATACACAAACGACAGGAGTCAGAGGAACTAATTCCTCATCAGAATCTGAAGAATTTATGATAGGTAACCACGTTATTTTCACTGTAGATTTAAAATCTGTATTTTGTAAGTCCGACACCGCATAAATTCTTTTGATTTCATTGTTTTCATTCCTAAAGACACACATACACATATTATGCAATATAAATGTTTCTCACAAAATAAGCAACACCTACTTTACAATGCGATTTATTAACAAATTTCCCCAATTAATAAATGTAGCGTGACTGCCTTCTTCTAATAACTCAGAATCACTGTAATCTATAAGAATTTTACGTGTAGCCCACACACAATTCTTTAATCCTAATTGAGGATTTTTTGGATGTTTGGCCACATTGTTTAATTTATATGGCTTATTAACATTTTCTACTAGAACTTCAATCAGAGAACCAGTATTTTTATCATTTGGATTGGACACCAATAAAGCAGTATGTCTTGGTGCTACTGAATCGATAATGCTACGATTCAAAGACCAAATCTTATCCCATTGCATAGCAGTAACAGTTCTCGAAGATCCTTGTGCCATTATAAATTGTTTGAGTGCATCAATTTGCATACCTCTTCTTAAAACGCCACGAACTGTTGGCATTCGAGGGTCGTCCCTATAAATTAAATTAGCTGCTTACACATAATTCAGGACCTAACATTAATTTCAAATTAGGAGGAATAGTGTTTAACTTGTAAATATTTGTAATACTATTATACACGTTATTATTATTATTATTATTATTATTATGACATAGTGATGTCACAAACAGAACTTTGAATTGAACTAAATCAAATGTGTTTTTGTAAAACATAATCATACATATAATTCAATTACACCATTAAGAATTGTATGAACACTGAAATATCTATAGGTACTAATATTTATTTTATAAATAATTAATTAATTATGCTAAAACGATGATTAAATTGAGTGCCCTGTTGTTTTGTCTATATTTAAATTAATTTAAAAGCTTTAAACTATTTATACATTTCAGTTAGGGTTCAAAGGAAAAGTTTGGTTTGGTTCAAGTTCGTTATTATAATTTGAATATGTTTGATTAGGATTTGGTTAAGTACCTCGAAAATTTGCAGTTATTACGTCACCAATTAAAATGTATAGAAATATTAGTATAGTGTTTTTACTATAAATACAAACCATCCATCAACATGACCGTGATCAACAAACCAAGTGAGTTTTCTTTTTGACAGAACTGTGTTTGTCATATTTAACCTTGAATACGAACAGATAATTGGTTTGGATTCATTATCCTTAGTTCCGAGTTTCAATGTTTCACAAAACCAATAGAACTGTTCATCACGATCTAAGTATTCTGTCGTTCGTAAACTGTGAGTAACTCCTTCTAAACTATCAACAATAGGACAGGCGAAATCATATGTTGGATATACTCTGGAAAAAATGTTTATAAACAATACTAATTAGGATTTATTTATATTAAAATTATATCAAATAATAAAATAAAAATGTTTGACTTAAATATATATTTAATTTTTTAAAAATAACTAAACTAAAGTAACTATTAATAAATTTACTAACTGTAAAGCGAGATGAATACAAAATTTTTTGAATTTTAAACCCAAATAGCAAAAAAAAAAAAAAAAAAATAATAAAAAGCAAAAATTATTAAAAATTGGATATTATATCAAAATATGGGGTTTTGTAAGTATCTACTTTAATATAAGTCAATTGATACGTTTTTACATGTTATGTAATAATTTATATATTTTTTCAAGTGCTAAGGTTCTATTCGCCTGCTAAATGGAGTGAAAAGAAACTAATATTTATTTATAACGGTTTTTAATATTTACATACATTTTAGGTCAAAAAAAAAAAAAAACAAAACATAAAGTTTTAAAAAATAGTACAACATATCAAACAACTTTATTTAATTTGTATTATTAATACAAATATGGTACTTATTTTGTGCTAACATAAAATATTTTCATAATTTTTATCACAGTAACTTTCTGTTTAGTCGTAATTTTGTTATTAAAATACTAATTTAATAAAATATGTTTTGTTATTAATGCATCAGCAAAATAAACAACTTATTCAATATTATTTAAATCTGGTAAATAATTCTGAGGCGTTTTTTAATGTTTTATTTATCACATTTAAACAATTTGTTAAAAAAAAAATATTACCCCAATTTATTTAAGCCAACAATATTTAAAAATACTAAACTAGAAAGATAAAATTAAAAAATCAAATTTACACTGTGGTAACTTTGAATTTTGGTTATTTTTCATTGAAAAGAGAAATCATATATATTTGTTATCAATTTAATGTATGTATATGAAGGCAGAACAAAACGAAACGTTTTGATATAATAAATTAATTCTGTATTACTATATATTGGATTTAGTGAATATTTCATAATTGATTTCAGTAAAACTAAATAATAAAGAAATTAAAGTAAAATTTTTGGAGATTTTGTTTCTATTCATCTCGTTTTACGGTAATAGAATAGTGATTTTGTAATTATTTTACAATGACAAATTCAAATTTTCACAGACAGATCATTTATCAAAAATAGACACAATGAAAATACACAAATTTCTCAATATTAATGTCCGAATATTATTTTATATTGTAAATAAAAATAAAACATTTCGATGGTTGTTACTTGTATGTATCCTTAGTCCTAGGGTGACATTCCGGTTTGCAACGATAAATCGTAGGGTCCCGCATGCATCCGTTTGCAGAATTCATGTTAATTTTGGCTCGAACACAGCATTTAATTCCAATTTCTGAACCCATTAACATATGTTGCCATAAATTTAAATTTTTCTCGATTGCTAAAAGCAAAGAAATAAAAATTAATGAACCCGGTTGAAAAGTCGAACATATATATATTTATTTTTTAAATAAAATTATATTATAAATTATACACACAATTATCACGATTGACAGAGTTTATCCGTTGTTCACGTTCTAAACGCATTTGATTTCCTTCAGTGTCATCAACAAAAGCCAATCCTTGTTTTAACAAATTCTCACACATTTCCAACATTTTATCAAAATAATCAGAGGTATATGTAAAACGATCAGGTTTAATCTTCAATAGGTCAACATCTTCTAGTATAACCTAGAAAAAAATTATTTTATTTATTTCTTAAAGATTAGTAAATAATAATAATAATTTCATAAATACTTTTTCAAAATCTTCTTTCTCTTTAGCAGGATTTGTATCATCAAATCGCATTATAAGGCGACCATTGTAAGCCATTTGGTAATGTTGATTTAAAAGCGCCGCTTTCGAATGTCCTATATGTAAATACCTATAATAAGAATAAAATTAATTAAATACATTGAAATGGAAAAAAAAATAAAAAAAAATTAACGTAAACATTATTGAAATATACTGACCCGCTCGCTTCTGGAGGAAATCTTACAACCACTTTTCCCATTTCAGCTCCCGGTAACTCCAAAAATTTACCTTCTTCATTTTTTGTTTGAAATTTCCTTGATTTCTCATTTTTAGATTTTTTATTTTTAGACGAATCTACGTAATAAATTAATAATAAGAATATCAAATGACATGTAATGATTTTTTTATTGGAATCGAAATTTTTGAGACCGATTGTGTTATATTGCTGTCATTGGTTAAAAATAATTCAACAATAATGTAAATCGCTTATATTAGTCATCTTAAAAATATAACAAAATAGTATCACAGTTGCAGTTACGTTTGAAACGTATAATTTAAAAGTATATACAGTCGAATCCGCTTATTACGATGCCGTATATAACGATATTCCGGATAAAACGATTTCAGCCATGTATTCGGTTGGTTTTATATCAAATGTGTATTAATTTTGGTCGGATATAACGATGTTATTTTGAAATAAAAATTGGTTTTTTTATTCGCCTATAAATTGGATATCGTCCAGTGCGATAATTCGTAATCCGATAATATACGTGTACAACAATAACATGTATACGCTATCGTGTACGACACATGTGTTGAATATAAGGCACCGTCTATTTCGGAGGTATATTTTTCAATTAACCAAGTACGTACTTTTGTTTCGTTAAACAGCAATATCAATACGCCAGAAATATCTATGGCATTAAAAAATATTGAAAATGTTGTTAAGAAATCATATTGTATTCCAGTTACAGATAAAATACTATAGATAACTGTTTTTTTTCAAATTAATATTACATATATAATACAAAATACATATATATGTTTGTTTAATAAATTAATTTTTCAAACAATTTTCAATTTTTTTTTTATCTGCCGGATACAACGAAGTTCGGATATAACGACTCGATTCTCTAGGTCCCTTGAAAATCATTATAAGCGGATTCTACTGTATTATGATGAGTAACATCGCTTTTAGTTACAGCGTACTGTGACAAGGTGTATTATCACCGTAAACGTTAGTGGTACTTCCAAACTTGTGGTTGTAGCCGTATGTGAAACCGTATGAATATCTCCACGGCTTTATCCACAAGAAGCGCTTTTTAGTGGTCTCGTGCAATGAGAGTAGAACGTATACGTATAATACATAACGACATAAAAGAAAGAAGGAAACAACATGGAGAAAGAATGAAAGATTACTGGAAAAGAAGAAAAAATAGAGAAATACAATCATAAGTTATTTCACGTGGTCCATAGTCGGTCAAAATCGAAGAAGATAACGATATAAAAAAGTATTTTATTGCTCATCGTCGTTTTGTAGTAAAACTATCGTATTAATATTAAAAGTAAAGAAAAATTAAATATAGTAATATTACCTTTTTGTACATTTTTATCCTTCGAGTCTAGACCAGCCAACTGAAATAAAACGAAATAATAAATTAAAACATCCGTTTCGGCAATTAAATTGAATCGGACGTTTTCCTTTTGTAGGTACATTAGTTTTTCGTGTACACTACGTGTACACCTAACGGTGTGTTCATTAAAACACAATACACTGTACTGCGTGTAATACAGCACACAGTACATATACCGTATCACAGTAATACAGTACAGTGTATTGTGTTCATCAATACACACAGAGTACATACCAATGTATTATTCGATAATACAAAAAAAAATCGAATTTCGAAGGTTTTATCCCGTTTTATATTGAATAGTTTTATTATTATTATTTTTTTTTTTTACCTGCTGTTTTATGAAGGATTCATTTTGTTCCTTCGACATGTCACTCGTATTAATCGACGTGTCCGACGATAAACCGAGTGTGCTACGCAGAACGGCGGAATGTCTTGCCGAATTCAATCGCCACAACACACACAAACGTCAACGACGTGTACGAGAGAAAGTTAGAAAATCGAATTTCAATACGTAAAACAGACGTACGCGCACCACACGTTATCGACACGTTGTTATAATAGTGTGGGTAAAATGCTCGCATTACACAGTCGCGCGGAGACGGCGTGAAATACGATACCAATCAACTTTTACTGTTATCTCTCTGTTCGTACAAAATACGAATTATCAATTTTCCGTATTTCGTTTATTCCATTTCCACCATCTACATAATGTGTTATTCGGTAATTGTTTTTTTTCTTTTTAAGTCGCCCGTGATCGCACGGTTTTCTCTTCGCGTTACTTTCGCGACGAGTTCGTGCGAACGTTTCCACAGTATTTACGATTTTTCCGTGTCCCGTTGTCACGATTCGATCGGATAAATTTTCGGAACGTCGAGCGTTGGAGGAAAAAATAACGGGCGCCGTAGCCTCCGTAGCGGTCGTACGTGTCGCGTCGTTCCCGCCGACGAGTTGTACGACTGTGGAGGCGACCTCCAAACGAATTGTCCGAAACGTATTTATGTCTACGAATATCTTTCGAAACGTCTCGAACGCGTCTTTATTATTCGATGATTGTGTTCAATGCGCCGTTTCGTCGTTTTTTTGTTACTATTATTTTTTATGTTACTATTTTTTTCGTTACTAATGTGTATAATAATAATATTAATAATAATACGGGTTTTTTTTTAGAATTATTCTCCAAATCCTAAGTAATGTTTTTTTTACGCCGTTTTAATTGACCCTCGGAATTCATTTCACTCGTTTTTTCGCACAATGAGCGTTTAAAATATCGTTTCACCTATTATGCATTCCCTTTAAATAGTACAACAATAAACAAACTGTATATGACGTGTTGTTGTTTTAAAAGGTTTTTTTTTCTAATTACAAATGTTTCAAACTCATCATTTGATTACCCTCCAAGTGCGTTAAAAAGCGTACACGAACAACGAAAAAAATTTGTAGCCAACCAACGACCATATTTTTTCGAACTAGACCTTTGAACTCGCGCGGTTGTGCATATGACCTATTTATTTATAACCACAGATTAGATGAATTTATTATTATTATTATTATTCACTTAATCTGCGATAATACTACGAAAATTGCCGTTTAAATACGTTTATTGTCGATATTCAAATATACTTTGTTGAAAAATGCCCAATTCGAAATTAAATCATATAGGCACTTTATCATTTTTTCAGCCGGACAAATAGGAATTGTATACACATTTAGGTTTAATATTATTCATAAAGTAGGCAATTAAATGAAAAAAAAGGCTAAATGAATCGCTATAGTGCTGTGGATCAAATGAAACACTCGAAATTTAGAAAGATGTTGTATTATTAATATTGAATTCGAAATCAATGATAAATCGTTGTCTTCTGAGAACGATTCTCAGTGACGTTAATAATATATTATTATAATTAATGAATATGACCGTAAGACAGGAATTCATTGTTTGACTCAATTTTAGTTTTAATATTTATTTTTACGGATATATCAATGCGTGATAACATATATATATATATATATATATATAAATTAATGAATCTTGCTGTAAATTAAATTATAAATGCTTATAAGTTAAAATATATATATATGACGATGTTTTAAAACCAACGAAAATAATAATAATTAAAAACAAGAACGAACACTTCCCGTATGTGGTAAATTAAATTGAAAGAAAAATAATTACGTCTTCGCGAAAAAAAAAGAGAACGCTTTTTCTTGTCACGGTAAGCCCCGTGAAAAATGTATGAGGTTATTTTTAAGGGATTCTTAAATATTAAACAATAGGTACGAAATTATATGTTGTTTATTATTCGTTATGAAAAGATTTATAATATTGTAGCTTATTTATACTTTTATGTAATAAGTTATAGTTAATGCATTTCAATGGTATGTTTTGGAAAGAAATCAAATTGATAAAATATTAATATTTTTGCGTAGAAATAAAAAAAGTCAACAAAGAAAAAATGTATACAAAGTGCATAAATATTATGCTTTCTTTTCGTGTTTTTAACTCTTTTCGTGACTTGAAACGTCCATGTTCTCTTTTCCCAATTTGTCAATATGTTGTGTAAATGTGAAATTCAGTTCTTCGATTAGTTTTAGATTTTCTTTCCTGTTAAATAAAACATCGAATAAATACTTTACATCAAGAATAGAATATATAAAATAAATTTGTATAGGTAAGTATAGACATAAGTGGATATTGGTGGAGAAATTTGGTCCTTCAAAAAGTCTCTCCAAAGCCTCCAATATAGTTTTAGTCTATTCACAACATTTAAGTTTTAACATTAAATGCTTGAAGATTGAAATTTGCTTAATTTTGATAATGGGCTTTAATATTAAAACCCCGTCCTTTCCAACCCACACACACACACACACACACACGAACAAATATCTGCCAATGAGTGTAAATAATATTACTTTGACAATATATTCGAATAAAAATTCTACGCGTTTATCGATTTTTTAAATATCAAATTTGAAAATATAAATAATTTAATAATTTTTCGATTCCTGAGACAAGAAACAATCTAAACGTACACGATCTCTATTGGCAGTGAATTTGGGACTTTGGGAGTAAATATCGACGGCAGAAGAAAATGTGCACTAAAAAGTCAAGGAAAAAAATTAATGAGTGAGAAAGTACGTATTACTATATAATTTAATTGAACTCCAAAATCTAAAAAGTGTTATCGTGGACTTCAAAGATATGCTACGACCAATAGATTGACGTATGCAAGCGAGACATGGCCATCAACGAAAGGTTATTATTATTTCAACGAATGGTATTTCGTAACGTTTACGAACAAATAAATATATATGTTCGAGAGACGAAAAAACGAGAAACTAATAAAAAAAAAAAATGTTATAATATTCTATTATCTGTTAGGAATAAACGGCTAGAATGATTTGGCCACACTTGTAGAACGGATGGCAATTTGATAAATAAATTACTGATAAAGAAATTAAATAGAAAAAGCCCCGTAGTGAAACCGAGACCCAGGACACGTTGGATCGATGTAGTTGCATGAGAGACCTGAGAGTAATGGATTAGCAGAATGTAATTTTTGAGAAGACCTATTACAGAGAGAGAGAGAGAGAGAGATGGAAAGACCAGTGATGGAAGGCAGTAATGGTCCTTAATTGACCGGTAAACCGAGAAGAATAATTTATCGAATACCAAAAAAATTGTGTTAATTTATGCCACGGATCTTCAAAACCCGTCTTGCCTATCGTCTGCACACGTAAAGAGGGTTGTAATATTATGTTCATTGTAAATCACCAATTTATTTCAAGTCACTATTATGTTTTCGACCTATAGCTAAATGTATATAAAATATAGACATTAGAAAACATCAATAATTATTACAGCATATGATGATTTCTTTTTTACAACCACAACTATTAACATTCTATTTCTGAAATTCTTATATTGTTACTTAACATATTAATTTAATATTTAAATTACGTACAATTTTATTTTGCAAATATGTTGTATAATAATCTGGATACATAAAACAGTTTTCTATACTGTTATAACTTATGATCTTAGTGGACTCATAAAAAAAATAGAATCTAGTAGTATATAGTTCACCTAGAATATTACATTTTTTTTTTAATTCATCTACATACTTCAACATATAAAAATAATGGAGTAGTTGATAATTTGCACTTCTGAACCATTGAAATAATTTAGTTTGAGAAAAGGAATAACTGGAAAATTCAAGGAGAGGAGAGGGATTTCACTAAACATAATTAACGCTAGGTATTGTACATAATTATACCTATTGTACTGTTACCGATATTGTCAAAACGATATAAATTGATTTAATTTCGTTTCCGAAATATTTGTTAACTAGCACGTAAAGTTCATATTAAAAAGACGTACTTAGGTACTTTAGCGTGTTATAGGCAATACCTTTTTTTTATAAAATTAAGTTTTTCAAAATGCAATTGTTGTTCAAGCATTGATACTTCAGTTTTATGATTGACATTTTTTTCCATTTTTTCCATTTCGCAAAATTTTAATTCTTTTTGTTTTTCGTTTAATCTAAATTTGAGAACGTCTATTTCTCTGTTGAATGTGTCACTGGACAGTTTTGATTTTAAATTTTGAGCAGCGATGTTAGACAAATGGTTTTTATTAAATGCATTCAATTCTTCTTTAGCCAAATTTAAACTTTTTTGAAGCTCTTGCATCGTTTGAATATCTACTGTAGCTTTAGCTTCTAATTTTGCTAGTTTAATTTGTAAATCTTTTTTTTCTGCGTCTATATCTTTGATTTTGTTATTTGACGCAACTAACATTGCCGTCTGTAAATGTAATGATATACAAATTGTAATACATTTAATTTAAAAAAAAAAAGAAAAAAACGTATGAAACCATTTCATCGGAAGTATTCATAAACTGTTTTTCAATTAAATGTGTTTTATCCACTTCGTTGTTAATTTTGTTATTAAGTAATTCTTTGGTTGTTTTCAACTCATCTAGAAAAAGGAACATAAAATATTAATTGAATACCGACTGACTACCTATCTGTAAACAAATGAATAACTGTAACCAATATAATTCCGTATCTCGATATCTGTCGAATACTTCAAGTTTTTCAATTCCAATTTCAAAGCGTTCAATTCATTTGTCAATTTTGGCGAAGCTTCTTCTAATAGTCTTTTATTTGCTGTTGTTTCTTTTTTAATTTTACTAGTACATATTTTTTTTATTCGTTTAATAATATAAATTACTTTTTCGAAATCCTACAAATACGATTGTGTATTTAATTATTGTTAATTTGCTCATAAGTATTATTTCTAAAGACGCTTTTTAAAAACCTCTAACGATTCCATAATTTCCACATCGGAACTCGACATGTCACTGCTTATTTTTTTTATCAGTGAATTAAAATTTTCTTTTTGAAATGACAATTCTGATTTTACCTTTTCGACTTTATTTAAAAGCTCTGCATTACTTTCTTTTTCTTTTATGCTATTATTTTTTATTTCGTCTAGTTCTTGTTTTTTTTCTTGATTTTCTATTTGTAGAAAGTACAATTTCGATTGCAATTCTCTGAAATGAAAATAAAATAAAATTGAACACTTATTGCTATAATATATATATATATTTCATATTTCTTTTAATAAATCATGTAAATTTTACATAATATTGTTTTGATATTGACGGTGAAGAGACGTCATCTGTATTTCATAGTTTTTATCTGCTAAGGCCACGTGTTCAAGAAGACCTAGGTTTTTATACTCAATAATTTTTTGGTGAATTTTATTCGCTTTATTCTGTTTTAATTGTTCGGCTGAAAATTAAAAATAAAAACAACAATAATACATTAAAATAAACTTTATAAAAACATTTAAAAATATATTTATGTTTAGAGTAATTGGTAAGTTTCGTTTTCAAAATACATAATATTTAAAAAAATGTACAAAGTGAAAGTTTAATTTTCATGGTTTTTATTTATTATTCTTATTTAATTTTGCGAGATTAATTTCAATTATACGTGTATTGATATATATATATATATATATATATATAAATTCACAAATTTTTAACACTTATCAAATGTATACTACTGCATGCGAAAACTTCTTATCCACGTGCAAATCGCTTAAATTATATTAACTTGATTTACCAACCGTTCAAAACAATTTACACGAAATTAAAAATAATATATAGGTATATATTATAAAAATGTTTGACTTACATATCATTTCGGCGGTTTCGACGGTTACATGATTACCTTGAATATTTAGTACTATAAGTGTATTATTGTTTTTTAAAGATTTTAATAATAAAGCCGCCCCTGCTTCGCCCATGTCATTCCAACTTAAATCTGTAATTGATTTTAATAATATATTGAAATGCAAAACATAGTACAAGACGGGGGCGGTTGATAATATATTTACCAATATTCTTTAAATACATATTTGTGTTTAATAGTTTAGCTAAATGAAAACTACTTTCCTGGCACAAATTGTTATTCGACAAATTCAAAGTGATAAGAACTGGATTCGACAATAAACTATTACACAACTGAGCGAATGTGTCCGCCGAATCGCCAATGTTGTTCCAATCCAACCGTAGCCTAATAAATATTTAAGAACAAAAACGTTTTGAATTGGATCGTTCTGAAATTAACACAATGGGAATTAAACAACACGTACTCAGTAATGCTACGATTAATTGATATTATTTTGGAAACGTAAAGTGTTATTTTGTTTCCAATTCGATTTCCTTTTAAATTCAACACCGTTAAGTTTTCCAATTCATTCACCACGTCTAAAAAGTACTTCAGACCATCGAACGGCAGTAAACAATCGGCTAAATCCAAAACTCTAATCGTCCGCACGCGTTGCAACGTTTTGGCTATTAACGAACAACAAGTATTTGACACTGTAGTTTGTTTCAAACTTAATTCACCGTTCGCGCTGAAATTCGAATCGATCAAATTCAAATTCGCGTCGCGATAACTGATTTATTAACTGTGTACTATAAATATATTGTTATTAGGTATGATTTATAACATTACCTCGCGTCATTTAAACAGGATGTAATGAGTTCACTGACTGGTATATTGTTCTTTGAGCAAAGTTGTTGATAAACTTCGGAAAGATCTGTATTCATAATGGATTATTCTACACGTCGTTATTGATTAGCTCGAATAGGTATACATATATTTTTAATTTTAAAAATTATTTCTATATAAAGTATACGATGATGAAATCGATCAATTAACATCAATTACTCTGTACAAATTTAATGCCGTTTCGGGGGTTTTTTTTTTTAATGTTAAACATACTTCAACGGTTGTTTTATTGTTTACATTGACTTATCTATAGCAACCGCACAGATAGTCGTGGCTATGAACATTGAAATAGGTGTATTCCAAAAAGTACGCATCCCGGATCTTTTGTTCATGAAAGTGAAAAAACTTACCACGTTAACCACGGAATATTTATTCCTGAAAAATTACCCTTACAAATTACTATATACTGAAGACAATTTACAAATTGTTTGACTATTGAAAATACGTGAAAGTGAACCTAATCGCATGTGAACTTTATCGCGTATCATATTGTTATTAATTATTAATAATTATTTACTTTTCAAACTCCGGTAGATTATTTTAGATTATTTTTATCATTATATTATTGAAGTGTTTTAGGATAGACAATATAATTTGTTTTTCCTTCTGGCGTGTAGACGAACAAATTTTAAGGTTTACCGACTCGTGAGCGTGCCATATAGAGCTGTCCCATGCGAGAAACATGAATTTTTCAAATCAATTTTGTAAATCGTTTTTTGATTACAGTGATATTTCATTGTTTTCAAATTCGAAATAATAATAATAATAATAATAATAAAAGCTCACTTGAACCGTCAAATTATTCACAACACTAGCAGCTCGCTATATATTTTTATTCATAAATTTTACCATTACACACAGAATATAATAATAATTGTTCATAATTATATAATTATCTATAGTTATTTATAATTGTTGACGATATTGGATATGTGTTTTATGTTGAATCTAAATCCCGTTTCAAATAAATATCTGAGATCGTCGTTTTCGTGTAACTCTAACAGAGTAAATGTGTCGTCAATCCGTTCACTGTGTACGTTTAATATCTTGGTTACTAATTGTTCGATATCTTTTCTATCTGGAGACTATTATTACGTTCAATTAAAATAACGAATTTCAAAATAATAAAAATCGACAGTAAATTAATACCATATAGTTTTTGAGGCAAATTGTTAAAACCTCGTATAATAATTTCCGTGATAATTGATAGGAATGCTTATCGTTCGTACGGTCGTCGACGTCGTTATTGTGATGTTGGTCGTTGGTGACATTTCGATTCACTACTATACTTATAGCCTTCATCAAACCCATTAACGGTGTGTCGTCTCTGCACAAGGCCAGTAACATTGTCATGTAATACAATTTACCGTCAACAGAGAAAATGGTAAACAAAAGATCTTTGGCTTTCAAATATCGTAAATGAACTGAAGGGCTCGACATTAATGTTGTCTGATACCATAAAAAAACCGAATCGAAATTGTCCTTATTTATGGTACCTGAAAACGACAAAACTACTTGATTTGCCGAAAAGCCAATAGATGTAAAAATATAAGTACGCACCTTCGATATCGTTTTCATTAGGATTTTTTCTTTCCAATTCCATATACTGTTGCTTGAGGATTAACAGTTCGTCAATGGTTGGGTAAGGAAGTTCCAAGCAATGTATTATAAAATCCGACCAGTCGATATAGTTTACGGTACATCCAAATATAGAACGTAGTATTGGAGTAGATGTGTTAAACCACCTATATCAATTATTATTATTATTATTTCGGTCATTTTACTTATTTTATATGGAAAACCGTTTTTTGAACACAACTCACTTGACGTGAGGAATATATTTTACGTAATTCATTAACCAAGTGGAAAGGACTACCAACAAAATTCGTTTATCTGGAGAAATCGTAACTAAATGAATTACCATTGTTCGTAATTCGTCGACAGTAAATATATATAAATTGTATGGTTCCAGTAAAGGAAATGGATATGGCGGTGGACGATTTGGAAAAAGAATATTTTCCGAATTCAAATAAAAATTATCGTCTTTGATTATGATTTCATTACGAATAATTTGTTTTTCATTGATGGCAGTTTCAAATAAATTACATATACGTTCAATTCCGTCGAGTTCGTGTTGTAAACGATAATTTATCTGTTGGACCATTTTGGATTTGTGTAGAATGGACAAATTGTACATTTCCTATAATCACATTATAAAACGCACTTTGTTTAAAAAAACATTTATATTACTAATTTCTTTTAGATACATTGTTAAGGAACCTTTATAATTTAAATAAAACATTTTCGTATACTTTGTTTTGAAATGGTCGTTTTAGAGAAACAAAAGTAAAATTTTCAAACGATCTTACCGGTCCGTCTTTAGAGATAAATAGCTTGAAAGTAGTACTTTTTAGATTTTAGATAATTTACCGTAATATCCTTATGAAATCTGGCCATTATCAACTTAAATTGATCAGATGATCTCCAATTCTCCATTTCAACTAAGAATTTCCAAATTTTTAAATACGCATAATTTTTTTCCAATGTTTCGATATTATTGGCATCCTTGGTTTCATCTAACCAGTCAGACGTCGCAGAAAAGATATTTTTTATCTTTTTAACCACTACTTCCATGTTTGTATTAAATATTTTCAAGTAATTTTCTAAAATTATTTGATGTTGTTCAATCTTTTCTGCTTTGTTTAATGAAATGTCAACTTGTTTAGAAATTAATGATATTGGTAACTTATGATTATATAACTTTGACATGTATGAATTAATGAAGAACAGTGTGTTTACTGTTCGATCGATCTAGGTAATTTAAATGATTTAGATTTTAGAACGAAAAAATAATAGTAAATATAACGTTGAGCCATACTTCGGTTTGCAACATAAATTTGTAAACAATTAACATCGAGGTCATTTGTTTTTCAAGCCACGTTTCAATGTTTTCATTTTTTATGAGTTGTCTACATGTTTCAATTTTTTTATTTGTCATTTGTGTTAAAATGAGCTTTGCGTCTGACACGGACACATGCAATTGTTTGATAACATCAGGAATTTCCAGCGCACTGTAAGGTATATGACATAAATCAGATTGTAAGTGCTTAATGAGTTTAATTCGATTTTCATTTGGTCTATTAAGTATTTCGTTTAAAGATTTTTTTATTGTAGCTATAAAAGGCTCTTGTTCAGAAATAAGTATTCTTCTAAAAAAGAAACATCTCTCCATACTTTCAATAAATTCTTTTTCCAATAATTTCCAAAAGTTCGCTAAAATTACACCATTGTTACCGCTACGGAGTTCCATGATAAACGACTTTGATTGGGCTTTGAAAATTTTAGAATTGGTATGTTTTTTGTCTTCTTGTCTCGTAAAACTCATAGAACTGGGCGAGCGATCGACAAAATCAATTTCCGACTTTCCATGCAATCTTTCTCTTTGATATGTTCTTGATTCAAAGATTTCGGATTCACTTGAGACATCGTTTACAGTTGTAGATTCTTCTTCATTCATATCATGAATACACTTTATCCAGTTAATTTCTTGGGACCAATTTACAGTCTTACCAGTCAAAACATTACAAAACAATTCAATTTTACGATTATCTAAATGAACATTTTTATCTAAGATTTGTAATAACGTCAATATATTTTGTGAATTATAATATCTATGCATACTATCCCAGGCATCATTTAACATATATTCATAGGGTACAATCTGAAATAAGTCTATATAGTAACTTTTTTTTATTTTACAAAAATTATTATTAAATATATAAAATCTCACTTTTAAATAACTAGTGATTGAGGAATTATACGTTTCAACATCGCCTATATCCGATCTTTTATTTGAAAATAATGTCGTCAGATATTCATTTTTGATATCACTGTACGATCCAAAAGGGGGAAAATTCTTTTTGGCCAATCTTTCTTCGAACAACATTATTTCTTCTCGTTGAAAGCCCACTAGTACCAAACCTCCGACCGTATTATTTTCTTTAATGTAACACAGTACACAGTCAATCAAGTGATGTTTCGGTATTTGTTTACCTCTGTAAATGTTCATGAATACAGTTTTTCCACATTCTATACGATTCAATTTGTAATTTTCTTTCTGCTTTTGTGTTTGTTTAGACACTCCTATAGTTTTGTGGATATTAGTTTTGGATATTAGTACTATTAAAAATAACATTTATCCAGTAATATTGCATGGAGCGTTTTCTTATATTTTTATATTGAACATAATCAATTAATTACGTTGTTTTTATTTATACTAATAATTTTGTTCATTTAATCCGGGGTGCCATTAATAAACATTTTTGTTACGATAATTAGCCCAAAACTACCTAGTCACCGATTTAACTCTAAAGAATTTAACATAAAAATAATTACTATTAATTTCATTGAACGCCGCCGCAGCATTGTAGTCATCGTCATTTTCTAATATTTGTATCAACTCATTATTGTCGGTTTCCGTATGGTAAGCACATAAACAGTAGTGTATAGCATTTTCTGGTAACACGGGTAGTATATTTCGTTCAATGAGCGCATTACAAAGTTTATTTATCGACGCTTCGTCGATCTCACCGTCGAAAACGCCCACCACCGATCCAAACGCCATTTTCTTTATATTGATCACAGATGTTGGTTGAGAATTTACAGAAGTAAAAACGTCATACATTAAAAACCCTAGAATCCGAGAATAATTGGAAACATGGTCATTGACTTTTACGGCGAGTTCATCTTCTGACCATTTTCCCGTATTGCTCAAATATTGCGAAATGTCTGCGCAATTGAGTGCGGCCTGGGTTATCAACTCGTTGTCAAAATTAGGTTTGTTTTCATCGATGTATTCTGGATCTAATAAAAGACCAAGTTGATCGTTTAGTGAGTATAACAACTGCAATCCCTTGGTAAATATTTCCATCCAATCGTTCCACAAATGCTTTGGTATATTGAATTCGTATTTTTTCCTATAAATACTGCTCTTAATGCTAATATCGATTATTTCCCGGACGACGTTTTTCGTTCTTTCCATCAGCTCGATTTCTTTTTGAATACGTCCTCTTTTTATCAACTATATAAACGTATGGAACAGAACA
This sequence comes from Chaetogeoica ovagalla, assembly GCA_032441825.1. Lineage (NCBI taxonomy): Eukaryota > Metazoa > Arthropoda > Insecta > Hemiptera > Aphididae > Chaetogeoica > Chaetogeoica ovagalla. The sequence goes on from CM063744.1 coordinate 1,619,592, forward strand.
AAATTAATAACAAATTAAAATACAAATTTCACCAATGAATAAATTTTAGTGTTGACCTCTATTTTCATTTTTTCGATTGTTTCATCATTAATGGTTGTTGTCTGTTTGTCGATAACTGTACAATCGTTGACAAACTGCACTTTATTTTCAATAAAAACCGTGTTACGTTTATTTTTAATAAACCTTTCATTATTAATTTTTTTTATCATTATTTTTTCGCATCCAGACATACGATTTAACTTGTCCGGAATCGATTTATTCCTCAATACCTCCATGTTTCGACTACTATTTACGTTCAAATTTGTCCGTAAATATGCATTAGTAGTCTCTTTTCTCCAGGTCTCATATATTTTCGAATTTTTTTTCCAGCTTTTTAGATCCGATAAGTATCTGTTTTTGTAACATACAATTAAAGGTCTATTCACATATAGAGATACCGTGCGCGTCAAACACGTAACGTTACAGACAAAATGAAATTATAGTACACATTATTTATGAACATATTCACATTTAACGTTTATAAACGTAATGTATCCGCATAGACCCGGACCGACAATCTCGAGGAGAATATTTTGTCGTGTCTGCAATGTTACGTGTCTGACACAAGCTGTCTGTATATATGAATAGACCTTAATAGTTACATTTAAAATATGTTTTACAATTAGTAAATTTAAACTTTTTTTTTTAAAAAATATTTGCAATTTATATCCTTTGATTTAAAGTAAATACGAGGTTTTTTTTTAAACACGTTTGTATTTATATTGTTTATGATCAAATATATTCATAGCGAATCATAACTTATAGATTTTAATTCGTAAAATGCAACGATGAACAGTAAACGGTTCAAAATTTAAATTAAATGAAAAAGTTAGTAATTTTAATTAAGAGTTAACGTGATTTTTTTTTCAAATTAACTTCTAATCCAATATACAATACTATTTAGACATTATTACTATGAGTTAAATTTTACAAACGTATTAAGTTAAATGTTGTCTAAATAAAAAAAAATTAAATTTATTGAATTCATTTTTTGTTTTAAGTGATTTTATGTGCATAATAATTCATATACATAGGCGCCAGCTGGTTTTAAAAATATTAATATCATATTTATCAGATATAGAATATTCATATTATAATATATATATTTTGAGTATATAACAATTTTTAGATAATTTGAATTCCTTACATTTTCAAATAGTCTTTCAATGTTCGTATTATGAATTACACACTTTTTTTTTTAATAAAACTTATGAACATATAACTTTTGAAGGTATTTATTAAGCGTTTAATAATTTTTATTATAGTTTTAAGCATAATGTGTTTACTTTTATTAAATTTCAATTTTTTTTGATGGGATGAACGATGAACTAATTTAGTATCGGTAATTACATGGAAGCCACAGCTCTTTTGAACGTAGCTTCTACGTATTAAACGTAGAACAAATATAATAAGGTGGTTAAATTATATTTTTATAAGTGCAGTGAAATGTAAATTATAATAAAATAACAGCAAATATAGGTACCTATATTAAATATATGTATATTAAATTTAAAAAAAGTCTTTTATTTTTTCTTATTCGTAAACTTTTAAACCAAGTTAATTTTTTAGAGTTCATTTGTAAATTAATAAAATAATAATAATAACTCCATTATTCGGCCAAACTTAATCGAATGTATTGTAAACTAAAGGACATTTTTTTTTCAATAACACATCATCAAATATGTATAAAACATAAAATATTTATCGGTATAAAATCATATATATACGGTAAAATGTATTCATCACCTAATGCAAGAATGATCTCCTCTGTCTTTGCCAATGTCCAACTTTTCCGGTAAACTACGTTCAAACTCATTTATCTTATCATACAACGTATTTATTATTTTAACAGGTTTATTGCTGCTATAGGACAACGAACCATCAGTAAAACATTGTTTATATGGTAAATTGACAACAATCTCTTCTGTGGGTACATTTAGCGTATCTACGAAATCGAAGCTTCCAACAAATGCGTCGAATTTTTGTTTAGCACGTTCAAATAAATGCAATTTATTTGGACTTTCGAGTACAAAACACAATCTATACAGAAATCCAATAATTATTGATCTTTGTCCAGATATTATTCCATCAATAGTATCGCTGTCTAAAGAAATGTTTATCATGTTTAACCACAATTTGAGATGATCAAAATTTGCTCTTTTTATTGCCTCGTCATCTTGATTGATCAACTGAGAAAATTCGTTTTCATTCACTAAGTAATAGTTTTGAAGTAATTTACCAATTAACACTCCGTTTTGAAACTTGGAACACAAATTATTTGGATGTAGAGATTGAACTTCTGCGCCCAATTGATGTATGAGCCATTCTTTTAATATATCACTCATGGTTTATACTGTAGATGAATAACTTTTTGAGTGGAAATACGGTTAGTATTTGGCGTTTTATTTCCCCTATATAAGTAACAATTTATAAAAGGAAATATACAATTATATTTAGCGTTATATATTATTCGCACAAACGCAGTAGTTAAACACCATAGAAACGTCGAACAGAATACTTTAACGAATTGAACAAAATTTGAATCATATGAGGTATGGTATTTTTTTTACAGACAATGGAAGTGCACGGGGACAACTATATGTAATAAAATTCGAAATTATATTAAATGGCGATGTAGTCTGCGATGTGCTATTTAAATGTATATACACAAAAATAAAGTAATACGACGAATTATACAGTAAGACAAATGGAAATCCGCAAATAGATTTAATACTTGAAATTTAAATTTTCGTTTAGTCTTATAGGTCTTAAACGAGCAGAGCAAAAATGTATTACCTACGCCGAACTGAAATATTAGTTGAGTAAGTTTTGCTCGTTTGAAATGTTAACTCTTACATAATATGTTGAAAAAATGGAGAATTATTTTAATTTTTGAATCTATAACTAATAGGCACTCATACCTTACGGTTTTGTGAAATACCGTACAGAGCGGAATATTCAATGAAATTGATTCAAACACTAATTTTAACAGTACTGCAGCAAGTAGCTAACGGGTAATTATTATATAATAAATTATACGTGAGGTTAAATTAAATATAATATATCGAGTGTCGTAATTCCTAACATATAATGTATACAATTGGAACCACATTTAGATACGCTAAATAAATATAATAAATTGGCGCACTATAATATGAGTATATGTGTTTTTTATTAAAAAAAAGTATGAACAACGCGCGTTTTTTTCAATATTTATTGGCGCTGATTTAGGTATTACATATTCGTAGTCACATTGTTCTGTGATCAGTTGTTGTTACTGTGATAAGGCTGACCCATTGGAATTTCTCGCTTATTATATTCAGTTTGTAATCAAATAAATATATGTATACATCCATAGAAATTATACTAATACACGGTGGATTAATGGCCGACGAGGTTGGGTGATGCGGTCATAGCCATCCACACATAGCAGTGATGAACTAATATCTGACTGCATAAATATTGGTTTCTATAATTTATACGCGATATTATACAATATAATAATAATAATAATAATAATAATGTTATGAACCCAGATTTTTGAGGTCGAACCAAACCCGAACCGAGCCGAAAAAATAATAAAACACTCTATTTTTGGATCCTAATGCTACAAATATTGATATAAGGATAATATACGTTTTGAATTTTCCAAATAGCTCACTTCTGACAGTGAAAACTGTCAAGTTACCTAATGGAGAATATACATTAAATCCTGCTAAACTCGTATTACTGCTTATTGGGGGAAGGAAAAATATATTTCTACCTAAAAAAAAAAAAAAAACAAAATATTTTATTTATTTAAATCTTAAATGAATTTTTTTCCCGACAAATTGAGAGAATGAATTTCGTTTTCCAACGTTCGATATTCGAACCAAACTACTTTGCGTTTAATTCGGTTCGAACATTCCAATAATAATACAAGTTAGATTTTCGAAACGAACCCGGGTTCAGTTCGGTTCGATTCGAATATCGAACAGTTCGTAACATCATTAAATATTAATCATATTTTGTTATACAATAAATTAAAAGTATTGGAGAAAAAAAAGCGTGAACAAAAAGAAAAATACGATTTTATTATGAATTTTATTACTCGGAAAAATGTATAGTAATAACAAGAACGTACAGAAAGTGTCGTCTATAATGTTAATTTTTATCGAACAGATATTTTTTTACTGTACAGTTTTTTTTTTAAATAATGGTAAATATTGGGCGGACTTGAAGTTCTAATGCGCATGTGCAAATGGTGATGAAAATCGATCAGCGTTCTCACGTCTGACCGCTAGGACCACGGTTGGAGTATACACATATGTACGTATAGTATTGCTGCGTATAGCGCCATCTATCGTTCTTACGGCAAACTAAACATTCGCGTATCTATTCAACCGCGGTTACCCGGTATGAGTTTAACCAATGCGTTAGATGATAATATAATATACATTATTGCGGCGACGCCGAGTGAAGAAAAAAAAAAGGAAAAACGGTCGAGTAACAAATTACGTAAAACAGCTTTGCTAAAAATCCGATTTCGTTCAATTTACACACATCTCCAATTGATTCATCGATTCAATTATCGCATCGTTCGACTATCGATTTTACAATATCGATTGTTTGGTTCTACGATAATCGATGTGCGCTTGGGACGCCGTTTCAGCTGTTGTTTATCGAACGTTCTTTATTTTCTCCGTCGTATCACTTCTTTTCTGCGGTACATTTTCCGTATGCTGAAATTCGTGTCTGCCGTGCGGTACCGTTTGCGCGTTTATGAAATTGCCGAGAAAAGTCGCTGCACGCATATATTAGTATAACGCATTGGTCAAAAACCGCAGTCCCGGTCAAGAGAACTGGTTGCGGCTGCAGACACTCGAGTAATCGCGTTGTGTACGTGCGACGGCCATTTGCGTCGTTTTTTACGTGAGCGTTATATTTTTTTTTCTTATGCGTACACTTATATCCAACGGGTGCGCGTACGGCGTAGCCGCCTCTCAAGAACAGTTTTTGTATAATAGCTGAACGAAAAGATCGTTTTAAACATCAATGATTATTTTATTTAGTAAAAATGTTGATAAAAAAAAAGTTATTTTTTGGCGCTTAATCGTAAAAAAATATATATATATATAATCAGCATATCTTGATTTTTTCTTATCTGATGAATATTTTTTAATTGCGTTCGCAGTTATAGTTTAATAACGATGGATCAAAATTCTGAAAACAACGTAGAGGAAAATGCCACATCCGAAAATCCTCGAATGGCAGACGAATCGAGTGATGATGTGGCTGGAAAACCTTCTCAACAAGTGAAAAAACGTAAAAGTATTGGAAGCAAAATATCGAAATGGGTAAAAAATAAATTTTTAAATGCGTAAAAAAATATTTTTCATTAATTTGGTTTTTTTTTCAAGTTTTCGCAAGTCACAAAAACAGTGTCGGATTTCACTTCAGGTACTATGAAAATTAATAGTGTAGTTGGCATATGCATTAAGTTATTTATTAAATGTAGTTTACGCATGTTAAATAATAATAAAAAAAAATGTTAGCAAATTTGTTGATATTTAGAAAGGAACTTTAAACAATTATTGCACACAATAACTCATATTATGAGTGTGTAGTAAATATGAATGTATTACAAAATATATTTTTTACATAATATTATTATAAAATCATATTAACTATTTAATTTTTCTCTCAACAAAGTTAATTTTCATGTCATTTACATTCATTTTACTTGTACTTAGAGTATAACAATTAGTAATTGAATTTTAGACTTCTAATAGTGTGTGTGTGTATTTCAATTATAATGTGAAAATATATTGAAAAAGTATTGTTTAATCATTAGGGTCCGGAAGGTGTTACACTAAAAAACTTATGAAATTGATTGCAATATTGTACAGAAATATATATAAAATTGCACTGAACAATTTTTCTTATTAAAAAAATAAACGCAAAACTATATTGACTTATTTATTATTAATTAAAAAAACAAAATATTTATTAAGTATTAACAGAGAAAAAATAGCGAATAACAGCGAAAAAAATTTAATAAAAACAATAAGTTCAAATAACTTGAAACTATGCAATTTTAAGAATTGAATATTTCGTTTGATGTTTCCTTCGATTTTCAGGAACCTAAAACTTAAATTACAATAGGTATTTACTTAAATTTATTGAATTAAAATTTGTATACTTTTAAAATGATTGCATTGCACGATAAATAATTTCTTCGGGTTTTTAAACATGAAAGATTTGAGCCGATTTGGTGACGTGTTCTTGTAAACAGAAAATCTGCGCTCAACCGATGCCTTATTAAAAACTTGCCCCATTTTATAAACTTCTAACGTTCTCATTATAACATTGGCAATATGTCTACCGTGTGAATGCCGGTCGTATCCATGTACCTATACATAGTATAATATATAAATTGAAAATAGTACTGAATAAAAACATTCACCGCGTTTCTGGGTACATATTGGAGTACATTTTACAAATAATATAACATCAGGATATACCGCATTTTAAAATATTATTTCATAATTCACAAATCATAAATATCAACGAAGTTGACATATAAATTTACGAATTACTAAAAATTGTATTATAACTAAAAAACATTGCACGAAAAATTCATAAATACGTTCGTATTTGTAGCTTACATAGTAATAAAATGGACAGTAAGAAAATGCAATACAACAACTTCCAAACCCTAGTTACTACATTAATGTAATTACTTTCATTTTCAGACGTATTGGATGATGAAGTACCATCACCTAGAGAAATCAAAAGTGACTTAAGAAAAGTAAGAAACAAAAGAATATTTTTAATACTATTTTTAAATATTTATTTATATAATTCGATTTACTAGGATCAGCTGGATGATATAGTTCCAATATTTGATTTGGATACAGGTACGTTTTATTTTAATAATTTAGACGCTGAAGTGTTTTACTCGTTTTTAGTATATTTAATTAACTATATTTATAAAATAATTTTAATGTGTTGTGAAACTTGCTTATATAATTTCAAATATTTTAATACTTTATAATTTCTCTAGTAATCTCGTCGGTGATGTGGTAACTGGATTTTGTGTCTCATAGTACTAAAATTAAAAAAAAAATGTTGACTCCTATGTATGCAGTTTTATTCTCAAAATATTTCCTATTTTTTTTTTTTTTTTTTTAATACTCTTGTAATATATATTATTCATTTTCTTTATACCTATAAACCATTCTGTTCAATTTTTGTAACTTGGTAATTTTCATACTTTAGTAAACCTTTAGATCTCTTTACCATTAATGTGGGTTAAAATATATCAAATATTTATGATTTGTATTAAATTTATTTATTATAATGATTTTAAGATAATCAATAACAATTAAATTTGTGTACAAAAAAATATATATATTGAATTCCACAGCTACACTGAAATTTTCCTTAAACTGACAATTATTATTATTATTATTATAAAATATGTTGTATTTCTTAGGAGATATATCGATGAATAACATGCCTGACTTATATGAATCTTATTATCCAAAACCAAATGGAAACACTAAAATAACAAAAGAAGGTATGGTTTAATAAGAACTACTACATAAAAACATTTAATTTGTGAAATCAACAATTAAATTATATATTAACTTTTTTTTTTTCAGGGACATTAGGATTTTCAATAAATTTGACAACAAATCACTTTGCTGTGGATTACGAAAACACTGAAATTTACCAGTACGAAGTAAATTTTATTCCCAATGAAGAAAATATTGGTGATCAGAGAAAACGTTTGAGTATACACCATGAATTTTTGGGAACGTACATATTTAATGGAACATCATTATTTAGTAATAAATTATATTCTCCCAGAGTAAGTTGTTTTGTAAAATTCTCTTTTACTTCTAATGATATAATGAGTAATGATTTTATTAATAGAAATCATTAGCCTACATTAGGTATTTATAAATGAATCCAATTGATTTTCTATGAAATTAAATATTTTCATTTCTTGGTTGCTTATTCCAATGACAGTAGATTTTTTTTACTGATTAATTCATATTCTGTTTATCTTATTACAGGATTTTGAATTTAGTTTTCATATTTTATTGCATCCATGATGTATTAAAACTACATAGTCTAATATTATATTAGCTAATAGAAAATAGAATTCATATATATATATATATATGGATCTTTACCACAATATAGTAGTTAAGTTCATTACTGACTCTATTGTAACTCTGTTTGCCGTGTATTATACGATTTTTGACTTGAGATTTGAAGTTAAAATTACCAATTGGTATTAGAAAGAGAATTTTTGAGAAAACCCATTGATTATTGGTTCGATTTGTGAAGTTCCATTTAACTTGATAAGTACAGGAATTTAGGTAGTATTTAAACATTATATTAATATGTTGTTATTAGTGTTTCAATTGTATAAAATGCTGTTTAATATGTTATTTTTCTATATAGTGTGTATTGTTTATGTTTTCTATATACGGAATTAGAGAAAAAATGATCTTGTGAGTTATAGTTAAAATTGCTTATAAATGAAATGTATTTTGTTGAAAATACTATCATGTGTTTTAATAATTGTTTTTTTCCCATTGTAGATTACTGCTAATTTTGTATTATAATATTTTGTAATTTCTCTTATTGATTTATTTGCTAATTGCTTTGATGTATAATTTCTGGTACATAATAATTTAAATTACATTGTATTATTGTTTACTCAAACCTTATAATATATTAAGGTTTGATGTCATTTATATAATTACATAATAGTGTACGTTTTATTATTATTATTATTATTATTATTATTATTAGTTGTGCACTGACACAATAATATTGTATCACTTTGTAAATATAATTATTATATTTAAAAAATAATTAAATGCTTTGTATAAGGTGTGTTTTGTATTGTTGTAGCCTGTGTTCGGATATCAAACATGCATAGATTGTATAATTATTCTATTTCACTGCACTACATATCATTAATAATGTAAACAATTGTGATTTTGTTTTTATTGTTCTTTGCGTGATAATCAATAATACATTTTCACAATATTAATCAGCAAAAATATTTTAGAAGTATATAAAAGTGTTTTTTTTTTGTTTTAGAATTTTGAACTGAGATCGAAACGGATTCGTGGAAAAATGGCAACAAAAGTTACTGTGAAATATGTAGCCAAAATTATACCTGATGGGTTTTCATTAATTCGAATCATGAATTCACTATTTAATATTTCTATAGAAAATTTGAAGTTCATTCAGTTTGGACAAATTTATTGTGATTCATCAATTCAAGTAAAATATTGCATATTCTTAAATTATAGAAATTTATAATAATTTAATTATTTTGTTGATGTTTAGTTATTTTTATTGACTTAATTTGTTACAGTATAAGCATTTTAATTGTATTATTATTATTTTTTTGTAACTCACATACAATTGTATTCGTATTAAAATGTCATTTTTCTCAAAATAAGGTTTACAAATTTTATAATTTATTTTTTATATATTTTGTACTATGCCATTTTCAAATATTCCATAAATTATTGTCTTTGGTTTATTTATTATTTTATCTGTGATTTTAGAACGTTAAATTATTTCATATTTTTTTGATTTTATATTATTTAAGCAATACGTTCCAAAACATCGGTTTGAACTTTGGCATGGATACAAGATAAATGTTACAAGGTCTGATAGTCGTCAATGGCTGTTGCATATAGATGTAGTTAAGGAAGCTGTACATGATAAAAACGTTATGGAATTCTTTTTGGAGTGTAAAAATAATTATGGCAACAATTATATGGTGAGTTATTATTAATTTATTCTTTTGTTTATGTATTACTTTTTTATGTATATATTTCTTAATTTTTATTTTGTCTTCTTGGATGGTCAATTTTACAATTTTCTCCTACATTCATTTATAAACTATAAATGGTAGAGTATAATGTAATAAAAAGTGTACCATTATTGTAAATACTATTTGTAAAATAATAAAAGACGTAGTAAAAGTATAAAATATGTCATTTTTTTTAGGAATCATTCAAAGCTGGTATAATTGGAACAACAGTTTTGACTAATTACAATAAGAAAACATATAAAATTTGTGATGTAGCTGATGCATGTATTGATTCAACATTTATTAAAAAAGATGGAACTGAAATATCTTATAAAGATTTTTATCTAGAAGTATATTAAATTTTATATTTTATTCATTATTTAAAAGATTCTGAACTAAAAACACATTTTTTTTTATTTTCAGAAATATTCAATTACTTTCAAATACACTAATTATAATAAGCAGCCATTATTGGTTACTGAAAGAAAAAAATTATCTGGTGAAGTAGATCTGATTCATCTTATTCCTGAATTATGTGTTCTTACTGGATTTGCTGAATTAAAAAAGTAATTAAATCTATATTAATTAATCACATACTAATAATTACAACTATCTGAATTAATTCTTCGTATAGACTAATAATAATTATTTTATTTATAATTATAATTTAATTTATAAAATAATAGTATTATTATAATTGTTATAATTTATAGTATAATAAATAGCATAATATCAAATAGAAAATTTAAAGTCTCACTGAATGGAGATACATTTCGATACAAGTTTTCCTCCAAAATGGACTTCTAATTTTAATTGTATATTTTATTTACATATATCAATTTTAGCTTAAGTATATTTTGTAAAATTTAAACGGCATACAGTTATGTTAATAAAATAAATATAAACCTACATATTTTCATTAAAAAAGTGATTATTAATTATTAGTTATTGTTAATCAAATTTAAGATAAGTTCAATTTGTAGCAAGAACATTTATAGTAAAATGGGCTACAATCGTTCTTAAGTAAATATATTTTTATTATGACCTGTTAAAAATTAAAATTAAAGAATTTTAACAAATAATGATACAGTAAATTATTTATAATAAGTGCCTCAAAATATTATTTAAGTGTTTTACTAAAAAGTTTATGCAATTAAAATAAATTAAATTATAATCATGTAACTAAATAGTTCTTTTATGCATAAAAAAAATTGTTGAATTAATTTCTTTTCATTAATGTCCACATAATTAAGATTAAATCTCCAAATGAATAATTAATTATTTAAATATTAGTAACTAGTTACTGATTTACGTACACAATAATTATTTGCTTTCTAGTCAAATTAAAACCTACTTGAAAATCATATAATCATTATATTTTGTTAAAAATGTAATAGAAAGTACAATTTTGATATTACTATTATTAATAGTATTAAATAATTACTTAAAATGCATTTAATTAAATTTATTCAACAATTACAGAGATCATTTAGATTTTAAGAAATTCAAGAAAAATTATTTGTCTTTGGAACCTCATCAGCATATTAATTTATATACATCTATCATTAATCGCCTTAATTCTACACCTATGGTAAATATTTTTTTTGTTGAAATATTGAAATTATAATTGTTTTAAAATTTGTTTTTAATATTTTAGAATTTATTATTTTTGAGACGCTGGAATTTGACACTAAACAATAATCTTTTCTGTGCCCCTTCTCGTATTTTACCACCGCCATTTATTTTCACTAAAGGTTTCCTCGGTTATAATAGACGTCACATAAATTGGATAAATGAAACAAAGAAATTACCAATGTTTAAATGTGCTACAATAAAAAATTGGGTTGTATTGACTCCATGTCATTATAAAACGCTAGTAGAAACATTTGTGTTATATTTTCAAAAAGCAGCAAAAGAGATGTCGTTTTTGATTCCAGATCCAGAAATGTTAGTATTGCTTATTTGTTATTAAAATCAATTGAAACTAAACTATCAGTTGCAAATGTGTTAACGCATGCATTTATTTTGCTTTTAGAATAACAACATTTGATTTAAGTGTCGATACATATATGATTAGTTTGGAAGAAACATTAAATAAAAAAAATCCGTTCTTTGTATTATGTGTAATGTCTTTGGGGCATGACAACTTGTTTAATTTAATCAACCAAAAATTATGCGTTGAACGAGCTGGTAATAATAGTTATATTGTGATAAATTCTAATATACTGCATGTACAATATTAATATGCTATTATACGAGTATAAGCGTACAATTCAAAGTTGATTTGATTATAAGAAATAAATATGTTTTTAGTTCCATCTCAAATCGTGTTAATGGAAGAGATACAAAAAATAGATATATCAGTATTCATCGTCAATATGACGGTACAAGTAAACTGTAAACTCGGAGGTGCTCCATGGTTTGTGGAGATTGACATAGAGGTATTGTTGATTGATAAGTTAAATGCGTTTTGTGTAATTTTATTTAATGATATTTTCAGAATTTGATGATAGTGGGAATTGATGTTTACTATGACGATAAACACGCAGGGATTTTATACGGTGCACTTGTTGCTAGTATAAATAAAACACACACAAGGTACTTCAGTTGTTCAGACCAATGTGCAAATAATGAGGAACTTTCAGAATATTTTAAGAAAAATATTATTAGTGAGTGCATTATTTTATATTATTTCGAATCATTTAATATTATTGCTACTATGAATTTGTAATTTATTTATAAAGTACACAACTATGTACATACTTTCAATTAAGTTTTCACAATTGGCTGTTTTGCTTATCAACAAAAGGTTAAAATAACTTCGATCAAAATTTCGCATCTTGTTTGCAGTTATTAACAATTTAATTCACAGTGACACAGTATTTTATATGTATATAATTAAATACAACAAAGAATTTTTTCTAAATTTTTATGTTTTTACAACCAATGAAACACCGGATTTCTGTTATAAATTATTCAGGATTTAACTTTTGTTCATGTTAGGAAAACCAATAATATATTATTTTTTACGGAGGGCATGTAAAAAAAAAATATTTTAAATTTGTTTCGTGATATTATGATATTGTCATTTGTGAATAATATAATGTATTTGCATTTGTCGTTCCCATTCAAACTGTATGCCACATAAGCATTTTGGATCAAATATACACAATCATTAAAAATGTTTTTCACCTCAATATTTCAGTTTACTAAGAAATTTGTTTTGTTGTTTCAAAATCAGTCGATAATTATTAATTTCAAACAGTCTTTCGTGTCTACTTTTCAATGTGTAGCAAGGCTGGCTTTAAATTACATAATAAACGACATCATTATTTGACTATATTCAGTAATTGAAATGTAATAATAATACAATTTTCAAGGCTTGATTATTATTTTACATAGTGAATACACGTTAACATAATATATATTATAATAAAGTTATTACTGGCAAACTTTTTGTTCTAACATATACCATATAATATGTTATATTGTTATAACTTTTTTTTCAGAGGCTTTTTTAAAGTATAAATCTAGAAACGGAAAGTTTCCTACTAATATACTCATATACAGGAATGTAGTTGATTATGGACAAACATCATATATCTATAATAATGAAATTACAATGATAAAGGTAAACCATCTATTTTTTTTTTATAAGAAATTGTTAAAACAAATTAATTAACAAATGTTTTCTTTATAGGATGCTTTTAAAGAAATTGATACGAAGATACCTTGCATGACATTTATTTTAGTCAACAAAAATAACGGTACAAAATTCTTCTACAATATGAATGGTAAAGAAGTTAATCCTAGAATAGGAACAGTGATTGACCGTACTGTTACAGACCCAAATATGTAAGTGTATATACATAATATAATTTTCTGGATATTTTGTTCACATTATTTTATAAATCAATGAATTTATTAAAAATATCAACTAAAATTACTTTCCATTTATGTGTTGAAGAGGATTCACCTCCAAATTATTTATCTTAATACCAAATCCAAGTAGTAAAATTCCTGAGAACAAGCAATCTTGCTATAACCCAATTCCAGTTAATAACATAAATATACCTCCCTTCATATAATCTATAAAACCAATAAAATGAATTAAAAAATTAATTTAAGCTAAAAACGTGGATCTCTTTAGATTAATAGACATTGTTGATATTTTAATAATTTTGTTGACACTATTAATCTCAAAATTAATTTTTTTTTAAACCAAAAGTTATAAGTCTGGAAACTTTAATAATGTATGGTTATTGTTATTGATATTATGTGGAAATTCAAACGGCGGCTTAACCACTTTCATTTTAGTGTACCTATTAAAATATTACTAAATTGTATGTTTACAATAACTCCAGTGTTTGAAACTAAGCGGAAGGGACGTTATTTTAAGAATATGTATATTTTCAGGTTATTAGAAGACTGTTAAGTGAGATAAAAATGATTTGAAAGTTTTAAGAATTTGTGTTTTGTAGGTTATTTATTTTAAACAACGTTTATTATTATTATTATTATTATTATTATTATTATCTTTTTTTTCATTTTCACTCGCACAGTACCGTTTTGTGTCATTATTATTCGATACTGTGTCAGATAGTTTTTATTGTTATATTAATTAACATAAAGACCTATTTATACAAAATTCATTATTTAGAAATTTTTTTATTTTTATAATTATAAATACTAATCACAATTTCATATCTATAATAAAATTAAATTTATGAAGAATTGAATTTTATTATCACACTTTAACCAGATAATTATCCAATATTTACCAACAATTATTTATAAATTCATTTTCTATCAACGTTTAGTATAGTTAAGGACTTAAGTAACCTTTTTGTTAATGCACAATACAAAAATAAATATAAAGCATATTACATTTTATACAATATCATGAATATAATTTTAGAAATTCTTGTATGTATAATGTATGTATTTTTCTGATTTATAATTTACCTAAAGTAAATAATATTACGGAGTCTACATTATCTAAACATCAATTCTGGTTAAACATTACAAATGATAATTCTTAATTGTATTTATAATTGTTTGAATTACAATTTGTAAAAACATTATATTTCATTGTAGGTACGATTTCTACTTGATTTCTCATTATGTAAAGCCTAATATTAGTACAATCCCAACATATTATATCGTTCTTGAGGATACTATATGCAATTGGTGTCCTGATACTATTCAACGTCTTACATATAAATTGACACACATGTACTTCAATCAGACGGTAAGTAACATTATTTGGTAATAAATTATAAAAAGCAGTAATCAAATAATTGATATGTTTTTTTAATTTTATACGCTCAGTATACCGCAAGAGTTCCTGCTGTGTGTAAATTCGCACAAAAATTATCACGTTTCACAGCAAATACACTCAAAACAACTGCAGACAGTAGACTTGAGAATTTACTATACTATTTATAAATTATATTTAAGGTCATTCCATAAGATTACACCTGATGATTGTGCTGTGTAATTTTTTTAAAATATCGAAATTCTTAATGCTCATTTAACATGTAATTAAAATCAGAAAAATATTTTGGAATTTTTTAAAAACTAGTTTAATTAAATTTATGGACCAATAAAGAATTAGTTTTAGAAATAAATACCGTATAGTCTGGTTACTATATCATTTAAATCCATTGCAATATGTACTTAAAACCTACAGATAACAATTAAATAGAAAATATTCTAAAGTTTTATTCTTACAGTATGTTTTATTTTTAAGTTGAATGCACACAGAAAAGTCGGATAAAAGTATTGAACTTTGTATATCAATTAATATATAAAAATCATTTTTAAATAATATTTTAATAAAGTAGACATCTTATTACTTATAATTATATCATATTTGTTTACATTAAAAACATTGACGTGAATTTTATTTAAGTATGGAATTGATTCAAAAGTGCTAAAACGGCAAATTGAAATAGTTTTATAACTTTTATGTAGTTAAACTTATATATTTGACATGTATGTAAATTATAGAAAGTATTATGTGCAGCATGTATGTGGTACAAATTTCACTTTACTGATTATAATTGTAACCGAATTATTGATATTTGAAAATTGAAAATAAATTTTCTTTAATATATTACACGATATTTATACTTGTGTTTTCATTTTAAAATGGAAAACGGTCTTTTCATTTACCTTATATTTCACCCTAATTGGTTAATTATTATAATATTATAAACACAGCGCACGCAATAATCACAAATTAACACTATAATACATATATCTTATCGTAAAACAGTGATTTTGGAATAAGATATTATACACTGGTTTGTTGTTAATTCGCGAGTAATCTATTTAGATTTTTGACGTGTTTGCATCTATTTTAAATACATTACTTACTTTTATTTTTCATATCATCATTATTTGATAGTTTAAATAGTGTTCAATAAAGATTAGTCTTGACGACACTAACTTATTAGGTACTATAGATATGTGTCAAGTTACTAGATGCTAAATGATCAGCAAAGGCACATTCTGCATCTACTGTGAAGGTCACTTTGATTTATTTATTTCTCAAACCAGCCGATATTTGTGAGGAATGTCTGGTTTTCACTACCTCCGTCCGACAAACTTTTAAAACGTTTATATAATTGTATTTTTTTTCTCAATCAATTTCATTAATTATATTTTTCTGTTGTTGTATTTTTTAAATGACCTGATGATGACTTTTTGTGGAAACCGGTAGTAATAAAATAATTTATACAACAACCTTCTTTTATTTTATTTTATTTAATACTCTTTGGCTTTTATTGTATATTTAAGTATACATTTTGATATATATATATATATTTATTTATTTATTTTATATATATATTTTTTATTTTTTATATAATTGTTTTGCATTTTCTTGTATAATATTAGAAATGAGAGAAATTGTTTTTTCTTTTGTTCTAGTCTTTTCCATTATAATACTTTCCATAACTTCTAATTTTTTCGAATCTCTCGAACACTAGTAAACACATTCATTTTGTAACTTCTATCAAGTGACGTTACAGTCTCACTACTTCCTAATCTATCCATAATTTAAATTTTTTTCACTGATGTTAAAACACTTATTTTTCTTTTCGTGACAACTTCAAGCGGAGAATTCATTTTAAGTAGTTCAAAACGCTATACTGATTAGAAATGCACAATTTGCACGTTTGTACAAATACCAATTTTGACAACTTTTGAACGATAGCGATTATTAAACGTTGTCTATTAAAGTACGTATAGATAGGTACTTATCACTCATAGTTGGTGCATACATATATATATATTTATATATACGAAAAAGCATAACAAAAACTATCTAAAATAAAGTGGTTAAGGTTAAGAACAATTTTGAACGATAGCGATTATTAAACGTTGTCTATTAAAGTACGTATAGATAGGTACTTATCACTCATAGTTGGTGCATACATATATATATTTATATATACGAAAAAGCATAACAAAAACTATCTAAAATAAAGTGGTTAAGGTTAAGAACAATAGAATGTATAATGTGATGTAAATATATGGCAATTTATTTAATACTTTTCTATGGAAATAAATGATAAAAAAAAATACAATACATTTTTCTCAAACCGGTGAATATTTTTAATTATTACAATTACTTTTATGAAAATATAAAGCTTAAATTATATTATGTCATTACACTGAATATTATGTATGACGTATTATCTATATTTTAATAGTTTCCTGGATTTTCATATTCATCCTCCATTTCCGTCTTTATAACGGGCCCTGAAGATGCTTCTATAAAAACAAATAAAATATAATATTTTTTCATTTCTTAATTTAATATGACAAAGAATCGCACGCATTATTAAAATATATTGTTAAATTTTTTAAACTATCTATATAAAATACATTATCTGAATATTTTTTAATTATTAAAAAAAAATTTTCAAATACTTAAATTTGAAGTTTTTCATTAAAATTATTATATATATACTCGTATATATATATATATATATATATATATATATATATATATTCGTATTTTTATTATTAAATAATGCAAAAACTACGAATTTGGTATCGAAAGAAGTATACCAATGTTTTATTGACAATGAGTTGTAAAATATTGTCAATTCTATAACAGTATTCGAATATTGCTAAACCCCCATACCTTCTGGATCTGGATCTGGACCAGCAAAACGGCCACTTTGTACTCCCAAACCTATCATGGTCGAAAAATTATTGATTATATGTTCCACGCAATTCTTCATTTGCTCAACGTCCTTCAAAGATTGGTCGATGTACGCTAAAGAAAAAGAAGTAATAAACTATTAGCTTCCTAATTTATATATATAAAATAAAGAATACCTAAACGTTTAACGATGCTGAAAATAATATTACTATTCAAGATTTCAAATGGGTTGGATGAAAGTTTAAAAAATAATTTATTTTTAATTTGAATGCATGAAAATAATTCTGAAAAGTGCTAGCTCATCATAAATTATAAAATGAAAGCTAGAAATCAAAAGACGAAACTTATACTGGCGATGAAAAGTTATTACAATCAAATGGTCACTAGGTCTGTACTTGTTACGTTTTATAATTCATTTAATTTTAAATGCATTTTCGTATATAAATTCTCAAAATAATGGAGGTACATATTTTATCTAACTATATAACAATTTTAAATCCGATATATATTCAATATTATTATTAGTATTCATTAAAAATATAATGAAAACTAAATATGGGAGTAGCTAATAAATTTATTTCAGAAATATGTCGGTTAAAAAATTAACCCTTTTGATTATAAAAAAATAAAAAAACACTCGCTTTATAGACAGTAAATGTGCATCACTGATTAAAATCATTTTAATTAATTAATATATGATTATTAATTTCTCTCATATTAGTGTATTGTCATTATAACTGAACAATCGTGCAAAATTTCTAAGTCCTAAATGTAGAGGAAGTAGTTCAAATTTAGTTTATAAGATTTGAACACATACACGCGAAGTTTAAATAAAGGCTTATAATTATGTTAAAATAACAAATATTTTTATTGGATAAGGGATATACATCTAGGCAAATTATGCAAATTTAAAATGTATTATAATTAAAAGTATTATTAATATTTTAAAAGATGAACACTTACTCATACATATGGACCAGTGTACCATAAAATCAGACAACTCATTGCACGACGAAGGTGACACTGTTGATAATACACATATATTATGTGTTAATGTATTATATAGAATTATAAAATATTATTTAATATTAATAGAATGAAATAATTTACTTTGCCCGTCGTCTTGATGATTCGTGGATCTCAATATTCCGCTTGAATACATTTCCTGACCCGTTATTCTTTTGAAACTATATACATAGGTAGGGAAATTATTTTCGCTTATTATTTATTAGCTTCTTTTTATTATTATTTGAAAAGTTACTGTATATTTTATACTTATATAAGACCCAAAGATTATAACTATTATAACATCATCGAATTAGTATAACATATTAACATTGCGATGAAATAAATTTCAATTTTTAAGCACCACATAATCATATCAGTATATTACTATCCATCATTTCCAGAAATATGTATTTTATAAAAACGAATTGATATTAATTTTAAAACTAATCCTTTTACATTTCGTTGCGATCTATTTTCATTCACTCGGTCGAATACGTTTGAAAATTTTTTCATAATATCGACTAAACTAGCTATCTATAACAGTTGATATAGGTACGTGACTACAAATGTTATTTCTATTTATACGCCGCCGTATAAATACAGAGTGTTTCGTGATCAGTTTTTAATTTTTTCGCGCTTATTAACTTCACCCCATTTGTAAATTCCTATATTATTCTAAAAAAAAAAAAAATTGTATTTGTTTAACTTGTAAGTTTAAATATATCCCGTAATCAGAAACCATACGGGTTGTTTTAATTGCACAGTTCATTGTTAAACAATACTATCATTATACTAATAATTGACGGTTACATTTATAATACTAATGATTGTATAATATTCTGATATTGTAACAATTGTAACGGCTTTTGTCGTACTTCTCTATAATACGAAGAGAAAAAGAAAAAAACACACCACCGGGCGAAAGCATTTCGAACGCTCTGATTAGAAAAATATTTTAGGTATGAAAGCACAGTTATTTAAAGACTGATTCATTCGATGACTATTGATAAACCCTAAACTTTTTCCTGTCTTTTAAATAATTATGATAATATTATCATTATTCATTAGGTAGTGTATCATATTTTAATCCATAGCGATTAACTAAATATTTATGGAAATGTTAATGTCACAAATTTCCAAATATGTATTTGAACAATTGCATTTAATATGTAATTAAAATGTATTAGACAACTCAAATATTTACAAAAAAAAAAAAAAATTATTCGACAATAGAAAAAAAAACCCACCAAGATTACGCTATTAATAATACGTGAAATAGTTTAAATGCTCAAACGTGATTGAATACACATGGAAAAGCGAAATGAGATATATGCGCATTAAAATGACATCATAATTATGTTAAAATTGCCAATTCGGAAAACATATCTGCGGTATAATGGGTATCTAAAAATGTCCAATAATGGTTATTGGTCATTTCCATTAGCTTAAAAGTTACGAAAATGCGAGAAGTCTTGACTCCATAAACGGTGTATAGGTAGTACATAATATATGTATATGATATAAATTATTATTAATAATCGTTATTTTAACATAACATACTTTTCTTCGATAAATGACAACACCTCACCCTTCATTTCCAATAATGCAATCATCGTTGTATTTATTTTAACTAGAACAAAAATAATAATATTTTCAGCGCATAGTAGTTATTAATTAAAGTAGTTTTAATTGAAATTAAAACGATTAGCGTGCGTAGGGCGTTTTATCCTTTACGCAACACACTTTAAAGTTATGAACAAAAATAAAATGGGGAAATATGACATTACTATAGGAATGTATTGGTATAGATTTAAAAAAAAATCTGTTAATATTACATAAAAAGTTTAAAGATTTCTGTACGCGGACGTGTTATCTACACGAGCTAACGATCCTGTAAATGATTGTTTTGTTCACACTCGAATAAAAACATTTTTAAAACATATTGTTTTATTTTTGTTTTTTCTTTTTATTATTATTAAATTTGAATACAAGATGTGAATTACTCTACCCGATAAACGATTAGTTTAACATAATTAATTAGTTTATTATACGCGTGACGAAAACAACGATTAGAGGAATAGGAAAACCAAAAATTCCGTTTACAATAAATTGAAATAATATAGTCTTACTATTACTAGTGCAAAGTTTCGCCCAATTAATAATTCAATAATAAGTAGAAACTTCCCGTGTTACTTAAAAAATTTCCCCTTTCTTAAAAATCTTTATAATTTAGTCATAAATTATGTGTTTAAATACTTAATATATAATAAATTTCTGAGCGAAAGAAAAAATGTTCTTTTTCATTAATTGTGAACAATTTTTTTTCGTGTAAGAGTGCTCAGATATTTTTGATATGCGTTAATTTCTAGTATCAAATTGTATTTAACTTCAAAATTTAAACTATGCTTTATTTTTAATAAACAAGAAAAAAACGGAACTAAAATAAGACATTCCACCGAGTAAGATCCTTAGGAGACAAAACACAGTCTGTCACCGAGACATTATCCGTATAGGTCCATAAAAAACAGAATAAATTTTGATAACAATCGGTGTTTTATATAATGATTATGAGTAATGGCCGAAAATAATATCAAATTAACGAGCGCTATACGCCTCACAGTAGGTAATACAGACGGTGTGGATTAAATTATCAAGTGAGAATTCTCTTTAAACGACTCGGTTAGAATTATTTTCATTTTAACTTTAAGTCGTCAATGATTTGAATAAAATTTTCACCAAAATATAATAAATAAATATATAAATATATATATACATACATATATGGAAATACGTGAAATTATTAATTTTATTATAGTTTCATACGAATTTTCAGTGTTACTCGTTACGTTCAGAAAAATTCCATTGATCGTAACCAACTTGTACATCGGAAATGTATAATAATAATAATAATAATAATAATATGATTTGTTACTTTGTACCTATGTAAATCACTATATGGGCAGAATACTGAAATTATTGGGGCCCGAGTTCTAACCGGGGGGATTCTACAAAACTCTTATTTCGAAACACAAAATAATATTATAATATTATACTTGCAAGTTTTACAGTACAGGGAATTTATAAATAATATATGGTTGAAAAATATTTTATGCTATCTAAAAATATAAATATAACCCATCAATGGCGTAATTAGGAATTTGTTCTGGGGGATGGGGATATAATTTTTTATAATCACGTTTTCGTGGATGGCTCCGTCCCGTTTTACTCATTTAATTTTTCAGAGCATCTACTCGTATTATTATAAAATACGTAAATGGTTTTTTACTAATAACTAACAAATAAAATCTAATAAAACTAAAATAAAATAATATAACTAAAAAATACATTTTGGAACAAAATGTCCGCTGGAAAAACTGGCAACTGAAATCGCCGGTCATACGGGAAAAAGAGAAAGTATTTGTTATAAATTATAGTAATAATTATTTGCTCTAGAAAAAAATATGCTCTGGGGGGATCTATCCCCCCCCCTATAATTACACCACTGTAACTCATTGTTACTAGTAATTACTATTGGATTAGATTTGGAGTTATTTTTAACATTTATATCTCATTTACTGATCAACGATCATCTCGTATTATTTTACAGTCAATTTTGTTGATAAACGATTGTAATATTATATTAATGTAAAATATATTATTACATCCAATTCATCATCATAATATGTATTGAAACGCGTATTGGATATTATTATAAATATTATTGCGGTTACAAATGTAACTTTTAATAAAATGATTTAATGATGATTGGCAATAATAACAATAATAATTGTTTAATTAAAATTGAAATTGATTAATGTTTAGTAATAAATTCTAGGTATATATATCGATGATATAACGTCCGTTCATTAATTTTGTACCTAGTATACAATACTATTTTTATGTATGCAGATAACTGATTATGAAAATCAGTGTATGAAAATCAATGTTTGAGACAATTTCATAATTTTTTATCAAGTTGTTATGTATGGGAAATGTTTTCTTTTTCCTGTAATAAATACTGGTATTAATACTAGAACTGCAAAAAACTAATCACTGATTTTTTTTTAAACTCGAAAAAAAAATTAAAACCGGGAATTGAAAAAGGCCAAAGAAAAACGTTTGAAAAAAACAAAAGGAAATATATCCTAAAATTTCACCGAATCGGAATTTTTTCCCTAACTCCTTCCCCCCCCCCCAAAGCGTAGGAACGCTTTAAAAAAATTTGATTTTTTTTTTGTTTCTTAAAAATATTATTTTAAATACATGTATATTTCACTTGCATTGTACATAAGCTAAGCATGGATTTAAAATGGAATGCTACGATAAATATAGATAGGCATTGTAAACTAGAAAGTGAGAATAAACATTTATTAAGAGAATATTAACGTCAAATTAATAAATCACCATGGTGACGATATAAAGCACATACACAAAAACTTTACAGTTATACCTGTTAAATATAACAATCTTCACGGCTATTGATTCATTAATAGTTTAATTATTAATTGAAACAAAAAAAAAAATAATATTCTAAATATAATAAATCGAAATAATTAAGATAAGTGTATAAACATTAAATGTTTCAATGTGACTTAAATATTTTCAAAGACGCAAAAACTTACTCAAAATTTCGTTGCACTTGTAGTATGAATTAAGAATGATTCTCCTAGATTCATCATGGCTGGATGCTACACACGAAACGCGTATAATATATCAATTGATATATCGCGTAATAATAATATTTAATAACAATTATTGTTGTCACATACTTGGCGGTTCGTTACTGATGGCTAGCGATTCGGGATTGTCCTGTGTCGGCAACATGCTGAATAGATCTACGCGGAAACGACGATTAATAATTTACACGGGTACGCCGCATTGTTAATATTATAGACGTGAAAACACGTTCAATAAAATGTTGTAATATAATATTCAAATCGGTTATTCCATCCTAAACGACGTCTTATCCAAAACAAATAGTGACCACATAAAAATAATTAACTATTATTGTTTTAAATTTAAAAAGTAATTATTGAAAAAAACGTACGGAATTAGGTCTAATCGGGAAATACAGGAACTATTCGAAAAACCAAGCATAATAGCGGTAATACGACACAAAAGACTAGGTTGACTTGGTCACGTATTAAGAGCTAGATCAATAACGAATGACGTATTAAACTGGACTCCGCAGGGAAGGAGACCAATTGGAAGACCGAAGCAGAAATGGATCGACATTAGTAAGAAGGAACTAATACAATTAGGGATAAACGATCCTTTTGAATTAGCTCTTGATAGAGACAGATGGAGAGAAGTTTGTTTTGCACCTATGGACTTCAACGGCCCACTAGAGCTGAAAGAAGAAGAAGAAGAATTATTGAAAAAAAAAAATACGAGTAGCAATGGTGGTAGCTGCGGGTAATTTAAAATATAAATTTGTTTCACAATAATCGTCCTATATTCGGTTTTTCTTCACGGTTGCTTTATTCAAATAATCGAATACCACTATGTTATTAAAACCGTGTTTTATATATATATATATATATATATATATATGTATTTTATATATACAGTGCGATCACGATTTAAGGTAACACTTAATATCTCAGGTGGATGACCTTGTATTTATATGGGGTTTTCGGGAGGTGATAGGGAGTACCTAAATACATATTTTCAGATAAATTTCAAATTTTTAACACTTTTGGCCTGCGTATGCGCAATACAACTTACATTTTGTTAAATGGTAACACTAATTTTTTTCTACATATTCGGATAGATTATTATTATTTAATCATTTTTTGTATAAAAAGTTTTTTTCTATTTATAAAACTGACCAAGTTAGAGTAAGTTCGATTTATGCATAATCGTTTTTAATGAAATTTTCATTTATAACCACTGGAAATGCACTGGAAAAACCAGCGCTGGTCACTAGAATGAATAGGTACCTAGAGTATGTGATAATTTTTGTTCAGTAAACTGCTATAATACGATTACAATCTTAAGTTTAAACTATTTTTATAGTGGAATTTTGTTTTATTTTACAACAGCTCTAATAACGATAGATAATCAGATAATGTAATTATTAAGGTACCAGCTATTTAGTTTGATGAAAAATATTTTAAGACGACTGGAATCATGTTTAGAACATAATGGCGAAAACTTGAACAATTCATACGATACATTTATTTAATACGTTTTATTTTTTATTATAATATTAATATTACTATTATCATTATAACTATTTTGTTATACATTTAATTAATACAGTTGACGAAATATCATACACTAAAAATAATATTTAATTATTTTACACCTATTTTATTATTTCCAGTGGTTACAAATGAAAATTTCATTAAAAACGAATTATGCATAAATCCAAATTTTGACTTACTCTAGCTTGGTCAGTTTTATAAATAGAAAAAAACTTTTTATACAAAAAATGATTAAAAAATAATAATCTATCCGAATATATAGAAAAAAATTAGTGTTACCATTAAAAAAAATGTAAATTGTATTACGCATACGCAGGCCAAAAGTGTTAAAAATTTGAAATTTATCTGAAAATATGTATTTAGGTACTCCCTATCACCTCCCGAAAACCCCATTTAAATACGAGGTCATCCACCTGAGATATTTAGTGTTACCTTAAATCGTGATCGCACTGTATATATATATATAAATAATCGATATTTACTTATAAGTTATTGCGTTAATTTGTAAAACACAGAATTTAAAACGAAAAAAAAATTATTAATCGGCCCTCCCCCCCACAATCATTCCACTTAAAATATAGATGACTGTATATATTTAAAAGTGTTTGGAATAATTTTTGTGAAGTTTTCAAAAAAATACTTGGAGGATATATTATTGTCGCGAAGTATTCGAATAGATATATTCCAAATAGGTACTTATAAAAAGTATTTCACCCGAGTGTGCGGGTGCGCGAACTTGTAGTGTCGGCGCGAGGGGTGTGTGTAGAAAGCGAAAGGCCTCGTACTTTTTGATCGGCTCTTTTTTTTTTCTTCCCAATTCAAATGTATGCCTTTCTGTGATGTGGAGAGACGCGGGCTCTTAAAACGCGAACGGGGCCTAAGACAAATGTCCCAGTTGTGACCTATCCTATGGCCGTCTCTGGCCGACAGCGGCACAAATAACGCGCAAATTCAAAAAACAAAAAAAATTAAAAAAAAAAAAAAAAAAACGCGTGCGATTGAGAGGATTCCTCCCGTGTAGCAGGGACGAAGTTCTAATAGGGACGATCCTAGGACCAACATAACGAATGGTGGGGGGGCGAGGGGTAAATTGTTTTCAAATTGCCGCGTTAACAATTGTTTTTCGTGATTGTCGATTGAATACTTTGCCGACAGCTCCCCTCCCCTCCCCCCCCACACCACCACCGTATAGTCTCGTCCCTGTGTACCGCCGACAGGATTTCAAAAACCCAGACGAATGCGATTTAAAAAGCGAACGGAGGAGTGAAGAAGACCAAAAAAAAAAAAAAAAAAAGGATACGAGACAATGATTTTATTTTCTCGCGTACGATTATATTTACTAGGGGAAATAGTACGTGTCCATGTGCTTACCGATGTAGTGACGTAGACGACCGTAGTTGGCAAGGGATTCGCGGGTGTAGGCGAAACGCGCGTGTTTAATAAAATCTCACGCACAGTGTTGAGGAGAGAAAAAACTCGATGTGATATGCCGCGACCGTTCGTGAACAAGGCGAAATGAGCAAATGTCGCGGGACGCCGTTTTTCGTGCGCAGATGTATGGTTGTGCGTGCGTTAATGCTGTAATAGTACCACCATCCCGTGCGCGCATGACGTACACTACGTAGCGTTATCAGCGACGAAACGCCGTTTAGCGCGTATACAAAAAAGAGAAGAACAAAACGTTTTGTAGCGACAGTGCTATCAACATAATTTTTTTTACACCGATTTCCAGCGCGCGTAGTACACAAGAGCTAACGGCGGTTTTTTCCCCCCCGGCAATATTACCGGTATTTTCAAACGTCTGTGTGTCAATCCCGTCCGCGTCGCTTTAAAACTCCCTTTAGGAATGAAATTTTCACGATTCCTTTCTTAGCCAATATGCCTATGCGTCGTAACGGGCATACCTGTCAGGGGCGTCCCTAGACAGTTTTCAAGGGTGAACCTACTTTTTAAATCAAAAAATTTTGATTGTTTTGTTGACAATAATAGTAATTTTATACATTAAAAATTGTTATGGGGGGCAGTGAACGCCCCTTTGGGGACGCGCCTGCTACCCGTACGCCGAATTTCGACCACCGATCCGTTGAGTGGTTCGAGTTATGCTGAGGACGGACCGCATAATCAGTATAATAATAATAATAATCAATAAACTATTATTACGAGAGACAATAACAACATTAATAAATAAAACATATTCATTCATTTACACACTCACTCACTCACCCTCTTTCTCGTTTTACGTGTAAATTGTTGTTAAACCGAATGTATGCTCGGAAAAAAAATTCGCGGCCCTCATTTTAAGATAATTTATATAATTTTGAAGATTTTATTCGGGTTTTTTATTTTATTACAAATATTTTGAATAATTTTTTTTTTTTATAAAAATTCGTATTTTACTCGTACTATATTCATATTTGTCAAAAAAATACATAATATATTAGGTACAAAATTGAAGGCAATAAACGCTTATTCTAATTTTAGTTTAAAATGAAATTCAACTGTGAAAATGGCCTGAAAAAGCGAAGCTAGTATAACCGAAATGTTTTCAGAGCTTGATATACATTAATATAAGTAAACTGTCTCTCTCTCTCTCTCTCTCTCTCTCTCTCTCTCTCTTTCATCTACAGTCAGCCATTCTACATCCAATCTAGACACTTATTTTTGCGCTCTTCATGTACTGAATCATTGCGTTTCAATTAACGAATATTTTACGTTTCAAACTCATTTTCATTTAAATCGGATACTATTGAGTTCAATTCAATACAGTTAATAATATATACGTCGCTAATTACACAAAATTACATTGCATTATATAACATGTCTGCGTAGATATAAAAATAAAAGTTATTTCTACACCAGGAATTCTAAGTTTTATTTTAAAATGTGGTCGAATACAATTAACAATAGAATATGTTTACAATTAACAATAGAAAAAAACGTATGAAAGCTAATTGATTGATTTGAAAACATTAAAAATGCATCCGTTCTTAAAAATCGTAAGAAAATATAAAAGAAAAAAGATTTTTCGTATTCGAACTCTGCTGTAGTGTATAAATCGAACATAATGTATTTGCAGGAAAGCCGTATGCTGGAGTACAAAGGGAATCAATGGAAAATGCTCTAGTTATTAACATATTTCAGCTATTTATATACACGTTTTCCAATTTTTTACCGTCGTGTTGCCCCGTTAGGACACAACGTCGTACACGCCATTTTAATAAATTCAAATAGTAAAAAACACATAAACGCAACTCCATGTAAACTTTCAAGACCATCGAAGCGATCACATGAAAAACAAAAAATTTTCGGAATCAAGTCCACACGAGATGTAATAGGTGTGTAGAGGTCGAAGATCCCGCTAAAGAGATGCCTATGCATACTGCAATATATTATAATATAATATTTAATCAACGTTAAGATAAATGATCTAATAATCTAGCCTATTCATGTTTTCAAATACTCTACGAATTTTCGAGCAAACGGATAAAATATACCCGGCTCACTGATTTCATCGAATATTATTATTTCAGGTATACATTTATAATTATTTAATATACATACATAATATTATTTTTTGATCAATTTTAAAGTTAGATTAACTACTATTTTTTTTTTTTTTAACTAGTATTTAATTTAATGTAATATACACAAATGTAACAAAATTATACAGTTACGCGCGAGAGAGGTAAATGTGCAAAATATCTATGTAAGAAAACATGTTTCTATAAATCTTTAGTATTATGAAACCACATTTTTGTACACTCAGAAAAAAAAGGTACTTAGTTTCAGTAATATGACTATTTTAAATTAGATACTAGAGTATATAATTATATTAATCAAATAATTCTTAAAAATTATTATAATATGTTTAAATTTATGAAAATTGATATGATTTAATGAAAAATTAAGACCATTAAATTAATGAAAGTGTTTTAAATCTATTATATAATATTACTTTATATAAATATAATTTTATATTAAAATAAATCACTTATTTATTTAAAATTATGATAATTTTCATTGTTTTTATAAAAATACATGTACATTTAATTAATTTTATCAATGAAAATTATGGTATTAATTTAAGTATTTCATTTTTGATTTAATTATGTTAATGCCTTACATTTAATAATATTATGTATTTATTAGAAATCAAAGAAATGTTGAAATAAAGAAAAATGTATTATAATTGAGAATGTATATCATTAAATTTAATTCCTATATACATTTAATTTGATAACATAATTCCATAGGCTCGAAATCATGACCGTTTTTATTTTATTCAATAATCATTTTTCATTAATCCGATGACATTTTTTTCTGAATGTACCACTAAGCTGTGTTTTCAATGATTATGCAAACCCCTATTGATAATTATCGGATTTTATTTATGCGTCGAACTTTACAGTGTATCATCTATAAAAACTCGAGACCCATTTATTGTAGTTATTATCATAGGCGCAATAAGGGGGGGGGGCTTGAGGGGGCTTATCTCCCTTCCATATTCATCAGTAGCCCCCTTAATTTTTTTAATTAACTTGGATCATTTAATTATTAAAGGTTAAACGTATTGTATTATTGTTATGTATTAAATATATACATAATTAACCATTTTACGTATGTAAAGGAAATATTCATTATACCCAGGGGCGTAGCCAGGGATTTCCCAGGGGGGGGGTGTTATGAAAAATAATAACCTTAATTGAAAAAATAAACAATGAATTTAATTATAAAAAAAAAATATACCGTATTTGTCTACACTAATATTTATATTTTGAAAAATAATTTAGGTATATAAACATATTTTATTAAAATGTAAAATAAAAAAATATATATATGGAAAAAAAGTAGGTATTAAATTTTATTTAATTATTACATTAATCTTGTTCGATGACTTTTAATACTTAGTTCACGTATTACATCTTCTGTTGACAATGACACTAATATATCACGATGTATATTCATAATTGACAAACCATTTAGACCATAGGTCCTCAAACATATTTCATACACCGCCCACTTTGACAATCAAAATTTTTTAGTGCCCCCCAAAATTTTTAAACTTACCAATTGTTGTTTATCTTTAAACAGTTATTACAATTATTATATTTAAACATGCCATATTGTATTTTAGAGTTCAAACTTACATTTTAAAGGAGCATTTTTAATAAGAGCAATTAAAACGCATACTCAATCGAATTTCAATGTATTTTTATTAAAATTTAAACAAATCTTTGAATTTAAATTTATCGAGCTTACTTAATGTGATGGATGAACCTGATGTAGTTTAACCAGTTCTTTTATATCAGGCCCGAATTTACTTAAATACAGTCGTATGTCGCCACGTTCGGTAACAAGCAGCAGATTTCTTTTTTTTAGTTATTAGTGTTGTTACAGCACTAAATCCACGTTCGAACAAATACAATGATGGAAACGCTATTAGATATCTTTGAACAATCGACCATAATCCAGGGTAAAGTTGCGGGATTACATCATTTTTCGCTTTTTTAATCAGCTATCGCCCCCCAGACCGCTTCAACGCCCCCAAACTCCTTTAGGCCTTTTACCGCCCCCCTGAAGGCCACTAACGCCCACAAGGGGGCGTTATCGCCCACTTTGAGAAAGAATGATTTAGATGATTTTCACCAGTTGTATCTTGCACTATTTTATTATATACATGTAGTAAATAAACACGGTAAAGGGGGGGGGTGTTGCTACACCTATAACACTCCCCCCTCGCCACGCCCCTGAAATAAACCATACGGTTATTACTTGTGATGTTTGCACGTTTTCAACATTAATATTAATTATTGAAGTGATTATTGTGATTTGTGTTTTATTTTTTTATAAAATGGCTAAAAGAAAATTATTTGATTTTTTTAAATTTAAAAAAAATGATCATAATGTTCAAAATAACCATAATTTAGTTATTACTAATAATCGTCAAAATTCAGAACACGAAAATGAACTTACAGACGATCCAGTCACACGTACAAGTAGTGTCAAATCCACAATTTCTGATATTGGAACAATTATTAATGTACCCTGTACTGAAGATATCAATAATTGTAAAGATAATTTTGATATTGACCTTGGTGTCATGGTTTCTGGTCCAAAAAGACCCATTTCAAAGGTAAGTACAAATGTACAATTCTTGTATACTATATATTACAATATGTATATAATGTGATATAATAATTGTATTATTGACATTATGTATTATTTGATAATTTAGAATTATCCTAAAACAATATATGGTGAAAAAAATCGTTCCTTTTCAAGTGGAATTTATAAAGATTTTGAGTGGCTTGAATATAGCATTAAAAAAGATCCCACTTTTTGCTATGTTTGTCGAATGTTTTCTAATAATTGTGGTAATGCAGAAGAGACTTTTATAATAACTGGAAGAAAGTAAGTTACGTAAAAATTAGTAATTACTTATTGATATTATTTATTTATATATTTGAATTTTATGACTTTATTTACCATGCTTATGGAGAAATTTAAAATATCTATTTTAATATTTTATATAAATATGCACACAAATTTTAATGATTACCCATACTTTATAATAATTTTGTGTATTAAATTGTATAGCTGTCTAGTAAGTTAAAATTACGTGAATCGACAAAAATTCATTTATGTTGTCTTTCAAGAATAAATGATCAATTTTAAATGTTGAAAGATATTTGGCTAACTCTATTGATACTACAGCAATTATTGATAATTATGCTGAAAAAGATAGGCGAATTACTTTAATATAATAAATTTTTATAATTGATATACTGTTTATTAATTTAATTGTGTATTTATGCCCTTGAACTCCACTTCATCCTAAAACAAGATGTGTGAATAAAATATTAATTTAAGTATTATAATATAGTGAGTGTATTAAAATTTAGCCCCCCCCACCCCCCGGTTTTTTATCCTAATTGCGTCTATAGTTATTATCATTGTGCGGACAGACTAATATGCGCCTCCTAATAAAACTAAAATTACTCATGTAAAAAAAGTTACTCTTAATTATAATTTAGTTCGATTTATAATGTCAAAGAAAATAGGTACAAATTATAATAAAGAAGGTCAACTAATAATAAATGTAAAAATGTATTTGTTCACACAAAAAAGTTTCTTATCAAAATTATAATTACATACAACAATATTAATTCATACACATTACATTTATATAATTAATATATAAATATAAATGCATTCGTACAATATTTTATAATTAGTATTCAGTCTTTAAAGAGTATATTATGTAAAATTCATAACAATCAAAAAGATCATACAAAAAATTAGTACGTAATTATTAAAATAAACATATTATCCTAGATGAATTACAACCATGGACGCCACATTGGACTTGCATGGCATAATATATGTTTATCGATTGCTTGTTTAAGCAGATCAGGAATCTGAAAATATAAATTAAAAATGTAATTATTTAAAAAATGACAGTAATTCACTAATATATTATTAATACAATTACCACATTTTGGGTTGGAAATATTTTTAGTTGATTAAAGTTCGCCAGAATATAATTCAAATTTGTTTCAACTTTTTTAATAATTTTCTGATTGTTGTTTGATATTTCCATATTTTTAGTCTAAAATCAATCAAAATAAATAAACATATTAATATGTAACGGAAATATTTTAGCATACAAAAAACAAGCATAACAGTATTTTCATTAATAATAATAATAATAATAATAATAATAATAATAAACAAGTAAAACGTTTATTAAATCATTTTTATAACATATTATCATAATAATACTAGTTAGAAAATTGACTAGAAGGACTGGGGATTATAAAAAGTGAGGCCCGTAATTCAATTTAACGAAATTTATAATTATTTAAATTAAAACTGTTTTTAAAATATAACAGAACATAATATAGCATATGAAATAATTGAATTAACGAAAAGTAACCAATAATATTTTTTGTTTATCATCCTAAAATCTTTAAGTATTTGTCATATTACTCGCATCGTTTTACAATTATTTTTAATAAAAATAGGTAAGGAAAAAAATTTCACCACTTTATTTATTAACCTTTTAACCAAGTGCATAATTATAAAACGCTAACAGGTCTAAACCCATTATTTGAATGTAGAAAATAAATTTTCTCAACGTATATCTATGATGGGTACAAATTTGTAATTTTAGTTATTTATAAATTTATTGATATTTGTTTCCATACAAAATATATGAATATGTCGGCAAAATCGTGACTATACCGCCTTTTTTAGATGCAAAAACAATTCAGCCTTTTATCTCCAAAACGGGAAAAGATTTATAATTAATATACATAATGTAATCATAAAACATGGAAATATCACGAAATTTCAGATCAATAAGATTTTTTAAAATACAGTTCTAGCAATTCAAACATGCATAAATTACAGTTGTACCTGTGCCATTGGACGAGGGTTAAATAACAAAATTTCGGTAAATTCTATTTATTAAATAAACTATAATTAATTACTTACAGAATTGTAATAAAACTTGAGTTCATCCTTTAACAACAATTTAAGTACAACACTTAGATCATCAATACTGTTATTTAAACATAGACCCGTTGCAGTCATGCAATTTATTACTTGATATTTTCGATATGGTGTAATAAAGTTAGTTAAATTTGGTGTCATCCGAAAAGGTATCGTGCGATTTTGAACGATGTTTCCCACTATTTATAAAAATTTTATAAACAGCACATTTCAATCAACATATGTATTCAATTAAAGGAAATACAAACCATGAATTTTATCCAACAAAAATGTATAGTTTGAAACTACTGCCACTCCACTGCTTTCATCTATATTTAGCATTTCAGGTTTCAATGCGGTAAGGTTAAACGCATATTCGAAGAAACAAAGCACCGAGTAATGTTCAATAAACTATGGAAAATACAAATATTTAAATTTTTATCACAATAAAATTGTTTTAATACATATTTGTCAGCACCGTTTATAATCAGAGATGGGAAATATTTCAAATAAAGTACTCGTATTTGGAAATTTTAATTATTTATAATATTTGAAATGCCTATTATATTATAATCCAAACATTGAATTAAAAGTGTTGATAGACCTATTTACATTTTAGGATCACTACAGTGTATTGCATTGCTAAAACGAATGATATTGATAATAATCAGTTTTTATTTTAGAATTAAGTGACATTGTGATTATGCAGAATGAAAATTCAGAAGACAAAACTTTATCTAGCTATGACGAAGAAAAATATAATTATATACATCGAATACTACTGCTTACAATATAAGTACGTAGATACAATTCATTTTTTTAAATATATTAGTTACAAGAACAACTTTTGTTTTGCCTTGCACATTTTGTTTTTATAATAGATTGAATTTGAAATGCGAAAATTTGTATGTATTTTTCCCATCTCTAATAACAACAACAAAAAAATAAATAAATAATAATAATAAATAATAAAATGTACAAATACATGTATACCATTTAAAGCACATTACTCACTGTTTTACGAAACGTCCAATAATCCGATAGCACTGGGTACTTCATTGAAACCCAATTCTTTATTATTTCATCTGATCCAAATTTTTTCCCCGTTGAACGTAACGATTCCATCAAAGGGTTAGTCTTCCCAATCTAAAAAAAAATATACACGAAAATTTTACAATTTTCTAAGTGTAAAAATAATATAACGGAAAAACATACAGTTATGCACGTGTTTATTACTGCAAACCAAAAGTCAATATCATTATCAATCGATTCATCATTCATTTCCTTGTATATATCAAAGAGCGAATACATTGAACTATTAGTTTCAACCATGCGTACATTTGGTGCTATTGTGAATGTTCTTGGTATGGACAACTTTAAAAATCTTTTAGACGTTTCCTACAATAACAAATATTATTTGATTGAAATATAAAACATAAAATGCGTTACAACTTCATAATATATATATATTATATCTGTACTTTAAAATCAAGTATATAATTATTAGCTATGCGGAATAATTGAAAAATTCTTTCTTCGGGTTCGACAGCCTCGACTATTGAAATATTATAAGTGTATAACAGTCCATCAGTTCCACGAATCGTTAATTCTTTAACTACAATACCGGATTTGTTTTTGACATTTATATAACGATTGAAATTGTATATTCTGACTGCCTTAGAAGGATCCTAAAACATTGTATGCAGTAAATGGTATAACACTATAATAATATAAACATTAATTATATATATATATATATATATATATATATATATATATATATATAACATAACAAATCATTAGTTTTTAATATTTAATTATAAAAATAAAACATTACATTAATATAATGATCACTGGGCAATCTTATCACAGACCAGTCGAGTTTATGTATTCTTGAACATCGGAATTCATGAACACATTTTATCGGATAACCCATTTTAGTTTCTATGTACTTGATCCATTGTCTTAGTTTTATTATTATAAGATCGATAGTGGGAATTGATGAAACACTGAAATTCTCTGAAAACTTATGCTTCAAGAATTGATAATATTGTAATAAAAAGTCCGGAACGGAAAATCTTTTATTCTTTTGCAGTTTATCTACATTAAAACAAATACACGTTAATTACTATTTATTAGATATGAAATATTATAATTTTGAAAAGATTTAAAAAAAAAATATTTTATAATCCATTTAACACACAGCACTTTGCAAACAGATATATGTAACTACAAAAATTAATACTAAATAATTTTAAAAAGTTTTATTTTAATATGACTAGGTAGTAGGTACGGTAATTTTTGTTAAATAACCCATCAATTTGAAAACATATTTGTTTTATTTAATATATCAAATAAGACTAGAATAAAAATTATCAGCAAGTTAAAAAGTTTTCAATTAATAAATAAAATTAAAAAAAAAATTTGAAATACTAAAAAAGTAAAATAAATCTAAAAGTTATATTGATCTTAATTTATATTAATATTACACACCTATAAATAATATGAAAGTAATTGAACTTTAAAGAAAATTCACATATATATTCCAAATTTTGGTGTATTTACCAACAATATAGTATAATCAAGATATTTAATACTTAAATATCATCAGAATTTGAAATAATTTTAAAGGGAAGAATTATTTTTAATGATATTTCATAGAATATTTGTAAAATATTGTCCTACAAGAACTATATAAATATATAACAAAAACGTAAAACATTGTAACTAATTTATTGAAAAAATGTTTACAAAAACACCTTGGATGTCCACAAAAATCAAAGTATTTTGAAACTAGTTTTTATTATAATCATAAACTTTAAACTGAAATTGTTATAGAATATTTAAAAACAAAATATCATTAAACTTTAATTATATTCCGAGATTAACAGTACCATTTTTAGTATTTAGCAATATTAGTATAAATTAAAACTATTAATATATTATATTACCAATCAGAATTTATTTCATAAAAGCAGTGCTCGAATTTGGAAAATTAAAAAAAAAATAGCTCTAATAATAATAATAATAATAATAATAATAATGAGTATTCTACATAGAAGTTTACTTCAATATAAGGTAGAGACTATACCACGCTGCCCAATAAAAAAAAATAGTTTGAATACGCAGTAAAAGAAAAAAATAAAAAAAAAAATAAAGGAGCATCGTTCCTCTGAGCACTCTTCCATCAATTTGAGCATCGAATAAAAGTGCTATTATATTAAGTAACAAGTGAAAATATAAATATTGAAAGAATGTTATTGCTATGATTATTTAAGTATAGTTATATATACTTATGTTCAAATTTTGAGCAAAAAACAATGTTGTTATGTTTTTAATACACATAGAAATTTTTCTTGGAACCGGTATAGTCAAACTTTTACTTTCAAATGCATGATCATAACATAGATATAAACATTTGTATAGACTTCGACAGAACACTTCTTCCCAATTATCATTCAAATCAATTATCTACAAAAGAAAAAAATTAAATTAAATTATAATTTTATACATTATATTATTAAAATAATATAAATAAGCAATGTGGAAATCTTCATTATGAATTACAACATACATATAATACATATTTAAAGTGGGTATACATAAAAACATATACAATTTGTATGAAATAATTACAATTAATATACAAATCAAATATATTATTTAAATTGAATCAAAACGTGTAGGATACATAAGGATTGTTGATGAAAATTTAAAATTATTGTATTTTGATAAATAATACATAAATACGTATATATTAATAAATATAGTTTTAACTAACCTGATTAACAAAATTGTGTAACTGAAAATTGTCTAAATTACATTTCTGTAATAAATTCATCATTGTTTTAATTTTCTTCATTTTAATAACATTTATTTTATCTATCGCAAAATGTTTAAAAACAAATTAGATCTAGAAACTTGAATGTTTACATGTATGAATATACTTACATTTAATAATGACTGCAGATGACAATTTCTAAAAGAAAAAAAAAGTAAATATAATTATAAAGTTCGATAACATACATAACAATTAACATTATATAACTTAGTTGAACATTGAAATATGATAAAAATTACCGTTCCAACTGGTATGTTTATTTTTTCATTTAAATACATTCTATTTAATATTAAATAAATTTCTTGCGGATACAATCGACCGATCTAAAAATTATATCGATTATATAAATAGTCTACCAATTATAAAACGTTATTTTTAATTCTAATATACTTGTATAAGTAATAAATTGATTTACCTTTGAAACAAATTTCTTAATTACCAAATTATTTTTTTCAATAAAAATATTAAGCATTTGAGGAAGCCATAAATCAGTAAACATAATATTACATTTTTCAAGAGAACGCAATAGTGTATAATTATCATCGTCGTATGTTAAAAGCCATAGAATCTAAATAAAAAATATTTTAATTAAAAAAAAAGATTTTTTTTTTTACTTTTCAATTATAACATACTCTGGCGATTACGATGTTGGATTTAATATTTTTAGTCAATTTAGAAACTATGATGTAGCATTTCATAGCTGCTAATGCAATGTTTATATCTTTAACCGCCGACTGATTGAAATAATTTTCAATTAATGTAGCCCATTGAATCCAAGCGTTCTCTAATATTTCAGTATCGTTTAAAATTGTTAAGAAATTGCTTAACGGCGTTTCTATGTTATCAGTAAATTTACGAATACTCTGTGTGAATGTATTAAAATTGTTGTCTATGACACATTTCCATTCAGAATTATCATGTTTTTTATTCGTTTTATTATAAAACGCAACTGTGAAATATTTAAATGCTATATCTGTATGTCCATAATAGTATTTTAAACTACCATTAATTAATAATAACAAACGTTTCATGTCATCTGAAAATTCTAGGTTCACTGGTAAATTCATCGAGTCATTGAATTCCTGAAATATTTAAAAACAACTTATTGGTAATAACATTATGATTTATAATCTGTATTATAAATTGTTCCAAACGTGCAATTAATTCTTTTAATAGTATTGCAAATGTTTTTTTTATAATTCTAAGAATTATACACTATTATAATGAAGTGTGAGATTTGTATTAATTAATTTTTTAACTAAAATAAATTTAAACATTTTAGTGTTCTCGAGATTAAAAAACAATTTTTTTTTTTTGCAAATAAGCACTAAAATATTTTCACTGTATAATATTAGATTAAAAAAAAATAGAAAAACAAAGAGTCACGTTTACATTTAAATCAAATCATTCATAAGCGATATTAATTTTCGTTCAGTTATTGATGTAACACAATTATTATTTATTAAATCTTCAACAAAGTGCGAGTAATATTTTTCATGTTGTCATTAAAGGCGAATTAAATTATATCATATACGATAATTAGTTACAAAATAACATTAAGTATTAATGAAATAATCGTAATTATCGTATATTTATCAATTTTTTTTTAAGATATAAAAATATTTTCGCACATATTTAGTTATCATTTATATAAATACTTGTGTCAACATCTGTTATTCGCAGTACATTGTACACAAAATATGAACATATTATCACACCTATAATCATCTACATAATAGAGATACAAGAAATGTAAAAAAATATACATTGTATTATAACAATGTAAATTTATTGTATATTTCATCTATCAAAATCCATTTAAATAAATATAATGTCATTATTGTAATAATATTATTACTCTCCAATAATTGAAAAAAATTTAAAGAAATAATTTATTTTTTATTATATACGCAGATATTAATGAAATCAGTAATAAGTAATAATATTCATACAAGTATAAATGATAATGTCAATATAACAGAAAAAGACACAACTAATATATATTTTCTTTTAAAAATATAATACATTTTTACTTTAAAATGCCATATCACTATAGATTTTAAAAGTAAAAACAACAAATTTAAACATTATGTACTAAATTTAATTAATAAAATATTTATTATTTTATAAAATTCCAATTGAATTTTATTTTAGAATACGATTATTTATACAATCCACAGAATATAGGTTTTTGACATCGTTATCTAAAAGTAAAATTCATAAATCTATTGACTTTAATTGTATTCATGTAATTGTCTACATTGTGTGTCAATGTTTAGAAATTTATTTAATCACTTACATTATTACCTAATAAACGATTTTGACAGAAACATTTATAATAAAATAATTTATTTGATACATTATATGTTTATTTTATGTATATATATATATATATATATATATATATAATTTATTTATACTTTTGTTTTGTTCTTAATTACTAAATAGTACTATCAAAACAATAAAAATGACAACCTAATTGAATATTAATAAAACTATTATTATTAATTTTATATACAATATATACTTACATTGTTATATTTTATATCTTTTTGTACACATTTTGCTTCCAAATGCATCTTATACAACCAATTGGATACAGTGATATTATTGGGATTTAAACTTTCTAATGTTTTCATGCATACATCAACCATATTGTGCTTTAATGATATCTCACTAAAAAGGAATTTTGATTGATCCTGTAAAATTGAGATTTCAATAAATTATATTTAAGTACAATTATTTTATGTTATGAAAAATGTGTTTGTTTTTAGTAAAAATTACCTTTTTCGCTTAATTGTATTTATTATTATTATTTATTTATTTATTACCATTTAAATACGTTTAGAATATTATAACAATTAGTACACTAGTTGTATTTTATAACCTAACTAAACAATCCTACTTTATTACATTAATTAAAAAATAATAAAATAAATTATAAATGAAATAATGATAAATGTTAATTATAAATTATAATCAGCATTTACTATTATTTATTTTTTCTATATAAAATTGAATAACTATCTTAAATAAATAAATAAATATATCTTGTTGACTTGTATGTATGTATATATATATATATATGTTTGACATATATTTTTATTTGTTGACCATCACTCATTATTTACAAACAACATTAGGCAATATTGTATCATTGTATTACATGGTATATATAAATATATATTATTATTTAAATAATATATAATTTATATATTATTTAAATCAATAATAACTATGACATAATAAAATATTTTTAAAGAACTAAAAAGTATACATACTATGTATATTATAAACATTGTTAAGTAATATAATACAGCATTTAAACATATTTACTTGAATAGAGTTAATGTAATGTATATTTGAATTGTGTAAAGTTAAAAATGAATAATATGTTTGACGCCATGAAATTAAATCATTCCAAACATTCAAATTATCTCCAATCCACGGTTTTCTGTTATTCCAAATCTCAATCAATAAATCAATGTTATTATTATTTTTCGATGATTGTAACCAGTTTTTTTGAATTTCGTTTGCTTCTTGTACTTCCACTATCTATTTAAAATAATACATAACTATAATAAACAAAAAAAAAAAAATAGAAAAATAAACACTAACATACCAACTGAGTTGCTTGAAGTAATGGTATATGAGCATTACATTTATACTTTGGTAATAATTTCCACTTAGTTATGATGTCTTTAGTAGCTAGTTCAACATGTTGTTGGACAGTAGATATAGCTTGTTGATCAATTTTTTTCAAATTTAACATTCCCAAGTAAAAATGATACTAAAAATAAAAATTAATACAATTATGAAAAATATGTATGAAAACTTCAAAGACTTGTAAACATTAAATATGAAAAAATACATTTTTTTCTTATAAGGATAATTTTTTTTATCATGTTATGTTATAACATTAACATTATTTTTGATTCGTTAATACTATATAATAATACAAATATCATACATAAATGATTAAATAATTCAGTAGAATTACTATTATTTTATTGATTATTTAAATTGTTAAAATAATAAATTTAAAAAGCACTTATTTTAATTTATAATGTTATATGTGTTATGCGTATTCTATTACATAAAAATATTATAAGCATAATAATATTTTTCATTATTTCATAATTTTAATAAAATATTCTATTCAAAATTATGAAACAATAATACATATATCATATCTTATATATTTTTATTCAAAAATCACCTTCCAATTTAATTTAGATGGCCAAATTTTTTGTTTATTTTCCAAATACCACTTTAGATCACAAGTTGAATTTCCAATAGAGTTTTTCCATTTATGTTCAATGTCCAACGAAATGTTATCGTCTTCTAAAGCATTTTCATATAAAGAATTCCAATCATTCAACTCTCTCAAGCACCTATATCATAGAATGCATGTATAATATATAATACACACACACACACACACATATATATATTTAGCAGTTAGTTAATTTGAACAAATATAATAATTACTTTGTTAAACGAATCATTTTAAATTCTCTATCCTTATTGTAAGAGTTAATGTGATTAGCATTTGTTACAGATACTTCACTATTTAATAGTTCAGCATAGTTCTGTGAAGCTAATTTAAAATATCCATGTTGTTCACGAGAAAACGCTATTTTGGTATCTGGACATTCTATAATATTTTGATATATACTTTCCAAAACATCTTCTTCCCGCAGAAGAGAATACATTTGAATTATTCCTTCTATGGCTTTCTTAAAAATAACAAGCATTATGTTAGTAAAATTGTTAAAATTATAAGAAATAAGGAATACTTTTTAATTTATACAAACTAACATTTTTTTGTGCGTGTTCAAAATAATCACATATGTTTTCCATTTCCTCAATGACATTGTACCACAAATTATACGTTTTCCCTATATATACCATTTGATGACTGAAATAAATATTTATTCACATTATATAAATTAATAACACATAATATATGATATGTATTATGGTAAAGACAAATAACATACGGTTCAAAATAAATTTTTGGTCGACAAAGATTAATAGCTTCATAAAATGCAGCCATAAAGTTATTATTTAATTTGCTATCTGTTAGAAATTTTACTGCTCTTGTAGACAATAAGCTTTTTTGATTATCATTGAATAAACTCCATATACCAGGAAACATTGATATCCATATGGTTTTAGTTAATTTCGGATCGACGAAACATAGTTGTGCTAAAGATGAACACATACTGAATGTAGTGACACATTGTGCTGGAGCATTGGTGATTTCTAAATCTGCAAGCTAAAAACAGAGGATTTAATTGTAATGAAAATAACTAAATAGTGAATTATAAATAAAATCTTACTGTTTCATTATTATCACAATTTTCGTTTATATTAATCAATTGAAAATCTCCTTTAAGTTTTGCATCTTTGCATATTTTAACGAACAGAAGTTCAACGTAAAATGCAAGTGAAAATTTCAAATTGTAATTCAATTCACTAGACATTATTGTATACAATGTCATACATAAATCTCTATCATGCCATAATGTATTATAGAATTTGAAAAAATCAAATCTAATTGATGGAGATTTACAATCTAAGCCATATTCAATACAATCTTCAATAAACCAATTTCTGGAAATTAATTATAAAAAATTAACAGGAATGTAGTAGTAAAAAAAAATATTTTTAAAAATACTATTAAAATTGATGAAATTATATTACTTGAAAATTTCGAAATTCAATTTATAACAATATTCAGATACATTTGGAAATCGATTAAAAACAGATGTACATTTTAGAACGTTAATAATGTGAGAGTTGAAAAATACCGACTCATCTCTGCAAATTTCAATCCATTTAGATATTACCTGAAAAATAACAATTTTAAAATATAATAGTAATAATAAATTAATGTAAAACAAAGTAATTTAAAATTGTAATCATTATTTATAAATATTATATACAGATTTGATTCGAAAATAAATTAATAATTTATAATATATTTCATTACATTTAAAATTATTGTCATTATTCGTTCATCTTCTGTGGTTTTCATGAACTCTAAAAATATTGAATTCAATAATATGCCTTCAGTTGCTTCAGATAAATCTTTTATGTAATTAAGTATAAGTTCAAAACACTTCATTTGCACTTCAAATGGTATATTGTTTTTGATATCTTTTGCTTTGTGCAAATTTTCTATAACTACTTTTTCAATAAATATTTGCTTCCCAGTACGTGTCAAAGTATCAACGTGTATTTTTAATATTTCTAAACATTTTACTTTAATTGAAGGATTCTTGTTATCTAAAACAAAAGTAAAGACACATATATTTATTTATGTATTTATCATCTATTTCAGTTGTGGTCAGATATTTCATCAACAATCAACAGAAAATAATGATATTTTCAAGAAGACAACTTTTAAAATAAAGAAGTATTTTTATAATTATAATTTGTTTATAGTAATTAAGATAAAAAAATACATAATTATTTTGAAATAATTGCTAGATCTCTTTAACCAAATTTTAAAATAAATAATTAGAACTCAAGTATTGAATTCAAGCAGATATATAATTATAATATTATGTATCAACAAAATTATCCACATTAATACATAAATTAATGACGAGTAAAATATGCGCAGAACAATAAATTTAAATAATTAATTGATGATCAACTATCTAGTCCACTTCTGTTTTATTTTATTAAATTGACATATGCTACACACATTTGTAGACACTTACTTTCATCGTATTTAAACATTATATCCCCTAAAGTATTAATTATTTCATCATCCATATAGTCTGGAAAATTTGTTAACGAAGCTTTTAATAATGTCAAACTGACTTCTAATTTGCTTGAACAATTACTATTCAAGCCCTCCGAGATAATCTAAAATATAAATTTATAATATAAATGATCGTTTAATCACTATAAATAATAATTAATTACCATTTTGATATATAAATGAACTTTTTCTAATTCTTCGTTTGTCGGAAAAGTTTTTAAAATTTCTGAAATTACTTTTAATGTTCCTTCATTGTACTGAAAAATGAAAAATGATTTAAATACATGTAAAAGTGAAATTTATTTCACATTGTGTTTGAATATAGGCTACTAAAAAAATGATAAATTCACCTGTTTGACTTGTGATATTGTTAATCGATTATTCGTTAAAATCTCTCTCTGGTTATGCAAATAACTTACAGTGAGTGCCTGGTAAAAATAACAGTTTGATTAAATGAAGCACAATGACTCACTTAGTTATTATAAACTTAT
Source organism: Chaetogeoica ovagalla (assembly GCA_032441825.1). NCBI lineage: Eukaryota > Metazoa > Arthropoda > Insecta > Hemiptera > Aphididae > Chaetogeoica > Chaetogeoica ovagalla. The sequence continues at coordinate 1,664,462 of CM063744.1, forward strand.
ATAAATACTTCGTTGAATGCTAATTGTAGAAATTTAATTAAATGATCCTGGAGAGGCTTAATAGCTTCTAACATTAACTTTTGACAAAGTACACTCAACATGAAAGATATAATGTCAAATGTAGTTAACAAATTCATTACACTAGCGTTAGTGTTCCCATGTGCAGTTGGATTCTGTTTGATAAGATTTTCTTTTTTCAGAAATGTATCTAATAATTTTTCAATCCAACCAAATTTCAATTTGACTTCCATACAATCAATTGCTTCTGTGGAGAGTATATTTTTAAATAATATTGCACTGCGCATAGCTAGTTTACTAATCTTGCTTTCTTGTTTGTCATCATGTGTCTATAATTAAAAAAAACTTTAAAACGTTAATATTCAAAAATATAAAAATTTTACACTGTTACCTGACATCCAACCATTGCCAGGAAGTTAAGACAATTGTCAATTGTTTCAGAAAATTTCTTTTTTTGTGCCAAATTATTTTCTTTTACAGTTGGTACACTATTAATTTTACGTTTAGTAGGAGCCACTGATTTCTGTTTAATAAATATAAATTAACTAATTCATAATTACAAAAAAAATTATAATTTAATATCATACCACATTTTCATTCCCATCAGTAAGTTCCCATTTAATAATCATACATGCCAATTCTATTGCTATTTTTTTGTATTCCGGTACATTGTTATTCTTTGCAATTGGAAACAAGGACCCCAATATATTACGTATCAAAAATTGTTTGTATGGATAAAACAACTAAAATTAAACATATATACACACACACAAATAGAGTACTTATGAAAATTCTTCAAATAATAATTCAATTGTGTCTCGAATATGTATCTTACTGTATTATATTTAATTAGAAATGAACAAATATGGTGTAATGTAGGTACATTTTGTGATTCATTCATCATTATCTTTTTAATGCAAACAACTAAAGTATTAACTTCTTTATTCTTTTCGCAAACAGCTGAAACTATCAAGTCCAATGAATAATTTATTACTGGCTGTGCTTCAGGAAAGCTGGCTTTTAGAAGTTCATAATATATTCCTGAAACCATTTACACCATTTAATGAAAACAATAAAATTTAAAAAAAAAATTTAGTACGTAAAATATATTTTTATATAATTTTACATTGTAATATTTATATCAACATTATTTAACCTTGGTTGAGTTTTTCTCTTTTCGACGCATTTTCAGATAACATTATGTATGTTAAAATCAAATAGCAGTGAAATTTAACATTTATATCCATTGTGCATCTAATCCACGTACAAGATATTATGGCGTTGTATATTAGATCACATATGTTATCGTTGAAATTCAGTAAGTCATCAATTAACAAACATATGAGCTGGCATAAAGAAACTTTAATTCCATCAGGATCACAACCCGTCAAAGTAGTACGCATGTTGCTAAAAATCTAAAACACAAATAAAAATATATTTATACATTTAAAAAGCTAAAATTCCCGTTAAAAACCTATAAAAGGAAAAAACTTAATTTTACAGAAAAAAAAAATTAAAGTTTTATTTTGTATGTATATAATTTTTATAATGGTATTATCATTTTCAGCATCTAAAAATCACTCAATTGAATTGTTACTCTTAATCAAAAATATACCTAACTATATTATTTTCTAAATGCGAAACTAAATTAATTACCAGTTTTTAAATAACAATCTTTACAAGATTATATAAAAATTACGTCCTTATTGCTTGTACTTATTTTATTATAATTATTCTAATTAATTATAAAAAATTTACTATTATATAAATGTGTAAATATTACATTTTAATTATATGATATAAATTCATAATTATAATTTAAAAATGTGTCTACTAATAGTGTAAATATTACATAAAAAAACAAACAAAAAATATGAATGTGTAGAAAAGAAAAATAACACTTAAAGACACAATGATCAAATATAAAAATTAACAGATAAACATTTGTTAAATTGTACTGCTTAACTATAATGCATTATATTATAATTGTAGAAATAAATTGCTAAGGAAAATAAAATATATATGTATATATAAAATAAATAAATAACATTCTAAATCGATTTGTTATTGTTATAATCAAAACTGATGAAAATAGTGACATTGATTTTAGTTTTAAATATATTAATAAATGTAAAACGAATCTGTTCAACAAGCAATAATATTAATATGTTCAATGTTCACAAATTATAAAACGTAATTTTCAAGATCAAAAATTGTTCAATAGATATTATAATAATAATATAATAGATATTATATAATATATATTATAAATACATTTTTTAAACCCTTACTTACTTTACTCAAAACTACTCCAATTATATTCTCATCTGATTTTGAATGTATACATAACAGTTCATCTTTTTCACCATTCTTAAAACAAGTTGAAAAACATGGTAATATAAGATTTTGAAGTACTTTTCCTAAAACATCACTATTTATCCCTTTTTTAGGATATAAATCAATAAATTTAAAAAACATTTTTCGCTTCCATTGAACAGTAAATGATTTTATTACTTCATTTTCTAAATATTTTCTGAAAAACTACTCAAAATAAAAGTAATATATTATTATTAAGCCTATTACACAAGGAATTTAATTATGAAAATAAAACTTACATTTATATCTACAGGAAATCGATATGAAAATATTGGAAGTATTTGAAAAAGTACAAAAATTTCATCAATATTATTTTTAAAATATGCTAGTACAATTTTTAATAACATTTTAGGTTCATCCCATTCAGTTGATTTAATAGCTGCTAAATTTTTATAACGTTCCTAAAAAATTTGTTAATAAATATTGCGTTAAAAATATTATATTTATTTGAACTTCTAAAAAAAGTTACACGAACCTAAAGAAAGTCAGTAAAACTTGAATACAAAAAAAAAAATTACTTAATTTTTATGTGTCTGAAAATTAACTAACTAACTAACCCATAACAATACATGTCAAAGTGAAAAATGTTTAATTTATAAAAAAAATGTATTTAAAAAAATATGAATGACCATTAAAAACAATTTTGTTATGAATAAACTAAAAAAATCATTTATACTGTCAATTACAACAATTTAAATTTATAAAATTATTTAAAAATATAAAAAAATAAAATAATAATGTAAAAGAAATAAACATTTCAAAATAAATCAATAAATTTATAAAAACATGAAATACATGCAAAAATTATAAACAAATTTATAATATATATATATATATATATGTATGTATGTGTGTGTGTGTGTGTGTGTGTGTGTGTGTGTGTGTGTGTATGTGGTGTAATACAAACCCACACACAAATATAAAAGACGGATCAAATTTAGTACCTAAAATGTAAAATCTATTTTATTTATTTATTCTAACGAATTGAACCTAAATTGAATTTCTCACTATAATAATAATAATAAAGTTTATATGATGGGTAAAGTTGGTTTTCATTTAATTATTTAATTAGTTTTAACTAAAGGTTTGAATTAGAAATTTTTTGTTTAAACTTAATTAGATTTTGACATTTTATTACTTATGATGGGACTTTTAAATCAGAAACAAATGCTCGAAATTCAATTAAACTTTTGCTCTTAATCAGTTTGACCCGCTACTTATTTATGTAATATTAAATATTATTGTGTATTATTAAAAATGCAAATTATAAATATACAATTTTTTAAAAATAACATAATATAAAATAAAATACAATAATTACTTTATACTGAGGATTGGACCAAATATTTAGTAGTATGCTAACTATGTTTTTGGAAGTGGATATCCATTCTTTATCCATCTGCACTAAATTATAAATAATTTTAACACTTTCATATTGAATAGTTCTTGACGGATCTGAAATATTAAATTAGATCAATATTAATAACAATAATAATGATAATAATAGAATAATAAAATAAGAAATAAAAAAAATATATATAAATAAATAAATAAATATATAGATATATAATACATATATATCAAAATGTATATTTAAATATACAAAAAAAAAAAAAAAGCCAATGAGTATTAAATAAAATAAAAGAATTGTTGTTGTATAGTTATTTATTACTACCGGTTTCGACAAAAAGTCATCATCAGGTAAATTAAAACAAATACAACAGCAGAAAAATATAATAAATGAAATTGATCGAGAAAAAAAAATACATAGAGAAAACAATGAATATTACAATAAAAAGACAAGGAGCTTAAAATAAAAAATTATATAATAATAAAATATTATATACTAAATAGCAGAGAAATTATGTATATGACGAAAAGACCTATGGCATGATATATGTAAAATAACATTTTATTTAAATATATATTAGACAATATTAATATCATGCCATAGGTCTTTTCGTCATATACATAATTTCTCTGCTATTTAGTATATAATATTTCATTATTATATAATTTTTTATTTTAAGCTCCTTGTCTTTTTATTGTAATATTCATTGTTTAAGAAATAATTTAAGAATGGTCTTTATCAGCTGCTTTGCCTCAATCAAGTTTGATGTTTTTTAAGAAAAATCTGTTAAGAATGATATCGGCAATAAATAATGTTCAGCTATTATTATTATCTAATAAAATTGAAATAATGATAGATAAACACTATTTTCAGTTATTAATTACAGTTTACAAATTAGAAATACAAATTAGAAGCGACCATATTCTATTTAAAACTGTGATTATTATTGATCTAAAACTACACAATAATGAAAACGGCAGAAAGAAAATTCTGAAAAACGATTTAGTTAAATTTTTTTTATAGATTTTATAAAATTTTTAATAACTTGTTTTTAGTCAACAATAGTATATAAATGATTAATATAATATAAAAATTATTATATAAAACAAAAAATTACCAATTCTTGCAGATGATAATAATGATTCAAGCCTCGTGGGATTCAATGTAATAAACTTTCTAAATGATTCAAATTTTTCATTGCGTATTATGGAATTAAAAAATGAAGTCCAAATTAAGTTCTAAAATAAAAACAAATTATTATAAAAATTCAATATTTATTTTCAAAAATTTAAACCTTAATATTTTGTTCTTTAAAAAATAGTGTTAAACATTCTTCAGGAAACTTTAATAAACATTCGGTCAATAGCGGATAAAATCGATTACATATCTCAGTACTTAAAATATTTTCATTCAAAATTATTTCGCAAATTTCTTGAATATGATTAAACTGTGTATCTACTGTGATAATACAAATTGTTTCTAGTACATTCTCCAAAATAGGTTCAAATTCATACATTTCTAGAAGAAAACAAATTTTAATTAAAACATTCTTTTCTTTTCATTAATGTATACTTTATTAAATTAACTAAACGTTTAAATATACAAATATAAACTTACTATTTTCGCATTTATGTAGATTATTCCATAAATATTTAAATGCATTCATTAATATGATACAAAATCTTTTGTCTGGATGAGATGGAAATAATTTTGATAAATACAAAACGTAACGTGTATTTAATAATGTCACTTTTTGGTGATCTTGAAATAAGTTGGAGTAATACAATAATAATTTGTCTACCTGAAAAAATAATTAATATTAGTAAAAATATGTACATTTTGTATTTATCGAACTGGATTACCATTCTCATTTCTAAAACTAAGCTTAAATCACAAGATTTCAGGCAATTATATACTTTTTCTCGAATTGTAATTTCAGGATTCCTTAACGCATCAAAAAGTATACGAAATACTTTAATCTTTTCTTGTTGAGTCAAAAAATCAACGCATTTTATTAAGACTTGTATAGCTGTCTGACGAAATTCGAATAACTGTTGAGTTGTTAATGATTTAAATATTTTTTTTTTTTTAATTTCTTTGTCTTTGTCTCTACATACAGTGCATAAAACATTAAAATAATATTGATGCTCTTTTATTGAAAAGTCTAAAAGTTTGAAAAATAAATAAATATCAATAAGTTTAATTTGTATTACATCAACACACCACAAAATGTAATAATTCAAACATAAAGTCTCACCTAATTTTTCTGCTGGAATGCAATGTAATGCACAGAATATGTGTCCTTTCATAATTCCCATTTGAGATTTATATGAGTAAGTATTGAACAAACGTTTTCCTGGAATAATTGATTTTATACGGTTATCGTGTGGTTTTAAGATATCTGAAATCGTTTTTTGTTCTTTTTTTGCCACAAAATCAATCATTTTTATAGCCTGCAATTAAATTTGAAATAAAACAAACCATTTGAAGACTGCAGATTATAAATTTAATATTGAAATATTTATATATATATATATACCTGGTCTCTTAACAAATCATTTGGACTCATAATACAATCAATGATATCCATCAAAATACTATTGTAAATAAAATCAAATAAAGGTTCTGTTGGTTTGATCCAGTAAATCCAGCTTAACATGTCATTTAAATTACTTTGAGCTATTTCTAGGGTACCAAATGTTAACTAAATATATATATAGTTATACATTTAAATTAGAAGACAAAAAAATTATTATTATAAAATAATAGAATATAGTTACATGTCCATTAAAATCTGAAAACACAAACAGCATAGCTCTAAATGCAATGAGGAAATTTTGAATTATCCAATTTAAAAATTGTTTTGCTATATTTTCATCTTTTATTAATTTTGAAAACAAAATTTTTAGTCCAAGGCAACCTCCACGTTTACAGATCCAACTTATGTCATAACAAAGGTCACAAAATTGTTTGTACATATAATTTATAAAAGGAAAATGTACTTTCTGTAATAAAATAATATTTTAAATAGTTTTAATATTTTTATCAGCATTAAATTAAAATCTGTAATAATAAAATATTTATATGTACGTAGTCTCCTAAAACCGCGTGTAATTCTTTCATAATCAATTCTGTAGCCATAACACCAATGTTAGAAATTGTTTCCTTTTCGTTTGATAAAATTATAACGACAGCATCAATTAGAACATAAGAATTCACATTTAATGAATATTTACATAAAAGATCACTCATGTGACTAATGGCAATGCGGACATTTAGAGTAGTAAATTTATTTAAATATTTAATAGCTTCTTCATTCAAGCATTCATCATCACAGCATAGCATTAAGCCTAAAACATAAATATTATATTAATAAATACATAAAAATATCTAAAAGTAAAAACAAATTTTGTTTTTATAAACATTAAATTATTTATCACCAGTTAAAGCGCTTATATGCGTTTTGTCAGCAATGGTTTTCGTGTATTTTAATTTATTTTTCAAAAATACATCTTCAAATGTTTCCCAACTAAAAATTTAAAAAATAAATATACATATATTAAATATAGGTTAAAATTATCAAAACTATAGACATATTAAAAGGTTAGACTATTGCCATTAAATGTATATTTCAACGGTTTCAATTTTAAAATGTTAATATACTCGTAAAATTAACTTTTACAATTTTAACAATAGAAAATTATTGTTTTAAATATTTCTTAGAAAATAGAAAAATGTATGCAAGTCTGTATTACTGTTTAAAATTGTAGATCTATGCTAGGTACATGTTAAAAATTTTAATTATTTAAATCAAATAATCCAATTTACTTGATATTCGTCAGTGAATTTGTGATTAAATTAATATCACATTCCATTGATATAGCTAGAAATCCTTTTATGACATTCCAACTGTGAGCTCTGTTAAATTTATCACAATTTGATAATAACGTTTCGACTGCAGTATTTATACCCTATAAAATAAATTAATAAAAGAATAAATAAGATTATATGTAAAAATTACTATATTATGTTAAGAAAAAATATAATTGGCTATTATTTATCACAATAACCAAAAATGTAGAGGTAGTAGTCCTCGGTTTAGAGTACCTCTGAAACTAATTTTTATATCTCTATTAAGACTATGTTCCTCTCGCATTTTCACGCACCTGACATGGCAAAATCACACTCTCAAAACTACTAAAACGTAGGTCTTTATAGGTGAATATTTTGGGTGGAATTGACGCATTCCTTTTGTAAAATATTGTCTAAAAAAAGAAGTTAATATTTTTTTATAGCCATAACTTTTACATTAAGCTATTTTGTTTACAAATAAGATGTGTTAATCCCACGAAAATCTTTTTATCTTAAAATTTGGCAATAGATGTTTCAACTAAATAAAAATAAAATTTTTTTAAATTTCAATTAATATAAGACTTAAATTTTTTTTATTTGTTGAATTATTCTGATTATTTTGTTTTTTATTTTTGGTATTGATTGGTTTTTTATGTATCTCACTTGGTACACAGACATTACCGTCATCAACGTTATTGTTTACTTTTCAGTCTATCGCACAGTGCAGTCAAACATTACAGACACTAGTTGCATAGAAACGAGAAGGATGCAAGTGATTTCCACTTCCTCTCCCTCCTCCTAAACCATCAAAATAATTGTTTTTGCTATTTCAAATGTTGAAATTGTATTTCGTACATTGTGAAAGTAATAAAAAATTGCAATGCATATTTATAACAATGTTACTATACATTTTAATTATATTTTGAATTTCAGAATCTTGAGCATTACACTGCTATATAATATATATATATATAATTTCTAGTTATAAAACAAACATATGCTTGACTCACTGGTGCAATATCTATTTCTAATAATTCATCTTTGTAGTTTTCGAACGATAAATATATTTTAGGTTCTTCAGAAATACTATGACATTCTTCTTGAGCAGTAAGTTGATAAGGTTCAATGATTGAACTTCGATTCAGACCTCCAAATTGTCCAAGTAAACTTAAATAAATACATATAATATTCTCGTTAATATTAGTAATTATTTTATTTAATTAATTTCATAATTATTAAAATTACTTCAGAGCTGATTGGGAAACTGATTCTAATGGACTATTTAAACAATGGCACAATCCATTAATGATTTTATTTCGAATAGTATGTATAGGATCACTAAAGAAATTATCTGGCAAGATATCCAAGCACTTACCCAATATACAAAGACCCTAAAACAATTAGATATGCATAAAATATAAACATTTCAATCATAATCAACATCCAATTAAATGATACACAACATATAATACATGTTTATATTCATTAAATATATTTAGATATTAACATACTTGAGTATTTAATTCAAACATGTGTAATGCATATGCAATTACAGACATTACATTCATAATTTGAGAATGAAGAACCACATTAAATAAACATTCAGATAGGCACAGCGCTGCAAGCGCTGGTTTTGTTAAAACCGAATTATCTGGTAAACTTTGATAATATAAAAATAAATCTGTAATAAATTGATTATTTCATAATAATTAATAACACTTAGAATGAAATTAGACAAAAATAATGATGAGTAATTAATTAAATAATTACACATTTAAAGTTTATATGCTAAAGAAAAAGTAAAAAAAAAAATCATTAATATAATTACCACAAAACAAACTTCTAAGTACAGAATTCATATTTCTTCCAAATACATATTTTTTTGATTCCATTATAATAAGTATTTTTTTTAGTACATCAAGATAAAACATAGGATATTTTGTGTTCTGTAAATTATTCATTAACCTAAAACAGGATTATTATATTATAATAATTATGACCTTTAGATCATAAAATAATGCATCAATTTTCCAACAATTATTAAATTTAATATTTAATAAATAAATTACGTTTTAATAATTTTATAAATATATTCATTAGTCCTTTCATCATTTGTATTTAATTTGAGGTGTGACTGAAGCCTGTCCACCAAATCACATATACACTGTCTTTCGTTTTCATTTACTAAGTTATTTAATACAAATTCAAACATTAGGCAGCAAAAACATGAAACTAAGATTTCATCCTTTAATGCCATACCGAAAACTAATGTTTCTAGACTATTAGCATAAATCAGTTTAACTATAAAATCTCCAGTGATCAATGTTTTTAAGTGAATCGGATTGATACAGGAAAGCTGAAAAACAATATATTATTACTGTAAATTAATTTAACTTAATCTATTAAACTATTAATCAATTATCAATTATAATATTAAAATAGACAGTCAAGTAACAAATTATACACTAAATATTCAAAATATTATTTTTGTATAATGAATATCAAAAATAATAAATGATGAATTAATAAATAGAATAATATAATAAATTAATAAATAGAATATTAATAAACACTTTATTTATATTGTCCCTCAAAGACATATAAAAGTGATTCAATAATATTATTGTACATTTAATTAATAACTTTAACGAATAACCTTTTAAAAATATATTATACACTTTATTGTATTATAATACAATTCAATGTTTTAAACACAATGAAATTCGTTTTTAATTTATACAATGCTTGAATATATTTTAAAAATACAGATATATTATTTAGAAAAACTTTACTTACAGCATCAAGTATTTCCTTGACCATTTCTTTTTTTTCATTGGGACAATTACAAACTTTTAATGACAAAAAAGAATGTATTATAAAATGTATGAAAATTTTCTTGTAATAATGTTCAATTGAAAATTTGCCTCCTTCAAATTTAACCTAAAATTAATTATTTACTAATTAATGAATGAACATCATTTTTACTAATTTTATTCTTAATTCAAGTATAAAAATTATTCTCACAATAAATTGAAAAAGTGTTCTAATTGCTGGAATAATTATCTTTATAAGTCGTTTGCTATCTTCTATAGTATAAGGGACTATTTGCGACGAATGATAACCATATATAAACTCTTGTTTTCTTTTAGATTGATTTTCTAATAAATAAAATGATTAATATTATTTAAACAAACAAAAATAAAACACTATACAATTTTTTTTAAATGTTAGGTTATTAAATATAGTTATGTTGAACGAATTGTTATATTTTATATTATAAATATAAAATATAATTACATATAAATCAATTATAATACAGATAAACCATTTAAATGTAATACACAAATTCAAATGTAGTATTTAATTTATTCCATAATTATTAGTTTTTAAAGTAAGTAACACACACACACACACACACACACACACACCATACACACCACACACCAACATTCACATACACACACCACACTCACACTACACACACACAAAAGGTTTATATATATATACTTGAAATAGTTAATTTTTTTTTTTGTTACCTTCCAAAATAGATGATATGCTTTCTATTACATTTTCTGTAGAAATACTCGCCCTAAAATAATAAATAACGAATTAAATAATGGGTTCAATAATAAATATTTAATTTTAAAAATATATTACTTGTCCAATTGTGGCAGATAAAATTTTTGAAACTGCTTCAACTTTATGACAAATATTTTAAATACCCGGTAAAATAAGTCTATTATAGAATTTTTTTTAGTTTCAATTGCGTTTATGTTTGTTATTAACTGATTCTGCCGTTGAACTATATAACTCAATACGTTCATCACCATGTTACACAAATTTAGTTGTATTCTAAAAAAAAATAAAAACATTGTTTGATAATCTAAAGACATTTCAATTTATGTAATAATAATAATAATAATAATGCAAGTAATATATTCAAAATATATCGATATATACAATTATTAAATAAATTTACATGAAGTTTTACTACATAAATACAGTTGCATATTTTCAAAATAAATTCTCTTGCATATCTTGCTTACAAAAAATTCATCACTTTTTAAGATTTGTTTATAAACATAGATATTAAAAAAAAACTGCTTAAACTTTTTTCCAATTAAAATATATCCGTTTAATATTAAAATCCATTAAAATATAGAATAATTAAATTGTGGGAAATAAATTGGTTTAATAAATTAATCAATCTATAACTTACTCAGGTTGAAGTGTGGTATCTAATATATTAGAAAAATGTAAATGTATTACACGCACAAGAAAATTCAACGATAATTGACTGTGCAAATGTGTAATCAAATGGTCAATATATACATAAGCTTTAGGTCTTAATACATTTTTCAATGACCAACTTTTACCTGTGATTAATGTTTCATCTAAAAATTTATCCATAAATGGTAAAAATTCTATATAAACACAAACAGTTATCAAAATTAAAATACATAAATTGTTTAGTTATAATAAATTACAAATATCTGAACGTACCCGATTTATAATCGATAAGTATAATAGATTCAAAACCAGTAAGCAATTCTGTACGAAGACTACTAATATCCGATGATAAATTACAATTGAATAAACTAATTATTCTACCGGGTAATGTCGAACAATGCAAACGAATTTCGTCCTTATTGTCTTTTAAAAATATTGCAAAAAAAAGCAATAATCGTACTTGAGCATATTTTAAATCTAATATAAGATCTCTGTAATCTGGCCTAAATTCAAATTTAATACATAAAACAAACACGATTTAAAAAAAAAATATTAAAAAGTATAATTTTTTGTAATAATTAATATGGAACTTTTAAAGAAATTACTTATAAGGTATATCCAAATTGAAGAAACTCATAAGGATTGGAAAAAATTCTATAATTTCATTCTTAAAAGATTGATAGCCATAAAACAATAAATAATACAACTTCAATACATATGCCACTTCTTTTAAAACTTTAATAGATAATTTCCCCATTGGTATAAACATATACTAAAAAAAAAAATTAAAATTAAATATTTATGCACATATATTTTATACAATATAAATATAGAAACAAATACTTACATTAACCGAATTTTTTGTAATAGTAGTAGTTAAACGAATAGTAGAAATTATATTTTTTAAATCGGTTGGTTTTTGAAAAGTTAAAATTTTCTCTTGAGTACTAGAATTATTGTACATATCCATAATGAGTTTTAAAAATTTAATGATCTAAAAATAAGCAAAAAAATTGTTTAAATCAAATAAATATGTACACAATAATGTTATGAACATACCTCTGTATTTAAATTTCCATCGAATTTTGGTTTAAACGCAGTTAATAATTCTTTGAAAATCAATACGCAATATGATACACATTGTTCATTATCGTTTTCCATAACTTTTAAACATGTTCCCATAATATTTTGAACATGATTTTTAATTTTATCATTGGTACAGACTTTATGAATTATTTGAAGTATAAGTTTTCTTAATTTCTATGAAACATACAATACAAATATTAATTATAAACAGTTTATAATTAATATTTGTATTGTATTGTACTATTATGTTTAGTTATAACACGAAATATTATTTTTCAATTATTAGAAGTAATTTAAGAAAAATAATGTATTTGATAAATTTATTCAAACTAATAATATTTATAACACATAATGAAATCTCTCAATTTGTATTATTTTAAAATAAAAATTAACCATACAACAGTCATTCTGATATTAAGCATCATAATATATATATCATTAATAAATATTATCCTATAAACATTTTACTAAATCTATTTAAAAAAAAAAAAAAAGAAATATTGAGTATTTGCATTTAAAGTATAAATATAGTTTTTATGCATATTGTTTTAACTTTATCTTAAACTACTTACAACTGTTTTATTGGTTAGTACCTAATTACACAATATTTTATTGAAATAAATAATCTAAAAATGTTATTTTTTAATTAATACTCACAAATATATCATTGTCTGGACTAAAAGCTGGTTCAGTCATAGATAATAATTTAAGAAGAACAAAAATCATATTATCAAAATAATTCTGAGAGCGGCAGCATTCCTGAAAAACGTACAGACAAAATAAAATCTCTTATAATATTTTATTTATTACACTGTGAAAAAAAAAATTTTTTTAAATTACCTCGATTGCATCAGAAAGCTTTTGTACCAGCTGTAGTTTAACTTTTATGTTCACAGTAGAGTTTAAAATCAGTGACAAATCCACTGGACCTGCTGTTCTAGGATGTACTATTTTACGAATCGACTCCATATTTCTCAATAAAAAAAGAACTAAAAAAAAACAAAAAACAAAAATTCTAAAACAAAATTAAATTAAACATAAAATTTTTCTAAACTTCGTGTTTCATAAATCTGTTTAAAAATGCGGAATTTAATCATCACTATTTACAATATGAAGTTTGTTAAAATATGATGTACATATTATGATACTTACAAATTTTAATATGAATCTATCTGCCTATTAATATAAATAGTGCAATTAACTCAAAGGGATTGAAAAATGGCGTTCTTTTAATGAATTCTTAAAATTAAAATTTATCTCTTATTTTTTTTTTAAATAAATTACCATTCAATATGAAATTTAATACACATTTCACAACAAAAGCAACTTGATATTAACGCATTCGATGGCAGTTTTTTGTCAGTGATTATAAAATGTTATGGGAAACAAACAACACAGTTCTTACAAGCATATTAACACACGGTATAAAGAAAATTACTAATCTTAGAAAAAACACCATGGAGTGTGTTACGTATTTATCGTGAAACATAAAACAATTATTCACACACGCACACGTACATACATACGTACTTTCAAAAAGAGAGTTCTGATGTCTGTTTTCAGCTAAGTGTTTATTTTCTTTTTTATAATTTACGTTATATCAAACATTGTGAATGAAATATAGAAACAGTACAAATAAAATACATCCCGAACAATATAGTTTTGATTAATTTGGTAATACAAATAATAATTTTTAGTATTTAATAATAACAATAATATTTATTAATGTCTGATAATGTTCTCTAATAATGTTCATGGACATATATTGTAAGATATAACAATATTTTCTAGTGAATCATACAAAATGCACCCAATTTGATTAAATACACATATCTACATAATAGGTATAATAACTACACAATTCAGAGTAAAAAGAATCAACATTCGGCATTGAAAAAAATTAATTAATAAAACCGTACGAGTAATATAACATATCATTTTAGCTCTAAATGATGAAACACAGTTTACAAATTATTTCTTTAATATTCGCTATAACTTATTAATTGATCACAAAAGTAAGTTTTTATTTTGCCTTATTATAGTATATTGTAATCTAAGCAATAATGATCAAAAATAATAATAATAATAATGAAAACCGAAATAAATATTAAAATAATTATTCGATATGTAACTAAACGTTTATTTGTAACATTAACATAAATAATAAATGAGTATTATTAAAATTTATTTAATAAAAAGAAAAATGTAGGAATAATTGAATTGAAATAGGAATGATGTATAACACTGTTTACATATTGTATGCTTTTACTTAAAAACGTATCACTACCTACATGCTAAAAATCTCAAGAGAAATTACGTCGTCGTTGATAATATAAACCTTGTCATCAAATGATATGAAAATAATTTATTGTTCATTGTAAGTAATAAAGTAATTTCGATAATGAATTCATACCAGAGACATTTATTTACAATATTATAATAAATCGTAAAATTAATCTTTAAACAACGATTGTGAAAATTATCGTTTGATATTTTGCAATGGATTATTCTCTTGTGAGTTAAAAACACATTTAAAGTTTATTCATCCATTCTTTATTTTCATAAGATACTATACAAATGAGGTTTTCTTGTCCGATTGAAAATTAAATTAGAGTGGCCAGATTATAAATATAAAAATACGGGACAAATATATAAAGGATGAAGTTCTTTTATCATAAATAAAATGGGAACAATTCGCTCGTCAGACGTCAGTAGGGGTGGAAATACTTTGCTTATTGGAAAGGATACTCTTGATCAGTGGTGTAGATATAGTTGAGGGGTTCAAGGGATTTTTAAGAAACTTCAAAAAAATTAACTAAGAAAATTGAAAAATTACCTTTCTTAAGTACTAACTAGATAAAATTTGCTACCAGAAAACCGAGTATGACTGTAAAGATCAGAGAACTTCTTTTGGAAGCAAATTTGTTAATAGAAAAGAAAAAAAAATTTTTTTTAAATATAATAAGGGAAAGGGACGTATTATTGAAATACGCGACAATTTAGCATCGCAAGAGCATTTGTTGAGACAACGGGACAGACTTTTGAAATACAGCACATTCCCGTATAATACGGGACGTCTGGCCACCCTAAACTAAATGCAAGTATTTTAGACATTATCAACGATTACTATTGGACATTGTACGTTTTTATTAACACTTGTCAGCAGTAGCGCAACTAAGGGGGGGGTTCCCGGGTCCAGACCCCCCTTGAGTATTTCTAAAATGAAAAATTGGAAAGATAATATTAGTTATTGTCTAATTATATTTTATAGTAAACACTATTTATTTATTTTAGCAATATAATAGTTTAGTTTTGACAATGTATAATCCGAAGAAATAATAAATCGTTTAGCGACTTCAACGCGTTATTTGGACTTTATTTTATAAATTAATATATTTTAAATTTTATTATTTATTTACATTAACACAAAAAAAATTTAATTCATTATTAACATGATTAATTATGATAACATTTCTTGCATTATAATTTTGGACCCCCCCCCAGGGATTTTTTCTGGTTGCGCTACTGCTTGTCAGTAATACAATGTAAAACAATAACATTTGTTGTAATTTCACAAAGTTGTACCAGTTAACGCGATATACCAGGCGTGCTCAACTCGCAACCCGCGGAAGTGTTCCAACCGGACCGTGACCATTTTATAAAAATAAGAAATTTATATATAGGTGTAAACAAAAAATTATTATTTATAAACAATTTTATTTTATTAAGCTTTTAAGAATTACAAAATATCTTGAAATTTTTAATTTTAATATAAAAAAAATGTATTGTATTTTAGAATATTAATAGAAATAAATTAGTGTGAAATTTGGGCTTGTTTTTTTTTAACCAATCTTTCAATATTCGGAGTGAAATGTGTAACGTCAATTCTTAATAAAAAGTGTAAATGTTCATCAGTCAAACGAGATCTTTCTGAACATTTTACGTAATTCATGCATGAAAACGTTTGTTCGCAAATATAAGTAGAACCAAATAATGTAAATATACGCATTGATAATTCTTTTATTTTTGGAAAATCATCAAGAAGGGTCTTATAAAAATGTATTAAATCTGTGTTTTTATCTGTGATTTCTTTACATAAATCATTCAAATGATTTATATAAAGAAATGTATATATTTATAAATTTATGTATTTGTTTTTAAATCAATAAATTCAAGTTGAACAGTTTCTTGAACATAATTTTCATCAGACAGAAATGGATTTTCAATCATCTGAAATGAAATTGTATGTGATTTGAAATCTTGAAAATGGTTTTCAAATTCTATTGATATTGTTCTATTCTATTGTAATTGTTCCAACACACTCACAAAATGATTTGTAAGAACGTCAATAAGAGAGTTTTGTTTAATTTCTTGACACGTTTTAAAATGTAAAAAATTTATAGCGTGGAAATATTGAGTACTTTAAACATATACGATTAGTTATAAATTCGATAAGTGAACGAAGACAATATTATATCCAATAATAAAATGTACAATAGATATACAATTTTCTTGTATATCTATATAAAATGTATATTTTATCGAAACGAACAAAAAAAAAAAAACCGTGAAGTATATACGGCCCGCAGTATAAATATAAATTTCGAATGTGTCCCGCAAGTTGAAAAAGGTTGGGCACGCCTGCGATATACCTACAACTGGTACAGTGTACTCGAACAATAGACAATTATTGACTTATGGCGCGTTTTCACAAAAAAAAAAAAAAAAAAACACTTACGTGGCAAAGTCACCGGTGGTCTAGCGGGTACTATTCGACGATCAAACCATTGACCAAATTTGTTCGACTTGAACAGTCAGCGCAACGAATGGCAAAAACGGTCGGTGCAGACGACACTTTCCGCTTGTCAACGATCTTCGTACACCCATGGATATTTAGAAATAATTTTTATAAATTATTACTACCAGCGTTTCGAAACGTTTGTCGATTTCCTTTGACGTTATCGATCGCGGTCGACGACGACGAATAACGTCTCGACCGTACTTGATTGGAACGACGACAAACTGGTTAATTTAACTGTTCATTTACACGACGCGAAAAGTCGACAAACGACGGCATTCGCTACTCGAGGTAGGAACGACAGATTCCCAGCGGCAATATCGATATTTTAATAATTGTTGTTATTTGAACGGTTCGCGGAGATGATGATAACGCCGTGCGTCCATTATCACCGGATAATACCGAGTATTAACCACATTGTGGCACATAACATACACCAGTGACGACGAGTGAATTCACCGGCACGCCGCGCCACTATTGCGTTCGAAAACCACGGTTAGATAACTCGGTTCTTAGATAACACGCTCCGACAGACCGTCACAACTTCAGTGGTATGTGTTGTATACGCGGTTAACGTTTATGTTTGTAAATTGATGGTTTAGTATTATCACATAATTGCGCGGGTTTTTCGTTTTTTTTGAAAATCGTGGAATATCATTTTTCTTTATACATAGTATAAAGAAAAATCCCTTACTATAATATACTCGCCTCATTACTTTTAAAGTTTCACTTTTCCGCGCAATTGAATTTTCGTCTTCTGTCCGTTTGTTTTTTGTTATTAAAAAAAAAAATAAAAGTCTATTAATTTAATTATTCATTTCAATTGATGGTTTCCACACATTGAAGTCGTAATTTCGTACAAAATATATTTATAATTATATTTTAATAATACGTTAAATATTTACATTATATGCTTAGAAGTATTTACGCATTTGCCTACGTCAAAATAATCTGTATTTATAGTAATCACCTTTGGTCAAGTGTGTTCGGCTCATGTATAAAATATATAGTAATTATTTACTTTTAATATTCCAGCCTTTAGGAAAAATGTTCTGTCTACCATAAACAAATCGTTTCTTCAACATTTTATGAACATCTCAAAACACACGAAAAATGAAAAAATATTTCATATTCATTTATTTTTGTGTTTGAAAAAACATTTAAATTATTTATATATATATATATATATAATTTAAAATGTGATAGAATACACATAGTTGGGATAGAGGTGAGGGAAAGTGCGATATGTCATAAAATACATGTATTACATATGTGTGTAATACAATATGTGAATGAATTTAGAAAGTTAATAATCTTCACATTTATAATTTATAGATTTATTGTAATGTGTACTGATGGATATCTTGTTATTTTTATTAAATATGAGTAAAATAAAATGTATATATTTTTGAGTCTGCTACAATTAATATCAATTATTATTGGTGTAGAATATAAATATCAAATGCATTGAATTTAAACAGCAGTGAAGAATTGGATAATACATTGTCTACTGCTCAGACTGACATAGATACATCAAAATATACACAAAAGTATGTAAATATTTTATATGTAAATAAATTCCAAACTCTAGTAATAAAACTTATGTATAATTAAACAATGTACAAGATTGTGTATTAGGAAATTCAGAAAAATATATTGTTTTATAACATTAAAATATTTTAATATTTTTTATTTTTAAAGATAATAAAATAAAAAATTAAAAATTGAACAAAGTCTGAGACTCTATGTCTTATCAAAGCATACAAGAATAATATATTAATATTTGAATTAAACAATTAAACACAAAAAATAATAATAATTTGGCCTGGGTACAAGTTTCCAATGATTTACAGAAGTAAAGTTTAAAATATTTCTACTATATTTTTTGTATTGAAATTAAATTAATATTTTTTATTTGAGGCTACTATGTTATAGTATTAACCATATTTGTATATTTAATAATGGGTAATACATGAAATTAATTTCTATTGCTTTGTGTATATTACAGTATAATTATTATTAAATAGTAATTACATAGTATCAAATTTGAGCATTAAAACATTATAATATATATAAACAACTTTATTAATATAAATATAGTGGATTGTTCACTTTGTAAGTTGCCTTACAACACAGTATACCATGTTCAATATATTTGTACATAGCTTATAAGTAAAATCAAATATAGATTTATATAAACAGAGTAATATAAAGATAATAAAATAGTAAGTAAATTAGTATCAAAATCAAATGATATTTTTACAATATTAATGATTGTTAATTATGAATATAAATGGTAGTTTATATAATAGTATGTAATTAACATTTATTATACTGTATTTTTACAAAAACATATAGAATTTACAATTGAACAATGCCAAGAAAAATTGTTTAGTATTTGTTAACATGTTATAAAAAACAATTCTTTAATAAACTTGATGAATTATTTAGTAGAAAACTTAACATAAAACCAAAGTACTTGGCATAGTCTAGTTGCATTTATACTGGTTAGTAAATAGTATTTATGAAATATACACATACAATTTATATAAATATATTTAATATTTTACAGGCCTCAAAGAGAATGAGAATCAAATTATTGATGAAGAAATTAAGATTTCTGCTAAACGTTAAGGAAACTGTTCATAAAACTGATGTACAAAAGAGACATGAAAAAAGGATGGCCATAGGTCATGTCTGCTATTGCACATAAAACTTACAAAACATAATGGATAAGTTATTAGATAAAATTTGATTTAACAAATATTTCATTAATTAATTTGATTCTGCCACCTGTGCAGCAACGGTCTTCAGAATATATTCTTGTAGGATTCTCAGAATTATCCAAGTTCAGCATTTGTAATTGTTTACATAACTGCATTTTCTGGTCACAAATACTTCAGCATCATTTTTTTGGTGCCTTTATAGGGATATGAGTACCATATATAACACCAATGGCATTCGATATAACCGCCATATGAAAAAATAACTTCTTTTTTCTTGATAACTCTTCTCGGTGTGGCCAAACGATAATGTTTAAAATATTCATAATTATTAATTCAATAATTCTGAAAAAGGATACTGATAATAAAGATTTACTCATGTCAAATTTCTCATCAACTGATCTGGAAATGTATCATAAGAAAAAAAAAAATTAATCAGTATAAAAATATAAATCTAGTTAACCAAATATTTGGTTATAACTAGAATAAGATTTGTAAGACATGTACTTATATACATAATATTGAAATCAAATAATACAGATATATATTTATTTTTCACCTTAAGAACCTGGAGTGGTAACTAATCGAAGAACAGCGATTAATTGTTTCTGGATAGGAATCTCTGGTCTTCCTGTTTTATTTTTCCTATTAGATATCACCTTGATGTAACTGGTTTCGATGATAGGTGCGTTAAGGTATTATAAAATACTGTTCTGGATAGTCTAGAAATATAAATATTACAACAAAGTTAAATTTTAACATTTTACTAAAATTTATGGAGGTACATAATATATTATTAGCAATAATATCATATTTTAACTTTGGCGCCCAGTCATAACTAGCTGAGATCACCATTTAACCAAATCTTTCAATATTTTTTTAAACGACATTAGTCACAACTTGTTAATCCTGGGAAAATGTTGAAATACGATATGAAGTTTCGTTCAATTATCTTGGGCATTTATTGAGTTTCACACAGTTCATCTTTTATCCGAAACAAATTTAACTACATATATAGGTATATAATATAATACTATACTTTACCTGAAATGGCTTTGAAATATATTATCAGAATAATTAAAAACTATGTCCTCAATATAGTTTTTATTCCGATTGCACAGTTTTTCTCTAATATTTTACGCTCATTTACAAAATAATCATTGTATTAACTTTTTTGTTATACAAAAACTAAACACATTTATTTAATTAAAACAAATTTATTAGATTATACGCGGATAAAGTAAAACTCGGTTTGATATCGTTAAGACTTGCAATGCTCATTGGAACTCGTTTCCTTCTCACTATCATAATTTTTTGGTTACACACTTCGGTATTATTGTAAACCAATAATCGTCATCATAATTATTGAATAAATCACAGTCCAAAAGCATTTTTTAAACGATTGACTTGCAGCAATTATTCATACGAATACCATTTTATTTATACTGTATACGGTTACAATTTAAGCAAATCATATCAATACTATCATTATGATTATAATTTTTTCAATTATTGTGATAAGCCTGTTATATACCAAGAGTATGTGACAGGTTAATAACACGATGGTTAGTCGAATGGGCGGAGACAAATTCGTTTGCCATGAAATACCAAACAGCTCCGGGATAACCTTTTTGAACGCACTCTTGTCCGCGGACACGTTTTACTTGTTGGTTTTGTTACACGGGTAGAATAACGTTCCGACGTCAAAGTGAAAATAATTGTCAGTGAAAACGCAGGAAACTAGGAAAAACAAAAACAAAACGCCGAATAGACGACGCGCCGACGGTCGGCTTTTGTGTCGTTCGCGTTTACGGCGGAGAAGACATTTCGACGGTGTCGCGTCGTTTCCACACACACCTGTGTGCATCCACTGTGCCCAGGCACGTTTCGTGCGCTTTGTTCGTGTACATCGTTCATCGGACCATTGCCGTTACGTGAGTATTACGTATGACATTGTTACGCCGTTGTGTTTGCTGCACGTTTTAGCGTCCGTCGTTACCATGATATAATATAGGCTTGCCGTTCGTCCCGGTTTGACCGGGACAGTCCCGGTTTTAACAGCGTGTCCCGGCCGGTCATTAATTTTGTCCCGGTTAATGGAAGCCGAGCGAAAATAATTTTAATTATTTCAAAACGAAACGTGGAATAATATTGTACGTAACATCATTATAATATGATTATCATATTATGTTATCTAAATTTTGTCGATACGGTTTCAGGTTTATTTGTCATTCTATCTTTATATCAGCCATTATAGGTATATAAAATATAATTTTATAAATGCAATTATTGTCAGTGTCTTGTCCGTGATTGTGAGTGTACGTGTTTGTGCGTTGAAATTTATTTACAAATATGCCTGAAAGATCGTGTACTTTTAATGATGAATTACAAAATGAATATCCGTTTTTAAAAAAAAGTACGTCGTCAAGATAACCGAGTAAAATGTTCTTCTTGTGGTTCAGCATTTTCAGTAGCTCACGGAGGGCGAGCTGACATAAGAGATCACTTAAAATCAAGTAGACTAAAAAAAAAAAAAAAAAAGGGGTTTTTAATAAATATGATGTCCCGGTTTGGTGATTTTAAAATCTGGTAACCCTAATGATGTATAATGTCGTATCGAGTGTGTGTGGTCGGTGCCGCAGGGGCGGATTGGCGTATTGGGAAACCGGGAACCCTCCCGATGCGGCCGGCCTTTGTGTGGGCCGCTTTATTTATAATTATTTAAAAATCTGTTGTAAAAAATCGTGATTGTAATTTGTGACACGGGCTGTGGGCCATTTTGATTTATATTTCCCGGGCCCAGAAATAACGCCTATCCGTCCCTGGTCGGTCGTGTGTGTGTGTGTGTGTGACGCAGGTGCGCGTGGGGGTGTGGTGCGGGGGCGCGTGGCACGGGTGCGTGACGCGGGTGCGCATGTGCATGTGTGAGTGTGCGTGTGTGTGTGTGTGTTATGGCTGCACACCCGTGCGACCATAGTGACTGTGACCGACAGTCACTAACCGACCGTATACACTTGTTCGGTTCATCGTTGTTACACTCGACCAGTGGTGTAGTCAGAGCCGTATTTTGGGGAGAGGGGGGCAATCTACCCGGGCGGCTGAATTTTAATGTTTTTTAGGAGGCGGTCGCCAGGCGCTGACTACACTAGATTTTGGGGAGGGTGGAGGGCGTACTATTGTAGAAGGTTTTATTAAAATAAATAATAAGGGCGCAAAAAGTGTAAATATGGTCTTGGGTATAGTTGTAAATAATCTTTTGGGCATACGCCTCAATTTTGCAATATATATAGTAAGTAGGTACAAGGGTGCCCACGAGGGGGGGGAGAGAGGGACGTTCCCCGATATTTTAGTTAATATTAATTTTTTTATCATTTGTAAAAAAGATAAATAGTATTTGTCACATTATATTCCGTGCTATAAAAGTTACACAATCAATTTACATTTAATATAAAATGATGTTTTTTGACTTTAATCGTATGTAGGTAGGTAATAAGTACTAAATTATTTAACGGTAGTTTTTTACTTTTTACATTGCCTCCCTCCTTGGTTTATATTTCTGTGCTCGTCCTGGCTCGCCTATATTATAAATATTTTAAAATATAAGCACAAACTAGATTTACGACATAATGAGATAAACGTTGGCTGTAATAATATTTACGAATAGGTAAACAGTAAAATATACTAAACATAATCATTGCATAAAAATACGTAGTATATTTTATAAATGCAATATTTGTTATATACATTTGGGTGGTTCTTGGTTATAAATGAAGAAAAAAAATTATAATACTTTTAATCCCGCACCTTCCCCTATTTTGTTCATTATCATAAGAGAGTAATTTAGAGTAAATTTGATCATGATATCTAACCCCCTTCACGTGTTGCAAAAGGGTTGAAAAATAGCCAAAGAGGGTAGTTTTATAGTTTTTTTGCACTTAAAATTAAAACTAAAGCACTTAGATAAAAAATGTATAGAATTTTAAATATAAAACGTAATAATCTTAATAAAAAATGTACGTATAAAACTTCTTGTAAGTCTATTATTTTCTGAGAAACACAAAATATTTCATTTATTTGGCTAAATTTGATTGAACATTTAAGTGTATTTGTTTATCTATAAAAGTTTTATTTCCGTCAGTATCCACTTTTTCGTGTGCATTCGTTTTTAACATTTTTGCTATTTTAGTTTTTGTTTCACAAGAATTATGTTTATCAAAAAATTCTAGTGCAATATTTTCGGATGTTAAATACCATAAATGATTTACAAATTTTTTAAATAGCGGTTTTTGATAATTTTTCATCATCATTTTTGTATTCGTATAAGCTTTTTAAGAATTCTAAATCTTGATTTGGTGAAAAAGCAGCAACAGGTGCATTAAACCAAGCTTTAACGTACAAATTATTTATGAAGATACATATACTTGAAATTGAATTATATTCTTTTTTAGTTAATTTAAATTCTTCGCAAAAAATGAAAATTTTCAAGCTTAAAGGGTTTTTAACATCTATCGAGCATAGTGTATTGCTCCTGGTGTTCAAAATGGTATACTCTGAGGAGGCACACCATTCAACAAATTTACAGTTAATTCTAATAGTTCACTATAGTCTTTTCTATAATGTGGTAATTTCAATTGATCTGAACAAAATTGCAAGATATTATTCATAGAATAATATCCTTTTATAATAATATACCTTTTCTAAAATAAACGTATCTTTAATTCCTGATATGTATTTACTAATGCTAATTGTTGGCCATAATATTTTAAAACGTTGAAATAAAGGTACATTTGGACCAGATGTTCGTGTTAAACGTTGGTACTTTAAATAATAAAATTATTTATCAAGTAATTGTACATTAAGATAAAATTTAATAATATTTATTGTCATGTATTAAGTATTGGTAATTTTATTTTCAAAAATAAACCAGATAATTGAGTAAAAAATTCGTTATATTGTTATACTTATAGTGTCTGACTTTTACAATTTTACCAAATATTTTTACCGTTGTAATGTGTTTTTAGCATAATATAACATACATTTGACTGTAAATATAAGATTGTTAATCCTATGGAATTTTCACTCATAACTTTTTTATTGGGAAATTTAATTTAATTTTTATATGAAACATTTTATCATATCTCTATCCATTTATAAAATATAATTAAATAACCGTAAATAATCAATTTAGCCAAATAAATGAAATATTTTGTGTTTCTCAGAAAATAATAGACTTACAAGAAATTGTATACGTACATTTTTTATTAAGATTATTACGTTTTATAAATTAAAAATTCTATACATTTTTTATCTAAGTGCTTTAGTTTTAATTTTAAGTGCAAGAAAACTATAAAACTACCCCCTCTTTGGCTATTTTTCAACCCTTTTGGGGCACGTGAAAGGGGTGAGTGATCATGATAAAATTTACCCTAAATTACTCTCTTATGATAATGAACAAAATGGGGGGGGGAGGTGCGAGATCAAAAATTCAATAGTTCAAAAATAACGACCACCCTAATATACAACACAGGTATTCATTTAAACCCGGGTGAAGTTATGTCATTTGGAATGTTTCAACGTTATCTCTAAATTTGAGCTATGTAGACTAATATGACTATATAGACACTGAATATTTTGTGCCATAGAGTTCTTCTTCAATGTAATTTTCGGTTAGTACGATTGTCAGTATTCAATATTATTTTATTTTTATTACACATTTCCTGTTTTGTAATTTATAATTTATCGTTGATAATGACAAACCAATCTAAAATTGTACGCATTATAAATTAGCATAATGTAGTATTATAGGTGTACACCTGCGTATTCGTTTTATTTTCTTTCCCATACGCATTTTAGAATTTCAGCGTTATGGGTATACGCCATATACCCTTCACTATACACCCCTCTGCACACGACCGTACACCACGCACCAACAGTTATAGGTACTATAATATTGTAGTTTATCGATTATCAATTAAACGTTATCCCAATAAAAAATGTAACGAACACTGTTCGTTCAGAGGTCTTGAGCTAGATTCAAGCATCTATTTTTTTTTTTTTTTTTTAGTTTTTAGTTTTATGTTCGAACAGTGTAGTTAACGATTGCTAGTTGTATGCATATCATTAGTTAAAAATAAAAAAAATCTTCACAAATGAGTGAAAATTCTGATGTTGATATGAAATTTCGTACTTAAAACGACCAGTCTGTGTGTTCTTATTGTCTCTGCAAACTTTCGTTTTGCACAAAGGATATGTTAACTTTAAGTTTTCGTGTACGATAAGGCCTTTCGATGTTTATATACTAATTCCAACTGTTTTATGTTTCCAAAATATGAATTGTACAATAATAATAATAATAATAAAATATTCAATATATATTCTTTCATTCAGGTGCAAGTCCAATTACAGTCGAATTAGTACGCAATTTTATTTTTTTATTAAGCATTTTTCGAACGTGAAAACAATTTCAGGCCTGTACGTTTGCGTATTTAATCATACCTCATAATTGCCGTGTTAACGTGTGCTGTATATTATTTATTTTTGAATGCAGTGTACAATTTACCGATATGTCAGTAGCAAGTGATTCTTAATAGAAACACAATAATATTATTTTTAATAATTCCATTTTTTTTCTAGTGCATTTAATAATTACAAATGTGTATATTATGATATGTACAGAGTTTATTTTAAGAACTTTTTTCGCCTAAGTATGTTTTTCACGAATGCCCATCATTTTAAGTACATGTTTCAAATTAACACTGAAAAAATGAAAAAACATTGCTATAACTAACCACATATTTGTAAATAATTAATCAATTTAAAAAAAAAAAAAAATATATATATATATATATATATATACAATATTATTTTATTATTAAGTAAACAATTATTTCTAGAAATATTATTTATAATTTTAATTTTAAATATTTAATAATATTAAATTTTTTATTTTCCATTTGTTTGTAATTGTACTTATACAGTTTCTACCCATTAACTAGTAAAATTATTTTAATTATCGTTAAGTGTTTCTATTAATAATGTAATAAAACTTTGATTGACACACAGTAAAGCCATGCAACGGTTTTAAGACAAGCTATTTATATGGACAAATAATAATTTATATTACTGAGTTAACTTTTAGATTTAGATTATTTCTTTTGTATTTATTAATCATGTTTAAGTTACAAACGATTAGTGTAAAGTGTATTTCTTATAAAAAAAAAATGCTTATCACAAAATGACGGTAAAACATAGTGTGGGTATTATTACATTTACTTATGAATTAAATTACATATTGTAATACGTAGACCATAATATGTTTATATTAACATTTAAATGAATATACAATCATTATTTTATAAGTAGGTAGTAGGTATACAAATACAGGTATTATTGAAAAATGGTATTGAAACATATTTTATTATTATTATTATTATTATTATTATTATTATTATTATTATTATTATTATAATTATTATTACTATTATTATTATTATTATTATTATTATTATTATTATTATTATTATTATAATTATTATTATTACTATTACTATTATTATTATTAATTCAGTAATAATTCATTTATTTAAAACATATTTCAGTACATGAATAAACTGATAGTTGTAAATACTACATATAATAGAATTTTCGAATGGTTAACATGTAACTAAAACTTATAAACACTGAGAGGACCAACAATTTCTATTATAATTATATTCCTACCTATACAATTTTATATCTATTGAGACTAAACATGACTTTCGTGATTACTGTTGAGAATTTGACCTCGTTATTTACCAATAATATTTAAAATAAATAATAAATAATTTCAGAAGTATAATTAACATAGTAATTGATTATTAATAAATTTTACATTATAAACAAGTAAAACTAATTCAGTTGTATTACATTGTATTTCGTTTATAATGTATTATACAATTCATTATTACTTACTAAATTTTTTGATAAATTCAAATTACATTACTTATAGTTTTTATTTGTTTCACATATCTTTTTTATTCTTATATGTATTTAAATTGGTTTTTTTAAATTTATATTATTGATTAAAATTAATTTACCTTAAATTTATTTTGTCAGCAATTATTATATTGTTAAAAAAGAATAACGTGTAACTTTTTGTTATATTTCAGGTAACTTCATGATGAATGAAAAAAATACTTCAATAGAAGTGAATGAAAGCAAAAATTCTAATGAATATGAGAAAAATGTCAAAATTGTTTCTGAGTGGTTGGAAAAATTTGATTCCAATACTTTGGATGAACTTGATTTTCGTAACTACTGGAAAATTTGGGTGCCATGTATTTTTAAACCAGTAATCCAAGGTAATGTTGTTAAATGGCCATTTAATGAACAGAACGCAGAAAAACTTTTATTCAATACACTTGAAGAGTTCATATGTAACAGGAATAGCATTGAAGTGTTACATAGTTTAACACAACAGGATTACCCTCCTTCAGTATGTGGCAAATTATTCAAATCTGAGGAACTAACATACAATTGTCGAGAATGTGGAATAGACGGTACACGTGTATTATGTGCTAATTGTTTTAAACAATCTCCACATAAAAATCATAAATATAAAATGGTTACATCTTGTGAAGGTGGATGTTGTGATTGTGGTAACGTAGAAGCTTGGAAACGGGATGCTTACTGTGAAACTCATAAGCTTGGTTTAGAGAAAAACCATGTAAACCTAAGTTTGTTGACTATTGATATGGAAAAACGTGCTCATTTAGTTTTTCAATATGTTCTTCGTTATGTCTACGCATTGCTCACTTTAAAAAATCTTCCTTTACCAGTGAAATTTGATTCTCATGAGATGTTCGATGAATTTCATGGCACATATGAAAATCTGGAAGACAGTTTTTGTACGGTCCTTTATAACGATGAGTCGCACACATTTAATGAAGTTATAGCATCACTTACTAACTTAATTAAATGTTCACAGCAAGAAGCTATTAATTATGTATTAAACATTGATCAAGAAGGTAGAGCAGTTGTGAAATATGCTAGTTTTGTTCAGTGTAAAGATCTAAAAGAAGAAATTGACAAAATGACGTCACTTGATGATAATATACCTATGAAAACAGTTGTGGTCCATTCTCACGTTATTGCTCATCAAATTTATGCACTTAGGTTGTTAACATGGATGCAGAAGTTATTAGGATATTCAGAACGTTTAAGAGCGGTGTTTTCTAATGTTGTACTTGATTGTTCACCAGAAAGATGTTGCATTCTAGAAAGTATATTACAGAAAGATACTGAACTATGGAAATCATCACAACAACAATGGCACAAACTTTTCATAGCTGGTATGTTTATTGAATATGTGAATAAAAAGGAATTCGCCAAAGTATTTATAAAAAATTATGATACGATTAAGAAGAGTTTTATTAACAGTGATCATGATTATTCATGTTCAGTCGCTTCATGGGGTTTACAAATATTTACCGTTCCGACATTAGTCTTTTACTTAATGACTGATCACGATGTTCTGTATCAGCTTTTAAATGCTTTTTTGTCGGAGTGTTCACATAGCGTAAACAAACAAGGCAAATTGGAATTTGAACAAAAAACTTCATCATTTAATACATCATTCACAAGAGCACAACAAAATGTTCTTGAAGATATCTGTAATCTATTGGGTTGTGTACCAAATACATGGAATTTCGAATTAAGAGAATCGTTTTATCGCGGATTTTCTATGGTCCTTAAATTACTTAATTATATAGAAAATATGAATACTGTTACAAGGCAATTAAGTGAAGATGTGGAGGAGAATGAACCAGAATGGGAGGCTGCTTCTAGTTTACATTTGACATTAAAACCAATAATAACCAAGCTACTGTTATGGTGCGGATCCGATAAAACGATTTTAACAAATGTGTACAAAATGACTTTGAGAAAAATTTGGAATAATTCAATTTTGGATCCTCAACGACCTCCTGTAATGAAAGAATTACTCAATTATAAAGTTTCCTGTATTGATTATAACGTATCGATCGAACCTGTGTCTTTATATCTTCCACTGACCAGATTTTTAGCAGGGCTACATTTATATCTAGGCCGTTACGGCATAAGTTTTGATTGTATTTTAGAAGAGCCTCCTGAACAATTAATTGAGCCAGTTCTTCGAGCTAAAGTTTTAATATCACAAATACGTGCGAATATGTGGGTAAATATTGATTATTCGTTGTCAAATCAATTACATTTGTATCATAAAACCATGTGCCGCATGGAGATGTTAGATAAAGATATTGTTATGCTTCAAATAGGCGCGTCTTTAATCAAAAGTAATGAATTTTTATTGCACGTGTTAAATAAATTTAATTTATTAGAATGGGCACATCCAAATTTTGAACTTAACATATCCAACGAATCAGAAGACGAGTCTATTCGTCAGACAAAAGGTTTAGCTGAAGAATTTTTGACTCTTCTTATTACTATAGTTGGTGAAAGATACACCCTTGGTGTTGGGAAAGTAACATTTAGGGATTGTATAAAGAAGGAAGTAATACAGCAATTATGTATAAAACCCATGACTCATTCGAAATTAAAAAGGTCTCTTTTGAATACTGTCGAAGATGAAGAACATTTAGAAAAAGTAATAAATGAAGTTGCCGTTCTTCAGAGATCTACAAAAAAATGTGTTTATGAATTAAAACCAGCATATTATGAAGATTACAATGTTTTTTTTTATCATTATTCAAGTGAACAACTGTCTAAATCGGAAGAGAAACAAAGGAACCGAAGAAAAGCGGCTGGTGAACTATATTGTTGTCCTCCTCCTAGTCTGCCGTTGTTCAATGATGATTTTGCAAAAATTTCCAATTTGATGCAATGCGATTTAATGTTACACATTATGAAGTTAGTATTAAAGAGAACTGCAAATCCGAAAAGTAAAAGTTTTTCAGAAAATCAGCTTCATAAAATTCTTCATCTCATTGGATATGCACTTCACGAAGAAGAGAAACAAAAAAGTCCTTTGTTTATATTTACGGAACGTTCTAAAATTTATTTGATAGAAACTACATTAAATGATCTTTTACGCTGTCCTAGTGTTGAAGTTCATAAAGACTTGATTATATGGACGCTAAATAAGTTCAGACAAGTAGCTTCACCAAAAAGAACATGGGAGAGAACAGTAGAGACAATAATTGGAACAACCGATGATGAAAGTGAAGGCGCTGAATTGGAAAAACAGAAAAAAGCTAAACTGGCATCTGAACGAAAAGCTACTGTGATGGCCCAGATGGCTCAACTACAAAACAATTTTATAAAAGATAATGCTACACTATTTGATAACACACCCACTTACTCAGAATCTCAAAACAATTCTATTAGTATGGATACTTTAGAAAATATTAGTGAACTTTCTGTGGCTTTGGGTCCGTGTCAAACTGCACTCGGTGTTTTCGATAATAGATATAAGTGTATAGTGTGCCAGGAAGAGCAGCTAGTGACCCATAACAGTCAAGCAATGGTTTTAGCTACATATGTACAAAAATCGTCTGTTCTTTGTCAAGCAATGAGAAGCCCAGAACATGTCAGCGACGTTCCTAACCCATATTATATACCAGCAAATTTTGGTCCCTCTCCTCATATTTCAACATGTGGACATGTTATGCACATTACCTGTTGGCAAAAAAATATTGACATACTTCTAGCCGAGGAAAATATAAGATTTCATCCGTTCAAACTTATGAGTTTTGATATTCATAAAAACGAATACTTATGTCCGCTTTGTGAAGGACTTTGTAATACTGTTATGCCGTTGCTACCATCAATTTCTAGCTTTACAGAGCCAGATAATGTGAAAACATTTGAAAATGTAACATTTGTAAATTGGTTAAAAGGATTAAACATGGCGTTGAAACAAAGTAAGATGACGAAGCCCACAACTTCAGAAAAACTGTCAATTTTAGAACCGACCAGTGCTCAACGATCGACAAGCCCAGAAGCTGTGCGACAACAAACTCCGACTAGAATTAACCCTTTAATACTTCCAGAGCAGGAGCTTAATCAAACGAATGTTAATAGCATTGGTCAGGTTATGCTCATATGTAATAAGGAGGGAAGTCAACAAGGGGGTGCAGAGGACGAAGAAGATGTTTTGCCACCTTCTAACCAATTTTCTATAGGAACTAATGATTTTATTATGCAGATATTAATGTTTGACAATTCATCGCCAAAGGCTGTGCCTAAAGTATCTGTTTATAAAAATAATGAACTCTCAACTAGTTTAGTTGATACAATATTGAAATTTGTTCATACTACTTATTCAAAAGCTACGGGTTTCAAGAATCCACATCCAGATAATAACCAAATCCCATTGATGACATGGAAAGCATGTGCTTATACGATACATTCGAACGAAGTGACTTTACGTTATAAAAACAAATCGTTATTTGGTGGATTCTCTTGTGGACAAAAAGACAGTCTGGAGGCGATAGTCCGTGTTTCAGGTATTCTGAGTTCGGCATGGGAAAAAGAACATCAAATTAATTTACACGCCCTTCGACTTTTATCTTTAGCAATTGACAATGGTGGAAATAACTCTATTGGGATACTTGATTGGGATGCTTTTGGAATGCTCGTTTCGTTGACAATGACTCTACCAAGTTTGTACTATGCCGAAGTGCCTGGGCCTGCACCTAAAGGAACTATGTTAGACTTCCACACGCTTATTTTAATGTTCATTGCGAATATCGTACAAATTATATTAACTATTGACATTGAAGAAGATACTGAAGAAATGTTAGAAATGGATTCGGAAGCGACAAAAGACACTCGCTGTTTAATGGATTTGATTTATAAACTTCGTGGGATTAGTATTAAGAATACGAAAGCCGTTTGGAGTTCAATAGAAAGCTGTTCCATACCATTTCTACGGTGTTGTTCCCTGTTCTACCATTTCCTAACAGGTGTTCCAGCGTCTAGTGTTTTGACTGAAGTTAATGGAGATACATACCACAATATGTGTTGTTATTTGGGATTACCTACTACATGCGAAGAATTATTAAACAAACCATATGTTGAGGTATTGATAAATAAATGGGCCGAAAATGAGAAATTAATCAAAATTAAACGAGGTGAAAAGATACCATTTAAAGGCTGGACGCATATTAATGAATTGGTGCAGCTTCCAGATGATTACAGTGAATTAATCAACACTATGTCGGTGTTCACTTGTTCGAATAGCGATCGAACATGTTCAGTGTATCCGATCATGTGTTTGGTGTGCGGAACAACGTTCTGTTCTGAAAGTTATTGTTGTCAGACCGAAATCAAAGGCGTTAAAGTAAGTGCAATAACTAATCAAAGGGGGAGTGAGGGTGGTTTTTTAAGTTTTTATCTATAGCTCTATTTATATTGGTGTCTTATTCTATTGAGGAGCTAAATTTCGAAGATAAAGTAAAAAAATTCCTTCATAGTTAGTTATTCAATGTATTTTATTTTTGAAATTAGCATTTTTATTTCAATCATAATAAAAATAATTGTCAAAAACATTGATTGTGTTAGGTCTTTTTTTTTTATATATTATATGTATTGTAAATTACGTGATTATTTTCTTTACAGATAGGAGTATGTTCTAGTCACGCGTACGCGTGCGGTAGTGGTATTGGAATTTTCTTGCGCGTACGTGAATGCGAAATAATATTGTTGGCCGCCCAGGACAGAGGGTGCCCTATTCCGTCGCCATACATGGACGAGTACGGCGAGACAGATGAGGGCATTAGACGCGGCAATCCGCTGTATCTGTGCAAAGATACGTATCGCAAATTGCAAACACTTTGGCTGGAACACGGACTGCACGCAGAAATAACGAGATTTTTGCAATATGTTATGTAAAAGAATAACTTTTTTCCACCATTGTCCTACTACCGGCTTCATTCCACTGTCAACTAATATTTTGTAACACTTTATAATGATACGTGTTCTAGTTATAATTTTATTACAAACAAAAAACATATTGATATTGTCTGTGTATAAATTCGGATTTTTCAGAAATCACTATTTTATTTACTAGTGATGACTGTGTATGTATACAGTATATAATGTATTATATACTTACACTGTAAGTCACGAGTATCTTCAGTTTGAAATAGTACATATATGTATATATATATATATATATATATATATAAAATAAAAATATGATATTTATCTGATTTATTTTAGGCTAAACGATTGATATAATAATTATAATAATAAAATAATATACATAATTCAATTATTTTTAAGATAATTCAGTATGCTTATAGATTAATAATGTAATCGGTAATTAGGATATATTGTTAAGGTTTGATATATGAAACAAAAAAAAAAAATTAAATAAATAACAAAAACCAATATAGTTTTTTTTATTAATTCTTATTACTAACTTTTTATTTTATATATAAAAAAAAAATTGAATAATATTATTATTTTAACCAATCATTTTATCATTGTACAAAAAAATCTCCCAATTAAAATTATAGTTAATAAAAATATTAATAAAAACAATTTTACTTGACAAAAATTACTGTGCTTTTGCATAATTCTTCAAATTTAACAATTTATCGAAATATTATATTCTGTTTGGTTCTTTTTCAACTATTATTATTTTTAATGTGTAATAACAAAATATTTCTATAAAATACAATATCGATGAATTTGATTTAAATTATTTATATATAATTTTTTCTGTATTAATTAATATTGAGTTAGATTGGAAAAAAATGACAGCATATGTGTGTAATTCTATATATATGGTTTATTTTTTCTATCGGTTTATTGTATTTAATTAAAATAATTGTTATAACACTAAAATATTTTAATAGATTATAATATACATTTTGTGAAATCCTATTTTTCATTTTGTAAATCTATTGATTTTTAAACTGCTAATGTATAAGACGTTTACTACATATATTTACAATATACGAGTGATACCTGTACGTTACATTATTAACAATTTGAAATATTTTTAAACCATTATATTTGATTAAATAAATTACAAAAATTAAATGTTATTTTATTATTTTTAAACTGAAAAATGAATCAAAATACAATTGTTTTGATTTTAATAAAACGTGGAAATAATAGATATACATGTGTACTTAACAAAAATGTACAACTTATAAAACTGTATGTTTATATGTTTTAAATATCAATTGAATTTTAGAAGATGATATATTTATTTAAAATTTAACTAAACAAGCTATTACTACTTATTTATTTAAAGATACCTATATATATATATATATATATTGGAAAATACAAATTTACATTTTTATACGTTTGGTTTAATTTAATTTTGTTATAAAAATTTAAAAAAATGGACTTTTCTGGTTGTTGCAGTGAGCCCTGCAATTGTGAAATATCTCTGAACACTGTAAAAATTAAATTAAAAATAAGTTTAATTGGAATAAACTTCTTTTTAAAAAATAAACGAGTAACTGGAACATCTGAAACGAATTCTTTTTTAATAAAGAAAAAAATAATTCCCTTTTTCTTGGCACTTATTTTTTTTATGTTTTTTTTAATATTATGGAAAATATACTATAAAGGCTAAAGGCAGTCCATAGTGATTTGTGAAGATCTACAAAACATTTAACAAAACGTGAACTTCAAATTAAAATCATTATTTTCTAATAATGAAAATAATAATTAAATAGTTTATGGTAGACGACATTCGCCACAACAATTTGTTTCATTTAAAAATTACATTCCAATCAAAAACCGATTTTTTTTTATAGTTTAAACAATCAATAAAATGTAAAAAAAGCACAGGTTTTGTAATACGCTATAAAAAAAAAAAATTTGGCTTTTTTGTTTGATCTTATATTTTTGTAGTATTTAAACTATCAAGAACTCTTCTTTTACTGAGCAATTTATTTCAATATAGGTTTTTATTTTTTAAAAAAGATATAACTTTTCACATTGTTTAAAATACACAATTTAATATTGGTATATATTTAAAAAAAAATAACACAGCATAAATTATTATAAAAAAAAAATTACACATAACTAATACAATTTTCAAAAATAAATTTAATTAATAGACATTTTTATTTTAATATTAAAACGTTAATTAATATAATGTAACTGACTAACATTAATAATCTGCTACAACTGGATTTATCATCTTTCCAATATTTGATATTTCACTTTCTATCATGTCTCCTACCTGAAAATACATATAAAGGCCAAATTTAATTTTTGAATGAAAATAGTTAATATGATAGTAATCACTAATCAATTAATAATTATTCATACTTTTAAGAATTCTTTTGGTTCGCGGAATACACCAACTCCACTAGGGGTGCCAGTAAGAATAACGTCTCCCGGTAATAGTGTAATCAAACTGAAAATATTTTATTAATATTAATTATTTTTAAATGTTACAAAAGCAAAACACTTCAAAGACATATTCAATAATTGATGGCGTCCGATTAAGCACAAAAAAAAAAAAAAAAAAAAGAAGAATTACATATGTATTGTGCCTAATGTTGTTTATTTTATCATGTATCATCCCCTGGACCATGATAAGTTTCTGTGACTTGGGTATGCTTGATATCACATATCTATCATGGAGAAGTTGAAACACGTCTAAACTAGGTGCGGTTATGCATTACGCTATGTATAAGTTATATTGAACCAATATAGGCTATAGCTAAAAGAAAATGTGATGGGATTATTTTATGCAATGTAAACCTGTGCTCATCATTTGTACAATCATGCACTATTACTTATATCATATAAATATAAATATAATTGAAAAACAAAAAAAAAACTTGAAATGACTATAAAAATCTCATAAGGACAATATTATTTATCAATTTATTATAATTTACTTGAATACTTATTAAAATTTGGAAATAATTATTCTAAATAATTTAACCAATTTAAATTTGCAATATATATATTAAATTTATAATATTTTTAAGCGACTTTATTATTATTATTATTATTTAAACTAGTGACAATTAAAAAAAAAAGAATACATAAATAATACAATTAATAAAATAAGTAATAAAAAAATTAAATAAAAAAAAAGTATAAAAATATATGTGAAAGAAATAAAAGTAAATATATGTATAATCAATTGTATACTAATTTTATAATTAATCTTAATTTCACACACACACACACACACACACATATAAATTTAATACAATTTGAAATATATTATTATATTTTTGTATATTTTGTTTTAGAATATTAATTTGATATTCTACACAATCTGGTTGCAATCCCAATAATAGATGGTTTAACACTATTTACAAATAAATTACTCCTATGTACACTATTCCAAGTACAGAAAATAATAATAACAATATACAATATATTTTCTATTTAAAATTCATAAAATACCATTAAAGTTTTTTACTACTCACTTTGATAGGAATGAAACAAGTTTATCAACTCTATGAATGAGTTCATTAGTTGAACCATTTTGTTTCAAGTTGCCATTAATAGAACATTTTATTTGTAGTTGATGTGGGTCGGGAATTTCACTTTTGTGTACTAGAATGGACCCCAAAGGACAGAACGTATCCATACTTTTTGCTATGAAATTAATTTAGAAATTAATGTTTAGAAAGTATTAACATTATGTATCATATAAATACCAATCAACCATTGTCCATTATTTCTGGTTTTCTGCCAATCCCTGGCTGATATATCTTGAGCCACCGTATACCCAAAGACATATTCGTATGCGTCTTCAATATTAACGTTTCTACATTTTTTTCCTATTACTACAGCTAATTCAACTTCCCAATCAAGCGCCTAAAAAAATATTTTATGATTTTTAACTGATTAATTGTAATAATTATAATAATAATAGGCGTCAGTATTAATATTGCTCTCTAATTACAAGTATACCTTTGATTTTGACGAATGTTTTACAGCTTCATTTGGTCCGATAATTGTGCTCGGAAATTTTGAAAAAAAGAATGGTTCTACAGGATACGGTCTATTTTGTTCGTCACAATGGCCTTTATAGTTCAATCCTACACATATTACCTGTGAACATAAATACATAAAATAGTGATATTAATATTAAAATGTGTCTGTTGTCTTAATGATCATACTTTATCAGGTTTCGTGATACATGGTAAAAATTCAACTTGATCTGATTGGAATACTATCTTTTTTTCTTGAATTATCCTAAAGAAAAATAAATATAATAATAATAAAAAGCGTAAATTATAATTAATGTCTTATTTTGATCGAATACGAGTGTTTTTATACAAAACATAGTAAATAAAGGATTCTTGTAACAAGAGTTCCTACAATGGTTACAATATAACTTGTATATTATAATATGTCACTGTTTCATCAGCCATATTTCGTGTGAGAAATTGTCAAGTGGCAAACAACTTTATTATTTGTACACTACTTACTTTTGGACTTGTTCAATGGAGTGGTTGGTATGTAAAAACGACACCATGTCAGTGGGAATAGTTTTATCAACGCCACTTAAGCTGATTATTTGTTCGCTATACTGAATTCCTAATCCACGGTCGTTACCGTTTTTGTACTGAATAAATTTCATCGCTTGGCCACCGGTGCAACTGAAACTTCTCATGGCGAAACATTTGTACACCGCTGATGCGTTTCTCAATACCAAATGTGAAATATAGTTGAAATTCATAACAGTTTTCTGTTTACCTCTGACGTTATTCAATACTTGAATAAGTAAAATATATATGACGAATACAAGCGAATTATAACATAAATTAAATTAAAAAAAAAAAAAAGAAACGAGAACAAGCTAAACACACAAAAAAAAAAGAAGAAAAACTAATTTGGGTGATAAGTCTTCAGTATATGAGTATTCAATTAATAATTAGATAATTTTTATAAATAATTATTTATTCAGAAGAGACATCTTATGATATTTTGTGTTTTTTATCGAATAATAAATAACAATTTATGATTATCTATTATCAGTTGAATACCGAGTTACATGAACTCGATAAGAAATACAAAATATCATATCTGTTCTATGATATGGCCATATAAATATATTTTCTTATTAAATGCAAATATAATTGATTTAAACACATTTATAATATTAAGTGTTGTAGTTTTAAAATCTGCAATTTTTATTTTACATTTACATTGTTTTTGTAATATTTGTTTTGTATTATAATTATGGAACCGAATCAGAAATCTATTAACGTGGGAATATTAACGAGTAAAACATTTAAATCTCTTACGAATGATGACCATTTCTTTTTACAATATATTACTAATTTCTAGTTAGTGACACCAGAATATCATCAGGAACCAGCACTGAAACGTTCGACTCCAGTGGCCACAATTTAAAAGAACTCATCAATAATCACGATATAATCGAGTCGGCCACAGTAGTTAAATACGATTGTGTTACAGATGATTTTGAAAAAATCCAGGTATTCTAAATATTATCAACTGTTACGAATATGTAATATTGTTAAATTGACTTCATTTGCGTCACTTTGGGTTATAATATGAACGCAGTATAGAAAAAAATAAAACGCCTGAATTAAAAAAAAAATTATTACTTAAGTTAAAAATACAATATTGGACTTAAATCCGGTGTTTGAAAAGAATGTATTGATTTTCCGATGAATGTACATATTGAAAAAAAAAGAAAGAATTTGATGAATGTGAATGTATTTTTTTTTATGAATGTAAATGTAAAATGAATACATTTTTAAACTTAATGAATACATTTTCGATAAAATGTTCAAAATTCCTTCAATTTTCTACAAAAGTGCTACCTAACATTGTGTATATAAAAAGTTAATCTTATCCAACTCAAATAGTTAACCACACACAACCAACAGTATTAATATATACTTTTTTTTTAAATGTAGGCTTTTTTTTAAAATATTTGGTATGTTGGTTTTAATACACAATAAAATAACAATTCTGTCATTCTTTAGGAGGGAAGTATATATTATCACATTCACTCCTTCAATGGATGACACATGTAAATGGTACTTACAATATTTATAACCAATTCAAAGAGAACTGTTTTATGAAATACCTTTTATAAAATGTATTGTTATTAAAAATAATATTAATTTTGTAAAGATTTTGTCGTAAAACATTTCATTGAATAGGTATGTGGTTACTGTAAAAATATTCTTCTTAAAATTGGTTGTATTTAATATATATAGTTTTTGCATGAATTTTAACCCAAACGCCATAACTATTAAATCTTATAAGATTTATTCTGCTATCATTATTGTTACATAGATAAAAAAATGTAATAGAATAAATTTTATTTTTAAATGTATAGTATAAATACTTTTTTGTTTCATATATTATTTATAATGTGTGCTTTTAATGCATTCTTAATTTATATTTTAAAAAACAAACCATTTTTTTTTTTAAGGCAAAAATGATTGAATGGTGTTCCAAGGAACAAATACAATTGCTATTAAGTACCGGTGGTACAGGATTTAGTCCAAGAGATGTAACTCCTGAAGCAACTCTTGGACTGATTACAAAATTAACACCTGGTATAAGTCAAGCAATAATGAATGAAAGTTTGAAAATTACTCCAATGGCAATGCTTTCCAGGTGCATGCACACATATATTTTTGTACAGGTATGTTTTATATAAGTTTATTAATTACATAATTTTTTTTTCAATATTTTAGAGCTGTGTCTGGAATATATAAAAAAACTTTGATTATTAATTTGCCTGGGAGCAAAAATGCATCTGAACAATGTTTACACATTATTAAAAATGCTATACCTCATGCGATTTCGTTAATAAGAGATGAAAAAGAAAATTCTAAACAATTTCATAACCAATGTAATTCTATAGTTAATAACGAATCAAAAATTCCCGTATGTAAAATTATTATTTATTTATATTATTATTATTATTTATAGTTACTGTTTAAAAATTTTGATCTTAAAATATTATTTAGGAATGTGTTTTAAAAATAGCATGTCGCCATAGAGAATCGCCATTTCCAAAGATTGGTATGAAATCAGCGCTAAATATTTTAAAAGAACATTCATTTTTACAATACACAAAAAATAATAAAATTATGTAAGTTTTACCTATATTGGTATTAAGTTATTCAGATTTAATTATTTATATTAAGTTATTTTATTTTGAAATAATAAATTACATTATAATATCAAAATATATCCGACTTTATTAGAAGTTAAATACAAGTTTAGTAATAATTTTTTTGTCTTTTTATATTTTTCATTTTTTTTAACAAATATTTTTATTCCCTGTAAAATATTTAACATTATAATATATAGTTGAATATTTTTTTAATTCTCAGCAAATCGGGGAATATATCCATCTAGTTTTACAATGTTATGTTTTTAATTTTTTTTTTTTTTTACATAGACTAACAGTAATGGGATAGTATAATGCTTTAAAACTATTTTTTTTACGTTATAATTTTTAATACAGTTAAAATTTATTAAGGTACCCTACTGTTTGCATTTTTTCCACCGGTGATGAACTTATAAGCAATAAAGATACTTATGGTTATATCAGAGACACTAATTCCGTTATGATAGAACAAATACTCGAACAAGACAAATATATGGGTAAAATATTGAATTATGGTATTGTAAGAGACAAGTATGTATTATTGGTATTATGTGTGTTTTTTGAATTTAAATACTGTTATTTTCTATTTTCAAGTTGGAATGATCTTTGCAAACAATTTGAAGTAGCATTTAATATTGCGGATATAGTAGTGACCAGTGGTGGAATTTCAATGGGCGAAAAGGATTTTATTAAACATGTGCTCAAAGAACATTTTAAAAGTCATATTCATTTTGGTAGACTCGACATGAAACCTGGGTAATTATATCTAGTAATAAATCATATTATATATATTATAATAAAATAATAACACTTGATGTTATAGAATGCCAACTACTTTCGTAACGCTACATTTCAACGATAAAAAAAAATATGTATTTTGTTTACCCGGTAATCCAGTATCTGCTGGCGTTTGTACACACTTAATATTATTACCATTTTTGAGATCAGTTTCTGGAAGAAATTCGATTGTTCATTCTGTCAAAGCAGTGGTAAACATAATTTTTTTAACTCTCATAACAGTTTATTTTTATAGTAAATTATAAGACATAATATTTGATTTTAGATTACACATGATATTAATAATTTGGACCCTAGACCAGAATATAAAAGGGCGTTATTGAAATATGATAATGGAGAATTTTTCGTATCATGCTTAAGTAAAAAAATGTTTATTTTATTCAAGTGTTATTTAAAGTGTTTATTAAATTATTCAAGTGTTATGTCAGTAGTTTTTGTTGTTCTGTAATTTAAATAACATTAAGTTTAGTAGGTATTAGAATAATTTTTCTGGATTTTTGTTTTGGAGTTAACCCAATTTGTAGGAAAATCTAGACTAATCATACTAATTTTCTTAATCTACTATTTTTTTGTATTCTAAAGACTAATGTCCAGTTAAAAATTACATACATTTTAGGTTTTAAATATTTAATTAAGTGTGTTCTTATAATTAACATGAAATGTTGCAGTCAATATTTTTTACTCAGATTTTAACTTAGTTTTTTTTTTAAAAAATAAATGTCTTATTAACAAAAGTATAATTTTATCACAAATGACACTATTTCAATGAAAAAAAAGCTATAATAATAAAAAATGATTAGCTATAATAAGTACATAAAAATAGCATTTTATTACCATAATTTTCATCTGATTAAGTAACGTTGCAGTTGAATTATTGATAGTTTATAAACTATTATAATAGCGGATGACATATAGCAGAAGTTAATGGATTAGGAAATGACAGATTAGTTATCAAATCTACATTTATATTGATTTTGAGAAAGACGTTCTTATAATAATTCTTACTTGTATTATCGAACGGGGAAATATTTTATTGTTATATTAAATATTAATAGCTGATGAGCAACAAAGTAGTAGACTGTTGAGTTTTGTTGGGTCTAACTGTTTACTTCAATTGCCTTCGTCCACGAAACAAACAAAAATCAATGCAAGGACCATTATGGATGTTATACTAATTAAATCTATTGAAAACATATATGTTGCACCTATATTAAAAAAGAAAAATTTGAAAATGAAGGTAAATAATTTTTTTATTATTCGTAATATTAATAATATATTTTCTACTTACTTTTGATACAATACATTTTTAAAATATAATGGTCCCTAAATCGTCGAGTGAGTTATATGTTACGTATCGGATATGTTTGTCAACAAATTGAAGTTACTAAATTTTAAATTTGGGAAATTTAATATAATTAATGCAAAAAAAAACTAACAAAAACAAAGTCTAGCATAATATTACATGTAATTTGATGTTAACATAAAATTATAATTTATATAGGTACATCATGTAGCAAAATGCCTATTGGATAAACAATATCAGTTTGATAAAACACTAAGTATACAAAATCTATTGGATTTAATGGTCGAACATGCGTCAATTTTAAAAATCGAAAATATACCCACTGTGTAACCTAACTAACAAATTAAGCTAATACGTTTTTGGTCAATTTAAATAATAATAATATTTTTTACAGAAATGCTATGGGTTATGTTTTACACTTGCCTGTTTATTCAACAGAAGATCTACCAAGTTTTCGAGCATCAATAAAAGACGGATATGCTTTTAAATATGTTAATAGTGATTGTTATTGGTGTAATGTATTCAAAGTTGTACAAGTATCAGTAGCTGGGACAAATGTAAGTATATATTTAATTTGTTTGAAAATTCACATAGTCTATTACGGATTATAGGATAATCTGTAAATTAATTTTTTTTTCAATCTCTTTGCAACGACAAATATTTTTTAGCCAAATTGTCAAGAGGAAATCAATGAACATGAATGTTCACGTATAAGTACAGGAGCGCCTTTACCACCAGGAGCTAATTGTATAATACAAGTCGAAGATACATCTGTCATCTCCAAATCATCAGATGGAACGGTTGAATTGACTATTGCTGTGTTAAAGAATCCTAAACCATTTGATAACATTAGGCAAGTACCTTCTGACTTATTGTAATTATTTTAGAATTTTACTAATATAAAAGTATTGTTATTGCATTATGAATACTTATTTGCATATTAACAAGGCCTTTAGAATATATTTTGAAAAATGTAAAATTACCCGAAAAGAGGTTCCGCTGATAAATAATTTTTACCTTATGCCCCCCAATGCATGCCAAATAATATTGTAATATTAAAGTAGGTAAGTAAATACTATAGACAAAATGAATTTTGGCGGCGTGCATTTAATATTTTTCACTGATAAAAGTGATATCGCATTTAGAATTATTGTTATATTTGAATCTTTTTTTTAGGAACATTGGTTCAGACATTTCTATGGGACAACTCCTTCTAGCTGAGAAAACTGAAATTGGACCATTTGAAATAGCTTTGCTACGGTCTGTTGGTTATGAGCAAGTGTCTGTTTATGTGTAAGTTTTAAAAATCATTTTTTCACCATTATTCGTCATTTCATGTACAATTTTTCTCCTAATAAAAATACCTATAATAAATGT
The DNA here is from genome assembly GCA_032441825.1 of Chaetogeoica ovagalla. Lineage (NCBI taxonomy): Eukaryota > Metazoa > Arthropoda > Insecta > Hemiptera > Aphididae > Chaetogeoica > Chaetogeoica ovagalla. The sequence continues at coordinate 1,709,459 of CM063744.1, forward strand.
TCATATTAAATACCACATTTACATTGTAACACATAATACTATAATTGTTTAACTATTTTTATATATATCATATAGATATCCAACAATACATATTATACCTCATATAAATAATTCCTCTTATCGAATATCTTCTATAATAAAAAACCTGATAAAACGGGATGACTTTAAAGGGAATGTGTATACGCACCCCGTGTGGAAAGAGTAAGTTAATTATTTTAATAATTCTATAGAATAATAATAATTAAATTTGCGATATTTTCTCTCAGATTAGAAAATTTCCCTAAGAAGTATGAGAATTCATTGAACAACGGTGATATTATCATTATTTCTGATCACGCAGAACAATGTAATTTACATTTCGACGACATTTGTGAAGTTGTGCCACATTTTCATGTTTATAACGAAGATCGAGAGTAAGTTCGAGAAAGTTAATTACTATATATGTTTATATGTCGGTTCGAGATGTTTTCTTAAACAATCATTTAGAGTTATATTATAATTTTAAAACAATTTATGTAATGGTTCCGAGCGTAGCTGGTTCTGTAGCGATTTTAAATGTAAATTTCGTTTCGTGAAATGCAAAACGTTTGCATCAGTTATGAAATGGATACTAAATTTTTCCACATCGCGTTCAGACAATTCTAGATTTTTTTATAAAATGGAAACCTAAACCATAAATGTATTGCGAAACTTGTTTCATTATTTCGATATTCACATAGTAAATACCTGTGCTCTATATTTATGTAGAATATATGTTTATATCCCTTTGAACTCGTTACACGACACTCGCTGTCCACCACAAGTTAACCGACGTCGCAATTATTAATGTACATTTTTCCGGTCTTTATTACTCTCGAAAATCTTTAAACATTTCTACTTTCTTTCTTAAATATATATGTAAATATGAAAATTCTCGTTTCTTATGGAATCTAATATAAAATTACAGTAATGTACTAATAAATGTGATTTATATCATTCTGTAGAATATCACTTGGATTTGGCATATTGCAAACTGGAAACAAACGAATTATAATGTTTCATACTACGTGCCATGACTCGGATTCAATCTATAATTGTGTACATTTATTTATATTACCTTTTTTAAGATTGGCATCTGGCAAAAAACAATACATTTCTTCAATCAAAACAAAAGTAATTTTTATTTTATGATTTTAAAAACAATGAATTATTTAATCGTCGATTTTAATATCAATAACATATACACTGTTTATTGATTTTCAGGCTGTTAATGAGATAGATTTACCATTAAATACGTTTGTAAAAGGCGAACTCAATTATGAAGATGGAAATTTTAATGTCACTTGTTTCCCATGTGAGATATCTTTTGATTTGTATTATTTCAAATAACGTTAATAAACTGTCTGATAAAATGATAGCTACTTGCACCAATTAATTTATTACATAAATAAGTGTGTTATGGTGAATATGTATATGCTGTGATTTAATGAATTAACTGTATACATATGTATAATCTAGTGAATGATGACAATATGAATAATCGTTTTTCGGTTTTATTTATAAATTTTTACGAAGAAAAATAATTTGTGCTTAAAAATATATTAATATTAATAAATTTTAAAAAAAAGGGTTGTCATAGAATGTTAAAAAACTGTGGTTGTAATATTATATACGAGTATAAAATTGTAGCGTTTATAATATATTTAAATAGTATCTACTATATTAAATTAAATTCCAATCATAATGTTAACCCGTACACTTTATTAAATTTAACTCTAACATGCGTATACCTACCAGTATTTTATAACTAATTTAAAATTCAATACTTTAATTTGTTATCAAAATTTTTCAAAAGTTCGATTCTCAATTATTCTTATTATAAACTAACTTCAAACGTATAATTACTTTTTTTCCGTATTTCAATTTTTATAAAACACACCACCAACTTCGCTCAAACAAAAAGTTTTCCTTTAAAAATGTTTATCCACTAGTTGGTCTAATCCAGTTAAAAGTTCAGATGCCAACAAATCCCAAATTCATTACTATATTAAAATATCATTCACTGGCCAATGTTTACGTATTGTATACATTTAATATGATTGACAAGTGTCAATGGTGTACATGTACACATTCATAACATAATATATTTTAATGGTTAATAATCAAAATAAATTTATCAATTTCTATTTTGTATTATATAGTTAAAATTGATATTCAATATTATTTTTACCACCAAACATACGTACAACATATTTTTCAAACACTATATTGTAGTGGCCCAAATTTTAAATGTCTATTTACTACAATTATAGCGTAGAGTTTATGAATTTAGCTCATATTCATCGAAACCATAGGATCAGACACTATTATTAGCTATAAACAAAGTTAGTGTAAAGCTGTTCATGATTAATTTAATTTAATTTTTATTTTTATATTGTTATTTTAGCGAATCAAGAAAACTGTATTGTTGATCTGCCGTATTTGATTGAAGAAAAGAACGTATCAAATTCCAAAACCGAATTAGACGTTATCATTACAGAAAATTCCGATTCTTATTTCATTCATTACTAATTCAAATATTTTTCTCATGAAGTGTAATCATAACAATAAACACTTATTGTGCTTTAATTAGTATTGTTTAAAATGTTTGTATGTTATAATATCTTAGATTTCAAATAATGTACATAATTAATTTTCTTCACTTTCTACCATCCCTGGTATGAAATAAAATGAAGGAGATAAAAATTAATTCCCAAATAAATGCGAATTTGTACATGATTTGGTCATGTATATTTATTTAACATAATAATGTTAAAAGTATAAATTATTTATTATTTAATATTAAATCAATTGAACATCAAATGTTTAACCCATTTCAATTGTTATTCAAATATTATGTTATTCCTGTAAACCTGTGCAGTTCCGTCGCCAGAGGGGGGGGGGTCCGTGGGGTCTGCACCCCTCCCCACCCCCAAATATCATCGAAAATTATAGCATATTCTTACGTCATTACAGATTTGATTTTTTATTACTTATTATTTTTTTTCAACTTGACCTCCCCCGAAATAAAATCCTGGCTACGACCCTGAACCTGTCCCACTTTACCTATCTATTATAACCTGTTTTTTCATATTGTGAATTAATATTTTTGTATTCGTCGTCGTTACTATGGCGTTTCGTCTACCACCGGTTAAATACCTCTTGTTTTTACCACTGCGTTTTTGTTACTGTACCAATTTTACCAAATTTGTTTTCACTGCCACCGTTTGGTGCATTTTTTTTTTTAAAATATATTAAGTGAGTTGACCAATAGATGACTGTTTTACGTAGTTACAATTATATTGTTGAAAAACAATATATAAAGTTAATTAGTAAAGGTATTAGTCATCTGCAATAGGAATACTAATAATAAACAATAGTTATATTTGTCAAGATTTAAGTAAAAAAATACATAAATTAACAAGTTAACTACTTGTAATATATATATATATATATATATAAACTTAAAATATATAATGAGCGAATGATTTACATTTAAAGTAATTTACTTTGTTTGCCAAATATTTTTACAATTTGGTGTGAAAGTTTCACATTGGTTTTGAAATAACTTTTTGCTCTTTAATTATCATTGGCTTCTTCATTGCGTTCTCCCACCGATGTTTCTTTTTGCTTGGCGTGGTACAATATATATGATTTTTGTCTCTAAATAATATTATTATAACTTTAATACAATATTCTATTTATGAGCATACTTTGTATGCATGTACTCATCAATACAAACAATATTAGATATAATTATATAATATTAGGATATTTCTATACCGATAGCTTAAAATGTGTGAATAATACAACCAAACTGTCGTCGGCATATACATTACAAAAATAATAATAATAATAATAATACTGAGGCTTACATGCAGTAAAAATTTTTTCTTCTCCAAATACATAAATTTTGCCTTCAACTCCATCAGTTGGTAATTGTAATATTTAATTGACAAGATCTGAAACGAAACCATTAACTAGATATTACTAATTACTCATTAACATGAATAACATTATATTATTACCACATTACACATTTCTGAATCATTATATTTTCTTGGTTCGGTATTTTCTCTGATGCGTCCAATATTTAGAAATGGCTTTTGTTTTGCACTAAAACAATATTGGAAAAATAGTATAATTATAAACTTCAACTATTTATGTTGTACTTAAATGATCATTATGCCTTTTAAAAATTCTGTATTTTATTATTATTATTATATTCAACTATTTTCCGCTGATTAAAATTTTAATTAACATCAAATGATATTTACAATTAAGAAAAATTTTTCTTTTTTAATATATTATGCTTTATTATGATTAGGTGCAAAAATGGTGTTACCCGTAATGACTATTACCATTGATTTTATAATATATTATAATCAATGCTATTACTATCGGTTTTAATGTAAATTATTTAATAACTCGTTATATCAATCAATTTAATAGATAAAATAATAAGTTACATTGTAAATATAAAAGTATGAAGAAAAATCATGTTTAAATAATGTCTCAACACATGAATAGATAAAAAAATAAATAAAAATGTATAAACAAAAAATGGTAAATCATTTTAATGTTTTCTTTGAGCGATATTTTTTAAAACTCTTATTAAAAAATTTGCATTTGATGGAACTACATTTATTATATTTTATATTAGTTTCAATGTGTTGCTTGTAAATATCCAATTATTGTACGCGATTATAATTTTAAAAAATAAAATACGGAATAAACTATAATTGTCTACAATATCAAGCAATTATAAAAATGTGTTGTTTAAATACCTATGTATTATCAGCACGATAGACTTTTCAATATCGCGGGTCAGCCAAAATAAAAGAAAAATACCGTAAATTACACAGATTAGAAAGTAAGTAGTGTCTAACTATTACTTCTATAATTCTGTTTATCATCGGCCAAAGGAACAAAAAAATACTGTAAATTTTAGTTTTAGTAATGATTAACACAAACGTCAATTCGGTATTTTACTAGAACGTTTATATTACATTTAATTCGTCTATATATCAGTGAGTACAATTTAAAACAATAACAATAATTACGTAGTATCTTTTTTTTTTTATCAGAAGGAACATAATCATTATTAATGGCATTAAGAGCGAATGCATACTAGAATAACATAGTGAAATAATATGTTAGGTAATAGAAATATTGATAAAAATAATAATTATTATTGTATTAATTGATGAATTTAGAGGGGAAGCAAATAACTCACATCACTGCTCCTATGTTCAACCAAACTTCATCCAAATCCAATTCCAACTTGTGTATGTACGAATTAATTGTTTCCAAAGTGGTACTCGTCTCTATACTGTTTTATAAAATATTATAACAATGCAAAATGTGACGATGTTCGCGATACATTACACAATCGCAATATTATTGAACGGCTGAAATTACTTTAATTGTCCTATGTCCATTTCCTCATTTGTGTCGACGTGTTGACCTTCCATGTTATTCACAGTCGTTTATTTTTAATTAATTAACTGTTCGACGACGATGATGATAATAATAATAATAATAATAATACTGTTTGATGATATAATATAATGGAGAATAAATGAAACAATTGATTCGTTATTATAGAGTGATAACGAAAAAATAAACACTTTTTCGTCAAATCATTTCATAGATATTAACTGGTGAGCCACGCATAATAAGAGAGAGAGAGAGAGAGAGAGGTGGATATAGAGCAAAAGAGACAGATCTACTTGTTGGAATTCAGTGCAGCCATGTAATTTTAATACAAAACTATTGGTCCAACTGTCTACTATCCTTACATTTTGTTTACTCACAATTGACTTTTATGATCCTGTGGAAGGGAAACAGAATACTTCCATGGACTCCTCGGTCAGTCGTAAGAGGCGACTAATGAGGTAGCGTCAGGTCGACAGCCGGTCTGACTGACGGTTAACCATTTGATAAGGCAGTCTCGTGCATCAGATTCGCATCGTGTAAACCCGGCTGAAGGTTTAGTCTTGGATCGGATTTAGAAATTATTCAACGATGATGTTATTCAGTGCCTTAGTCCCCCCCAGGCACGCCCGGAGGGGGGGGGGCCAGGTGGTGCAAATGCACCACCTGAGAATTTTCATAATTTGGATTTTTCAAATAAATGATAAAATATAAAAAATTCCTTCTCTGTTAATTTATAATTTATGCCCATGATTATTCCTAATACAGTAAAAATATTATTTAACAATGATTAATAATGTATTAATATATAATTTAAACAAGAATATACATTTTGATTAGAAGTAATAAATAAAATTAGTTATGTTTTAAATATATTTTGTTATACCCATCATTGATGATAAAGAATATATATCATTTAATTAGTGTTAGGGGGGTGTGGGGGGCGAAGCCCCCACAGCTTATATTGACACTAAAAATATTTTGCACCTAGTGATCTACATCTCTGCGGGCGTGCCTTAGTCCCCCCTCTCCCCTCACAAAAAAATCTAAATACGCCACCGATTGCGTGTAGGGTAACGAAACCAATGGATGAATATCATTTACTTATTTAATTATAATAAGGACTGATTTAAAAATCAGCAGACTCTAGAAAATTAAGGCTAAAAGTAGATTTTGTGCGTGTGCTAAATTTATTATTATTATTTCGCGTGTTTCAATGAAATGAACTTAAGGATTCATTTTCCCCCGTTTTACACTCGTTTAGACGTTTATTTTACTTAGAAATGACTGCAATATATAAACTCTGTTTACCTGCATTTGTATTTACTGTTAAAATTGGTCGCCCATGGCCTTTTATTAAAGTTCACAAGTAAGAAATGACATTATTTTCATCTACAGTATTTTCAATACTTTTTTGTGCAGTTATATCAATTTCTATACTAATATTTACTTGTCTATTCTCAAATTCTACTATTCGATGTTGATGAGGAATTAGTAACAAATAATTTTTGTTTTTTAATATTAAATGATATTGAATGGTGTCACAGAAAAAAGTGCAAATAATAACTACAACTGTACAATCTCAAGAAAATCGACAAGTATTTCAGTGAAGTGTAATGTGTGATTTTTATAACACTACCTGGACCGTTATACACACACACACACAGTCAATAGATTGAAACTATTGAATATGTTAATTGATGTAAGTGTTGTCACTGGGTAATTGCTTCATCATGTCAATCAATCCAATACACAACAAATCCTCAAACATAATTATTGTAAAATTTTAATTATAGATTAAAATTTATTGTATGTAATAAAAAAAAGGAAAAAAAAATGCTAATTGAATTCTGTTGTTCAAAGTCAATATTTTTATTATGAAATTTTAGTGTTATTATAAAAAAGGGAGGAAGAAGGTTGAAGGAAACTTTTGAAAATTATTCAAATACAATATTTTCATTTACATACTTTTTGAAACGGATTAAAATGTATAAAATAATTTCTCCTAGTCCCATACAGATTTTTATATAGCAAACAGATTGTTCTGATAATTTGTGCTTGTGAATTTTTTAATTACCTATTAAAGCTATGAAATATACTTGTAATGTATGAAAAACCAGACCATCGATAATAATTGGTGCATTTAAGCCATTACAAATTGTATTGCACTGAAAATTTTTAAGTACTGTTGTGTAAGTTTTTTCAATTACGTAGCTATATATTATGTCATCTACACAGCTCATTTTATACCGTTCGCGTCCAACGTTTTTCATTATAAATCTTATAAGCATTTTTATATAGTTATTTAAAATATCCACACAATCACACATTTTTAAGATGCGGTGTATGGAGTTAGAAATCTATTGTAAACCATTATATAAAAAATTGTTGATTAGCATCATAGACCTATTGAACATTATGTAATTACTATACATGGATATATTATTTCAACAGTGTACACTACTGTGATATCATATTTATATTAATGATAATTAATTCCATTGATAAACCGAATTGATCAAACACATTAAAGGTACACAATTCTAACAATATTTATACTATGATCATTTTGATTGTTATTGAGAAAATAAAAATATAAAAATGTTGGTCGCTTGAGTTAAATAACTCTGTATAATACAATAATATAATGAATGATACTTTTATTAATTGTAACAAATGTAATATAATATAATATAAATAATATATTATTTAAATGTAACAACATTTAAACAATATTAAAATATTTAATGATATTTTTGGTACACTATATATATACAGAAAATCTAATTTTAATACATTTAAAAAATATTTTTAACATATTTAATGTTATATATACACACACATATAAATAATTAGTTGTTAGTGTTTGTATCATGATAATTAGATGTTACATTTCTCTGAAGAAATTCTTCTTTTGTAGAAAACAAGATTTTTGAATCATTAGTTGAAATTGCAGCTTCAGTCAATTTCCTGTAAGTAGAATGGTCAAGCATGTTGTGTTTGGACATATACCTGGAAATGAACAATATGATTATATTATTAATGGGAAAATAAATTTATAATAAAATAACAAGAACAAAAAAATAAATAAAATAATAAAAAGAATAGGTAATTGAAATAGAATAAAACATGGAAACTATAAATTAATATTCATAAATAATGTATGTGTGTGTGAATATACACAATCAAGCAAGAGCGTTATGAATAATAAAGAAATATTTAGAAATTGTTGTATTAAATTTGTTATTTACATCTGATTGTGATAAAAAAATATTAACTGTTAAACGAAATATAAAAACATTATTTTATATTTTTTTTATTCTGTTGTAGTTTTGTCTTTTAGCTTAGTACCTAATGATGACTTTTTATGCTAATAGGTTGTAAATAAACGAATTGAATACAAAAACTTCTATACATAATATTCCTTCTATACATACTTTTTCATATTCCTTAGCTTAATTGTATATTCATATACATATATATATATAAAATTGATAAAAATTTAATAAATTCATGTTTGAACTATACATTGTTTTTGTTAATAATCCTTTTCTACAAATAGCCTATACTGTTTTGTAAAGAAAGGAACAAAAAAAATCATTTAAGATCAAACTATTATTGAATAAATATACAGAATAGTAATATTTTAACCTAACATATTAATAACATATTAGCAATTAAGGTGTGGGTATAACAAGTTAGGATTACAAATTAAACATAATTGTTTATTGTGCTTGCCTCATGGATGGAATGACTTGTTTCTTGGAAAGTAGTACTTCAGCAATTTCTTCATGAGCCGTATTTAATCGATGCAACATGTCTAAAGCCATTTGATGTGCTGGCGGATATATCGATTCCAATGATAATAACAAACAAGCCTAAAATAAAACAAACGTTTTAAATTCAATAACACAATGTCAAATAGTTATAAATATTTTTAAAATTTAACTTTTTCTTTTTTTTTTGGTTACAGAAATAGATTCTACAATATCAGAAAGAAATATACATTTTAAAATTACCAATGGTTTAGAGTCCATAATAATATGATATTGAACCATTTGATGAAGCTGAAAATACATTTTATTGATAACCAGGCAATTTATTAGCAGCTCAAAAAGGAAGTGTTCAATAGTTATTTTGTTATCCGTCAGCGAACGTATATATTCTATTAATATTGAAACTGCATATTTCTTGTCTTCTGGCAACGTAATAAAAGTATTACAAAGTTTTATTAATTATATACATTTTTATTAATTGTATACATTTTTTTTCAAAACATTTAATTCAATTCTGTGGCTAAGATATTATATACGATACATTATTTTGTGAGTATGTTTGTATTAAACGGTAGGGTTCGCAAAAATAGGAAACCTTGTAAAAAGAGAAGAGCCGCATCATATGTTTTAAAATCTTGTATTGCTTTTAATTAAAATCTAAATTTTTTTTAGGACCTTAAAAAAAGTGTTGTTATGTAGGGATCAATTATAATATAGAAAGATTAGAAGTTTCCATATACAAATTTCTCATTTATGATGTTTTATAACAATTTATAGCAGTGTGTAATACCACACGATAAGTGTAAAATTATTCAACTAATAGACGCATTTTCTTTTGAAACTATCCCTCCATATTAATAAAATTACTGAGCAAATCGTAATTAAGTACTTGATATTTTAAGGAAACATAGGTTTCAGTCTTTTACTATGAATGTTTATGCGTTATGCTTATGGGTTAGTCACGTGTGGTACGTGCCTATTTAAAAATGTTTTTTTTTCATTCCGTTATTTACCAAGTTTCAGTTTTTCACGACAAATAGACTGGCATTTTCGACTAAAGTTCCAACATAAGCTTATGGGGCAAGAGAAGGAAATAAACTGAAAGCCAAGCCTGTAAATCGCAATATCGCATATCTATAACGTCTCCGTTTTTTAGCATTGTGGTTGGATTTTTATTATATTGTAAACATTTAAAAAATAGCTGTTACACCTGATATACTTTAATGATTTATTTTCATTCAAAATATCAATAAAATGTAATACGTACCTTTGGTATTTTCCAATTGATCAACTAATTTCACAAATACATGTTTGTAAATATCTACTTGTTGTATGACAGCTTTACATCGCAGCGACTCAGCAAAAATCATGTAATCGTTTGGTAACGGGTTAGTGTTCATAATATGATTGTTAAGATGTTTTTTATAAACAATATTCAAATGATCAAAAACATTTCCAATTTCAATTAGATCACTTTTTTTTTGTAATATCATATATTCCAAAACCTAAAATGATAAAGGTTAAAATTTAAATAATAAATACATATAATATATATATAATATATATATATATATATATATATATATATATATATATATATAAAGTAAAAAAACAAATTATATCCACATAATGAATCACTCTTTTGATGAATAAAATACATTTTTTTCCACAGATTATAAATGTCCAAATCCATTTCATTTTTCTGATAATTCGTTATAATTAGAGAAATTAGAAAAGGTACGTTGTCATATTTTTAAAAATAAAATTTACTTCATTCTCCCACATCCCTATCTAATTCAAGCATTGTAGACATGATATTTTAACTTATACATAAAATATACAGTAGTATAAATTTAATACTGCTAATAAAATATTACTTGCAAAATGGCGTCCTTTGATTCTGAACGTAAAAGAAGGAAGTCAATTAATGAACATTTATCTACAATTACCTTGTACACAGCCTCTAAGTTCAGTTTTAAATGCCTATAAATAAAATAAAATAATAAAATATCATAAAATAAAGTCTTTTAATACATTTTAAAAATAATTTAGTAACAAAATATATATATATATAAATTGTCAGATAAATAACTAATAACATTTTTATTATTAATTGAATGAAAAGTACCAAATTAGTATTATCAATTTAATATATTAAATAAAAAAAAAAAATACATACCATAGAAAACCTAATTTGGCATCTATTATTATATTGGGCTGAAATGAAATACAAATACTTGAATCTGTACACATGAATATTAAAGAAAATTTAGGATTATTTTTCTATTTTATATAGAATATATAAAAATCAAATTATTGAACCCGTTGTCAAAAAAGCAGAGATAATTGGTACATTTTAACAAATATTGTGAAATAAAATTATATCTTCACATTTTAGTACAGAATATTAGAAATATTTAATTGAAAATATTGTTGGATCATAATATTTTACAAACAATTCACTAGTAAATAAATAAATAAATATATATATAAATGTCAATTTATAAGATATAAAAGTTATCTTCTACTTGAAATCTGTAATGTGTTTAAGTTAGTTGAACAGTTTAAATTTTAAAAAATCAAATAAAACTCAAAATTTGTACATGAAAGATGCAATACAGTTTTTTTAAAAACTGGCAAACTAAATTCAATTAAAAGTTGAACTAGGGTAAATATTTCAAATGATTAAATGAAAATATTAATTAGAATAAATATTAAAATAATACGTTTAATTAAACATTAACTATTTGATAAAAATAAACTAAACTTTTTATTTATGTGTCATTTTATTGTTTAAGAAGTTTAAATTTTAAAGAAAATTTGACAATTAAAAAAAAAAAATGATTTATGAAAATGTAATAACATATAATAATGTTTATTTGGGGATTTTTTAATTTCAAAATAAATGTTTAATTAAGGATACATAGGTCAATGTTATTATGTTCTCCTTCTTTAGTTGTTCTTTGAATTATTAGGCCATCTAAAATAGGCAAATAATGTGGTATTGTATCTTCTTTTGCAGCTTCCATGTATATGTCGAATACAGAAGAACACTATAAACAATGAATATATTGCATTAAAATAAAAATGAAATCATTAATGAATTGGAAATGTTAAATGTATACCTTAGTATGTTGGTAATGAACGATAATCAAGCAATCAACAATGTTAATTAACAACTTTCCACTGTGTGTGAGCCTCAGAATATGAGATTTTTTAAATGACATCATTCTGAAATAAATTTAAAAAAAAATTACAATTAATTTTTCGATTATAAACATAAAATACATTGTATACAACAAAAATTAATTATACTTGTTTAATGTGTAGACAATTATTTCATTGCGACTTTGACTTGTCGGTAGAACTAATAGCCTTAGTATGTTGTATACAGTTGTTAAAACAATATTTCGTTCACTAATTGATTGATTTGGTATACTTGGGGAAACATCTAAATCAACTAAAACAAAGAAATGACAATAAATTAATATTTTATCACTTATTTTTGTTGTATTAATTGTAATGTTCCAAAAATGAACGATGAAAAATTTTAAATAATTTTGTACAAATAATACCTTCTAATTTTGTTAATTTAGTTATATTTCCAGATGAAATGTGTAGTGGTTGAAAATCTCCAAACGAATTTGTAGACAGTAGTAACATTTTGGATAGATTTGAGTAAATAAACCAATTTACATGTATACTAATAGATTTTGAAAAAATAACACGTTGCATTTGCCTCTGATCTTCAATCTAAATGTTGTAAATGATAGAATATTATATAATAAAAATATTAAAAATATTATTTTACCTGATATAGTTCTACACCTTTATCACTAATTAATAATATTTCATTATTACCAGTCCAGATGAAACCCAATAATTTAGCGCCTTTAAACTTGCAGTACAAAAAATAAGGATTCTGCAAAGAGTTTTCTTTAATAACCATTAATTCCTAAAACACATATAAATACAATGTATAACTGAAAAATTTATTAAATTTTATTACACACTGATTGATTTTAATATTAGAATACAGTTCTTGGTAATGCATTTAAATATTTAATACCGAGTATGATAATAAAATATGTACACTGTACAGTATACAATTTTAATTACATTACGTTAAACATTTTTTAAGTCTTTTTTTTCTTAGTTATCTTATATTTTTAATGCGAAATTAATTTCACTAAAATAGTTTACTTTATAAGTCGAATAGTGCAATTTTTTGAAATATCAGAATATCTACATTTCAGTATTTAATATTTGACTTTAACTATCTGATAAAAAGTTATAAATATGAGTAAATATTTGATAAATATCTATTAAATGTTTTGTTTATCACCACAAAATATCGAATCAGTTTATACACTTACAGTACTTTATCAGTTGTATACGCTTCACAGTAAAATAAAATAGACATAATATTTTATAAACTTACTACAGATAACGTTGTTCTCATCATAGTCAAAATCCTACAGTCTAGAGACATCTTTATTGAAGATACTGGTCCACGATCTTCTGTTTGAAATATCATATTTTCTCTACAACGTGTACTAGACGTCACAATTATTTCAGTCGTCTCACCAGAATGAACCGTAATTATCTAGAATAATACATACACGTATTTAGAAAATCGACAATTTACGTGTTTTTAAATACCCGTGTAAGAAATATTCTTATTCGAAATTTTAATTCTTCTAATTAGGTAAAAACATAAATACATTTTTAAATATCATAGAAGAAGCAATTTAATTGTCATATATATATAATAACACTTAACGCCTGTCCTCGGATAGAACTCGTATATATATAAAGATTTATCAACAAAATATAAATATTTTATTTACCTGTTCGGTTATCTCATCGTAGAATACATTTGTTGTTTTGCTGACACTTGCTGGATCAAACTGAATTGGATCTTCGTTTAGCTGAAGACAATCATTCAAATCCATAATTTATTACACAAAACGTATCTTAGTAATCGTATTTGATATTTAAATCTGAAAAATACAAAAACATAAAATAAAAAACAAAAATCATAGAAGTGATTGTTAGATTGTTATGGCTCTTTAAATATATTTAATAACACTTGTAACGTAGATAATGTAAAATGCTTAAAAATGAAAATAATATAAATATTATCAGATAGCATGTTATCCTACGAATAACACTAATATATTTTGTTTTATTACTTGAGCTCTTTGTTAAATAATTGTATAAATATTGATTAGTAAAACACGGTTTTATCAGTACTTGTACTTATATTATTTATATCGCAAAATTAATAAATAGTATGCGTTAATATGTTTAATACAATAAAGACAAAAGATTAAACGTTGATTATAATTGCTTACCTATTCAATTTATTGGAACAACAACTTTATTAAACAAATAAATTAAATTTATATTAACATCGGATGTGATATCTTTTTTTTATTATTGATAGGATTTTTATGTAGTTATATTATATGAAAGAGATTTTTACAATCAGTAATTAAATAAGAAAAAAAATAAAATATATGTTAACCCCTTGTACTGCGTATGAAAGATACATACGTAAAAACCGAAACAAAACACTATTAAGAGACTTTGTAATAAGTGAAAGATTATTTTTGAATAAAGGTAATAACTAGGGTGCAGATTTGTATGTATTAAAAATTCAAAAATATGTACATATATATGTGTTTAATTTTATCCAAATATGTAATTAAAAATACAATATATGTAAAAAAAAATAAGTACGTAAATATAAATTATACAACACTACATTATATTATTATTTTATTAATATTAATTGGGAATACAAATTAAATTACAAATTACAAGTATTTATTCATTGGAATCTACTTCGTCGTCAACAAAACAATTGACAATCATATACTTTTTTAGATTGTCAAAAGTAAATCGACGTCGATTAGGACGCAATATATTTTTATAGCGGCTAAAGGATCTTTCCACATCGACGGAAGTTATAGGAGCAAATTTAAAAGCCCCTAATTCAGCAACACTAAATTGAAAAGAAGTTTGCGTATCGCTGCCGTTATGAATGTTTGCAATAGCTTCAATTGTCTTTAAACCTGGGTTTTTACTAAGTACTTGTTTAACTTTTTTCTTAATTTTTATTCCGACCTCCCCAGGGGCTTCTTTCAATTTGTTGACGGTGTTAGAAACAATACCCAGGCTATCATCCAGAGACAAGTTTTGAGCTTCGAATTTTGTAATAGAATTGGCAAGGAATGAATCGGTACGAAATGTTTCGTTCGGAAAATCTCGCACGTACCTCATTACGAGGTCTCTTTTTTTAAGAGCAACTTTCGGCATTTTCAATTAAACACAACAAGCATATAAAATAAGACTAATAATATAAGACTCGACAAATACGAAAAACACGAGGACACACGGACACGTCTTCAACGACTAAACAACAAATAACGAAATTAAATTTACTTTTATCGAAACGCGTATAGCGATAACTGGGTCGATAATGTATGGACTATGGACTAATAGTCGCAATTCGCGATTATAATTTGCACACGCACGAACTGTAGAAGATAACAACTCATAATATAAAACGGCGATACATTACTAATTCTGTAAATAGCTCAATATTTAACAAAAATATGTAATTTAGATTAAATATGTAAAATCAACCAAAGCTTAAAATAATCAGATAGTACTGTAACATATTTCTGTAAAGGAATCATTCGAATATTATCATTCACGATAAATATGTAAATACATACAAATCCGCACCCTAGAATAACGTATCACAAAGAGTAATATTTATCGTCCATAACACACATATATATACGATTATTATTTGAAAATAATAATTAGTCTACACTAAGGTAATAAATAAAAATACGATCTGGTTTACACTGACAAAGGGGTACTGAATATCGAAAATATTCAGGTGCGTACACAGTATAGATTATTACTTTAAACCTCAGTGTAGTTTCGAATCGTTAATATTGTATTCAAACTTCCATGACTATTCTACAAACAATTTTTGTGCTCAATATTTGTTTTTATTTTCTGGGACAAAATGAGCAATAGTACCGTTCCGATCAATTTAAGTTATGACGAGAACGATTGTTGAATTATAGTTTTAACTGTGAGTTGTTCTCAAAACATATACGATTTGAAACGAATATCAGTGAAAACTGTACGATCGAAAATGACAATCAACTATCGGTAAATTTATTCAAAAACCGAATTATTCCCGGGGGTTTGGTAGAAGGGATGCATAATTTCGCCTGGTCTCACAATTGACTGTAAATCGGATTAAAGCTGGCCATTGCCGGGAATTGAAACGCTGTGAAAATGTGTCTACATCGGTACACAACAACTACTCACCGGTGCAACGTAAATGACTTCCGTTTAATGTCCAAAATGTTTTCGTTGAGACGTATTTACTTCAGCAATAGTCGCAACAGTCTTTCCGGTAAATGAAACGTAAAATAACTAAAAACAAATGACGTTAAATTCGAAAAAAATTGACCAAATGTATTATTAATAAAGCGTAAACAACAACACGGGTCGTATCATTAAAACATTACCTCGGGTTATCACGGACGGCAAAACTCTGATGATATATTATGTTTATCGGCGATCGACGAACCGCCGCACTGTTTTAGCTCGTGTGGACAAATCGTCGTAGTAGTGATAAAATGTATCGTGTAGGCGCGTCAATCTATCGTTTTCGCACTGAAATCGTATCAAAAAACAAAAAAGAAAAAGAAAAAATGCCTCCTAAAACGACGCGGACGTGTCGTCGTCAGATATGATACGATTGAGATGTGATAAAATTGATTTCCTAAATACGTAGAATTGGGCGAATAATTCTGGTGACAACAGATTGTTTAATGTGGACGCTTGAAGAAGTCGAATTGTGTTAAAATTATGTGCGACGAAAACTCTTGTGTGAACAAAACCGTGATAGTCGTGTTTTGAACAAAGAAAAACTCGTAACAAAGTCTATTCTTACGTTGCATTTACCGCGTAACGATTTTTAATTTGTGTATTAAATTCTTTTTAAAATAGTTTTTATTAGAAACAAAAAAAAAAAAACATAATTTCTAAGAAATGCGCTTTCGATACGATAAATTATAAAACGGAGCATAATATTGGTTTTCGACGGTGTTTAAATACAGTCACGCAGTGTATAATTATTTCTTTATAATTAATTAATTCTTTTTTTTTCCAATACACGCATTAGAGTATTGTATACAAGCACAATACATGTATACATGAACATATTTGGTTTTAGATTTTTTTGATTGTTAGTGATTTAACATGTGGTTTAAATACTTTTAGCTGTAGCACACGACGTATAATTATGATGTAATTGGCATATTGTTTGTAATATAACTAAGTGTATCATAGTTAAATGTATAGCGTTTCACTAATCGTATATTGTAAATAAAATAAATTTCAGTTTCAAATATGAACGATAATTTTATACTCGGAGAATTATAAAACTTCATTGATAACACGTCTGTTGAGATTATTTTTTTATTTGAATGCAACGCGTACGGTGAAGATGCCAACGATTAAATACGTACTACTGATATTGTGAATCGGGTAGCATTTTCTTCTGATACGAATACAATATGGAATGTTGATCATTTATAAAATTATTTGAATTTATAATATATTTTATTATTGTTACAACTTGTGTAAACGATTAACTTCCATTACGTTGGTGAAATATTTTCATATTCAGCATCTTTATAGCGTGAAAGTATCATTGTTAGATTTAAAAATCTTGGAGGAACTAAAGAATCAAATAGTTCTGCAGATAGCACATTAGTCTTCATGGTTAGATGTTGTTGAATAAGCAATCAATTACTTAACTAATAATAGCATGAAAAGTACTAATTTAATACTGATATAATTGATAACCGGTGTGACATATACATTGTAGGAATTTTTATTACATTTTTCATGTATATTTTATTAAACACATTAGCCGTTAGTTAAAGCGCTTAAGAACACATTCACTGAATCAATGTATGAAAATCCATAATTGCATTGATATTTATTAGAGTATAAAACAATATAGTTTAGACAACTAAAATGTTAGATAATAAATAGTATAAAACTGTTTAACGTATACATAAAAAAATCTAATTTTTATTCCACGTTTTTGTTAGTAGGCTTATTGCCAATTATCATCAGAACTTTTACAAACATATGATGAAAAAAAAATAAATATAAGAATAATAAATAAGTCTTTCTTTTGTCATGTACTAAAAGTATCTTAACTTTGGTGTAACTACAAAATAAAAATTAATAGTTTTATTCATCAAGTGGACATATCAAATCACCGATAGCTGATTCGTTATTTTTTTTCCGCTTTAAAGAAAATTGTGATTTTTTCTGAATCTAAAACACAACACATATTATGATTTAGTAAAATATTCTACTGTATTAAAAAAAATATAATATGTGATAATTATGATAATAAAATTGTAAACATATTACATTAATTTTTATCAATCAGTAATATTTTATTTACTTTAGCTTTAGATGATATTGTCAAAGGCCTGTACTTTGATTTACACTGAGCATCTCTCTTTTTTTGATTCAAATCTTTTCCCAACAATTGACTGAATTGTATACTCAAATGACGTCTCAACAATGTTTTGTTTTGTTGAATGAATAAGATGTCAGCTAGAAGATCAGAAGTAAACCTGTCTTCGTACATTATTAATCCACCATGAACACCTTAATAAAAAAAAATAAATTTAATTACAGGAATGCCCAGTATAATACAATTTGTTTTATACTTGTATACGAGTACATTGACTTTATAAGATTTTTTCTACTATCAACATGACCAAAATAGTAAAACTTCAGAAATATTCTTTTTAGAAAACGTATTTTGGATTTTATATTATCAATGGATTTGATATAAACTTCTGACAATTAATTTAGCGATTCACTACATATTGTTTAACTACTATATTTTAACTAAAAGTTATTTTTTGATGTTACAATATAACAATATTACAATAATATTTATCCACATAACAAAAATATCAATTTACTGTTTAATAAAATATCATTGTACAAAATGTATTTAAAAATTTATTTAACAAGTTTACATTAAACAGTTTTTTTATAATAGCCGATGAAAAGTTCAATATTTTAGAGAGTTGATAATAATTTAAAATTATTAACAATTTGTTTATTATACAAAAAAAAGAACATATTTCTATTACAAATCAACATCATTTTAATAAGAAAATGAGATAAATTGTACATAGGTACTCTAAAATGATATTTAAACCACTTAAAAAGTGGTTAGTGGTCATGAGACTGATGTTTAATGTTAAGTATGAATATTGGAAATCACATAATCATTTATATACATATTAAATTAAAATTGATCTCTTTTAATTGCAATATAAAGAGCCTACAGAGTAGATAGGTATATAATATATTAACATTTTCAAATTGTAATTACTATTTTAAATTGTATTAATTTTGTAAATAATAAATTACAAAACGCAAGTGGTTAATAATTATTAATACAAAAAAAAAACCTAGAATTTTTTGTTTACAAATAAAACATTAATCATGTATAATGTATATAATTAGAATTCAACATGTAAATGATAGGTAAATAAATATTATTGTTACAGTATTAAATGTTTTAAAGCATTGCAATCAATTAATAATTTTAATTATCAATTGGAGTAAACACATATGTAATATTTTACCTGAGCCTCTTAAATTAGTAGCGTATTCTGCCAAATTGACGGAACAAAGCCATTCCATTACTCTGTGTGTTGTCCATAGTGATAAATTATAATCATCTTCGTTTTTGTTGGCATTTGAACGACGCACCAAACACTCAGGATCAAAGTTATTATTTCTTAATACCTAAATAAATCATATATAAAACTAATTTATATATATATATATAAACAATTATAAATATTATGATCCAAGTAACATAAGTATTATAATTAACTACCTTAATCCCACAACGGAGACTAGAAAAATGTAAATCTGAATTTCCATTTTGCATCATTATAAAATCGTCTTTGGTGAATCTGTGTAAAAGAATACCATCCATGGCTGCCTGTGTAAAGGGATCTTTATATTGTGGAAGTCCAATGTCGTCTAGCCATTGTAATACCCAAGCTGTATTTAAATATCTTGCTTTGGACAAATATTTATCCTCTTTGAATAATTTATTTTGATCTCTTTCACATTGAATGGCTAAAATTAGTTTTTTTCTATGCAACCAATGCTAAAAAAAAAAAAAAAAAAAAAAAAAAAATACATAATTAGTTTTTCAATAAATTGTAAATGTTATTTAAATTACTTTAAATTTGAATTTTTCATCAATATCACTTATGGACATAGAAATCAATTCTTTTCCAGAAGTTGGCCATAATTTTGATTCTTGTAAAATATAATCTATACCTTGTTCCGTAAACCAATCGGATAATTGCTGACGATTCCACTCTCCAAATGGTATATTCGACCTAAAACATTTCCAAAAAATTATATTAATTACATTGTATTTTAAATCAATTAATTATGTTTTTAATTCTTACTTCTGAAATGAATAAATTTTAGTACTAGAGAAAATACTTGAATTGTTTTCTAGAGTTTCTGTATTTTGATAGTTGTTTTTGGAATCAACTAAACATAAAATTTATATAAATATGATAAATGTCATTTGTGATAAAATAATTAAAAGAAGAAAACATTCTATATTTCAATATAAAGATTTACTTAAATTTGGGGCTGAAGAACATTTGTCAAACTGCTGTGACCTTCTTAAGTCTACACACGTTTCTGTAATATCATTTAATATTTCAGGATTATTGTTCTTGACTTCATTCTTTTTCTTCGATACAGTATGTCGCGGTAAACTACAATAGAAACGTGACAAGCCATAATTTTTCGATCGATGAAACTGCGAGTTCTAATAAAATACAGTTAAACATTGTTATACGTGGAATTTTAAGATTTGATTTATTATTAGTTTAAGATTCAAACGAAACGAATTGTATCAGAAGTTATTTTTCTTTGAACTTACATTATCTTCTGGTGATGATACTATATCTTGTGTATTTTGATTATTCATAAGCATTTCTTTAAGATCCATATTTTCCTTAGTTAGCTTCACATTAACTAACTTCAAATTGGTAATCATAGCTATTAGTTCAAGTTTTTCCGTTTCTATTTTAGATTTCAGAATCAATTCCTTCAAAATAATAATATACACCCAATAAATAATACACAATCACAATGTAATACTACTACTTCTCGAAGTTTGTTTTCAGCGATTTGTCTTAATTCACTTTGTTGAGATAAATACGTTTCTAGATGATTTAATTTCCGTAAAAGCGTATCAACTTGATTATTTAACACTGACACCTGAAGTTTAAATGACTCCAAGTGGCTGGAAGAATCATCATGATTTTTCTGAGAATTAATAACAAACATATTAAAAATTGTAAATTTTATTTTAAAATAAATTTTGAAATTTACTTGTTGAATGAACGTGTGAACTGTCTGAACGTTTGAGTTGTCAGGATGTTTTGCATTTGATGTTGGTTCTAAATGAAAAAAAAAAAATCATTACAAAATTAAATAGTTATTGTATTTAGAATTTTAAACGTCAAATACACAATTAATTTATTTCTTCTTAAAAAAAACTACATTATTAACAAACCAACAACTAGGTTAAAAATCACTCTGTTCTGAATTGGTAATATCATTATTTTAAGAAATTTCATGCAAATATTAATAATGTATATCGTGAAATGAAATAAATTCTAAAAGTAAAATAATCACTAAAAAAAAGTATAAATTGTGTGTAAAAAAAAAACAAAAAAAAAAATTAGGTGAGTACATCGAATATAAATAAACATCTACAAATGTGCCTAGTCTAAAAGTTACGAATAATATTCGAAATACAATAACTAATAGTTTGTATTTGCATATTATATATAGTGTAATTTTAAAACTCATTTGGAAAATTACAGTACATAACATATTATATCTTATGTAAGAAATTGAATTCAGAAAAAAAAATCCCAAAACGACATGATGCACTACCACAACTAATAAAAACGTATAAAATGAAAAATACTAACGCTTTAAAAAAGAAAAACATTTTAAAATCTAATTAAATATATTTTTCTACTTCGAACCTTTTAGTTAATTCTCACCTATGAGTCCAGTAGGCGGAATTTACCTGTTTATCATATAAAATTCATAATGTTTTAATGTTCATACTTTATACGTTCACACAACATTAATCTTGGTCGAGCATTGCGTGAGCGTTCAAGAAGAATAATGCTATTTAACGTGTAATAAATGTAAACGAAATATAGGCAATTTATTCAGCTCCCATTATTTTGAGACACTATGAAAGAAAGCACGTAAGTGTACTTTATCCATTTATTTATTATTGCTATTTTTTTTTTTTTACAAGCCAACGTTAATACGTCTCAATGTTTTATGTACTTGATTTATAAATATATAACTTTTTTTTTATATTCGGGTATAAAATTATAACCGGTATCGCAAGAAAATATGGTTTGGAATTGCGCGTTGTAATCGCATTATAAGAAAATCGGTGTTAACACTACATTATGAACTAGTCAATTTACCTAAAACCAATAATGTAATATTATTTTTCAACAGTGTCTATAGTAGTAGTAGTAGTAGTTGTTTCGAAACGAAGAGGAAATCAATTTCAATTAGGTAAATGTGCGATAATGTAAACACGTATCAGGCGTTTACCCACCCAGTGGCAAGAATCGAAATACCTAAAGAGATGATTCCGTCCATTTTTTGTAACGCTCCTTCCAACAGTTTGATCGCGTCGAAATGAGTGCTGCTCAACTTGAGTTCTTCTTCTTCTTCTTGATCGTTACTCATTTTGCGAGATCGGTCTCCGCTTACGCAGAGTAAGTCCTGTTCCGAACGCGTATTAATTAATAGTTATTTAATGAATAAGCGTCTACGTGTGAAAGAGACACTAAACAGATATTAAAATAAATATCGAAATATTTTTAATATTTCGAATATTAAAAAAACTAATCGACAGTCATTAGACGATCGGCACGCGCAAATAATAGATTGTCGAGAATTTAAAAATTTTCCGACTGATAATTTAATACGGATAATGTTTCCTGTGCGCCACAGACGATAATCGAAAACAGATAACAGCAGTAGTAGTTGGTTACATTTTTTTTTTTCTTATCATAGAACGTAATAATCGCATTTCCATGATAATAGATTACGCGTTCGGAGCGAACACAAAATATTATGTTTTTAATGAATTATTATTATTATTGTTATTGTTATTAGGTATTACAAGACGCGGAATCGGCGCACAATTTCTTTTTCGTGTCTCGAATGGAAATTGTCCGTAGGTACGAAATCTCTCGTTTCGATCGGCACAGTGGTGGTGTCGTCTAATTTCGCGAATTTCTTGCTGAGATTCAAGAAATTCATCGATTCTTTGCCAAATTGTGGGCACGGGTGTTTTTTTTTTTATGGATTGCCGAACACGGCGCGAAAATGATGATGTTGAAAATGAGCAATTCAAAATTACCGACTTCGACGAGATAACCGCTAATGTCGATATTTATTTCTTTTATTACATTTCGGCTTCGACTACGAGTGTACTGTTTACATTACGTTTTTACGCTGTATACTACAGCAAGATGAATAATATCATGAAAAATTTATCAATGCATCGTAGAATACCAATTTTATCGTGGAACACGGTGGACCGTTTTTTTTCTTTTAATCCGTCCATATAAATGTTATTTTTTTTCAAGTACAATTAATTATCATATTTTCGATCTTGATTGTGATTAGAAAGTTATTGAAAATATTTCAACTGTGCCAGTAACGTTTTTTCATTCTACGTACATATTGTACGTACATTAGACGGTCCTAACACAAAACGAAAAGTGATATTTAGTAAGTGTTTATTTAATTTTTTTTTGTGTTAGGTTTGGCCAGTTTTTTTCTTTGATCTTATACCACTGTGCGTCGCTTCTATCAACGTCAAACGATAAATCTATCGATAAGTCGATTTCTTCGCCTCGGTATGAGATTGGACTCTGGTATAATATTTTTTAGCTCATAAATAATAAAAATTATTAATTAATTTAATCATTTAGAAAAGATAAGGGAAAAAAACATTAATTTCAGTATTCCCGTATTTTGTTCTATCGTAGAGTAAAAAGTTTGCTGTCCTCCTCACACCCGATTGAAAATCTAGCTACGCCTGTGATTATACTTATATTTAAATAGACTAATTCAATAATCGATTGTTTAATAAAAAATAAGAAAAAATTGGGTAGGTAGGTAATTATTTTTGAAAAAAAAACCGTATATTTATTCAACAGAAATATTGAACACTGTGTATAGAGACCGTATTAGTTGCGGATGTATTGATATTATAATATGTACTTTTTTTTTTTAGTAAATGTATATTACGAAATTATGTATATATATATATAAATTGAGTTTATTAAAATAATTACAAAAAAATAATAAAAATATTTTACATTTGTTTATTCGATAATATACTATTATTAGTTACTAGTAAATTTGTAATAATACGTCTATTCTAATAAATAAATTGAACAACAATATTAAATAAATTTGATTAAAAATATTTTATACTTACTATTATATAAGTTTATCGGCTAATTAATATTATAAACATATTTGTTGAAATACAAGAGTCGTTCAGTCGTGGAAACTGATATGTTATAGGAAACTAGAACTTGCGTGTTAAAAATTCTTAACTTTACATTCAAACAATAATGAAAAAATCATATCAAGTGTATGTTTTTTTTTTTTTTTAATAAAACATAAAAGTAAAATATTATATTTAATATGAAAATTGAAGAAAATTTAAAACTACTTTAAAGACTGATACAAAATGGTTTTGGTTCATAAATAATGATAATAATAATAATAATAATAAAAAAAAAACATATGGCGTATACCACCTATTGATTTTAAATATTAATATTTAGTTATATGGAATGTGGTATAAAAATAGTAGCATGGTATGCGTACAATATGTGTAAGTACAACAATAATATTAATGTATAATAATGATAATTAACGCGAAATACACGTGGAATCGCAACGCGTTATGAAAAAAATATAATAATAATTATTTTTTAATTCGTTTTAATTTTACTAATTCGTTTTTCGTAATTCGATTTCGTATTGAATCCGTTGTATTTTAAAACGCGAACGTTTTGTTTTTTTTTCGTAAAAAACATGTACTTATACCTATTTAATTACATTTGGAATGGGATCCAAAACAATAAAATCGTTAATAGTACATAAGCGTAAACTCATTTATTGCGTAAAGTACAAAATAAATATTAATTTCAATTGAGCTCTGTGTGATAATATAAAAAAAAAAAAAACTACGAAACTATTCGTACGGTCGTAATTTCAATAAGAAACGATCAGTTTTTCCGTCAAAAATCGATAGGTTTTTTTCTCGTTTACCAATACATTCACACGCGCGTTTCCGTTTTCCAGAAGAAAGAAAGAAAAAAAAATTAATTCTACAAGAATTTTACTAACAAAAAAAATAAAAATATTTACGTTTTTGGTAGTTTTCGTGGCGTATTCCGGTATAGTTTATTTGAAAAAAAATTCTCATTGAAAAAATGCGGTTCGCGTCCGAAGAAAAATTGAAAGTACACACAAATGTAATTGTATTTAAATGCTTCTTACATATTTCTAATTCAATTAGCATTTGTTTTCATTAGTACAGAACCCCGCCCCCTTCCGATATTATTCGTAATAAAATTAATTTTTCTTCTTTCTTTATAATTTTATCCGAATGAAAATAATTAAATTAACGTTTCGGACGCGTAGAAAGTATAATTGTCGTTTTGGGCGAAAAACGGGAACGCGTTTAACTACACACGGTCGATATACCGGCGTTTCGGGGTGGGTAAAAAAAAAAAAAAAGAGTTCGATTTCTGCGGAAGACGAAATACGAACGTGAAAATCGTATGGTTTTTTTTATATTCGTTTTCACAGTGGCACAAGACCGTTTCTGGCCGTTGGATTTCTAGTCGTGTATATATCCATGTCGTGGTCGGTCCAATTGTCGGACGTGTCTCCGCCGCAATAGAGGTTGTGATGTGAACCGGCGTGACTGTATCGGCTGGGCGGACGGTTCTGCGCGCTCTCCCGAGTCCGGGAACGCTGTCTGGGCTTATTTCTGGACGTGTTCGTGCGAGCGCTACCGGGATAACTGATGTGCGACATCCTCTCGGAGACCGCCAACGATTGTCGCGATTGTCTCAATTCTGTCAAAACGACAATGTTCTCGTTATTGTGGGGGAAAAAAAATTATTATTATTTTTTTTTTCTTAAAACGAATTCTCTTTTAGTGTTTAATTAAAAAAAAAAAATTAAATTTGTATTTATAGCGGGAGAGACGTAACGTCGAGGAGGATAATCTGATTTTAAGCGCCATAACGACGAACGCCGGCGTATATTAGACGATAAAGTTTCAATTAACTAATCGTATACCACCTGTCCTACTTTAGTAGTTAAAATAGTAACTTTAGACGTTACCTCAGTTCATGTTTATTATTATTATTATTTTCTTTTTCGTAATAGCGTAATTCGATTTTGTACTTTTATAAGTAATACATTTTATACTTTATTACACTATACGGCCGTGAACAACAATAAAACCGTTTTGTTTTCTCAAATCAGAACACATTGAACATATTATCCGTCTTTTAAATGCCGTTGTCAACGTTACTATTTTATTTGAACGGTTTACTTAATTATGTGCATTCGAATTCGACGACTCTTTAACCACAACGGATCTCAATTTCTTGAGTATTTATTTGATACGTAAAGTATGAGAATGGAAGGCTAGGCGTACAATACGTTTACAATATATTTCAAACTACCGACCTTAGGAATTTTTTTTTAACGTTTTAGAACGGGGAAAAACAATGAATATTTTATAATTGTCATGTTACGTATTAGATAAAAAAAAAAAAAAAAAAAAAATGGTTTATTTTAATTTGTCGTCTTTATTTATTTTATACCTAACCTAACCTAACCTATTTTAATGCATGTTTGTACGTAGCTTTTAATTCGTTACTTGGTAAATTAACGTTTAACCGCATACACTATTTATTGGTGTAATTTTCAATGGAGCCACGTTAAATAAATACGAATTATAGGTAACGAAACTCACAAATTCGTAGTCGTTTATTTGATGTAACTTAACCGACCCTATGATTATATTATTTATTGACTCAACTTACCGGGTCTTGAGTTTACTAGATCAGAAGCGTATGCATTAGTTCCGCCCAGGTATCTCATAGAATTATTCGAAAAACTATTTTGCGATTGGCCGTCGGCAACTGAACGCATTTTCGGTGGTTTTGAACTGAAGTTTGAAATGTTCGAGTGTAAATCTTCATTGCATCCTACTGAAATAATGAGTAGATTATGTTAATGATAACAACAAACGTATTATAGTGTAAGCTTTATGTCGACGTGGAAAACCCGCGCTTCAATTTATTACAATCATATTGATTTTGTAAAATATACGGTAGGTACACATCATTGATTTCACGCTTACGATAGCACAGTTCCATATAGGAGAGTGCAATACTCGTACTTTTTGTGAAGTAAGATTTAGAAACGAATTGTAAAAAAATGCTTTGGACGCTCTGTCGTCTGTCCTTTTCAATCCAACACTCGAGAAGATAATTCGATTGTTACCAACGTGGTGATATTATAGTTTACAGCACAATACCCGCTGTTTATAACAAGCGTTCTACGTAGGAATTTACTTGAATGTAATACGTTGATTACTCCGTTCAGTAAAAAAAAAATGAAAAAAAAGAGAGCACTGTTTCCCCCCCCCCCCCACACACACACACATTCCTCCTCGATTCGAGAACCGTATGGAAGTCAAGCAACGCCATTAAAAAAAGCCACGGTGAGGAGATTGAAAGGAAAAAATGATGCGACGATCAGACAAGATTAATGATAATTTTTCAATAAAAGCACTCGGCGAGTAAGAATTGAAAACGGCGGCGGGGGGGGGGGAGGCGGAATTAACATAGCGGAGATTTCGATACGTTTCACAGACCGTTAGTGTTAAGGAAAAGTAGAATTTATCGCGTTTTAAACAAGATTTCCATCTTTCCTATTACATTGATATCGAATAAAAATAAATAAATAAATGAATAAAAAAAAAATCGAAGATGTTTTGACAGGTGTGAATGGGGGAAATGATCAATAACGAAACCGCTCGTACCTTGTCTGGTGTCGGCTACGCGGTACATCCTGCCGTGGTTCAGGCTACGGTTGCTGTACACGGAACCTTGGTCCCAGTCTTTGTGGCCGTTGAACGCGTTCAGGGCGGCCAGCGACGACATCTGGTTCGGGTTCGGACAATTGGCGGGCAGTGTGCCGATGGGTGGTACTCCACCGCCCGTCTTGTTCGGGTGACAGGACGCAAACGAGTTGTGCAGGTTCTGTAGCCTTTTGGCGCGGCGCTTGCTGGCCGCTATGAATACGACGACGGCGATCAACACTGTGCCGCATATAGCCGCACTGGCCGCGATAGTTATCCTGTCCATGTTGCTCGTCGCCGTCACTGCGGTCCGGATCTCGCGACACTGGCTGTACGGCACCGTGTCCGGCGTCACGTTTATCTCTTCCAGTGATATCACGCACACGATAATGCATTCCTGCGATTTAACACGATCGTCATGAGTTAACATTATTTGCCTTTGCAGTCTCCGAGCAATGGATTTCGACACTTAACGGCGGATGTGTTCACCACCTACGCGCTCGGTTTGTTTGTATCGCGACTGTTTTTTCTCTTCAAATTTCGTATTTTTAAATTTATTCCACCTAAACGTTTAATTCTCCGTATTGTGCGCGTACAATAATCATTTGTTAGTTCACCGAAGACGCGTCACAAAAAAATATCCTTAAATATTCCCGACGTTTTATAAAACGTTTATCGTAACACTACGTTACTATCGGAGGACACGGAGAAAAGAATGTAGACAAAAAAAAAAAAAAAAAAATTCGCGTAGATGTCACGTCGAATCATAATTATTTATACGGATTTATTTAAAAACATAAAGTAATATTTGTATTCATAGAATATACAAATTTTGAATACGTAACGACTGGAAAGATACGACGTACCCGCGATTCAAAAGGAACGAAATAGTAATCGATATTTTAGTTAAAATAGAAAATAAAATTGAGATTTTTATTTATTTTTTTTTTTACCTGGTATGGTACGTTTTTGATTTTAAATTCTCGTTCGCTGGTTTCGAGAGGCGGTCCCTGTTTGAAAGTCAGATCGCCAAAAAGTCTATATACAACTCGGAATCCCAAGATATTTGCCGTCTCGGAATCCCATTGAATTATAACGGAATTGTCTTGTCTACGAACACTTCTTATGATCACTTCTTGAACTTGTTTTTTCGGATAATTACCCAGTATTAGCGGGGGCTTCGGTGACGTTTGTACCGACGGCGGTCTCGTTATTACCAAATTGGATTTACGGGTCGAAGTTATTGGTTTAATCTAAAAATAATGCGCAATGAATATTTTACATAATATATTCAACACCGTGGATTAGTCAAGTTGGATTAGTTACTGACATTTGGAGGAGTCGATACGATATTCTTTGGTGTCGTATCAATCGGAACTGTTGTTGTACCCTCCGCAGTTGACGATACAGTTTTGGTGGTATCGATATTTCCATTCGGTTCAGACGAGTTTGTAGTTTTCACTACTTCTACTTCCGATACCGGTGGATTCTTTTTAAATTTATTCTTCGAGACTGGGATTTCCGGTGAAATAATCGTCGGACTGGCATATCCAACACCGGTACCGAGTGGATGTTGAGAATTCGCATTATCTTGTTCTACACTAGTTTCTAATACTGCCGATGAGCTTTGATCGTTATCACACACCATTTCTGAAATTTCAAATATTTATTTAATATAAACATAACGATGTGAAGTATTACCAAAATAAATGTACCGAAATATTACCTGACGGATCGATTTTGTAGAAATGTTTGTTTTTTAGATATGACGGACTGGCACAAAACTGCGGATTTCTTTCTCTGCTGGTTACCTGTAGGTCTCCGTTTTTTATCCATTCTATTACCCATCGGATTCGGCAATCGCATTGTAAGTATCGTCCTCCGAGGCTCAGACCGCGTAGTGTTGTGTTGAGGTGTGTAAATGCTTTTTTAGGAATGGTTTCGATTGGGTTTCCGTCTAACGCCAGTAACGTTATGGAAGGATTCGCTTGGAACGCGTCATTAGGTATTTCTGTGATGAGATTGAAACCAAGGTCTAATACTCTGAGTTCTGGCAATTTACTAATGGCCGCAGTTGGGTACTCAGTGAGCAAATTGTTGAGCAAACTCAGTGAGCTAAGGGTATTCTTTACACCATCGAACGTTAACTCTCCCAGCGATTGAATAACATTTCTTTCCAAGTTAAGAGCTGTCAGCGCTCCTAATCCGTGTAAAATATGTCCGTCAGATCCCGGTAATTCACTCAAGACGTTTTGAGCCAAATCCAAAAATGCTAAATTTCTTAAATTTCGTATACATTCTGGTATTGATTTCTGGTTAGTTCCTTTTAGATTTAGATTCTTCAGACTGTTCTCGAGACCTCTAAATGAGTATTTTGACAACGTCACATTGTTATCGGCTAATTTAAGTGTTTGTAGATTTTTTAATGAGACAAATGCGTCGTCTTGAATTTTAGATATACGATTTCTCGAAAGGTCCAACAACGTTAAATTAATCAGTCCGTCTAAGTTAGGTATTTCGTCTATTTTATTATCTTGTAGACTCAAATGTCTTAAATATGGTCCGAGTCCTTTGAACGCTGTTGGCGATATTTTTTGTATTTGACAACCGGATAATTGTAAATTGTGTATTTTGAGATTGGCGAAATTAGAGTCGTCGATAGTTTTTACTGAACTATTATTTATGTATAATAGATCTAGGGTTTCCTGTGAATATTTATCCAGTGTTTCCAGTAGCATTTCGTAATTCACAAGATCACATTGTATGGACAATTCTTGAGCACCATTTGTTGAACATAAACAGGACGATTGAAGTTCTGCGGCTGATTGATCCGCTTGCCATGGACATTGAGCATTTGATTTGTTTACGTAAAGACATACCAAAAGGCATAATAGTCCGAAATAATCTCTGCAAAAAAAAAAAAAAAACGAAAGTTATTTAATATTTATGTGATAAAAAAATATATAATTATTAAAACATATATAATAATATCGATATACCGTTTTAATAATACATTAATTTGATTTATTTAAAAATGTATAAATAATATTTTGGAAATATGTTTTCCGTGTAAATAAAGATAATTTTGTATGTCTACGAAATGATTGCATGTTATATTTACGTATTTAGATAATAATATATTATTATCAAACTATGTTTACGAAAAAAGTAATAAAGTATTAATTGATTATTCAAGTTTTTCATTATGTGGCACTAAACATATCCATGAAAACGAATGTTTTAATAATAATAATAATAATAATAAATCATTGTAATTATAGGTTATATCTAGTGATGTTCCAATCATTATTGAGATTATATGCTATAAGCTGAACGAGTACTTAAATATGCATACGTTATTTTTGTAATAAAAAACAGAGTTAAGTTAATTACGACGAATAAAATTAAAAATTCTTTTTTTTATTTCATTATAAAATTATAACAGTTGATTATTTCAATAAGATGGCGAAAGATTATTTTCGTAATTTATCTTCTATGTTTACGATCTTTACGTTTATTAAATGATGTCTTTGTAATGTAACGGTTTTTCGCGAGGAAAAAAAATAAACACATCCATTTCAAAAATAGATCAAAATTAAAACTAATATTTATGTATTTTATTTTTTATGAATCGTTTGGGAGTATACGCAGTATACTCGCCGATGATTTTTTAAATAAAAGTTTAAGAGTATATAAGTATAATATGCAGGGTCGTATACAAGGGGGGGGGGCGATGGGAGCGATCGCCCCCCTAGATACTTGTGTATGTACCTATATCTACTGACAACTAAAATTAATCGAACTAAAACTAAAATGTAATAAAACATTTTTTTATTTAAAACTTATTATTTTCATATAATTTTTCGATAATTCTAAGTTGGCAACAGATTCGACGGGCTGTTTTCCTACTCGTCCCCTCCCCCTAGGGGATGAAGTAAATACGCCTCTGATGGAACACTAACGGTTATAACTAATTTTAATTTCTGCAGGATAATTTTGGTTATTTTCATTTTTAACTTTTGGTTATTATCACTTTTGATCATATAAACAAATTCGCGCGTTTAAGAAAAATAAAAATTATAATTTGTTACAAAAAAAAAAAAAAAAAAAAAATTCAATAATGGAGTCAGGTTATGTATCTTTCAACGGGTAATAAATGGTTAAACTCGGAACACTTCGATTATATTATTTATTGGGCAATTTATTTTAGTACTTAAGCACTGAGATATCAAATCGAATCGATAAATTGTTTTTCACGTAGATTATACGAACAATAAGCATCTTATTATATTAAATTGAATTTGTTCAGTATTTTCGCTTTCACGATATATGTTTTATTCGAACAAATGAATATTACACTTCGACGGAATGAAGAAATAAACGCGCTGACCATATTATCAATCGCAGTTACGAAATTCGGAAAATACAGTCATTGTATTTTATTATATTTCATATAATATGTTATTTTTTTTGACACCTTGTAATTCGTTTTAAAAATATTTTCTATGAATACGTTCCGAGAGTTTTTGGAAAAAATAAAAATTACTATCCGATATGCCGACAATTTATTTTTGTTCCTGATCGGATCTCATCATTTTACGCGATATAATTTTAGACTTCATTTTGTATAATAATAATAATAATAATAATTGTTTTATTAAATGCATTTTGGCTTATCACGTAATATACCACACACACACACACATATTGTACAAACCATATTATACAAGTGTGTCGGAGGATTAAACGAATTATATAATATATTAATTTTTTTTTTTTTTTTAATATGAAATAGTGTAGCAACAATAAACACGTTACGATATTATGGTGACTAATGACTATTAAATCGATTGACTGACGAAAGATAATATTTATTTTAAATACTTATTGTAAAAACACCGTTGTGTAATTTAAAATCATGCAATTCCATGCGTAGGCGTGTAAGCTTACGTATCCATTTTTAAATGTAAACGATATCGATTTACAATATAGTCGTGTTAATAATACGAATAATTATTATCACCAATTATTTTCCGAGTAAGTAAACGCATTTGTCAATTTTTATTATTTATTTTTTCCTTCAGTGCACATTAATTATCATTCGGCATTTAGCGTTGTTTAAGATAGTACCACCACACGAAAAGTCAATATTAACTATTATGTTTTCATAATGTACAAGAAATTGTAAACGTCATGTTTTCCAATGAATATATCGGTTTAAATTTCAAAATTCCCCCCCCCCCAACGTTCGAGCGCCGTTTAAATTATTTTTATTAATTATATTGAACAACAGTTAAGAAAAATAATAGAGATAATTAATTGTAATGCATCCGTTTTAAACGGACAATGATCAATTATAATATTATATTATTAATTAACAAATATCAAAAATAATACGTGCACGCGCTCGTAATACGTTTCTATGGTTTCTGAAGAGAGAGAGAAAATAAATAACATCATACTGTTGAGATCAGGAATCGTATGAAGAGGAGATTTTTTTCGTTTTGTGCAATACATCAATGAAATTCCGTGTACAAAATTTAATTTCAATATTTTATAATATGCTACTCGTTGATTCCTATCTACCGCATATCTACCATAACATTAATAACCATTAATTACCACAACCATAAACTAATAATTATTATCGACGACCCGTTATTCGCGTTCGCATAATATGTTCGGCTGCGGGAAATTATAAAAATTATTGACTATACGCGCGTACCACTTATTTATGAGTAAAATCGGGGGGGAAAAAAAACGATATTTCCATGTTCAAACGCAACGTTTTGTTATTATTTTTTGCGTTTTTATTAAAAAACGTACACGCCAATAGAACGTATACACAATATGTATTGAATTATTATTATTATAATTACGGCGTGCGTAACGGCACAGAGTATAATAACAGCGAAGCGGTTAATAATGAAGATTCTGCGGATAAAAGGATTGTATAATATATTATATTAAAATCAATCGACGTCCGTTTAAAACTCCACGCCGAATTTAATATTGCGAACGATTGGAGGATTTTTTTTTTTTTTAAAGATTCCGTTTGATACGATCCGTCGTCGGACGTAATAATAAATCGTCGATCGTAAATGAACTAAAATCATTTTTAATAATAATACTCTAGATGAATGTTCGACGTTTGACTTAACGAAATATTTTTGTTGGCAAATAAAATGGGGGGGGGGAGGTGGGTTTTTTTGAATGGTTTTGAAATTTAGATTTCGAACGAGACGCTAACGACGAAATCGACGAGTAAACGCGATGAAAGAAACGTTCTTATTCGTTATTTCCGTTACGCGTATAATAATACCTTCCGTTACGTGTTAATTAAAAAAAAATAATAATAAATAAAAACGCGCCGAAAAACAAAAATATTGCGGTTGTTGTGTGGGAGGACCACATTACAATGGATTCGTGTAAAATGAAAAATAAATTTAAAAAAAAAAACCTACTATAACAGTGTTCCATGTACGTTTGTTATTGTAATATTATAATATACGACGATACAGATGGGATTTATTTATCAGTGCGGTCGAAACGCAGCAGTTTAACGAATAGAGAACAACAACAAAAAAAAAAAAGAAAAAAAGAAATGGCTATTAACCCGTTTGTAACGGAGGGAAAAGACTGTTCCGGTCGGAGAAGACGCGCGCATCGCACGGACCGTTGACGGTTTCGCGCGTAAATATTATTTATATGCCGCCTTCTACGAGCGCGTGTTAGTACACCGGCGATGACCTCTTCTCCGGCACTGACCGTTAACACTGATTTTTTTCACACTAATTTCACGACGATATCCGTTTTTAATTGTTTCGCCCCGCCCCACACGTTTCCCCCTCGACCGGTCGTGGACGAGTTAAGGGGGCCGCCGAAACCAGTAAACCGGATGACCCGAAAACCGTTTTACACTTTACACGTGATCGGCGACGTGCATACGGTGGATGGATGGGGGGGGGGTGCAAGGCAGGCCCATATTTACAAAAATTGCCGCCAGGGGCAACATAAAATTTGCCGCCCCCGTGTATAAACATATATATATATATATATACATTTTTACGACTTTTCAAAATGTTGCCGCCCCTAAATCTCTTGCTAATAATGCCGCTAGGGGCAATTGCCCCTCCGAGCCGAGCCCCCCCTCCCATAAATACGGGCCTGGTGCAAGGGATTTCCGTTCCTCTCCTTAAATACGAAAAATGTATTTTCAACATTCGTCGACGATCGTCGTTATTGACGGACACGATGGAAATCCCAAGAAAATTCAACTAAAACAACAAACACGTTCGTCGTATTCAATAGAATTACAAATAGTGTGCAAAATTACAGCATAACTCCTCCGTTGTCCCAATAGCGTACGTGAACGCTATTTAAAAGCCCGTTGACGTGCACAGCAATCGCGTAACATAACACGTACGGCCGGTATACCAGTTTTTATCGTTGTCGCGATTATATAATACGTTAGTTAATACACAGATATTCTTGTTTTTGATATTCCTTTTTGAAAAAAAAATTTAAAAAAATCGTATCCATGTCGTCGCACGCGACTCTACGTACACGAGGACGTCTCGCGGACGTTCGTTCCGCCTTAACAGAACTCTTCTTAATCGCTATACGTTTGTCATTTTTCATTATTGTTTTTGCTTGCAACGCGATTGGTTTGTCGGCCGTCCGAGTCGTCTCGTATAATCCGAATGGTTAATCGAGTACGAACAACAAAATTACAAAACGGCTGTTTTCGATTTAAAAACAAATTTTAGTTAAAAAAAAAAAAAATCAGATCTAAAATATACAATTAATCATAGTACAAGTGGCACGGGGGCTTACTGGCAATAATTATCGCCAAAAAGCAACAAAAAAAAAATTATAAAAATATCGAATAGGACAACCTAATCTCGTTAAATCTCCGTGAGATTTATTGTATCAATGAATGAATATCGTATGCGTACGGCTTGTGTGCGGTACCTGTCATGAAGTATTCGGGATGAAGTTATTTATTCGACTGACGGATTCCGGACGCTGTGTGTCGACGGCTTACGGATCGATTATTATTTTTTAGCGAATACTCCGATTATTATTATTTTCGTTCTTTTACACTTCGACACATCTCGATTGTTTCGCGTCATAATGTCGTATAAACTGCGCGTGTTCTCTCGTTTTCGAGGGGGGTGGGGGGAGGCGGTCGGTAACCTGAATCGAACGAATTTAAAAAAATCGACATTTTCCGAGAAAATTATTCGGACGAAAATTCGAAAAACGAACCCGATTCGGTTTTGAAACGAACGCGCACAACGCTTGTGGGTTAACCGAACTCTTCAGACACGATTTTGCGTAGAGGTGATTTCGAAAAATCTCATTGAATGATCCGAAATCGTAAAACGCCCGTTTTCTCGAACATGTCGATTAAGCCGGCGAATGAACCGCGCGTCTCCGGTCATGATCGATTCGCGCCCGTTTCGGCTCATATTTAATCACACCGTTTTTCTCGTATTTAAAAATAACTTTAATTTTATACAGAGTTTTTAAGGAAAAAAGTCGTCGGTCGAGAAGAACGGGCGATGAAGAATGTTGCGATTCCAATTCTTTCAATTGGCCGAACCTTCATTGAAAAGACGTACCTTGTACAAAATATAAAAAAAAATCCACGACAACCACGATCACACGGTAATACATTTTTATCAAATATTTTGCGCGTAAAGTGTTTTGATTTCAATTGAATTCGATAGTGTACCGTTTCTGTATCAACGCTGTACGACACACCCAAAA
Organism: Chaetogeoica ovagalla; assembly: GCA_032441825.1. Lineage (NCBI taxonomy): Eukaryota > Metazoa > Arthropoda > Insecta > Hemiptera > Aphididae > Chaetogeoica > Chaetogeoica ovagalla. The sequence goes on from CM063744.1 coordinate 1,746,833, forward strand.
CGTAATACGACACACGTTGTGTTTTCAAAATGTCCAAAACATTTGCTACGTCATGAAAATGTTAAAAAAAGAAGTAGTGCGCGCATTGGATTCCGGGCGAAACAAACTCTACTAAGTATTGGTTTTTTAAAAACGTTTTTTTTTTTTTGTTTGTGTTTTTCCGAACACGTTTTCGCGTAGGATTGTTTCGATAACATTGACATAATATATTACTTTCTAGTACAGTGAAACGTGCACGGGCGGTATTCATTCCACAGGTTTCCCGACCTTAATATTTTTAAGCGCGGTGAAAAACTATTGAAAATTGCAAAAAAATAAAAAAAACGGTTACGATTGTCGACATATCCATTTCGGACATATGTAAACGTTCGTATTCTAGAAGTGTTAGCGAATACAGAGTTGAATGTTTTTTTTCCAACTCCGTCTAGGGGAAAATAATTTTTCGTCCGATACCCGTTAGTTTTTCAATAAAATAATTTCCGCGTAATTTTCAGACAATCAATAATTTTGTTGTTTGGGCATATTTTTTTTTTTTGAAATTAAATTATTACACTTTACATTCGTATTAGAGATAAACAAAAGAAGTTTCTTGTTTCTCGTTTCAATCGGGGAATTCGAACGTAGGCCATCATAATGCGAAAAATGAACACAATATTTTTGTTATTTAATCGTTCGTAGATGTTTAATTTTTATTATTTTTTTTCCCCGCGATAAGAATGTTATTTTGAAGGTTTTGGTCAACGTCTTACGCATCGCGGTCAAACGAATTCGTGTTTTGGTTATAATTACATTAACAAAAAAAAAAAAAATTAATTAATTAATTAATTTAAAAAAATATGTTTTTATTAACGTGTGTGTGTGTGCGACGTCATGCGTGTGATGAGCGGAAACGCAAGAATTGCGACAAGAACGCGGTATGCGCGGAAGTCTCGAGTAAATTGGTCTCCATCGAAGACTACTGTTATAATGATTCACAGTCGAAGTTATTAAAGTCTTTTCTTACACAAACGGTTAACGAGGACGAACCATCGTAGTGAATAACGACGGGTATCCCACGCCGTTCATTACTCGTGGTGGGATTAGACGAAGACGTATGTGAAAATGTGTATCCAAATACTGTACCGTTTGGGCTGGAATTAACGAAAAAGAGTCGATCAATAATCAATCTTAAAGTATATATTTTTTTTCTTTTATTATTATTATTTAAAATATATATATATATTTTTTTTTACAAGTATTTATCGAATTACGTCGTAATTCGGTTTGTGGGAAGGAGGTGAGGCCCCATCATCGTCGATGTATTCTCCGGCCGTCCGGGTCACTGTCTCGCAGTATTTCTCGATTTCTCGTGACTTCTCGAAAAGTAGAATTTTTTTTCTTTTATATATATATAGAACAAATCGCACGATATTTTTGAGAATATTTCAATGATAATCGTGATGAAACGACGACGGCGGCAGCCACCGTGAAGGAAATATAATACTATTAATTATTATAATTATATAATTGGGTTCACGAGAACTAGATGTTCTTTGTAGCCGTTATTGAATAAGCGATTACAAAAACAAATCGGCGCGCATTTTAGAACGTTTACCGTAATACGTTTTTCATTAGGGGCTAATAACGTATGGCATTCAATAAAACACTAAAAAAAAAAAAAAAAAACAAAGCGCTTTTATGCTACAAAACAATTCAAAACGATGTCACTAAAAGTCTGTTTGCTCTCAATAGTACAAACGATATAAATTAAAAAAAAAAAGAGTCTTACGAACAACTAAGCATCTTTTAATCCGAAAGAAAAATGATCACTAAAATCACTATCGTACGATAATATAGTACGCCACTTTATAACTCGTTGTATTTTCTATAAAAAATCACGTTGGTGTGTAAAAATCTTGAAATAAATAAATGTTCATGTTCATATTTCGTATCAAAAAATGTAAAATTCTCTAAAAACTTAAGAAAACAAACGTAGACAAGGGAAAATCGTCAGTTCTACTCGAGTAAACGTCTAAACGCTAAAATTTGAAGGCAAAAAAAAATAATAATAAATACGAGTAGACACGCCATGTAATAGATATAATATAATAGATTTACACCAGATAGTTAACCCGTTGCTGTTATTTATCGTTGGTAATTTTTTTTTTTTGCCATTATCGATTACAAAATAGGTTAATGTACGGTTAATATTTCATTGCTAATACGATATAATGACAAGTCTGTCTTCATCTGACGAATATTTCACGTCGCACGACCCGGCGCGCGGGTCTCGCCGCCACCACGTCCGATTTTATGGTTCAGTCACAACAGTCGTCGTAGTAAATGTTATTTTATCGTTCGTATCAATCAACACCGCCCACACAAATCGCATATTATTGTAATGTACACCACGTTACGTATTATTATAGCCGTTGACGTAATCAGAACTGAATGTATTGCCGAAGTCACGAATCAATATTTTTTTTCTGTTGCGGGTTCTCGTTTTCACGCTCGCCCTTATTGCTCTTATTCTCTTTCCAAAGATCATAATATATTGCGCAACATATTTCGCTCGTCTTGAGGCGACGGGGAGGGGCCCCGGGCGCGTTGGTTTCGGATCGATACGATGGAAACGAGATGAAATTCTGGTGAATCGGCGACGAAACTATTCAAAAGAGTATAGTGTAATAATGACAGAGTCGAGTCTCGTTCGAAAAAATCATTTGGAATTTTTCGGATACTTGACGAAAAACGTGTGTACAGGCGTGAGATATTATTTTCTCTGATTTATACCAACTGTAATAGAGCGAAAATGATTTTTTTTTCCCGTTTCTTTTATTGCTTAGTCGCTGTGCGAAAAACCCGTATAAAATATACGGGTTAGGTTAAATATATATAGTTTTATATCTCCTATACAGAACTATTATAAAGGAGATTGACGCGTTGAAAACGCGTGTTAAAGAAATTAATCCAAACCGTTACTTTCGATTACGGTATAATGTGGCAAAAACATTCGATTAGTATTTAGTATTACGTAAATCTTGTAGTTCTCGTCCAATCGCATCTTCGAAATCGCGGTACAACATTTTTTTGTTAAAAAATATCGTCGAAAAATTCACTCTCCGTTCTTTTAACGTTACACGCGCGATTGAAAATTTAATTATTTATTTAACGGGGTTTAGCGCTAGATTTAAATGCGATTCGAGTTTTGTTTAACACGAGTACGATGTATTTTTCGCGAATTGATTGGTTTTCGACGAAACTCTTCACGGAGTCCTGTAGGCCTACATCGTTTCTATCAGATACCTACCGTTAAAGATTTAATTTAAAATTCGACTTTCAATGCAAAAGTTGAGGGTGGACAGAAAGAAAGAAATTTCAGTGTTCTTCTAACTCACTGGTTTTTCTGTACGTCATGCCAAAACGTTAGAACGAATTTAGTGCGGCCAATAATAGCGTGTTGTTTATGCGATTCGAGCCGCACGTCACGTGTCCGATTTCAACATATTGTATGAAGTACAAGAAAAAAAAAAAAAATTGTGAACTATCAAAACACAGTTTTTTTTTTTTTGAGTAAGGGGGGGGGGCGGTAAATTTTATATTGTCTCGGGGGGCGATTTTCGTAAATATGTTTCGGCTTCTATTCGGTGTGTCAGATAAAACGATCAATCGGACACGATATTAAAATGCATTATACATTTTGTAGGGAAAAAAAAACAAAAATATTCTTTAAATAATAATAATATAATTTAAGTGTATACGCGCGGTTATTGGCGAACGGAGGAGGAGTGAATAATAGAATAGTCGGATTCACACTTGACGTTTTATCGTGACACAACGTCTTAGAATGAAATAAAAATAGGATCAGAATTCGATACGTCTCGAAAGAACCGACTTTTAAATAAATATTTGTTTAACTCGTCGAACAAAAAAAAAAAAAAGAAAAAAAATAAAAACCTTAGAGATTTTTTTTTTTTGAACACACGGATAGTAAACTGTCGATTCTATTCGAACTATTGAATTCATAAATTAATATTCGGATGATGATAATCCATGACACTGGTGTCATGTGTGAATATTACGAGTATTATGAGAACACGCGTACACGGCGCGCGCTCCAGCACATGTCTCATGCGCGGACAGATACCTATGATAGTCGCGGGCGAGTCGATGACCTCAAAAAAAAAAACTCCGAGGAATGACGAAGTCATAACGGTACTCGCTCGCTCGCGAGCAACGGAAACGTTAATGCGAAAACCCTTCCATTTCTTTCTATTTTTTTTTTTTCCTTCTATTTGTATTCTAATGATTTTTATCCGCGTGCATTAATTCATTATAAGCGTTTTTTTTTTTTTTTTTGGCACGAGCCGAAGTACATTAAATGCGGAATAAATACGCGAATCGAGACTGCTTTAACGAGTCGCACACACGAACCGAATGATTCTTTTTTTTCCCCGATTTTTTTCGATTTTCACGTCCGACAGTGATGGAAATCGGTTTTCCTATCGTTTCGGTCCGAATTATTTTTCGGTCGAATCCCCCCCCCTCCCCCCGAACGCCAATTTAACGGCGCACAATATAATATGTTGTGTGTTGCGTACCGCGTCGTTTTTCGGTTATCGAAAAAGCGGTTTTCACCCCATACACGTTTACACGAGAGAAACGGACAAAGCACTCGGCGGAAAATCTTAAAAAAAATCCAAGAAAATCAGACGTTTTCTCACAGACAGTGTAGTTTTTTTTATTAACGAATGGAATGGTAGTTACGTTTTGGATTACATTTCGCCTTCCCCCGCATATTCCAATATTCGTAATTACAGCGCTGGCGCAAAATAATCGTGCCCGTTATTTTATGAAACGGACAATAATATAATTTACTTATTATTAATTTTGAAAAGTTTTTTTTTTTTGTTCACAAGAGAGGGCGAGTCGAACGAAAACGTGCGGTGTGTACGTTGACAATTCTTATGATTTTATTACGTAATTATTTTGTCCTGAAACGTATCTCCGCTCTATGTTTATTTATTTTCGTTCACAAGACACTCGGGTGCCGTGAAAGTGTATTATTTGTAACGTCCAGAGGATTAAAGAAATCTTATATAGAAATAATATTATCAAGAACAGCACTTATTTTACAGACACTATATTTTATAGGCACGTAAATTATTATCGATTATATTTTCACTTTTTTTGTGTGTGTGTGTGTGTGTTTTTTCCCCCCGGTCAGCAAGGTATGGTCACTACGTTATTACGTAGATCTTATGCGGTTTTGTTTTACAAACATTTCCGCGCGCTTTACAGTTTACATTATCTGTGATGGCGATCAGAAACGGGGAGTGTCGTGGTGATTATATATCCATACGTATATATCATTATATACGCGTTCTTCACATAATTTGAGTTCGTGGCCTTTTCGCTCTACAGATTTATTTGTTTTATTATTTCGAATCACGTAGAAATGCGGTTGTATGAAAGAAATTGTAAAAAAAATTTCAATCTGCTATGCTTCGTGTCGATCAAGCGACGCGGTTTTCATTAAACACGTCGTCTCGAGTTTTAATCCCCGAATCGCTTATGCATTTTGTTGTTAAATTTCACTCGTACCACAGTTTCATTTGATTTTACCTAACTTTTGAAAACTTAAAAATAGATTTGTAAAAACAAAAAACAGCATTAAATATCGATGTGTTTGCAACTATAAATCTATGGTTTATCAAATTACTAAATATAAATGCATTGTACGTATTGAAGCGATAAATTTTACAAATAAAAAAAAAATGACACTTTATTTTTCACAAAATAATAAGAATGATGGAAACAGTGAACACCGTTATTTTAACAGATAGAGTTCAGCATGTACAGAAACGGAAACGAAGAGAGAATTAAGTAAACACGATAAATTCCTACCGTCGTACAATATTGTTAAAACTTGAAAAACACTATCATCAAACGTCTAATAAAATCCCCCTAATCGTCGCGCGTTTAAAACGCATTGATTTCTTTATGGAGATTTTTTCGTAATAACAAATACTCGGACACTAGCAGCTACTCGTGTATCAGTTTCACAGTACGACGACGAGAATGTCGGGGATAAAAACAAATCGTTTGTATTTTCTATCAAAAATCTCCTTAAACACGTTACTCGAATCGACATTCCTTGTCGAAATCCTTGGGGGAAGGGAGAAATCCACACAGATACGTTTTTACAAGACACGTAATGACGAAAAATATTATATTATTATTATTATTATTTCTGTTGATTAACCGTTGTGCGTGTGCGTACCATATTATAAAATCTTATAAACAATAAAAACGATAATATATTTTATTCCGTCGTCGTCGGCAGTACTAAAATCGTTCGAAACTTACATACCGACTTCAATTATTATACAATAGAAATTCCTTAAACGTGTACCCGCGTTAGTACGATATTATATTATATCGTACACAGCGAGACGCTAAAAACTATACCTATCGTACGCTGTTTTACGAACGCTGCATGTATTTGCAATAGAGAAATAATTCGTTATTAAATTGAAAATTCTACATATTTCCGTAAACGATTCCTAGGCAAATTCTATAGGCGTAACAAAAAAAAAAAAAAAAAAAAATAATAAAATAAAATACATCACTGGCTGGAAAAAAAAACGACCGGGCAAGAAGAAACCACTTTTGTATTATTCCATTATACCGCACGGTGTTTCGAATAGTGTATTATATACTATATAATATAAGTACGTGTCAATAATTCAACTAGGTTTGCGCTAGTCGCGACCCAGAAGAAATAATAATTATATTATTATTTGTCTATTCGTCTCAATCAATACGCTTTTTTTTTAGTTATAAACACACACGAGCTTTCATTATTTACGCGTATATAATATTTAAACAACAATGGAAAATTAGAATATAATCGGACGGCCGTATATTGTTGAGACAACAACGAAGTGTGCATTCATAATGTATAATAATATATTTAAAAAAAAAAAAACCGTTTGTTGTCGACCCGATTATTAGAGTGGGCAGTAGTGTATAGAAATTATATACAGTGAATAGTGTTTAGTCATTTTATTCAATATTGCTTTCAACGATGGACAGACGTTCCGAACAAATTTCTTACCCTGGAACTGCGTACTTGTAATTTCTATTCTCAATATAATATAGAAATCTGTGTAACATAACATTGAAAAAAAAAACCCACGTAAATTATTCACGGGAAAAACGATACGGACAACAGCGCGAACTCTATATATGATTGAATAATAATAATAATAATATTAATTTTTCCTAAAAATAATCTCTATAGGACACTTTCTAAACGTTTTTCGTTCGCGTACAAAGTTTTCCGTTTTTATAAATGTCAACACGAAACGTTTCGTTCGCGTTTGGCGCGTAGAAGACTTAAATCCGTACACTGGGGTTGGAGAAACAGTTGAAGTAAAAGAAAAAAAAAAAACGAAATTTCCACTCGATACTTTTTCTGCGGACTATCACGAATCCATCTTTGCGGTCCACACGAATCAAAACGCCGATGGAAACCGACGAATAATTTGTATGTTATGCGTGTGTATAAAACGGCTCGTGAATATAATATTATAAATATATATATATACATATATATTTTTTTTATTAAATTACCCGTATGATTTTGGTGAATAAGGAAACGCACGAGATATTTTTATGTCGGACAACAAACGGACGAACGCAAAAAAAAAAAAAAAACACCGCATAAAACGTTTCGCATAAAACGAGTGAAAACTATGAAAGTCTGATCTCATAAAGATTGTTCGCGAGACGCCGATATACGCGCTCTGTGCGTGCGTGTATATAAATCATAACAATTTCGCTGTTCGGACACGTTAAACTATCGTGTCTTTTGTGTACATAATATTACGTGCATATCATAGTCTATAACGTACAATATACACTGCTATGAGTGTACACAAAATGGACAAAATAGTCGTGTTCGCGCAGCGGTTACATTAATAAAACGTAGTAACGAAAATCGTTGGTAAACGGGCCGTAGAAATTTATGACACAAAAAAAAAAAAAATAAATAAAAAAAAATTACTATCACAACACCGGACAACAAAACGCGTACGTGTGTTCTGAAATACGTATTTAGGTCTTCCGCGTACCTCTCGCGTGTAATATATACAAAGCACACGATGGTAATAATAATAATAATAATAATAATAATATGTACATAATATTATGACGTTGATGTATTGTCGTTTTAATATGGCGTTTATATCGTATTTACCGGTCCTATACGTACGCGAAACGCGAGAATATTGAAACGTGTCGTGTGACGAAATCGAATTCATATGTGCAATAATAATAGGACGTATATCGGACCGATATACGACGAGTGCACCGGAATCGCATGGCAGGATTGTTCGGAAGAAAAATGAACGAAAAAAAAAATCTCTACGTTTTCCCCTGTATATTTTATACACTTTTATTGAACATTGCAAAGTAATAATAAAAGTAATATGATATACAAACGACATGACTGATAGTGATGAACAAAAAATTACAGTCGTGTAGAAAACGCGAGAACGAGTCTGCGGACAAAGTGTTGTTAACCGTGAACGTTTCCCTATCCCCCTTTGGAAACGAAGTAAATTCAAATGAATTACACTCCGTTTCGGTGAAATATGACACGAGATTTTTTTTCCCCATCAATTTCGGCCGTCTCGGTTCTCTCGTCGAAACGTCCGTTGCGCCAATGAGTCGCACGACACGATTACTTTTCGTACTATTCAGGGGAAATGAAAATCAAATAAATTCATCGTCATTACACTTATTCGAAATATTTTCGTTTTTATCAATAGCCGATTTATATTTACGTACACGTAACACACGGGAGGATTTTTTCTCCTAACTCAGTTTCAATGGTTTGAAAAACAAATTTGAATTATTGATATTTTCATTGTCTGCACAGACTATTGAATACGTGTAAATGCAATAATAAATATATTACTTTTTTTTTCTTCACTTTCATGCGACGTCATCATTTTTCCCCCTAGTGTTTTCAAACTCCTAGGTTTCGACACTAATAATAATCATTTAAATAGAATTTTTATCTCGCGATTCAAGCGATTTTTCGCACGGTGTCACTTGAGTAACCGTTTTGTTTACCAAAACTGCCATAAGTCTCTCGATATCATTCATTTTTAATCGAGACGCGCGTTCATTTCATTGTCGAAATCCCTCCTCGTTACCCTTGAATACGATTAGTAAGTAAATAATAATACTGCCGAAATGCTGATTTCATTATTACGATAATCGTTCGCCGGATTTATGGACAATTTTCGTTTATGGCGAAAAATGAACAAGCGGTTTAAATACTGAACTCAACGCTATCGATGTAATCGATGTTGAAATGTGTTGTTTTCGAGAATACAAAAGAGAAAAACGACCACAAACACACACGCACACGCAGTATCTGCAAGATTATTTGTGTGTGAAAGGAATTTTGGTAAATAGAATATTCCTCCGCCAGTTATCTGAACACACAAACCCACGACAAAACATTATTATTTATTATAAGTAAACATTGTACGTTGTTGTCGCGGACAAATCAGCAACGCCTGGACCACCTGGACGAGAATTTCCGTCACGCCGTCAATTTGTCACCGAACAGTCGGTGAGGTGTACGCGGAAAGGAAACGTGTCATAAATAATATTATTGTAATCGATATGCATCATTTCGAGTTCCGCCAATTTATCGGTTTTCACTAGTCCAGTCAGTCGGTAAAAAACTGTTTTACGACATCGGAAATCGTATTCGCACGTGTGTACGCTATTTGTGTGTTAAAAAAAAAAAAAAAATTATTGTTGCAGAGCGAAAATGGTATATAAAACACAATATTATAATATGTTACGTTATTAAACTTAATTATTATACGTTATAATAATAATTAATAATTATTATAGTTATATTAATTAATAATTTAATTATTATAGTTATTATTTTACGTCAATTTAAATTTAACAAATACGCGTATCTCGTATCTACAATTTTTGTTTAGATACTTTGAATTGATTTTCTATAGGGTTACTTACGTGTTTTTGATATGTTTCTTCGACATTTTGATCTATATATATAAAATATTCTCGTACGTACACGTATATTTGGTTACGAGTTAATGAACGAGTTCCTAAAACAAAACAAAAATCATTTGTTAATAAGCATAGGTAATAAGTTACATGACGTGTAAAATCAAACCACTTTCTTGATTAAATTCTGTGTTTAAATACATATGTGAATTTCTTTCTTTTATTACGGTGTTCGTTTATTAAGGAGAAAAAAACGTGTTTACGTTTTTATTACGAACGTTTATAGATATATAGAAATGTTTGTACAATAATATGTATAATATGTGTGTATAAATGAAGTAATGGAATAAAAATCATTGTCGAAGTATAATAAATTGTATTTCGTAAATTGTATAACGAAGTACACGTTTCAAAATTAATAGTATTTTTTTTTTTTTTTTATCAAATTTAAATATTACGTTTTTATTGTACGTTCTGAAAACGGGCGTGTTTATTACATAAAGGTTTTTTTTCTTTTTCTTCATCGCGAAATCGAAATATTTTTAGTACGAATTTAACATAAAACTTGTACGGTTTCGTAAAAGAAAAAAAAGGAAACACGGTATTTAGGTTTTGATTGATAAATATGATACGAAATGATATTTGAATGAGAGAACATGATTGGAAAACGACACCATTTTGAAATTTTCCGTGGCGTGTGTTGATTTATCGTGTTATTAGAAAACACTCATTCAGCGATGATGTTTCTCGAAGATAAAATATATAATATCTTATAACTTTTGAAAAAATTTTTTATTATTACGTTCTATTTGCCATATATATTAGTTATTGTATAACTAAATAACGATGTTGTATTGTGAATTCGACCGATAGAATTCAATTTGTTGCTATTTTTTTCATAAAAGTATATATTTGTTTACACAACCGCGATTAAGAAAAGAAGAAGAAGAAGAAGAAAAGAAGTTAACATTTTTTTTTACTCATAACAATGCGCACTGAAATCCGACACACCTAAAGTAAAAAATAAGTAAGAAACGTTTTTCTTTTTTTTACACTACGTGTCTGTACGATTACACCGATATAAAAACGCCTTGTTATTTATCTGCGCCTACAACGCAGCATCGTAAGATATTCGTATACGTATATACATGACATAATATTAAAAGATAAATCGTTTCGTTTGAAAAATCTCACGGAGAAAGAATTAAATCATTTTTTTTTTTCATTCTCTCGGCAATTAAACTGGATAGAAAAAATATATATATTTCATTACCCCGTTTAAATCGTACCTATTGTATATTATATATATAAAGATCCATTATTATATATATATATATATATATATATATATATATATATATATATATACATATATTGTATTCTTTTTTTTCCAGGCCCGTTGGGTATTTTTTTTTAAACTCGTCGTCATTATGTCGGATGAGCAATCGTAAGAGAAGATAGGCGGTACGCGATAAATTGGTTTTGTTTTATTTTCCGACTAAAAAAATTCATTATATAACAATTATTAATGTATCGTTATTTCTCCAGGCATTGGATATTATTTAGATTCGTTTGAACTCGAGCGTTTCGTAATTGAATTTTCTAATTAACAAACGATATGGTGCGAACCATAACGGGCTGGTAAGACATTAATTATTAATTTTCTCGTATGTTTCTCGTATAACGCGATCGGCGTTGTGTTTAAAAGAAATTTCACTGGAAACGAAAAGTACAGAACTCGTTAGTGTAACATTTACTTAGATCGAAATCTATGTATATTATATGTATATTATTTTTTAATTTAAAATAGTACATTTTTTTTTCTACCGAGTATCAAGATAATATTACACGTCGGATAGTGTATACAGTATCAGCGAATGAATTCAGTCGTGCACGAAGTAATCGAAACACAGGTTGGTTAATTTGGTTTATTTTCTCCTAATTTTATATCGCCGTACAAAGTAATATTACGACGCGTGCTGTACATAAATATCGATCATGCCCGAGGTGAATTGCAGTTACGAGAAAAGGGAAAATCGTAATTTTGGTAGAATAAAAAAAAAAAAATCATATCGTTTTACGTACGTTCCAAGTGTATTTCGTATGGATGTTAAAATATTCACGTGATAGTTATTAGTGGCGTTTACACGCAGGCTGTTGCCGTTTGAGGCGATCCTACATTTTATTTATTTATTTATAAAAACGCAAATAGAAATTCTTTGAAAAAAAAAAAAGACAGATTATCGGAACAAATATTAACAATTTAAACGTAATAATCGATAATTAATGGAGTGTATATTGTAACAAAACAATAATAATAATAATAATTGCGTTTTTAAGTTACACGTTGCGAACTTACATAATATCCTGTGTGAATTTCACGACGCTAGTACTGTTATTTTCGAAATGTTGGGCAAATAAATTAACGAATTTTGACGAAATTTACAGTTTGTCGGATCGATTTCGATAACTATATTGAAAAAAGTCTTCTTTAAACTATTACCGCAACAAATATTCGCTCACCGGATAACGATCGGAGAACTACTGTCCTTTTAGTCAAAAAAATTGTACTCACGAAAAATACCGAAAATATTTTATTGTAAATAACATTCGCTCAGAACAAAAAAAAAAAAAACTATCGTATTTTTGAAAAAAAAAAACTCAAAAGCATATTTGAATAATTTTTACTTGGAACGCCGCAGTGTAAAACGATGTACAATAACAATACGGCCGGTATTATGTAAACTATTATTATTGAACGACATACGGTCCGCGGACAATGTCACCGAGTAATTAACACGGAATTTCAATTGAAATTGTACTCGGAACACGTTTTATACACTTTGTTTTACGTACTCGTACAAATATTATCACTGTACAAACGAGCCCACATACACTTTTACACACCACATCGAAACGTGCACCTGTTTTCGTATAAATGAACAGTTAGGTGTGTTATATAGGTGACGCGTGCACCCATATAAATATGCCGGAGTTGTAGAAATCCGCTTTTTTTTCCTTCTTCTTCTTCTTCTTCTTCTACGGCATGCGTTCTATAACGGGTTCGGGTGATGAATAATAATAATAATAATAATAATAATAATACTAATAATAATAATAATACTACTACTAATAATAATAATAATAATAATAATAATAATAATAATAATAATAATAATAATAATAATAATAATAAATCGCTCGTTTTACGTTGTTCAATGACACGCGTTACCCCCTCACTCGGAAGATCTCTGATCGCTTCGCATGGCTAAATCGATAAATAATTTCAGATGGTTTTTCTCTTTTTATTTTACGACGAAATAACGAATGCAGTCGTACATTCTACAAACGGATAGTTTTATTTCTTACAACACGTTTAGAAATTACAAATGACAAATTAAACTATATACGGAAAGATTTTGAATTCGAAAACGACGATAAATTATTATTTATTATCATTCCGAACGAAATCCGTGAGCACGGAGAGCGAAAATTAAATACACGAGTGTCGCACTTCCACGACTGTTGTTGTACAAACGTCGAGTGCCGTTTACCGAAAATTACTCGAGAAAAATATAAAATATAAAGAACAAATAATATGCTTTAACGAAATCTAATAATTTATAGATGGATCGGAAACGGGCGGACAAACACTGAATTCCTTTATATTAATTGATATTGAGAACAAATCTACGGCAGAAATGGATTTCGAAAACGTCATAAAGGCGTTCTCTGCGAAAAAAAAAAATAATAAAATTTTAGACGTAAACTAATGTTCTCCGTGCATCCGTGCCCTTTAATGTAGATTTACGTAATTGTTTATTTTGTTTTTACTCGTCCCAATACGAGTAGTACTTATTAAAAAAAAAAAATGTCAATGTTTTTTGGTATTTTATAAAGAGAAAAAAAAATTATATTTTCATCCTTATTGATTTTCTTATATAACAATTATTATTATAAGTCTGAAAAACGTGTCTTTTATTAAACGCAAAACGAGTGTTTTTATGGCGATTGCCAGGAATGGTTACGGAAAATGACAGATTACTATATTTTAATCTCGCCCCGTATATCTAAAAAAGAAATAAATTTAATGAGAAAAAAAAAATGTGCGAACCGTGCGCAGTTATTGAATATCAGCCGTACGAAAACGAATTTGAAAGCCGGTAATTTTCGACGGAGCGATCCGAAAAATCGTCATATAGGAACGGCGAAAAACTAAAATACCCACCTCACTGTTTGTTTATACCGCATTACAAGAGTGTCTGCCGAATCGGCTTTTTTTTTTTTAACGAATTTTTTTTTTTTATCGGTTTTATTCCACTGTATTCGCCGATCATTACACTTAACGTGACCTCCGCCAACTCAAACCGTTAACTCTAGTGTAATAAAATAACGTCACCTTACTGTGTGTCATCTATTTTTTTTTTCATACCGACACCGGTCGGGTTCGATCGAATTCCTTATAAATACGTTGTCGCGGCGATATCATAGTGGAAATCGTTATTGAAATTCATAACGCGAATAATTTTCGACGAACACAATAGTTTTTATTATGCGAACGAACGAACGAACGGAGAGAAGACACGCCGCAGAGTTACGATGTTTGACGAGAATAATAATAATAATAATAAAAATTGGCTTCCGCTTAAATCGTCTTTCATATGAACTTGTAATTATCGGCCTTGACCGCCCTTCACACATAACAGCAGCGACAGCGCTATGGTATGTTATTATTGAAATATATTTAAACCGTTATTCAAACTATAACCGAAGGAGTCAACCGGTTGGGCGTTCGACGAAACGTACAATAAAAAAAAAAAACTGTTCGTCTTGAACTCGAGATTTATATATGAAAAAAAAAAAATAGTTACGTCTTTATTAAAATAAATACATTTATTTTAATTTTATTGTAATTTGTTGCCGCTTTTGTTTAATATTAACCCGATGATGAATTTTTGTCGATACCGATGGTGGTAGTAAATAAAACAATTTAATACAAAACTCTTATATATTTTTTTTTTTTTTTACATAATTCTTCTCGGATGATTGTATATTCAAATAATAATAATAATAATTATTATTTGATATTAAATTGAATAATATATTTGAATTATATTATTCAAATAATAATAATTATTGTATAGTCAAATGATAATTACGAGTAATACATTTATTGTTTTTATTCCTTTTCGATTAATTTAATTAATTATTTTTGTTTTTCATTACGTACGTTTAATTTTGACACGCACAAAACAGTCGGTCGCATTCAAATATTATTGATATTTTCGGAATGAAACATGTAACGAATATTATTATTATTATTATTATTATCGAATAAATCGAACGAATATTATTAAAACAACAGTATCGGACGAGAGTCGATTTTTTTATTATAAAATATTAAAGGGGAACGATTTTTAAATATTGAAATTGACAAACCATTAAAATCTACGGATATCTTTTTTCTTTCTTCGTAATTTTCTTTGTTGTTTTTTTCGTGTTTACTAAAGGAAATTATTGAGAAAATCGTAAAAACGTAACGAATTAAATACGATTTGTTGTAGGAAACTTAATTGAAAAAAAAACCGTTCATAGATTTAAGAAAATAAGATTACATCCTTCGCTTCACTTTATTATAATAATAATCTAGATCTTTTTTTTGTTTCTTGAAAAAAAAACTAAGCACCTAACTAAATACAGGTATTTTACTTAATCGCATTTATAATATGAAATTATAACTATTAATGTAATTCTACTTTATACAAAAAAAACTCCGATATTTTTCGAGTAGAAATATGATGGTATAGTTAATATATCGTATTAGAAAATATGTAAAAAAAAAAACGAAAAATCACCAAGGATAATATATAACGAATGACCCATATTTTCATTGTGTAAAAAAAAAATCTCACACATTTTGTATATAATATGTAAAAAAAAAATATTTTTTTTTTAACATAGCGTAACATTTCTTTTGAGATTAAACATATGAGTATATGACTATATGCAGCTATTTCCCCTCCCCTTCTCTCCGTTTATTAAAATATTAATTTCATGGCTTCATGATTAACGATATAGGTCATACATATACTCGTATATATAAGGTAAGTCTGCTGCTATGTTATTTACACTTATTTTTTAGAAACGAACATCAAAAACATGTGTTAAAAATTCTAAAACTGTTAGTTTATTTTTCCTGATAAATTCCTGTTTTAATGTATTATATTGCGATTTGTTTTGAAATATATCCGTACACGATTGTCTAAGAATAGCTATGAAATCTAATGCCGAAATATCGGGAAAAAATAATTTTTATCGATATTATTATAATATGTTATAACATATTTTGATAAAAAAAATAATATTTTTGAAAAAGACTTTTAAAGTTATACGGATAGGATAATCGGAGAAGAACAATTTTATACTTTTATAACGACAGAAATTCCTTTAAATAGAATACCATTTAAGTACGACGTACTATGATTGTCTTTCATTTATCGTTGCGTTTTTAAAATCAAAATTGTTCGTGTTCGTATATTTGAACGCACTCGACTCGAAATTATAGAATTTGAACAGAAACGAGTTGAAGTTTTACGGAAAAAAAATTCGGATTTCAAATTAAAAATACACAAGCATAACGTTCAATTCAAGCGCAATAAAAGTATTCTTAAATGTGTACAATCGTTAACAAGTCGGTTTTTTTTTTTTTTTTAGTAAATTAGTAAATAAATAAACTACAAACTCGGATTCAGATAGCTTACGGCTTTCCATCCAGGCTTATGGTTTTCTCCAAAATAATAAAATTATAGTTGTCTCACTTTTTTTCTCTCTTTCTCGTTCACGAATTCAGAAACAAAAATATTTACACGTAATGTGAGTATAATATCACACAAACGCAACGATTATATTATATTGTTTTTTTTTTTTTTTTTTAATCGTTTTTATTGAAATTGCTGTCGATATATTATTTTATACACGTATTAATTACACAATATTAATTGTAGGTACTGTAAAACAACGGAATTGTTAATTTCATTTCGATAATTGAAATTTGTACGTTAATTTACGTTTTGCTGTCAAGAAGTAGTGTCAGGCGGGAAAAAGTTTTTCGACTCTAAAAGAGGATCGGAAACGCGAATTCGTTATGTTTAATAAACGTCAATCGAGAAAACGGACAATTTTTCGAAAATCAACGGGAGTGGAGATATTTTTTTGGCAAACGGCAAAAAACAAACGTTATAGTAGAGTCGACGAATTTTTTTTTTGATAAATTTTTCGACCATCCCATTCAGATGGGCGACTTGGATCCCCGCGCCTGAAAATATTTTTCGTGCGCACGAACGCACTTTTGATCGCGAAGTGTTTGCACCGGACGCGAAAATGGTCGTAATAACACGCATAACACGTGAGAGACGACTGCAGCGTACGATATTTTCGAATTTCGACGAACGTCGGAAACGGATTGTAAGGGGGCATCATACAATTGCCGTACGTCGAATCGTATCGACGAATTTCATTCCTTTCTCGATGAAATCGCCGACGACGACGGCAAACTTAATGGACGGAATTCCGTATCGTCGTCGTCGTGTTGCGACGGGTTCGGTCGTGTACGTACACGACGTTGTTTGTAGGGTAGATGCGACGCGATAAACAACAACACGATTTGGAAATTAAAATTCCGTCGTCGTAATTTTTTTTTTATACGTATATAAAAAAAAAAACCGCAATATATATCACGCGTTGCGCCAGAACAACAAATATTTTCGCACCTTTTTCACTGGCAGAGTTCTTTGCCAAAACACGTAGACAACACGCGCAAGTGTTCTGGACGAGTCCTATCGATCTCCGTTTGTTATCCGGCGCCTTCGACGGACACGCCGCACTGTATCGTGCGACGTGCGTCGTCCAATATCGCGAAACGCCCTACTTCTCCGGAGCACTTCTTCGCGAGCGATTTCACACGGGAACGAATACCCGAAAACAACTGTGATTGAAATTAGATGACGGTTTTCGTCTAATTTAATGTCACCAACACTCGTCGGTGCGGAATAAATATGGGAAATTTGTCGTTCGCCGCCGGTCTCGTCGTCGCAGTAGACCGCTCATCAACATATATACCACACCCGACATATACGTATATGCGTCGTCGTCGTGGAAATCAACAATCGGAACGTATATAAATTATATATAGCCCCGCGGGGATGCGTTGATTTTAATTTACAATATTATTCCACGTTTAATAACTAATAGTTTGTGCGCATTAAAACGTCTTGTGATTGCGATTCGCACGCGAAACGATATCCTATAATGTTTTATCGCGTACACAACGTAATAAAACTATAGGTGTTCTTATAAGCCCAAATGGTTTTCTAAAATTATTACGCGCGCGCACGCATAGTTAAAGATTACTCAAAGCGTTTTCTAAACGCTTGGGAGGGAGATTGGTTTCGTTAGAACGTCTAATAATGTTCGATACGATTTCGTATTCCGGTCTGAAATGAGACAAAAAAAAAAAAAAAAGATCGTGTCCTCGGAATCTCCGATATCCATTCATCATGTCGCTGTATGACTTGTATACGATTCAGTGTTAATGAAATGATACCACTACTCTTTTTAATATTTCTAACTGACGAGACCAAAGAGTAGGCGAATAAATATATAATTGAAAATACAGATAAATACATAAAAAAAAAAAAAAAAAAAAAATTAAAAACATTTTGATTTACGTATAATTATGATTTCTGATTCTGAGTAAAGCGATGTGGTTTATTCACGAACGACGTTTATTTTAATTTGTAGTTTTCCGTGTAGACATTTTTGACTAAAAGGAGTGGTCCGCGATCGGCGCGTGCTTAATAAAAAAAAAGCGAATTTTGTCTCTACACCTGGGTATTTTAGCGAGTTCATTTTTCGATTTTCCCAATAGTATTTCAACGCGTCACAGAAAAACTACGTAATAAAACGTGTAATAATATAGTAAATAAATTACGTATATAACTTTCATATTATCAGTTATATATATCGTTGTTATTTTTGGAATACAAGATAGAATATGCTGAATGTTATAAAGATATATTCACATATAATATCATACTACTATACAAAACGGTCGGTAGTTTTGTAAATTTACACCGAAAATTTGTTCAGATTCAAAATTTCTTTGGACACGGTTATTAATCATTTTTTTTTTTTTCATATTCATATACTATAACGATAAAACTCTCGTCTTATGCGATTCGCATAAGCGATACCCGCGATTTGTTACTTTTTATATTCTGAGCCAAACTATTTAATTATTTCAAAGTAAAGCATTAGCAGTTACATACATTGTACAATTATCTAAAACAGTTACATTGGGTAATGCGAAAAACGTTATATACTACGGTGGTCATTTGAAGAATTAAGAACAGATGGAACATTTTTAGAATAACTACGCGGTTACATTCTAAACGATTACGTTTATTTTCAATTGGTTCATTATTGATCGATATATCGGATTTCGCAATAAAACTTAGTCGCTTGAACTGGCCTTTATTTGAGCAACAGGATGAAATTATTGTAGTGTACTAATTGAATGCGCTTCGGAATCGATATTTAATTCGACAAAATTTTCGTATACTTTCCCCGATAAGGTGTATTGTTAATTTTTTATATGTATCACATCTCATTGGTGGATTCGCTCTTTTTTTTACGAAGTAAACATCGACTTTTTGAAACGTAACCGTATTGCGAAGTTGACGTTTTATTACATAATACGAACAATTATTTATTTTTTCGGTCTTTTTGTGAAACGGAAAAAATCGTACGTTATTCTGTATTAGTCTGATCGAATGATTAAAACGTAATGACAGTTATTAAATTTAATGACTGTCAGCAGCGAGGTGTGCCCGGTGACAATATTCGTTAACCCGTTAATTCTATGAGAGACCGTATTGTTCATTAGACATAACGTCGTACTGATTGTAACGAGTTTATCGAATTTGAACGTGTAAAAACAAAAAAAAAAAAATTAAAAATCGTTTACGGGAATTCAAACAAATATTTTGTGGAAAATAAAACAACACTAAGTATAAAAAAAAACACACACATTTCGAGAGTTCGAAATCGCTTAAAAAAAAATCTACTCAAATAAACTTTAATGAAAATAATATTGGTGAAATACGAATATAAAAATAAAACGGATTTACTTCACGCGCGGAGACCGAAAATATTATCTAAATAATAATAATAATAATAATAATTACGGCGAGGTTTTTTTCATTTTCGTTTTTTACTAAGCGGATGCGATATGGACGATGATAAGTTCGCGGTAGTTTTCAAAAAATACCGTTTTTTTTTTCTATGTAAATAAGCGTATTTAATTGCTTACCGTATCTCTTCGTTCGAATCGCACTCTCGACTAATAGAAAATATTCAAATGAGAAACTCATTGTTGTGTTTGCGGCGTTTAAATCGCACCAGCGTTCAAGTCTCGCTAAAATGTTATAAAACATCTCGCGATACATATTGTTATGTGTTGCAAAACGCTGCACCAACACGCGAAAACAATAAGTGTATTATTTTTAAATTGTCGGTACAATTAATGATTACAATCCCCGCGATTAATCTAACGACGACCAGAGAAATTGTTAATATGTATATGGTAAGCGTCTGAAGCAGTACAACATAACAGCGTTATATTACCGCGCACAACAAGCAATTATTGTTTTTCTTTCTTCTTTCGCGTACATTTTTCTATTATATACTTAGCGGACACTTTTTTCTTTCTTTCTCGCTTATCGTTAAATAACCACACACACACACACACTCGTATAAGGTAATCGTGTGATATATATATGTGTATCATTAAATCTCGATATAAAAGCGGAAAACAAAAAAAAAAAAAATCGTACAGTATTTCGACGGTGAATTATTTCTCTCTCTCACTCGTGGTCGTGCACGCGTTATTCACGTAACAACGTACAACGATTTGTCACCGACGACGACGCTTTCATCTCGTTGAAAATCGCCAAAACGCACTATTATAGTGTGTGTCCAACAAACTGTTTTATCACGCTAGACCGTATTTTAATCTAATAGATACAGGACACTGTTCAATATTTTATTACACAACACGGTAACCGCCTATATATATATATATATATAGTCGTGTTCGACACGCGCGTAACGTTATTCTGTCGGCCCAATAATATTGTGTTCAATACACATCTATACGGATACGACACATTATAACGTACTATTCGCAATAATCAATAATGATCAATACGACAAAGATTAATGGGGGAAAAAAAATAAAAATACATTATTTGTTTGCGTACACAACTATTGTAGCGTTTGCGCGAGTATTAAATAAATAAAATAAGTGTTTCCCGATTTTACATCCGAATACCGTTGGATCGTTTTTTTGTATATTGATAAACGCGAAAAAAAACGACACGATAAACTTTGTTTATTTTCCACTCTCTAATAATAATAATAATAATAATAATAATCGATTGTTACATGAATTGAAAGACGTATTCACTACGCAGACCACATAATCGTATACAACGCAATAATGTTTAACGGTTTTTTTCCTTTTTCACAGACAACTCAAAATTATCGCGCTGCGAAATAATATTTATTTTGAAAATAATTTTCTCATTGAGTTCACGGTTATACGAAATGTAGAGATTAATCAAAGGACACCACAATGTGTGTAATACGGCTATGACGTAAAAAAAAATAAATAATACTCATAAAACTTACGTGTGTTTATTATTAATTCCCTGTTATTAATTATAACACACTATAAACAATCATAACGTTTTAACGAATATATACCGCGATTCGGGTTTCAAACGAAAATGGGCGATTAAAAAAAAAAAACCGTGAGAACAATATTCTTTTTTCTCACACGAATTGTTGTTACACCTATTATTATTATTATTATTATTATTATTATTAGGCGTACAAAGTTTGACGACGACTATGCATAAGGATTTTAACACAAACACAATCTTGTGTGTTTTGTCAATGCTTTATATATAATATATAATTATATACATATTTTTTATACATCCATTGTTTCACGATTTCACAAAATAATCCAGTGTCGTATAAAATGTTTCGTGTCCATAACACTATATTTCAATATCGAAGATCAAACCCCACGTAAAGCTCGACAATTTTTTGTGCAGTCGATTCAATTCAGTATCGATATAAGCGAAAATAACGCGGCCAATAAGTCAAATATAGTAATAATATAGTTGTCATCCGAGTTGTACACAACACAAATGACAACGAACCGTTTCATAGTCGTACTTAAGACATCAAATTTGTACCGAAAAATAAATGACAATATTATCTATAGAATGACAGAGCTAATTTTTTTTTTTTTTTAAAAAAATATCTTTAAATCTTGATAAGTTACGAGATCAAAAAAAAAAAAAAAATGTATTTTTAAAATGCTTATAACTTTAAGAAAAATATTAAAGACATTATGCTATGTTATTGTATACGTAATAGCGTAATACTTATTTTGTGTAAAAACAAAATTTGGTGTCTAAATTACGAACGTATAGCACATTCAGAGTTCTCTCCTGCGTGGAGCAATTATTTTGTTGAAAATCATAGGACTGCGTACGCCGGTTCTTTTTAAAATTACCGCGCATTATTTTCAAAGAATAAACTTTCTTTTTTAATGTACTTTTTTGGTGTTTGATTTTATTCCCTCGTCCCGCGGTCGCTCGCGATTCTTATAATTCCCAGTACAATATCCGTAAACGATATTAACGAAGTGTGTACCGAAATCGTTACGAAAATAACGAAGTGAACAATTTCTGACTTCGCACGTAACGCGTAAAACATCACGAGATAAAAGGTTTCGAAAAAAAAAAAAAAAAATAAATAAAACGTAGACGTACCGCGAGAAATACTTAATTGCGTCTCTGTAAATTATATATAAACAATTATGTTGTGTTTGTCGAATCGGACCGAAAAAAAAAAGAAAAAAGAAAAAAGTAAGTCACGCAGCAGTCCATTATAAACGCACGCAGTGTTTATTAACACGCGTAATAACAAATATTCCGGCCGGACACAGAAATATGACGGAGAGAGTTTGATGGGGGACTAAACCATGGGCGTATACAAGGGGGGGGGGCGATGGGGCGATCGCCCCCTCCCCCTAGATACTTGTGTATGTACCTATATCTACTGACAACTAAAATCAATCGAACTGAAACTAAAATGTCATAAAACATTTTTTTATTTAAAACTTATTATTTTTATATAATTTTTCGATAATTCTAGGTTGGCAACAGATTCGACGGGCCCTTTTTTCTATTCGCCCCCCCCACCCCTTAGGGATGAAGTAAATACGCCCCTGGACTAAACTCTTCTGAAAATTCCAAGTAGTCTACCTCTTAAACCTTCCATCCGCGTACTCTTTTCTTTAAACAAAACGTGCCTAACATTTTTCCTAAACGTAACATTACATCTCCATTACGTTTCCTATACCTTTATTTAATAATTTTTCTCCGGCTCTTACATTTTGCAAACGCGCGTGATGGACACACATTTGATGTGTTTTGTTCCGTTATTGGATTTTGGTAGTGGATTGAATCGAGAGTGTTCAATGCAACGGGCACTGGTGCAAACCCTAACCACCCTTCAGCAATTACCGCCTACGTGGTCGGGGACGTTTATAAGAAACTGCACAACACAGTTGCGAGCCCGCGGTGTTATTTTTTATAGTTACGTTACACACTTAATTGCCGGGAGGTTCTCAACCGGTGGACCACTCGGAGTGGCTGTGAATTTTCATATACATATACGAGTATATATAAAAAAAAACTAATAAACGAATTCTTAATTCTTCGACGAACCCTCGGGTATATAATAAACCGTTGTCTGAAGTACATTTTTTTTTTTTTTTTTCATTAAATTAACTTATAAGTTACGACTAAATTAATACAGATAAATACAATATATAGAATTATTTTTTGTAATACATTACAGGTGAGCACATAATACTTTATAATACATATTATATGGATAAATTTCTAAATTATTTTATGAAATTCTGTTTCCCCGAGGAATTTGAGTACATTTTTATTAAACGTAATAACGTCGATTGTTATTTTCGCGATCGAAACGAAAATCGCCCCGATTGGACGTCAGAGACGCGTCGTGTTGCTCTGTCCGAATAGAAGGTCTCTTGGATTTCGACGGAATAATACGATCGAAACAACAGCGAACGTCGTCGCGCATTGGAATTTCAACAAACCGAAAAAAAAGACTATCGCTCGTATTCTAAACGCGATTTACTCGCAACGACGTGTTAAAAAAAAATTTTTTTTTGAAAAAATTGCGCGTTGTTTAATTTTTTTTTTTCTTGAGGGGGTTCTGTGGTTATACTTGAAAGGGGCTCGCGGACTCCTGAAAAGGTTCGAGGAAAAGAAGTCTATGACTTCTAGACGTTGGATTGTCCGCGGATCGGAGCGCGATTAACGTCCGAGTCTAAAGACGAATTTCTGTCGAAAAAAAAAAAATAATAATAAAATAAAAAACTCACGTTCGAATAATACGCAGACGCAGACGCAGACGATGACGACGACGACGACGGTGTGTTCATTTTGGAAAAAAAAAAAACGTTTGCGTTTCGAGAATTCCTAAGGAACGTACGACTCGTGGATATTCTCTTAGTAGAGTAGTGCGATATAATCGTTAAATCGGCGTATTGTTAGAAATTTGAAATTTACTAATCTAGAAATAGATTTAGAATTAATTTTCTAATCTAGAAATTGTTTTTCTATAGAGATATTCGTGAAAAACGATCAGCGTGTGACGAGAGAGAGAGAGAGGCGTGCGTACGCAAAAAAAAAAAATAAATAAATAAAACGCGACGGTAACGGCGAGAGACGTTGCGCCGGTGTCGGCGGAAAGACGGTTACTGCTGGCCAGCGTCGACGGGACACGACAACGACGACTACGACGACGACGACGACGACGACGACGACGACGCCGCCGCCGGAGATTACTTCTGCTGTTGTTGTTGTTGTTGTTATTGTTATTATTGTTTATTATATTGTTGCGCGGCGACGTATTATTATTGTTAATACTAGGATTTTCTTGGCGGGGAGCGTCGGCCGTGCTCCGGCGGAAAGAAGTCGCTGAACGATGTACGCGCGCACACAATGGCGTGAACGCGATAGTGGTGGTGGTGGTGGTGGTGGTCAATGCTCTTTGGGAATTTCATACCCGATGTGTGTGCAGCGTGCAGTGTGTGTACAATAAAATAACTTATACGCACCCCTCCGCTCATTCCAACGACCGCGATTCGAAGGTGTATTATTATTATTATTATTATTATTATGTAGTAAAAATATTTGTATAAAATACGTGGCTACGCGCGCGCGCATATGCACTCGTATTATTTCGTCGGACGCCGTTGCGCGCTGTGTTTCACGCGGACTACTCGATGAAACCTTTGGTCTTTTTTTTACCCTCGTACGATCGACGCTATGTAGAGTTTAAAAAGAAAAAAAAGTCGGTCGACACGTTAAAAGAAAAGCAACGCGAACGATGTAACCGCTCGAGTGCGCGATAAATATTACTCGGATAAAGATTTTAGAGTTTTTGTTTTTTTTTATTTATTTTTAACACTGTGTTCGGGAAGATAGATCGTTTCGGATTTCAATAGAATTACAAAACTCTCACATTGGTTTTGAACAAACGCGATTTTCTGTTTTTTTTTTTTATTAAAGAAAAATTTCCAAGTTTTTTTTTTCGTTTTAAATACAGTCTGGTTGATATAATTGGAATAACGGTTTAAAAAAAAAAAAAGTTGTGGACGTCGCGAATCACTCGGATAAAGATTTAGGAGTTTTGTTATTATACGCTATACGCAAACATATTTAAAAGAAGAAACGGTTATGAGCTACGGCGTAATATTATTATTTATTATTATTAATAAACGAACGAAAGTAATTTTCGATAAAAAAAAAAAAATAAATAAATAATTGTACGCTTTGTCGGAAAAACTCAAAAGTGTTTATTAAAGAAAATCGCGGCTAGGGATTTTTAAGGATTTTTTTTTCGATATAATTTTAAAAGTATAACTTACGTCCGACACATTATTGTATTACGCGTTTTCAAACCTTAAGACCGAAAGTTATCTCTTTTTTTTTTTTTTAAAAAAAACGTCTTGAAATCTATATGATTACAATATAAGTAGCACAAAATCGAAAGAAATTCTTCGATAAATGATAAATACCAATTACTATTATTCGATCGAAAATCGTACACGTTGTTTATAAAAATGTTCGACGTTGTACGCCTGAACAACCGCCGACTATAACGTATTTTTAACGTATAACAATTCTCGTGTTTTATTGTTATTTTCCTTCGAGAACGCAAGTACGCGCATAAAAATATATTATTATAGCTCGAGCCCGGACTATATAATATTCATGTATAGACAACGTTGAATCGTCGTAACTGGTATACACGTATAGAGAGGGACATTGTAATATATTACAATATTGTACTCTGAACGCGCGTTTTAATTGGCAGGCATTGCACACACATACGTAGGTATTACGTGTATTGAAATTCGCAATTTTCTCAGTTTATATTTATACGCAAATAAATTAAACTCATTGAACTGACCGCGTGTAATAAATATTATAGCTAATGGCGTGGAACCGGTGCGGTGGTTGACGGCTCGCGGTACACTTCGATTTGATTTTTCAACAGTTTTACAACGCAGTATTTTACGATTTTTCGCGTGTATTTTTCTCGTATTTCCTTTCTTTATCATTTTCAGAATACTCGAAACACATTTTGTTTCGTAAATTTTCGGTACAAAAGACAAAAAAAAAGTTACGGAGTTATAAATTAAATTAAAAAAAAAAAAATCTTTACACCTTTTTTTTTACATTATTAACGATTTGTTCGATTTATATTATACTATCCTATGGTCAGTATATATATATAGGATAAATCGTCTTTATTACTTAACGAAAATTATAAATCAACGGTTTACGCGATGCCTGTCAATCGTGCGTATCACGCATTATTTCAAGAAAATAGGGAGAAAAAAAATTATCACACCGACGTCATTGAATGACGTACGTTCGCGTGTGTATTATACGGAAGAAATTGAATTCCCGACGAAATTCTCTGCGTAACGTACACGGCGGATGATAATCGGAATCGGACAAAACAAAAAGGAGTCGATAAAACTATCAAACTATGAACTCGTGTAAGTCCCGTAATATAATATTTTTTTTGCCGCGGAGACTTGATTGGATACGCAGCACTTACACAATACGTATCATGATACGATACATCTACGTTGAAAATCGAGTTTTTGTCCAAAAAAACAAGAAAAAAAAAGCCCCCATCCCCGCGGTTCACATTATCACTTTATTCCCCGTGACTGTATTAAACAAGTACACATTTCGTCGTATTAATTATTCATAATAATATTGCGCGGGTGTCAAAAGAAACGGTCTACGAGAACGGTGTCATTTATAATAACGTTTGAATACCACAATGGGACATTTGTATATGACTGCTGTGGTCGTTATATTATGTATTCACGTCGTCGTGTGCACAGAAGGAGAACGTAAATATTTAGCGATCCGAACGGTAAACGCGCCGGACGAACGGACGTGACGAGAGAGAGTATTATTATCGTTGTTTCAATAACATTCCGTAGATCCGAATGATTTTTGATCATTTTCTGCGGCTTTTTTTTTTACTTTTTCGTTTTGATTTCAAAATAGAAAATAACGTGCGCGATGTCGTTTTCGAATTGTCGTCGTACACATACGGGGATCGTATGACGGAATCAACGCGCATCTTGTACCCATTTTATATTTTAATCATCAAGCGAATTGGAAACGAGTATTTTCTCTCTTCGTCTTGCACACGTTCAACTGTTTAGGAAAACAAACGTTTTCGTACTGCCAACGTGTACCGATCAAAGATTCAAATGACGCGACAAAGATTCTAAAAACAGGGTTGAATTCTACATGAATTTTACTACACATTTCCACTATTCCCATTTTCACGTCTTAAGATCTTCAAAAATCGATTATTCAGGCCCTGTAGACAATTATAAATAAACAACGTTATTGTTATTATTATTATCTCATAGTAACATACCGTTTGACTGGTCCGCGGCTGCTGCAATCATAATTCTGAGAGACTTCATTATGTTATTAAGTACTCCACTAAACCGTTGACGATAAAATAAGCGAGTGCGAATTTCGAAAAGGGAACCCTTAAATTAATAATTGAAATATATACGCCTCGTGTCAATAATTCATCGGTTAGTTGACATAATAAATGCACATAATAAAAGAATACTGTCAATTATACGTTTAAACACTTGTAATAGTAATAGGTTTTTATTTTTCAGACCAGTTGAACAATGAATATTATATCACGTTATTGTATTGTAGTCTTGAGATTGTAATGTAAAACATTCAAACGTTTCTTTCTCGGTCAGTTCTATAATAATACTATACATGTTATGTGGGTCAAGATGAATTTCAAATTAAGCGCGCAAAATATAATTAGCCGCGATAATTGTGTAATATTTCGAGTGTTACAAATTAGGTAGGCATATATTATAATATTATTATGATATGCATTGTATTTAAAACATTGTTATTAAATTCAATACATATATATATTAACATTTACACTTACGAATGTACTATTTAGTAATATAATGTATGTGAAACAGCAAAACTCGAAAATAGTCCGTACAAATAAAATACAAAATAAAAACACCTATATAATTTGTCTGTAGAGAAAAAAACCAAACACAAAATGAGTATTACAACGAAAGCGTTTAAACACAATCAATTATTCTACCTTGTTGACGTCGCATATGGACTGAAGAATCGACTACCCGAGTAGCATTTTTTAGGTGCAGACGCCGTTTTAAATCATCAATAAATGGATGGTTCGATGTACGATGAAAATTTGATTTATAGCACTGTGTTTTTGACAAAAATGAATATTAAATTTTTACACGGGTTTAACCATGCCATGAAAATGTTACTTTCGATTCAAACACCGCAATATTGTTCAAAATAGGCATACGAATCAGTGTGCGTTTACGGTACAATTGTTAGTTAAATATCGTCTTGTCAGTTGGTCGAATTATGTTATGGTTATGCTCGGTTTTACAGCACCCCAACCCTATGAACCGACTTATAACTAGAAAATATTTTTTTTAAATATTGAGTTAAAATGTATAAAAACTAACCGTTAACCGTGTACGTACTGTTAAACTGTCACGATTATTATAAACTGACATTGAACAGCGAAAATGTTGCTCGGGTATAAGTATATTGAGAATAAAACAAACGATTTGGAAATAAATAAACGATTTATTACGCGTGAACTGTTTTTAGAATCTGAGGAAATATTTCAGAATTTATTTTGTTTGGTACCAAATATAGGATCTATAAAATGATGAAAAACTAGTAACGGAGACTTATTTTCGGCATAAATGTGAGAACAGGGAGTGCCGGAGGAGCCGCTGGCATCTCCGGATGCTTCAGAAGAATCCTTATTGTTCTTTAGAAAATCCTTACTAGTTAAGACATTATGTTGTAATGGCATTTAATATATTGAGGGAAAAGTTTAAATTTAAAATATATCAACGATAAAATCCAAATTACAGACCTTATAAGTAATAATTATAATTGCTATTTATATTTTGTTAATGAGAATACCTAAATGAGCATTATTAACTTATAACATATCTATATCAGATTATCGCAATATTCATGATAGTTGTGATTTAAATTAATTTCAACTTTAAAATCCGTTTAAAAAATTTAGACAATAATTAAATTCTTAAGTGTATACCATGGAGAGGGGGGTGGGGGAGCGAGGAGTCTCGGCTTACTCTCATATTTTGTTAAATACCATTTGACGATAATCTAGATCGCGATTCCGATAAATCTGTCGTGTTGGAAGACGAGAAAAGGTGTGTTAATCCATTCCCTGGAAACGAAAATGAGCACTATACGGTATTCGTTTCGCTAGATTTCAATGTAATTATTATAATGTTATTCACAGTAAAGAATGCGATCTTCAGATTATCCAATGTCATGCACAACGCGCTGCGCTTGGATTCGACGCGTACCGTGTGACAACAATGAATTGTGCATTTTAATATTTGCCATGAGCGATTACACAACAACAATAGCGTTTTCAAGAAGAATACGATAAGCCAAATTATACGGAGTGGACCGAGAGAAGATCGTAGAAGAAACGCTCGTGTACCATCCCACAACGCCTCTTTATTTTGCAGTTATTACTGTTTTTTTCTATCGTTATTTTACGTATTTATAGTAAACGTATTTGAAATGAAACGGGCCGATGAAAATATGAGTACTTATGCGATTAAACGATTGAAGAGGAACAATGATTATACCTATTTGTTAAAGAATCAGTACGTTCTAGTCGTCGTTGAACAGTTTTCGCGTTAAATAGCAATTTATTGTAAATACAGACGTGTTTATTATTGTTTTTAAGTTCTCGTTTACGAGAGTTTCTTTTTTGAAAATTTTTACGCTTGTTTTTTTTTTTTTTGTATTAAATTGTATAAAATTCGCTTCAAGACATTTACTATTTGAATAATATTACCGGTATCGTGTCACAAATTTTCAAATGCGTGAAATATAAAACGGTATTATTTTAAAACTGGTATTCGCGGTATGAAATAAAATCGTTTTTATAACGCAATAGAAAAAAAGAATTATAATAATATTAATGTAACAAACAAATAACAAACAGGAATAGAACTAATAAAAAAAACAACAATATGTACATTACCGTATAATTAACAGATATGAGTTCGAGAAGTATTCGTGATCAGAGTCCGTATCGAGAATCCGCGAACAGTGAAGAATGTAAACTATAAGTATACTCGTTTTTTTTTTTTAAATTATAGAAATTGCGTTCATAAAAAGTAGTATTTGTGCACATGTTTAACTAGATTTCAACGTAATTTAATAGCTCAATATTACCGGAAAAGAGTAAAAAAAAAAAATCTTTATATCTTCCAAAAAAAAAAAAAGAAAACAAGAAAAAAATGTTAATTTATTAATAAAGTAGTAAAAACACAGAGGAATTTAGAAAATTAAAAATAAAAATCAAAAGGATTTGTAAAAATAAGTAATCAAAAAGATAGAAATAAAAAATTATAAGTTAATACTCGTGATAATAAATAAAAATCTATATATATCAAAATGTATAATTAAATATACAATAAAAGCCAAAGAGTATTAAATAAAATAATTTATACAACAACTTTCTTTTATTTTATTTAATACTCTTTGGCTTTTATTGTATATTTAATTATACATTTTGATATATATATATTCATTTTATATATATTTTTTATTTGTTAATTTATTATTAATGTAATTATTATTAATGGACACGCGGCGAATAAGACGGTATGCACGAAAAACTGTCGGAACCCGTAAACAGACACACGGGTTATTGAAATTTTTTTCATTTTCGTTTACATCAATAATTAACCGCGGTAAATATCTCTGTGTATTCCGAAACGAACCGATAAATGATATTCAAGAAACACAATTAAACCAGCAGTCGAATAATTTAAAATAAAAAAAATGTATATTTATATATAAATAACACTGAAATACTTACCGCGGTATCATGTCGCGCACTGATTATGTTAATGTTTCACTCTCTAAACCAGACGTCCAGACCCGTTGAAGACTTTCGCGTTAAATAACAACAGCGAGTCATTTTGAAGCGTTCGTATTGTGTTTTTCGCATAAATAACAATTAAAAAAAAAAGAAAAATATTATTATTTTTTCGGAAAATATAATAATGTCCAGGAGCATATTTACCAGAGGAACCGAGGGAGCTCCCTCTAAATAATTTCAGAATACAACAATACATTTGATTTTAATGTATTTATTAATCGTTAACATCATATTATTATAACACATTATATTTAATTTTAAATAAAATTAAAACGCAAATCGTATGTTTAACGTATTTAGAGTTGTCTAACGTTCAGAGCGAGTTGGGTTCCCCCCCCCATCGAGACGTTATTGTTTGTATAAATGCATGGCGAGTATCTACAGCCTTTGGTTACCACATTTCAGCGTCCGTTTGTTGCTGCATCGTTAAATAGATTTTATTATTCAATTGATATAACATTATATAAACATGTATATACGTTGTTTTTCTTTTGTCGATACGTGTTTATGCATCAAATACAAGTTCATTTATTAATCTGTCGATCGTTAGCATTTGTTTCATACGATGCGTTCTTACCTCGTGGTTCCGAATCGTATCATTTTTACCGACCGTCTCAGCGCTGTATGCTTGGCATTTGGTCCTCCCTCACTAAAATCACTTGACTATCCTCTGGCGCGTACAATATTTTTCCCGTATTTCGTTCGTAACTTTTATGTCACTATCTTTATTATTATTATTTATGAGTCTTCAGTGTTTTTTTTTTATGTCTCTTAAAGACTTCAAATGAAAGTCAAGTCCAAGCTTTTCCTTCGGGAAATTGATTTTGTTTTTATAATTTTTTTATTTAATAAAATCGATATATTCTTTTTTATCGAATGTTAAATCGATATAATTCATTAAGTAATGTTCGAGCTGTAATAATGTGTTGTAATTAGAAGCTATATAAATTAAAAAAAAAAAAATAACAAAAATTGACGTAATATTTTATATATATATACTTTTTATAGAAAAATAAGGATTTTTTCCTTCCTAAGAAAAATCTTAGGGATTTTTAAGAGAAAAAAAAAGGCAAAAAATCCATTTATTTCGATCCAATGAAATCTCGGTCCATGGTTGGCGGCGACCGTCTTTCAAATTATTAATAAAAGACAATCGAGGCGGCGCTCGAGTATGAGACATCGTTCGAGACACGTGGCAAAGTTATCCCAAATCAATCAGCACTTAAATAATAATAATAATAATAATAATAATAATAACAATAATAATAATTTTCTATGATTATTATCAGATACGGTCTTCTGGCTTTATTGGCCGTCCTGTGCTTTCTACTAGGGAATACAAACAGGACTGGAGAATTTAATGATTACCTCCCGTGAACATGATGTTTCTAAGATACTAGACGAATAATTTCTACTATCGATATAATCAATTTAATTGAATTTTATTCACGTAATTAAAATTATTTGATTATACTTTTTATTTTGTTTTTTTTTTTTTTTATAGGCTACAGACATATTTGCACGGAAATCGCTAGTACCAATACAATTAATATTGACGTGTTAAAATGTCGTAAATTGTTTAATAACACCTTTCTGTTTTTATTCTATTAATAGGTAAGTATTAATCTCCTCGGGTTGTCGATTATAAATAGTGTTTTACATTTTCTACTCGCGTTTAAATTAAATTTTTGAACGAACACTTAATTTTTTTTTAACGAATTTATAAAATTAAAATTTTAATTTTTTAAAATTAAATTATATAGTGTACATATATTGTTAGTTATTATATGTTCAAGAGCATGAAAAAAAATATTCAAGAATTCGCGTAAACGTATCAATTTATTTGTTGTGGACGGACCACGAGATACTGACGGTATTATAACGTATTTATTTATGTTAAGCACACGATAGTAATACGATTGTGCTATATACTCGTGGCGCTAAATTTTCTACATATATGACGTTTTTAGAACTTCGGCGCCACTGATGACCGTTGTCAATGGTAATAGACACGTGTTATTAAACAAGGGAATCGATTCGGATTCGCAACAAAATAACAAAAAAAAAAAAAAAAAAAAAAAACCCCGTAATAAATCGCGACCGCACATCGCGTTTTATACACTCCGGCGGTATCGCGTTCGGATACCATTGCCGCCGTATGGTTACAGATTGGTAACAGGTCACCGCTGAAACGGGTGTGATGACGTACCGGACGTTTTTGTCGTCACGCAGTCAGGTGGCCGCGATGCTCGCGCTGGGCGTTTACTTGACAATCGCCAGCCGGAGCCATTTCAATCAGATGGTGGTGGACGTCACCGGCAAAGACAACTCTCACGTGTATTCGACGATGAACGTCCTGTACCAAGTGGCGTACGCGACCGTCCAGATACCGGCGAGCGTGTACGCGGATCGCGTGGACCCGGCGACAGTGCTGGGCGCGGTGCCGCTGACGATGGCGTTCAGTTCGGCCGTCGCGCCGTTCGCGTTACCGGAACTCTCGTCCGCCGCGCAGCCGTTGTCCGCGGCCGCAATCGTCACCGGCGCGCTGTTCGCCGTCAACGGCGCCGTGGCCGGTTCATGGTGGCCGTTCATGAACGTCATACTCACCAATTGGGCGCCACCCGCCGAACTCGCCTACATGTACGCGGCCATCAACACGGGCATACCGGGAGGCATAGCGCTGGGTAACGCCTTCACCGGTTTCGCATACGGCGTGCACGGTACCGCTTTCCGTTACAGCTTCTTCGTCGTTTCCGTTAGTGCAATAATAATAATTATAATAATAGTCGGTAGTGTATTCTATTGTGACAAACTCATCGTTGGGGCGGGTTAATATTTTACTAGACTTACACATTTCCAAGACCACCGTCGAAATTTGTACCAGAAATCCTTTTAAAACAATCGGGACAATTTTTTTATCATAATATATTATTTTAATTTTTAAATAATCCGCGACCGAAATCCTCCTCCCAAACTATAATTTAAGCCTCGTCGCGCCCTCAAGAACGACACTTTGTCCCGCCGCGACGTAACGCTAAAATTTGTCTCCGTATAAATCGCGGATTCCGGTGTTCAGGTGGTATGCGTATTATGGAGTGTAACGTGGCTGTTCAAGTTCCAAAGCCGACCGGAAAACGATCCGGGCATCCGACAAAAGGAACTCGACTATCTGAATACGAACATCCGGCCCAAGCGAAAATTGTCGTCAGCACCTTGGCGGGAAATAGCCACGTCGTTGCCCGTGTGGTCGATGCTGTTAGCCAACTTCGGTTCTACCGTGTTCTACACGGTTCTCATCATGTACATGCCCGTTTATCTGAAAAACACCGTGAAAACAGACGTGTCCCGGAACGGATTCATGTCTGCCTTGCCGTCGTTGGGCCAAATAATCGTCATGTACATGATCGGGTGTTGCGCATCGTTCATGCAGACGAAAAGATACATGGACGTCACGAACATTAGAAAAGTAATTATTAACAGTGATCTCTTCGGCCGTGTTATTTTAGGCTGTTCGCAATGTGACGCAGACGTGTAACATAGTCCTCAGGCCTTTGATGAGCCAACGGTTAGGTAAGTGAAAGGATGAAAGGCGTTTTATATATATATATATATTTAATATATTTAACCGACTACAATGAATTAAACGTGTCTATCGCGTATTTCCCGATGATGATAATAATAATAATAATAATAATCAGCGGATCGTATGATTTATTTTTAGAATTCATCTCTTACGTATTCATCAAATTGTTTAAGTGTCTGAGTAAAGAGTAATTATTGCCACTTGGATCCGGTCCCGGGTCAAAACAATTATATGCGTTATATTTATAACAAAATATGTGTTTTACTCGTAAAATATCAGCGAAAGTTTTAAATAAATTATTTGTTTCTCCGCAACAACCGCAGTGGTGGTGTTGCTTTCGTTTACGGCTGTAGTGTGAGGGAACTATAATAAGAACACTATAGGAAATTTCTACAAAATCCAACGCGTAATTAACGAATTACATCGAATAATGTAAAAAAACAAACACGGCACTCAACGAGTTTGATAGATTCATCGATGAAAAATAAAATCCGTAAAAAATTGCTCGTTCCGTAATTGAAAACTCGTTTTTTACCACGCGATACGGTAACCGGTGGATTTATTTTTACAATTGTATATCTATAATATGTATATTCGAATTTATGGCAATTCTTATTTATATAAGTAAATACCCGTTTAATTGAAGAACATTTTTTACCTTGGCACAAAACTGTCCAATATTTTATTTGTTACAATATATATATATAAAAAAAAAAAAATGTTTACAGTAAATCGTAGTAAATTGTTTCGAAAGGCAAATTTTTAATATTCTACAGACACCAGAGGTACTCAAACTGTGCGTCGCTGCTCCTAAGAGCGTCGTGTGAGTTGGCAAAGGAGTCATGTGTGGCTCCATAATAAAACTGAAAAACAAAATTAGTATAATATGGCGATAATGAAATTTTAAAAAATTCCATCGATTTATTATTTTATTCAAGACGTAAAAAAAACATTTAATTCCAGTTTTTTTTTTTGAATAATTACATTTCATTTTGTATATGATAAATAAATTAATGTACATGCGAGTTACGCAATAGACACATTTTTTTTTTGTCATCAATAATTTGGGAGCCATAAGAATACTGTGAAGACACAATGGAGTGGTGAAATGAATACGTTTGAATACTACAACTACAGACATTATTATACCTGTTTTGAAATGTTATGTCATAACGACAATTTCAATGTTTATACGTACACCTATGACGGCGGTGAAAGATATTCGACAAGAATTTGCAGAATACTTTATGATAACTGGGGGGGGGGGCGGTAAACTAGGGTGAAATAACATAAGTAATACAATGTGTATATTATTATTATTAAAGTTAAACGACAAATGTTTTTAGTCTATTACGAGTTTAACGATATTGTTATTAGGGAGATTTTTATTATTATTATTATTAAATTAATAATATTATTTACATTACAAAAAAAAAATAAAAAATGTTCTTTGAAAAATTGTTCTAAACACTTGGAGGGGGGGGGAGAAAGAACTGTCGACGAATTACGTAAAAATAGTAAATGATTTTTGTGTTATATAACTTTTAAAAATGTTAATATATTTTAAGTATAGTAAATAATTAAAAAAAAAAAAATGGTATTAATTACAGGTGCTTATATTACTGTAGTTTCGTGTGAAATGTTCACACACACACACATTACATAAATTTGTTAATATCGTCGAACGTAAACCACCACAGTTGCGCGAACGTTTTCGTCCAACGTCTTCGTTGTATTTTATTTCAATAACTCCGATAAGTTTTGCGTTGAATATCGTATTATCATTTGATTTTCGAACACTCAATCGAAACGATTAAACGTCATCTAAAAGGCGACGCGGACAATTTTTCTTACCATTTTAATATTACCGAGGAGATATTTTATGAAAAAAAAAAAAGAAAAGAAAAACACGAAATAATTTAATTGTTTTTATTCAATAATGAACAGCCCGCCGCGGTACAGAATCCGAGCCCTGCTGACGCGTCGTAACCGAACCGAATTATTATTATTATTTCGGTTTTCCTATCAGGTATTTACGTTCGTCGGAATGGTCGTACCGTCGTGCGTCATACTGATAGCGCCAATATTCAAGGACCATTATGCGTTCTACGGTTTACTGGTATTGGCGTACGCCGTCTCCGGTTCTGTGTTCTCGGGTTTCCGTGTCAGTCAGATGGAACTAGCGCCGAACTTCGTCGCTGCGATTACGGCCGTCGGCGACTTGGTGGGCAGCTTGGCGATGAACGTCACACACGTGGCGTTCATGGTGAGCTTCGGAGACATCACCGAACAAATCACGTGGAACCGAATATGTTTGTACTTGTCCGCGATGCTCGTCGTATGCGCCGGTCCGTTCATGTTGTACGGGAGCAGTGAAGTCCAATCGTGGAACGACGTGTCGACGACGACCGAAGATATTGATGTCGGTTAATTTAAAAGAAAAACAACAACAACAATATTATGAATAAATAATATTTCATCGGTTTCACTCGCGTTGGCACCCCTGTAACGGGAAAAGGAATAAGATAAAAAAAAAAAATTTGAACTCGCCACGTACGTTTTGTCGCTGTAACTCCTTTTTGCTAAACGTGTATTAATTAATTTTCTCGTTTCAATTCTCGCTACAACGTGTTTCTTGAATTACACATTTCCCCGTCCCCTCCGAACACAGTATATAAGCTCCGACGTAGATATTTTTTTAAAATCGTTGCGCGCACAATATGAAACCGTAATGAAATAACAATTTTCTATATATTTTGTTCTTTTTTTTTTTTTATCCAGTTCCGCAACGTTTTTCTCTTCTTTTTCGATGCACCGTAAAACTATAAATCGTTTTACACGCTTCGAGTTCAAACGCGTCGCATTGAAATTCGTCAAATTATTGAAATTAATATTACGAATACGAGTTGTGAAAGCGGTTTGAAAATAAATTCACTCCTCGATAAAAGTCGAAATTCTACGGTTAGGAAACGTTACGAGAAAAACGAGATTAAGAAATGTACAAAAAAAAAAAAAAAAAATTGACCGACAATGAACACCTGCAGACAAATCTAATTTTCATAATTTATAATCGTGTTAAAAGGCTCCGCATACCCGCAGTATATTAATCGAAATAACGACTGGACGGATAAAATAAGAACGGAAGAAAACTGTATTAAAGTAGTGTTGGAAAAAAAAAATTCTCAATTTGTTCTACTTTATTTATAGAAACAATCGAACGAGACCAAAAGAGATTTCGAGTAGTTCGTTTTTTGAAGAGCGCGCATCATCATCATCATCATCGAGAAAAACTCCCAAAGTCATAATATTTAGACGTTAAATTTTTTTTCCCCTAAAAATGAATTGCGCGAGTATTCCTATCGAAAACACTTGTTATTTTCGTCCAATCCGTTTATATGAAACACCTTCTCTTGTTTGAGTTTTTGTTTTCTTCTTTCGATTTATCTATTTAAACACGAGATTAATATTATTCGATGAGAACACGTCTCGTTTAGTATCTCATTACTGCGCATTGAATCCGTGTGATGATTTTTTTTTTTTTTTTGTTTTTAAGTTGTAATTATTAATTTATAATATTGAAAATTTCTTTATTGTTATAAATGTATCGTACACCGGTATAATCGTGGTGTTGAGAAAAGAAGTATTACGAAAATTAAAAAAGGAAAGTCGAATTAATATGTTTTAAACCAAATATACCAATTAATTACGAATTGGTTTTTCGACGAAGATGATTTTCAGAAGTTGTGGGCTGGAAGTGAAATACCGTGACATAGACAATAAGAGTCGGATATAACAGAAACGAAAGGTTGATCAATAAAAATTGATTTTCTTTATCCGTTTCAAACTCCTGGGGATAACGCGACGGGAAGTAAGCATATCCGACGCGTACATTACAATGTTCTTTTAAATAGTCCACAGCGGATACAATACATCCGAGGCGCAAAAAAAAACAAAAAATCTTTGATTTTATTCGCATATATAAAAATATTATTATTACGTTTTTATTCGATTTTAAATTTTAATTAATTTTATCATTGTCAACATTAATAATACGTTTTAGAATAATTCGTAACGATTGTATACGGTCCACCCCTCTCCTCCACACACACACACACACACCAAATCGATTCGTTATAAAATTATATTTTTGTAAATATCTCTTTGTTGGGTACCTGTGCACCGGGAATTATGCGATTTTTATATTTAAAAATTAATCACTAACAGTCCAGTAAGTTACTGTGTAAGTATCTACGAAGTTTTTTTTTTTTACAAACGGCGATTTATTATTAATTATTCGTTACTCTATTTGTCTATTTTCATTCGGTCGGTGAAGAAAAAAATGATCGTTGATTATTTTATTATTGGCTCTTTTACGCGCAACAGCAATGGTACAAATACGTTTTAATGAGGGATGACGCTAATAGGTGAGCAAATATAATAATGTTCAATATGATCACGAGCCCGGAAAACACCGTATTACCGACTATCGTTTTAATCGTCCACGTACACGTATAAATAGCAAAATAAAAAGAAGTATTTAGTTGGTGTAAAATTCAATGATTGTACTACACACACTGAAATTCTAAAACGCGTTTGGGAAATAAAATAAAACGAATTCCCGTTTAAAATTACTCTGATTTTAATTACTTCGAATTTTAGATTTGTTTGTCATTAACAACAATAAATTACAAATAGATAATAATAATAAAAATAATTTAGTATCGAATACTGAGAACAATCGTACCAGCTGAAAGTCACATTGAAGAAGGACTCTATGGCACAGAATATTCTGTGTCACTGGTCATGTTCTATGGTCTAATTGAACGATAACGTCAAAACTTTCCAAATAACATAACCTCGACCCGGTGAGCAGAAAATGTTGGCGATAAAGCAATATCCAGAACCACGGAATATACATGAAGTCAGGCGATTTCTGGGTTTATGTGGTTTTTTCCGACGCTTTATTCCCCACTATGCTACGTTAGCACAACCAATCAGTGATCTGCTCAAGGACGACGTATCCTATGTGTGGTCAAAGGAACAGACATGAGCGTTCGAAATAATGAAGGAGAAACTGACAAGTAAACCTGTATTGCAATTGTTCGGCCCAAATGCACATACACAACTTCATTGTGACGCGAGCAGTACGGGACTTAGTGAAATGTTGCTTCAACGTGGTGTAGCGCAAGGCTACATCTGATTCATGCAGTATCCAAGAAGA
Source organism: Chaetogeoica ovagalla (assembly GCA_032441825.1). Lineage (NCBI taxonomy): Eukaryota > Metazoa > Arthropoda > Insecta > Hemiptera > Aphididae > Chaetogeoica > Chaetogeoica ovagalla. Next base: position 1,787,434 of record CM063744.1, read on the forward strand.
CAACCCCAGATGAGAAGAACTATCACTCGAGCAAACAAGAACTGATGGAAATGGTATGGAGCATGAGTAGATTGCAGCCATATCTGATGGGCATTCAATTCCTGGTAATAATTGATGGTCAAGCAATAGTGCACTTGAACACACAGAAGACTGTTTATCCACAGGTGGTAAAATTGGCTACATTACTCAGTGAATTTAATTTTGAGATTAAACACCGACAGGGAGTCAAAATGAGTCATATCGATGCACTGAGTAGAGCACCGACAAATGTATCAGGTGACACTGAGATTGAAGTGTTAGATGATCGTTTAGAAGTTTTTATCACAATATCTGAGGAAGAGCAAGTAATTTCAATGCAGCAGTCCGACGCTATGCTCAGAAAAATGGTGAACATTTTGAGCAAAGAGGAGTCTGAACGATCAACGATCGATAAGGATAAAGTAAAAAATCACACACTTCAGAATGGTATATTATATAAAGAAATACTGGTTGATAGCGATTAAAGGAAGTTATGATTAGCTATGAGTAGTACCTAGCACAATGCGTAAGAGCATTATAATTAAGTTTCATAACTTGTCTGGTCATTTTGCAGTGGATCGTACTGTCAACAAGATTAGAGAACGGTATTACTTTCACTTCAAGTGTTGACCAGAATGCGTTCTAACTAAAGTACCTCGTAGGTAGACAACCTGGTGAACTACATCCAATCGAGCCTGGGAAGTGACCATTTGAGGTGGTTAATGTGGATTATATTGGTCCATTTGTGGAGTCCACAAGAGGAAACAAATATGTACTAGTGCTGATGCACAATCTCACTATGTATATGAAATTATATCCAGTTCGAAGTTGTAGAACAGAAGGAGTGACAAGAAGTCTGCAACAATTCATATTAATGTATGGCTTCCCAAAACGAGTAATCAGTGACCGGAGAACAGTTTTCATATCTAAGGCATGTGTTCTTACCCAAAACTGGTTATTGTCCCAACTAGCATAATTTATTTGTTACAGATTCTATAATATATGTTTGTATTTTGTATTGTAAATTGTAACTGAAGTTATATTTAATATCAATAATTGTATACTTGTCTACTTAAATTATTTTCATACTTCCAAGTTTCTCTTTTTTGTATTACACTTTTCTTCTTGTTTTATTTGCATTAAATTTTGTTACTCTCTATCTCAACACAAGCTATAGCTTAAAAAGATAGTTAATATTATAAAATGTATGTTTATATTGTATGTATTTTGTAATTTATTCCAGAAAATAAAAAAAAAAATTTCAAATCTACAATATATATATTTTATTTATTTTTTTTACAATAATTATAAGAATTAATAACTGTTCATTTACATTAAATTAATTTCTTTATATTTTAGTAGGCATTAAAGTGAATGGCACACATCACATCAGTTTAAATTAGTATGACGGAAAAACACAATTATGTTATGGGTTAAGTTGCTCAGTAGACGCATCAGATTTTTTTCGAGACAAACTTCGTTGAAGAGAAATCGGAGTTAACCATTCTGTTGGCAGACATCGTTGGAAAAATGGAATGCATGAGCTAACATATGCCAATCTGTTTATCCAGCTTGGTATATCTTGTCCACATAAAATCTATACAGAAATAAATAATATTTTCAAGTTTAATATATATATATATATAAACAAAACAATTAGAAAAAAAAACAAACTAATTACTTTCGTTAATGATCCCGAAAAATGGTTACAATTTTTATTCATTAAATGATAACGATCTCCTCGAAAATCTTTGCCAAGTTCAGTCAATATTCTTTTCACATCACTGGCCGTAAAATCCGTGTTTCCAATGTATATGGATTCTCTGAAATGTACATAAGAATAAATTAATAAAAATAGCACATTTTAAACTTTTAATAATCACAAATCATATTCATTGGTATTATGAAGATTTTAAGGAGAAAGTTATAATCAAATATTTTACCTAACAGATATATCTAAAACATTTGTGTGATAATCCTAAATTATCCATCATTGATGTACATAATATAATAAACTGAATTAAGAGCCGTGTCTTATTTATTTAAGTTTTTATTACTTAAAGAAAAAAATAAAATATAAAATATGTCAAATAATTTCTTTTAAATTCTAAACACAAATAATCAGAGTATCATAAACCGTCGAGTACAAAAATGTAACAAATCACAAACAAAAATTATCTCACATAATAAAAGTGTGGATCAAATTGAAAAGTAAAAAATATCAAACAAAATACGAGTTCTAACATATTGTTATAATAAAAATTTAAATAGTTTTCCATTGAATAATATTTAACCCAGTGATTTTATAAAATGGTGCAAATTTTTGGTTAAATTCTGAATTACTAAATGCTGATGACTGGTTAAGAAAACATCACATAAACTCCTAACACAAAGTAACATACAAATAATCAACAATATTTCTACGGATTTGTGCAAGAATTTTTGACAAAATTAAGATTATTCGATAAACGTTATTAAATTTTTTGTTATATTATTCGTAGTAGTAAAACTCTCATGCAGTATCGCTAATTTAATACATTTGGAAACGAATCGATAGAAGTTTATGTTATTTTAAAACGATTCAAATTTCCAACAATGCTTTTTTTTAACACTGACCCCCACCCTTCTGTGCCCAAATTTGTTTAGTACATACACATTTTCTGTTGACAAAATTCATTACTGTCTTATGTCAGTGAATAACATAAGACGTAGTAATTACTATTATAATATAAATAATAATGTCATTTGTGTACCTGTATCTATAATGGTCTCCTAATTCATAAACATCCTTTGGAATCATATCGAAAATTCCAGAATCCGGTCTATCGTGTCCTCCATAGCCATATTCTAAAACAAAAATTATTTTTAAATTTTTTTCGAATGTTTAAAACTAAAACTTAATAACAATTCACCTTGTCCGTACACTTCGATACCTGAATGGTACACACCCAATCCCATATGTGTAGTGTACTCATTGATCCAATACTAAAAATAAAATATACAATAATATTTTATTAATAAACGAATAACGAGAAATATTTATTAATTCCCATACACACGCACACCATCAGTTATAATAATTATAGCAGCACGTCTTTAAAAACGATAAAGTAATATCTAATAATTTATTGAATATAGCCTCATTGTTTGATATAAATTATTATAGCGTTCTCAAATATTACACAATAATCATTTATAGAATTTCAAAAACATAAGTAATTTAATTTTGAATAGAAATCAATATAAATAATAATATTTATAGTTCTTATGGTAAATATAATTTAATTAACTCACATTTTTTTAAATATTAGGCTGTTATCATCTTTCGGTTAATCAACCATTTTAAATCTTCAAAATGAATAAAAAAAAAAAATTATTAATTAAAATAGATAAATAAATATTTAGGTGTCTATTAGTTGTGTAATATTAAACTTTTTTTTTTTTAATTGTTTAAATTTATTTCATGCATCGAAAATAATAGTTTACTTTATATTAAATATGTTTTTATAAAATATTACTGGATCAAACAATCCAACATATATATTTAAAAATAAAATAATAATAATAATAACAATAATGATGATTATGGCCAAATAAAATGTGATTTTAACATTTAAGAAAAGAAAAAGAAATGATTTGTGAGCTTATTAAAAATACTCAACCATATTAATCGCTAAATATTAAAAATATATTACATTTTAATGTCCATATATGCATTTATTATAATATTATATATTTACTTTGGTAAGGTTATAACTCGTTATGTAATTTTGAAATAAATAAATGATTTAATGTGAAGTATACCATATAATAATTTAAATGTAGTCGAAATGTTTAAGACTACCGTACACAATTATTTTACAAATATTTGTACAAACTGTTTAACACGTTGAACGTGATATTCACTGCTATAACAGTTGTTGCGTTTTAATTCGCAATCTGTTAATGACGGTACTAAGATACGTATTCAAAAGGCGTAAAACAACGTAATCGTACAATAGCGATCATATTAATAATGGGTTAGGTTTGCATTATAGAAGTCGAAATGTTTAATTAAGACTTATAATATTCATATTAATCAAATTTTAAATACATTTTTAATATAAAATATTATTATTACGTATATGTATTTTATAATCAATACATTAATACGTGATCTATTTTTTTTTATTTAAATAACATATCAGTTACATCGAGTCATCGAGAACGCAAAAAAAAAAACTTGGTGATGCGAACGTTGCGCGCCGTCTCTATACGACTAGGGCCTATGTTTTACAAATCATCATACTAAATAATCGATTTTTAATAATATTTTTGTTATTTAATCACGACTTATAAGATTACAACACTCATAATTATTTATTACAACACGCACACACACTACACATTCGTAATTCTTTTAACAGATTATTTTTCATCGCACATAAAAATACACAGACTGATAATAATGTCCGTGGTCTTTAATAACCTTTATTTGTCACATATATCCGGAATATCATTTCAAAATATCTTGAAATGTCTTTACAATTATAATACGTGAAATTAACAGCTCTCAAAACTATTTACTACACCGGGGGTTTGTTTATAATAATATAATCTACACGGTTTATTGTGTTGCACTTATATATATATATATATACGAATACAAACTCTTAACCAGACGAATGTAATTTTTACTTTATCGGTATTAGTAGCGACATTCGAATATTACCGAGTATAACAGTTATGCCCTGGTCAACGTGTCGATCGTTCAAACAATCTGTTCAAACCATTCCATAACTAGATGGACAGCGATACGATCGTGTCGACGAGGCAAAGGAAAATGAAATCGTTAACGTTCCACACACACACACACACACACTTACCATATCGTAAACGTGCACCAGTACCGGTTCTCGAGCCATATCAGACGATCGGTCGGCCGGTTCCCATAAAACGTGTGCAACAGATACGCGCAATGCGTACGTCCCCAACTGCGGAAAAAAAACGAGTGTGACGGAGATTGAAAACCCAGAAGAAAACAAAACGGAACGAAAATATTGTCGAGATACAAAAAAAAAAAAAATGCGCACCCGCGTCACACATAAAGCGTTACGTGTCGCGAAATCTATTTGAAATAATATTATTGTGTTAAATACGTACACCAGTCACAATTCCAGTTGTTTGTGTATTTCGCGCGCACGTTTACGCTATTGGACGACGGTGGTCAGATTGTTCGGCGGCGGCGGCGTATGTCGCACTATGCGTGTTGACCGTCGCGGTTTACGGACGCGGTACAACAAAACATATTTGTCGTCGTGCAGATCCGGGAACCGTTGGACGCAATCGTCGTCGTTCTCTCAGCCGCGGTACGTCGACACGCCTAAACGACGGAATCGATTTTCCTCGACATTCGACGTAAATCGTGCGTGTGTGTGCGCGCGTGTATACGCTGCTGCGATTAACGGCACCACCAGTCGCCAATGAAACGATTGGAAAACGATCGTAAAAAAAAAAAAAAAAAAAAAAAACCAAAAGTGCAAACAACCCCGTGTACCGAACGGTGTAAACAATATTCACGATACGTGTGTGTGTGTGTGTACGTTATTGTAAATCGAACGAATGCGCACGCACGCCTATTGTTATTTATTATTATTTGTTATTATTCGTACGGAGTGGCCAGTGCGCCGCCGCCGACAGCGTTATTGTGTCGTTATTCGCAATGATATCGCTCGGCGCGCCACCGCCGCCGCCGTCGACCACACCAGATAACGTATTCGCGTATTCGGCCGATTGGTGCGGTGCGGCGCAGCCGCCGTACTTATTCGTATGTGTGTTGTGTGATATTCACACGGTACACGCGTGCCAGACGTCCCGTATATCGAAAGTCTGTCCCGCGACAAATGCTCTCGGGGCGCTAAATTATTCCGCGTACAATTACATTTTTTATTATATTAAAAAGAAAATTTTTTGCTCTTCTCTGTCGACAAATTTGCTATCAAAAGAAGTTCTCCGATCTTTACAGTGATACTCGTCGATTTCCGGAAGAAATTTTTTTTATCTAATTAGTGCTTTAGAGAGGTAATTTTTCAATTTTCTTAGTAAAGTTTCTTGAAAATCCCTCGAACCCCTCAACTATATCTACACCACTAGCCAAGAGTATCCTTTCCAATGAGCAAAGTGTTCCCATCCCTACTGACATCCGACGAGCGAATTGTTCCCGTTTCATTTACGATAAAAAAATTTCATCCTTCGTCCTTATTTGTCCCGTATTTTTATATTCATAATCCGGCCACCGTACCCTAAGACGGGAAACACTTGCACATCGCGTCACGAAAAAGATTATTTATTGTTATCTGAGATAAAATTCTGTTTTAGTAATATTATCGATTTTTAAAATAACGTTAATGACAGTTTTCTTCTTATTTTTATAATAAAAGTATACGACGTAAACGATTTTTCGTCTCTAATTCGTAAAATTTTGCAAATTTTGCCCGCCCTTCCCGTTTCTACTTCAACTGTCGCCGAACGTTCGTTTTCAACTTTGAAGTGCATAAAATGCGATTTGAGAAATGCGATGGCACAAAAGTAGCGTCTAAATTAATTAAATTATTTATTTATTTAGACGGACGGTTGTCCAATAGCGAAATATTATTATTGTACTGAAGATTACATAAATAAATTTAAGAAAGTAAATTATTTAAACATATGCGTCGAAGACGTTAACATTCACGCATGCAAACAAATCGATATTACACTTAATTACTAAGTACGTACATTTCTATTTACAGGAGCATTAAAACCATAATTTGTAGACTGAAATGGCACGTAAAACGTATTTGCCTATCTAGTATTATAACTAGAGATTGAGAAATTTAATTTGCCAAGTACGATTGGACAATATAATATGTATCCGTTAATTAATTTGAAAATAAAACAAAGATCTAAATTTATTCTTCTTATTTCTAACGACTCGAAACGGTCTTATCCTTTTTAATATTTACAGGGGCATCACTGTTGGACCACTAGAAACTATAAACAGGCTATCGCGCCGAAGACAGAGATTAAATTTACTCATTATAAATTGAAATAAATTATTTTAAAATTTTGTTTTCTCTGTAATACCATCGATCATTCGATCTATTGATTATTTCAATTATCCGTTGGTTATTAAATAATTAAAATAACCCACACAGTACACATATATTGGGTAATTTTTTTTAAACCTCTCTTTCCAGGTGCTTGTGGTACCTACTTTGAACCGCCTCCCTCCCATAGGAAATTTATAACTACGCCCTTGGTATAAGTTATATATAAAATATACACAATGTTTGGAAAGGATGATGTTTATGAACACAAATTCATATTTTGTGAACGTCAATCGTTTTTTGTTTTTCAAATAGAACGACGTTAAATTCTAACGAACTTGAACGATTTTCATTTCAAACGATTTTATTACATAATTTATTTTACGTTGTTATACAACGATAACTATTTCCGTTAATAATCAATTTTCATACAAGACGTGAGATCGTCACATAATATTTAAGTATATCGCATTGTAGGAAATCTGTAAGGGTATTCACAATTGTATATCTTTTTTTTCTTTTTTTTAGTTAAAAACGTTCGGAAATTTTAAATTAACAGAGCAAATCGTCAGTTATTTAGTAAAACCGAAGAAATAATAATAAAAGTCATCGAAATATGTTTATTCAATATTTCTAATAAAAGTCAGATTACGTATAACGCGATAGTTTCCGATGACTTAACTATTATAAAAATGTTAAATTTTTCTAGTTCCACGCGCATTCAATTGTTGTAGAGCTAGACATTATAATGAGTTACAAAGTTAAATATCAATAATACTTTTCCCCATTCACCGGAACATATAACGACTAACGAGCTCTTTGTCAACACAGTAAAATGAATATTAAAAATATAATTTATGAATAGGATATATATATATATTTTTTTTTTGTATAGTTCAACCGAACGAGAATATATAATTTTATTTAAAAAAGTGTCATATCACTACGTACATATTAATTGTTTTTTCTCATTAGTATTTCACTGTGGTAAATGGTCTTGGACACCAGTGTTTTAAATTCGTTCATTTAACCGAATAATAAATCTTTAAGAATGTACGTATGACATAAGTATTTAATATTAAATTAAACTTTACACTTGGGATATAAAAAAAAAAATTTATAATTAAAAAAATACTTAACCGGGCACATTAAAGATTTCTTAGACTTTTAAGCGAAATCAAATATAATATATTTGTAAGTATTTTTTAGTAAATAAGTACTAAAAAAATTTGTTTTCTGAAAATCCTTTTTTGATTCTGTAAATGTAAAACTATTGGGTGTCGCGATAGGTTTTTGGAAGAAAATTTGGATCGCAGTCCTAAGAAGATTGAGAAACACTGAAATATATATATATATTTTTTTTTTTCAAACAACGCAACACGTACAAGTTAAAAAAAAAACCTAGCTTCGAATAATTCAAAAGAAATGGTTGTTAAATGTTTTTTTTTTTTTTTTTAATAGATAATATTCGTGTGTGCGTGTAGTATATAGACAGTGATAACTCTGTATAATGGATGATACGTTGACATCCTGTTAAAAAAAAAAATTGACCTTGTGTTATATATATTATTGAATTTCTATACATTTATAGTAGGTACGTACTATTTGTATTGGTCTTTTTAATTGTGGGTCAATACCAATATTATTTATCACTCCTACTATGTATAACAAAAAAACCACGATTATCTGTATCATATCCGCATAAATTGATTTTTGTTATTATTATTATTATTATTATTATATTTTTTTCACAGTTCTTCGTCGTACACACGTGTGTGGTCGCGTATAGATAGTGATATACTTAGAATCGTATTACATGAAATTATATATTGTAATAATTATCGATAAATGTGTCGCATTAGGATATTGGGAACTGTCGTTGAATCTGCGTGCGATTCAGTATATCATTTTTATCGAACGTTTGGAATTGTTTTAACGAGAAAAAAAAAATAAATATTTTATATTTAAACGACGCGTTTTGCGAGTATTTCGAACGGACGGTCGGCTGTTGTTGAAATGAAGAAACTCCTACTGATTTTCACATTTTTCGTCAAATACTGCTTTTCGGTCGGTGAGTTGAACCGATCGTAAATAATTATATTCTATATTATATTATAATGCTTTTAGTTTCTTTTAACGTTTTTTTTTTTTTTTTTGTATTAGAAAACTTGGAGATCACGTTAAACCGTTGTTGTAACATTGGAAAGACATGGAGTATGGATAAAAAATCGTGCAATATTTCTTTGACGTTTCCCATATTTGGCGTTCCCAGCGAACACAATACCATGTGTTTAACCACAATCGGGGCGTGTTGTTTGCAATCACTGAGGTACGTCACACGTATCTCGCATGTACGTTATGAATTTTATTCATCTATTTTATTATAATATATATCACAGTAACGCACCCAGGATTTTTTCAAGGGGGGGGGGTCTAAAAAACTACATTATGAAAAACAAAACTTTTAATAGATAATAAAAATAGATTATATATTATAGTAATATAATATAATCAATAAATTGTTAACACCTGGTGTTATCTATATCGTATGCGAAATTTTAACAGAAAAATATGAAAGTTGTATCAGAATTTGGATTTTCATCTATAAATGTAATACTATTGCACTAGTCAAGGGGGGGTCCGGACCCGGAGTCCATCCCCTTGGGTGCGCCACTGATATATCATATTCAAAAGCAAATCGTACGTTGATTCTGATCAGGCGCTATAGAATCGAACCGAGAAGTATCGGTTTTTGCACCGAAAACCCTTTGAGAACGTTTTCTACGAATTTTAACCGCTATCCTAATTTTATTATCTTTAAATCGGAACTGAAACCGCGTAATCGATATTTGGAAGTACAAGTTTTATAGACTGTTTTTCCGGTTATTTTTCCGTTTTGTCAAATTTAGTTTTTTCCATTACGAATTATGTTTTCAGTCGCTTATTCACACTGTACTTTGATTCGCACATTACGCACATCCGCATTAAATACGAGCTTCGAAATTATTTCGAAATAATTAAAATGAAATTCCGATATATTCGAAACCGATTAAAATAATATTTCCATAGAAAAAAAATTAACGAACGGAATGGGGAATATTTAATGAAAATATATTGTGTTCATCGACAATAACCACAGTGTCTCGAATATAATGTACGATAACAATAATATACAGAAAACATGTTTCTAAATAATAACCGATAGTCATTAACTCGTGAATAGATAATTATTAAAGGATTTATTAAATTTTTTTTTACTATATTATATATTATACAATTATTTGGAGAGAAAAAACATTTTTTTTTTATATATACATAGACTTTTATTCTTTTAATGTAATTGTATTAAAAATAGATTACATTTTACTGAGTTGTGTATATATTATTATTATTTTAAATTTGTAGGAAAATTCAACGATTGATAAATAATTTAATTAATTAATAATTATTATATATATATATATATACAAAAACTAATAATTATTAGAGAACTTTCTTTTTTTTTTTTTTACAAGTTTAGAATCGTTATTAAAGTTATTTTAAACGTAGTCTTAAAATTTATCGTTATATTTCAGAGAGATGAAAAAAGTAAAAAGACGTTTTTCGCGTGTTGAATTTATATAGGTTTGTCGTGAACTTTGTTCATGTAATACACTTAATTATTATTATTATTATTATTATTATACTAATTGTTATTTCAGATATTACATTATATTTATATAATAATTTTATTTGTAATGATGACCCATTTATAATTAATTAACAATAACATTATTGTAATAATATTTATTTAATTTTAATATTAAATTATATTAATATAATAATATAATTATTATATTAATATGTAACGAATATTTAATTTAAACCATTGTAACATGTATTGTAATTGTATACAATTTTCGTTCATTCTTATGACTCGAAAAATTTTTACTGATAAAGAAACGCATAAATCGAATAAATGAAAACGCAAAACGTTCAGAATTAAAAATTTACAATAAACTGCTGATATTAAAATGTAATATTATTATAAAATTTAATTGATGACACGCGCTTTAAATTTCTAATCAGAAACTAAAATAATAAACTATAACAATTAACGAATTTAAATAAAAAATATTTATTTAACATTATTGAACCTTTATATTAAGTTTTTTTTTTTTATAAACATTTGAAGGGATTACGAATCTAGAACTCCAAGAGTGTCTGGAATATATTTAGATTAGAGATTCATTGGAATTAAAACACAAAGGGTATTTAAAATTAAATAAATATTTTATTAAATTTTAGAGAAATACGGTGTAACGAAGGTACACGAGTTGGGTTAGAGAATGGGATATGTAACGACGATTCTCAACTTGGAAAAAATCAAATTGATTTTATGGTATATAATTTTTCATTTCCTTTTATTATTATTATTATTATAAATAATAACGGTGTAATAGTGTCTAATAACTATTTACAATTCAAAACATATTACTTAAATGAATATTAACATTTTAATAATTGTGTTCTGCGTTATAATAATCACTTGACGTGTGCACACAGATGTGTTGTGAGATATGTAAAATTGGAACTGTCGTGGGTTCAACGAAACTGATCTGCAAATCAACACCATTTTTTATCAATCATCAGTGGGGTGAAGTGTATCAGTCATGTTGTAATACAGCTATTACTAAAGTGAAATCAGTTTCGACAGAAATTAAAAACAACTACGAAACGGCTGGTCAGTAATATTCGTATATTTTTCATTAGACTCGCATTTTATTTTAATTACATACGTATATATTATATTTATTCGATTTAAAATCGAGCTGACGTTTGGTTGAATACTTCTAATTTAAATATAAAACAAAATAGCTTTATACACATTTTTCAACGAAATATAATACTATGTCGATTATATTTTTTAAATTTTATTTATTATATAAATATTTTTAATTAGAATTTTACGTAATTACACGCAATCAAATACGTACCTATAGAGGACACATTTGGTGTGTTTTCGCGGTTGTTATTTGTAATTTGTACGTATACAAATTGGACTGTAGCAATAATTATCATTTGTTGGTACAGACCTTCATGAATTTTTAAATTACAAACACGCACGTCAAATTGTATTTAAAACTAACTGAAGGATTTAAAATAATATCAACGTTAATTTCCTTATTTAATACATAATTCATTTGCTCACGATATTATTCAATCAATTATTATCAATCTCAACTTGAAGTAATTTACATTTTTCATCGATAAGTATATAAAGTTTAACTTCTAATTTTAATCAAAACTAATAACGCATATAAATAATTAATATTATTCCATAAAATTTAATTAAATAATTGATTATTTTCGAGCGCTTGTTGCGATCTCGATTTCATTTATACGAAATAAAATTGGTAAAATCGAAATGCTATAGAAATAAATTTAAAAGCGTTTAAAGCTGTTTAACGACACGCTTCGTGTTTTGATAATAATAATAATGATTGTACAATCACAGCATTATCTATAAGTATCGAGAATATTTAATCAAATTATTTTTGTTTATAGTCATAAATCGGTGTATTGATGGCACACATAACTGCGAACCGCATGAGAATTGTATAAGCACTGTAAATGGATTTGAATGTCATCCTCGTTCATTACCATTGCCGTTGACGATACATCCTGAAAAATATAAATGGAAAGACAATTGCAATGCTGGATATTGGTATGACGCATATGATCAAAAATGTAAAGGTAATTTTGATAATTCGTTGTCCATTAAATAAAGTAAAGTAAAACGAAGAATAAATACGATTTTCTTTTATTTCGCCATCGCTATAGATATTACCACTTAATTATTTATGCTACTTTTGATTATTGTGTAATATCTACGATACTGTTACTACAATTCTATTGATCGTAATGACGTTTTTGAATATTCTCACATTAAACGATATTGCGGATCTTCTATTTTTAATACGAATCGTTATTTTTATTTACAAAGTATATATATATATATATTATAGTATTTTATTGTTTCAATAAGTATTAATGTTTAAGATAACATTGTTAATTTTTAATTGTAAATGTTTAAGACATTGTTAATTTTTAATAGATATTGACGAATGCACACAACGACCATGTGAAATAAATGAATTGTGTGAAAATACACTTGGAAGTTTTAAATGTCATTGTAAAAATGGTTTTCAGTTGGACAACGTAACTAATGCTTGCACAGGTAATTCGCAAACTATTTATATATTAATATTAATGTAATGTTTATGTTTAAAAACATTTTTTTTTATAATATATATTTTAGTGAATTTCAAATAAAAAAATAAACATCCCGACACAATATTATTATTATTATTTTAGTAACGACAATTTTTAATGATAATAAACGTTTTGAAATAATATTTTGAATATTGTCATTTTAGATATTAACGAATGTCAGCTGAATTTGCACACGTGTCTGGAGTCTCAACGGTGTGACAACACAGTCGGCTCGTATCAATGTGTCCGTTTCACAGGATGTGGTACAGGCTACACACTCGATGTGGAATCTGCTTTATGTATAGGTCAGATTACGTTGAAATATTAAACGATAAACGAGTATGTAGTAATAATAATAATAATAATAATACATTTTTATTGAAAATATCCAACAAAAACGTTGGACAATGTTATTTATATTAGATATTAAAAAAAAAAAAAACATCCAGATGCAATTCTAATGCATTATGTAATTTATCAGTAATAATTTCATTCGTTTCCGGTTTGTCAATCATAGTAAAACAAAAAACATTATCACAGCAACTTAAAATAAATAGGTACTCATAGTCGGATGTCCTGACGAAGGTATTGATGATCATTATATTATAAATGATTCGAATCATTTCGAAGAGTGTAAGTAATGGTCAGGGATGTGTGTTTAGAGGAAGAGGCTGTCTATAAGCACCTCCATTATGGCGCACGTTGACTATCTTGTTTGTTAAATTATAGATATAGTGTGTTTTAAGCCCGATTCACAGTCGTACGACACGACGAAACATTCGAGCAAATAATGTTTTACCGGTGCTTGTCGCAATCAATTTATTTAAAATATACATATTTTTATGTACTCGTATGCACTTAAATTAATTTATAAATTCTATTTTTAAACGAACATTTTTTTCCCGCTGATTACAACAAGCCTATTTATTATTATGTTATTTACATAATAATAATAATATAATTATAGACATAGTACATAGACACGGTCTTTATATTATATTGGAACATAAAATATTACCATCGCGGTCAAATCTTGAAATTTAAAATTTGATTTCACGTAATGAGACATGGTGGGATGCTGGGATTAATTATAGAAGGTAAAAATTTTAGAGGAAGACCACGAATGGAATACGTGCAATAACAAATAACAAAGGACCAAGGGTGTAATTCTTACGAAGGAACAGAGAGAAAAGCAATTAATAGGGAAGAATGGAGAATTGCTACGAACCAATCTCAGGATTGAATACATTAGAGAGAGGGAGAGCGACGTGTTCTGATTTCATTAAATAATAATTTTCTAATTTTTATCCACAGACGACGACGAATGCACACTGAAAACGGACACTTGTAGCCTGTTGGGTCCCGAATGGATTTGCAGAAATACGTTGGGCTCGTTTCGGTGCGAGAAAAAACGTTGTGCGGGATCGAATTGCAGAATCCAACAAGGTAACGTCAACAGTACGACCGTCAACCCTGGCACGGTGAAATGTCTTCGCGGTTACGAAGTAGACACCAATAACAAGTGTATAGGTCAGTTAATCACGTACAGCAAAACACGTAGAATATTGTTATTATTATTATTATTATTATTAACACGGTTTGTTTTTCGTAGACATTAACGAATGCAGGTCACCGAATCGTTGTTCGAAAAAAGAAGTGTGCATTAACACCAACGGGAGTTATTACTGTTTGCCCAAGTCGAAAAATTAATAACACTCATTCGTATTATTAATCATTTATATATTTATTAAAAAAAAAAAAAAATCAATGTTACTGTATACGCCGAATGCGTTGAGGTTGAAGGACCACTTGGTTAAGTCCAAGAACGAAATAAAATTAGATAGATATTTTTTGCGCCTGTAAATAGTTGGTTAGGCAACTCATTGTGGTTGCGCCTCGGATACGGTGGATAGACAACTCATTGTGGTTGCGCCTTGAATACGTCGGGTGACCGTATCACTTATCCGATGATGACGACGACGATGACACAACAATCAGAAATACCGGGGACAAGTAGGGAAGATAAGTGTAGGACAAAAACTCGTGACGGAGAAATCAACAGGTTAAATAATGGTAATAAAATATGATAACGCTTATAATAATAATAATAATAATAATTAGAATGTTGCTGTATTGGTTATACAAAAAAAGAGCAATAATAATAATTTAATAATAACATAAAAAGAGACCGCAGCAACAGAAAAATAAAAATTCGAATACTAATGAAAGGTATACATTTATAAGAAACGACGATCGCAGACTGGCCAGTTGCTGTACCTGTCCTCAATAAATGTTACAAAGAATACAAAATAATATGTATATATATATTATATATACAAATTAGCGGCGACAAGGTAAAACAATATTGCTACAGTAGCGAATACAGTACGTCACGTCGGTTCGGTTTGCGACGACGGAGACAAAAAACATAAAAAACCGAAAATAAATATACAGCCGCAGTGGCGAGAATGGTTATATTAGCCTCACGACGGACGAACAATAACAACGGGCGTTGGCCTTATAATCATAATAAAATAATAATTAAAACTGATAATAACGTCATGCACGAAGACCTGACGAAAATAAAAACAATAATAATTAAAATACATATACAAATCGACATTTTATAAGTAGTCCATAACTAGGACGGGGTGGCAGATGAGGAACGACATCGCCGGTCGGATTATTATATATCCGCGTACCGCGCGAAGCTATTTTCCGAATTTACGTAATTGTCTTATAACACAGTTACTATTAGAACGTTTAATCTGTTATTAGTCTACAAACATATATTATATTATCGCAAACATTTATTTAATTAGAATTTCAAACCGATGGTTGATAAATTATACGTGCCCAATAAACAGGTGTCAATCGTTAGATGAACGAGTTTGAAGATTTGAACGCCCTTCATCGATAAACGCCGTGCGAGGAAAAAATTCACACATTTCGCTAAACAAAATCCGATTTTTCAATCGCCTTTTGCCTTTTGCCCCTTTTTTCACTATAGACCTTTTGACAGAAAAGCAATTTCCGTTTTTTCGGACGATATTTTGTCGTATAGTACAATCGGAAAAACGAATCGCGACGAGTCGATGTCGAACGAGATCGTTCACTATATAAAAAAAAAAAAAAAGAATTGCCTACACACACGTACACCAATACAGGATTCTCGTACGTTTATACCATTTTTATTATTATTATTATTATTATTAGTGTTTCGTAATATCGCGTCACAACGTATAGAATCCGTATCGAATAGATCAGTGTTTTAAAATGGAAATCGGAATTGTTTTATGCGCAAAATCCGCACGAGTTTTGCGCCAGAAAATTTTATATTTTATCACTGTCAATAATTATAATAATAATAATAATAATAATAATAATAATAATAATAATAATAATAATAATAATAATAATAATAATAATAATAATAATAATAATAATAATAATAATAATAATAATAATAATAATAATTATAATAATAATAATAATAATAATAATAATAATAATAATAACGCCGTGTGTCGTTTGTTGACTGGCGACCGATGCGAACGAAAACAACAAAAAAAAAAAAAACTTATACGCACGAAATATTTACATTTTGTGTAATAAAACGGTGGATAATAATCGGTCTTTTGCGATCATCGTCGTCGATATTATTTCGAAAAAAAGTTTCGCACGTAGGCGGCGCATTCGAAAATGAAGAAAAAAAATGACATTTTCGTATCAAAATCATCCCAACTCTAATAAAATAATATTAAATACATATCAATTAATGGTGAACGAATAAACTAAAATAATATTTTTATACACAAATGTCGAATGACGTTGATTTTCAGAACGTAAAAGTACTAATACATCGGTAGCGTCTACTCTTATAATGCTGAAAATATTTGTTTTAAATACAAAAAGCATAGACATTTTTGGAGGCTCGTGGCTCCGAATTCTAAGGAGCCCCCAATTTATTTACAAAATGTTATTTTTAAATATCATATCATTTTTAAAACG
Source organism: Chaetogeoica ovagalla (assembly GCA_032441825.1). Taxonomy (NCBI): domain Eukaryota; kingdom Metazoa; phylum Arthropoda; class Insecta; order Hemiptera; family Aphididae; genus Chaetogeoica; species Chaetogeoica ovagalla. Next base: position 1,804,785 of record CM063744.1, read on the forward strand.
CGTCAAAAATGTACAACCACTTTCGATCTCTTTAATGTGTGAAATAAACGTTTTAAAAATCACTGACGAATATAATCGAAAACTTCTCGGATACCGCTATTAAATTATTATAGAATTATGTAATAAATAACAGTTGTCAATGTAACGAAATAAATATTGCGCGAATTCGGAAGTCGACAATTATTTAATAATGTGCGTTTTCTTCACGCGTCCAAAAAACATTGTCAACCGTACGGTGTCATTATGCAATTTTACTGTCCGTTACTGTTTTTTTGTCTCATCCGTTCTATCGAATTAAACAATATTAGCAGCGTTTACAATATTATGCCACTCGTGTTAAACGGCCATTACATGAAGTGGCCGTCCAGAAAGATCGAGGAAATATTCATCAACAACAAACGATTTATTCCCAAAAACGTTATTTACACCCGGTTTCAGTTGTGCTCCGATAATGTCTATCTGATCGCCCCTCGATATAAGTAAGAGATTTCACCACATCTGTGTAATTCATAAATTCGTATCGATAACGACGTGTCTCTTAACTCGGCGACACCGTGTTAAGTATGTTCGTTTATTGAACGGTACATGGAGCATGATCAATGTTTTATATTATTATATCGGATAAAACGAATACTGAATTTACAGGCCAGGAGTACCATTTACGTTGGGCAGTACAATACACAGCAAAAAGAGGAAGGGTTACAGTTATGTAAATCCGTATCCGTGTATGGACAAACAAGATATAGCAGGCACGGGTACGTGCGTCGGTGGATCGTTGATCAATGCCGTTGATTTGGTGATGGGACAAGATGGTATACTCTGGGTTTTAGATATTGGTATTTCTAATACTCTCAGTGACCATCCGTCTAGAGAAGGCGAACCAAAGATTATTGGATTCGAAATAGCAACGGGCAAAGTAAAAAATGAAAACACGTTTTTATATTATGAATGATTGTAGTTTTAAATTAATATATATATATATATATATATATATATTTCGTATTGTTAATATTAAAACTAAAAAATATCGAAGAAGAAAAAAAGACAATAATAATTTAACGTAATGTATGTAACACCAATTAATAAAATCCCCTTAAATAAATAACAATTATTTATATTAAATAATAACAATATGAAACGAATATTTTTCGAAACATGTTTTGAATTAAGTTACAAGTTCTTTGCCTCTTGATATATACACTTATACGATTACGTATAAAACGTAATTAACACTAAAACAATGAATAATAGTAATAAAATTGTTTTTTTTTTCATTTCGCTTAAGGCCTGAAAATACTTAAATCAGACGTTGCTGACAATCATTTAACTTGAAATAGTTTTGATGCAATAATTGTTATTTCCTAACACTACATGTCATAACTCGTTAGGCATTTGTTTTTGCAGGTGAAACACTTGGTTTCTTTGAAGACGTTAGTTTGCAAGACTCAAAGTCGATTACAGTACTTGGCGGTAGAGTACACAAAAGAAGCCACGACGGTGCTGTACATAGGGGACGGTGGCACTCGCTCTATTTTCGTGTGGAACGTACAGGAGAAATCTGGGTATCGAGTAAAGTTGCCGCACAGGGTAGTCCAGGCATGTTCAGAAAATCCATTGGATGACGTTTTTTATACAGTGTTGGTCGAACAGCAAACAGCCAATTACATTTATTTCACATATCTGTCCAGTATGGACATTTTCCGGACTAAAACTACAGATTTGCAAAACCGCATGAATCCCAAATGCGTAGTCAACATCGGTAAGAAAGGAATATGATATCCAGTGGCGTACTTACGAGTACGGTTTTCAGGTGTTTTTTACGTTTAAATATTTTCTATTTTTTTTTTTTTTTTTACATGAAAGTCTGTATCTTAATCTACTTTTCAACACAATCACCATCAACAACCTTCTGAATTCCAACCTCATAGATATCTGTCGCCGGATTTGGCAATCACTGTAGCAGCACAACCGTTTTAACGTCATCATTGTCGTGGGGCTGACCGCCCAGATGATTTTTCAAATAAAGGAATAAGTGATAGGTACCTATCTAAGTCTGTAGGCGCTTGTTCAGGGCTATACACATATGCGTAAATAAGCCCGTAATATAGTCCTGACTTCAGAGTATTTAAAGATAAAAATAAGAATCGAATTAGTCGCATAGCAAATTTTCAATAATAAATGTAAAAAAAAAAAACGAAATACATACATTTATATTATCTTATGATAAAAGAAATTGTCCTGATTTTCGAAAGGATTTGGTATAAATTTTAACGGAGCCTAGAAACGTGTTTAGGGGGTTAAGCCCTTTCTAGCCTCTCTCTAGTTACGCCGATAGTTACACAGAGGGTGGTCAAGTCGTTTGTGGCCGGCCATATGATGCGATGAAATTGGGTTCAATGTGGCAACATGTTGACGGGGAAGTTGTCATGAAGTAAAACAATCTTTTTAATGAGCACGTCACGCCTTTTATTTTGCACCTAGTGACTACCATTTATTCCTTCGTTTAAAAAAGCTTATCTAGAGCCACTTATAACTTTAAGCGGTCAGCGTCACGACGATGATATTGATGACGTCAAAACCGGCCGTGTTGTAGCGGTTGGAAAAACGAGCAGCAAATTTCTGTAAGGATGGAATTCAACGGCTAGTAGTTGTACGATATGATAAGTGCCTTACACTCATATCGATAGTAGTTATGTCGAATGAAAATGGGTTAGAGTTCTGGTTTTAGTGTGAAAATTTGAATCGTTAAAAAAGTACACTTGTGTTTTTTTTTATATCAAAACAGTACTTCGAAAAATGTCTCGCGCACACCGAGAACGATAGGTTGCTTGTAGCAAAGATATGTTTTTTTTTTTTTTTTTAATTTCACATAATATTCGTTATTCGTAGTTTAATATTGAATAAAATAGTTATTTAGAAAAAGTTTGGTTAGTAATTAAATTGTTGTTCATTGATCTTCTAAACGATTTCTGTCAATGATTTTCTTATATTACGTGAAAATTATTATATATATATATATATTATATGTATATAACGTCAGCTAAAGGTCAAAAGCTGTGAAGTTCACAGTTCGTTATATGATATTATAATTATTATTATTGTTTTGCACGGGTTCTCTAGGTAAAAAGCCGTTCAAAATGGTGTTTATCGGTGTTGGCTACGGGTCGATATTATATTTTCGGATCAAAAGCCAAAACGACCTTTACAGTTGGGACACGGTAAAGGCTTTTATCGAAGAAAATTTTATGATGGTACAAAAGAGTAAGGATTGTAGAATGATAACACATGTAGACGTTGATAATGAGGGCATTCTGTGGACTCTGGGGAGTAATATACAAGATTTTATTGTCGATCGTGTGGGCTGTTTCGGACCGAATATACTGTTGACGTCCGTTCTCGAACCTCCGATCCCGATTTCCAATGACAGCGATAGAAGAAAAGACTCGTCATGGACGAATGAAAAATATTTTTGATGTTGTCGTTTTCGTCGCGTTAATCGAGAAAAACGAATGGATATTGTCAGAAATTGCGTTTTTCAAATAACACACTTCGTACTACTACTATTGTGTGCACTACAAGTGAAAAACAAATTTCAATACATTTATTTTATTAAAACTAAAGTATTTTTTTCATAAACATATTTATTCATTGTTCATTTGACTACAATATATTGTATATGCGTTCAGGAAATAAATTTAAATGTGAAACATATTGAGATGTTTTTGTTGTTATTGTCCTGTTAGTAGAATTTATTTATATTTCTCTTTTTTTTTCTCAATAGGTAAATATGTGAACACTAAAAAAAAACTGTTAGACATTAGCGGCAAACTATTGTAAACACGTACGGTGCGGTGCCTTACCGCACTGAATTAATAGTTTTTTTTTTTTTTATATAATTCGAAACAATTGTAATTTTAACCAGTTATTTATTTTAATAATATACACATATAAACATTTCTTGAAAAAATCGATCTATTTTTGTGCTTAATGTATAGAGTATTTTGAAAGTTATAATAATTTTTGAATTTGTGTTTAAAAATAAATTACAATTTCAATTTTATCATTGTTGGGAATAAAATATAAAGTTAATCGTATAATACTCGTAATATCGTAACGGTACTAAACTCGTTCCGAATATACTTTTTTTAAGCGATTAGAGCGCAAATTATGGGTAATTTTTTTTAAATTAAATTATCAGGAGTGATAGAATTAGTGATATTTATTTTCATTCTATTATACAGCTTATTAAATAATCGAATATTTATAAACAGTTATTTCTTTGAAAATGTATTAAATTGTACGTGCATGAATATACTACAAAAACAATTTTTTTAATCTATTTTTATTTTGCTTAGTGTTATTTATTTATTGTTAAGAATTTTTCAAATATTCATTCTTATTGAACTTCCGTTTTGCGGCCATTGAAAACGATTTGAATTGTATTCTCGTTAACCTAAGTTATTCTAAATCGCTATACTCGTCATAATCCATTTGTTTGTCCCTGAATAATTTGGTATCTAATTCAGTCATTACATCATCATCTATCACTGATTCTGGTTCGCTTCCAGACCGGTCCACGTAACCAGACACGGAGTTTGATTCCATTAACGATAAATATTCAGTATAACAGTGATCTTCTCCTGTCAAACAATATTTTCGCGTAAATAAACGTTATAAAACACAGTTTGTATTTGATTTTATTACCACTTTTCCCTTTGAAATAATTTTCGTCCGATCGTTGTTGTTCACTGCACTCGGTCGTTACTCGCATTCGGATGGCATCGTTCATTTTTTGTGGTTGCAAGCCCTTGTCCCAATGCGGATCGTAATTTTTTCCGTACACGGTCTTCAGTTTGTCGATGTGTCTCTCTCTCATTTCGTACCGATCGCGCGCGTGCACGTCTTTGCGGCTCGTCCATTCTTTAATCTTGTAACCCTCGTCGATATATTTTTTGGCCAATCTCCGGCGCATCGTACTTAAAAGTCAAAAGTTAAAATTGTACACAAATCAATGTATTAATTTAACCACGAAAAATTATTATTTAATTATTTTTCAACCAATAATACTCGTGTACCGTAAGTCTGGAGTTTTTAGAAGAGTTGGATCGTTTAACCGATCTCTGACTTCCTTTTCCGCATTTTCGACTACTAGAGCCCAGTCTTCTTGCTCAGCTTCATACGGATTGTTTTTTATATAATCTCTGAACTTTATTTTTTCCACTTCCAAGTCCGTCACCAATAGTTGATGAATCTTTTTAATAGTGTTTTTAATATCGTCCGAGTCGATAATTTTTTTTGAATCGAATACCTTTAAACACATATGTATTTTTTTAATCGTTTGGAAATCATCGTTCTAAAGTACATGTAAAATATGGATTTCCTACATAGTATACGTTACATTATGTTGTTGCTAAAATTAAAGTCGTGTAAAAATATTAAAATTGTACTTACATATTCTTCATTATGTTCGGCACCTAACAATTCGTTTACAATGTCCATAGTACGGGTTTCGTCAGCGTCGAATCTCATTTTCGTTATTCCGTCTTCGTCATATTTTTTTCCATAGCTCTTTTTTAAATATTCTTCCAACTGCTTCTTATCAACATTTTTCTTCTTCATCATGGTTTCTATTATATATTGTTTTTCTCGTTCTGCGTATCCTCCTCGCATTTTACCTAAACGCTTCTGGGACCCGGTTTGATTGAAATACCATCTGAAATTATTTTTAAAAATATTTATACGGAAGTTTTTATTTGAAAACGGACATGTATCATACATGAGTCCTATACACTGTCCATACTTGAAAGTTTCGTCGCAAAATTTTCTCTTTATTTGTTCCACCGTCAACTTTTGTTGATCATTTTTTATCGGAATTCGTTCTTCTGTCGAATCGTAATCATCATTCACATCCTCGTCCTCTTTTACAGACCCGAACTGCTCTTTATACGTGTCGTTCCATGCATCCAATTCGCTTCTCCTGTTCACCTCTTTTTGAAACATACGTCCGATTTCTTCGATCTCACTCGGTTTCACCGCCACAGTGTCTACGGTGAACATCATTATAGTCCCTTCCGAATCCGAGAAACTGATCAACTCGTATTTTTCTTGATTCATCACTTCGTCAACACCTTTAGCAAACCTGAACCATTCCGTGCCGATGTAATGTATTGACGGGTACGGAGCCGACAACGCTGCAATAATGATTTTCAGTCATCCAAAAGACTTTAAAGTATATTTTATTAATCAATATTTGCCGTACAGTTGACGGAAATTACACGAATAAATACGTGAATCCGCGGGATTACTAACTTTTTTGAAATTTCAAGAGTGATGACCGTCGTATATTTGACGTGGTTTTGCGCCGAATCACGGCGAAAGTTTAAAACGCGTTTAAACGTGTAAAAAAAAAGAAACCAATACTCACTCATTATGAGACCGTCGCCAAGGAAAATTTCCGACGTACAGTAAGGCTGGTCTGCGTATTTCATAATATTCCAAAATTGTAAAACACCACCAGCGGTGAAAGACACTTGGAATTGTGCGGGGTGGACGTTTGACCATAAAACGCTGTTAGTAAAATCGTTGAAACGTTTCCACCAAATCGGACCTCTCTTTTAAGTATAAAACATTTTACGATGTATTATCTCGGTTTGGATTGAATTGAATTGAATCGCTTCGTAAAAACCGTCGATTATAATACGGTTTGATATTTCGACAGCGGACAAATTTATCAGATTAAAATCGAAATTAAAAGTATCACGTTTAATATTATTCTTGTGTAATGAGTATAAAATATAATAATATAGAATGAAACCTTGTGTAAATATAAAAATTTATTATAATATATATACTTTGTAATTCAAACTCCACATTGACACTACGTGTCCGCCGCAGACCAAATGAATGTCTGGATAAAACACGTTTCTTCTAATGCAGTTGATTGGGCCATCGTGCACGTGTCTCCATCCAATGTGTTTGCATACTGTAAACATCGATCATTTAAATACGCTCTCGTTCCAATCCAAACATCGCGTTTTTTCTAATATTATTAACCTTCTTTGTTTTTACCCTCCTCGTGTGTATTGTTGTGTCCGTCCCACGTGACGATTCCAATTTGGCCCATAACACTACCAACGATCAACGAACGGTTTGGATCGTTCGACGGTGTCTTCGGTACTGTAACAAAACTTCTTATCTGTAAGTACAGGGTCTCTGTACTTTAAATCCTAGAAGTCGTTTACCGTATTCAAAGTGACTTTTTCCGATTACGAACGGCTCCTCAGTGATGTAATTATATTGCATTAAAGGAATCTCAAAAGACATCGCTGTTATAGGAATGCACGTGGCATTTTCTGGCCCGTTGATTATTATCTAAAACGCGTAATGTATTATAATTTTTAGATACATATTATATGAGTATCGTTTTATACTGATAATATTAAGTATTGTAGTAAGAACATCAATTCATTACGAATTTTAAGTTAAACATGGTTTAGGTATTGTATATCGAGCTTATAGGATCGATTTCATTGTAATAGTCGACCGACCGACATTCGAGACTGATAAAATCAACATTGACAATAATCGAGGTAAGTCACGGATGTTTCTATTTTAAATCTGGAAGACTAGTATAAATTATACGTATATTCACTTGAGTAATTTTTAAAACGCATTCTAACCGTATAAGAAGGCTTCAGATAATTGTTATAAATGTTCAACGGCGATTCGTAATTTTTTAAATTTTTCGGACGCCTGGTGGTCGTTGTGTTTTTTTCCTTTAACTCCTCTGAGATGAGCGACGTTGAGTGTAAGTCCCACAGTTTTATAGTACCGTCCATTGAAGCGGAAAAAAATTGTTCAGAGAATTTTTCTTCTTGTACGTTCACTAGTTTACCGAGTGGTGTTATCTAAATAAAAAAAAAAAATTATTTTATAATTATATATTCTTAATAAGTTATGTAAATAATTAGACAACTACTATAATAAATTTGTTTTAGAATTAAATATATATATATATATATAGTATTTCAATTGTTTTTTTTAAACACTGATTATTATTTACGTGAGAAAATTAATAATTATTTTATTATTTAATATTGATATTAGAAAAATTAGTTTATTAATATATTTATGAAAATCCGGGCGTCACGGTTCGAGTGAATTACTCATACGGAGAAATTGCTACGAATTTGAAATCAATGATAAATTATTGTATGCGAAAAACGATACTGAGCTGTAGTGTAATTTACAAAATTATTGCTCTCAGTTTTATACAATATAGCTCAGTATATTACGTAAGTGGATAGTACAACTATAATTATAACTGTCGGTTACGTAATTACAGTATATTTGATCTTGTAATAATTTTAGGAAATGTAATATTATAATAATAACCAACACGGTTTTTTGAAATATTATTTCTTTGGTATAGTACTACGATACGGATTCATTGAAAAACGTCAAAATTCTAGAACTATTATTTTCGAAATTACGAACGCTTTTTTTTTTACTGTTGTTATGTCATTATTTCTATGACCCGTTAAAATACTTTTAAGAAAAATCGAAAAATCAGCTCTCCAAAGTGATCATTATGTGCAGGAAATTTGTTCTCGGGGTTTTATTAAACGTGTGACGATCGGAGTAATCATTTTAAAATCGAATAGTTAAAAAAAATGATAGTAATAATAAACATCATAGTTAAACCGCTGGCTTCTTTTGTTCCACTCACTATTTAAATAATAATAATAATAATAATAATAATAATAATAACAAGTTCGCTATTTTGTACCCTGTAAATAATATATGTGTGTTCGTAACTTGTTTAATGAAACTGGCATATTAAACTGGCTTTTTATAAAATGCAAAAGCGTTCAAGTACGTTCATTTTTTTTGAATGACATACAACCATTTTATTTCGTTGGAATATTTGTTATATTAGTATATACGTGGGCTTTTGTTTGCCAAAACTTAATTGTTATTCGAGGATTTAAATTGACTAACTTCGTTCATTGGATGAATCCATTGGATTGCAGTCACCATTGTCTCGTGAGATTCTAAAATAGAGCTTAATGCTGCTGGTCTGATTGTGGTTTCGAAATTTACGTCTGGCGACCATTTCATTTGCTCCCACTGTAGAATTAATATATTTTTTAAACCGCGTATAGGTGTATTGTTTAATTATCAATTTGTGTGTTCATTACGAGATATTTATGATGCGTTTTTTCTTTTTCTGACACGTTCAAATCGTTTGATTCGATCGTTTCCAATTTTCCGTTTATGTCCCATATACATATTTGTCCGTTTGTTAATCCTCCTGCAATGGTATTACCGTTTCTCGGGTTAAATTCGATACAACATACTTCTTCGGGACTTTCTAATCTCAACTAGAAACAAGTTAGGAAAAAACAATTACCACAATATATTTTTATTTAATTATCGTATAAAATATGTTAGACACACACACACACATAATGCTCAATATAACAAATATATTATATACATTGGAATAGGTATTCCATAATTTGTACCTTTGGATGTATGTTGTCACTAACTGACCATATGATGACTGAGTTATTTTGTTCTTCTATGAATGGCATATTTTCTATATTAATCGCAGGCTTTTTTCTATTTTGGAATGTTTTATGTTGTTTGTTTTGTTTCGTTGAAGATTTCCTTCTTTTTTTAGACTCTAATTGACTTTTTAATTGTTGACACATGTCTCCAGCTTCAAACATGTCTTTGGTTAACTTCATCCTCTCTTTCACCATGTCATCGATTCTATTTAACGAAATAATTTATACGAACTAAGAATATGATATTTTTTCTAAACAATGAATAAATACAACGAAAATTAAATACTTATTTTTCTTTTCCATATATTTAGCTCGAGACTTTAAAAGTCTAAACAGTTTTTCTTCTCTTGCTTCTCGGTCATATTTTTTATTGAATTTCCTATTTAAAATAATCAATTTATATGTAAAGTTTGTGTTTCGATACAACAATACAAATACATTTTTACCTATGTATTTTTCTTACAACATTCCTCAATTTGTTTCCAAACAGCCATTCTTCATCATTGCCCCAAATGTTATAAAAACTGTCCGTGTCAGAATCATGATGATCTACCTTGTCCTCATCTTCGACTTCATGCGTGTCTAGGGTAATAATATATTTTATGAATTTTACCATTTTTTTTTTCAATTTTTTGCTTTATATCTCACATTGTTTTCCCTTTACAGAGAATTCGTTCCATTCTTCTGCATTTTTTAACATATCAGCTGTTAGTTCATTCTGTGTTTTACTAGTATATTCATTATCGGTCAAAGTTTCATCGCACAATTCATTGAAATAATGTTCATTTTCAATTATACATTTTGTTTTCTTATTTGATGTCGTTAGTTCAAAATTTAATTGCGAATCCGAGTTGACTATAGGGAATTCCTTATTTGCGGAGGGTTGCTCGTGAGTGGCGTAATTGAAAGTATTGCGCAACTGTCTGATGACGTCTTGGCTATATTGTTCGTTCATTTTTTCATCCTCGGCCACTTGAATTATCCGCATTCTCTTCGAATTTTAATTTACAGTCTTTTTTATCTCAAGTATTCAATCGTTGTTTACGTTTTATCATAATAAAATAAATGTATACCTGAATGAATTCTTTGTTCAAAAATGACATTATTTTTTCTTTGTAATTTTCATGTACAAATTTAGATTCTGGTTGGTTATTCTGAGACTCATTATTGATTTCATCGCCGCTATAAGAAATACCGCATTTCTCGTCTTTAACTGTTATTTCTTCAGTAGACGTTTCTAAGCTCACTGATTTATATAGTTTATTACTATTGAACATATATGATACCGCGAAAATACCTGAAAATCGTAAATTATCTAATCTTATTAAACATTCTTTAATTTTAATAATTATACCCGGTATAGTAGGATGCCATGTTTGACACGATACGTATTTTTTTTTATATGTAATGTTTTGATATCCGGGAAGAAGTTTTATGACAGTGGAATTTTGATCGATTTGTTTGCTATTTTCATTTTTCAATAGTTTATAATCATCACGGTATAAATCATACAATTCGTTATAGTGCAACTGATTCACTAAACTGAGTAAATTAAAAAAATCGTTATAAATTGATATTCGATCGTTTTCAATGTTACAACACACGAAAATACAATTGCTAATATTTTATATAGCATTTACCCTAGCCCTAATCGTGTTTTCGATATATTTTATCATTATATACTTGTATTATAATTGCAAAAATAATAAATAACAAATGTTTTTAATTGGTGTAATATTTGTGTGTTCTTGAATTTATTAGGAAAGTTACAATCGTTTTACTTGGGAACATGTTTTTCTAAAAAATCATCAAGAGCATTGTCCGATTTGGTAAGCGGTTGCAATTGAAACATTTCTTCTTCTACGGCCACGGACTGAATACATTTGTTACTTTGAATTCTCGGAATCGTTTGCATTTCTTTATTGACTGTTATTCTGACAGCCTGCGTAAAATCAACAACGTCGTCATATTTACACTTGTGTAAAATACCTACGTAATATCATTGTTACGAGACATTTATATGTCCTCGTATGGCTTACTTGTGCACCCGAATCCATTGTTAACACATCGTTATTTTCAAATATTTCTTTCGAACGGGGTTCTAATTTCACGTGTTCGTTTTTCATACACTTCGAATTCGAGTCTTCAAATTCCGCTTTGGCTTGGAGTCTTTTAGCTGGAAGTTTCCATTTGTACGTTATCTACGAATTCATAATTGTTTATTCGTTAATTCCGATGTATATCTTACACATAATATGTATATTAAATAATCGATTATACGTTATTTTTACGCGATTACATATATTTTCAGAATTGATTTAATTTTTTTATTTTTATAATGTATTTGATTCAGTCAACTAGTCAAGTTGACACAGTTTCTTGTGGGCTTAGCGAATTAGGAACTGTAATGCTACTTCAAATGGAATGAAACAATGACATTTTAATAAATTACGTATACTAATGGTATTGGAAATTTCTAATACGTTATGCTCTACAAATGAGACATAAACTGTGCCATATATTTTTCAATCGTTTCAATTGAACATTTGAAAACAGAAATCATTGAACAATTAATTTCAAAAATTCGAGTGTTTACCTTTTCGCGTGTTTGTATCAGTTTGACTTCTTCGATATCTTTTTCGCTGTTTTTAGACTCCCAAGGACCTGATGCACGACACACCGACCATTCCACCTTTTGTTTGATCTCGCGTTCTATTTGTGTCTGTGTTTCTTCGATCGTCTGTTTAGCTTTATCCGTGGTGCATAATAAAAATTCTTCGCCCGTATTGCTAAAAGGTTTATAACCAACTAAAACGTTTTCGTCTTTTATTTCCTGTTGAAAAAAAATATATAATATACGTCATTTACCTGTGTCACCTGTGATTTTTTAATAATAACTACAATATTATTGGAACGGAATCGATAAATTATTTTTTACTTCGAGTGTTTTTTTAAACGGCCAAAAACACGAATTCGTATCGTGTAACTGTAAATGATTAATAATTTTTGTACGAGAGATTTTCGTCCACGGTTTGTCTATAGAAACGTGTCTTCCAACGGCGCATTCAAATTGTTCGTGTAGGTCTTTGGGTATGAAAACGATTTGTATGTCCTTGTCAAAAACGCGTGTTGGTTCCGCTGATATAAAAAAAAGTATATATATATATAAGCATTTGATCAAAAATATATCCAACTATCTATAGCGGCAAGTATCTTTCAATTGCATAAGTCCACGATAACCACATACGGTAAAATAATGAAAAAAAGTTAATTTGTATATTCTGTGTTCACATTAAACAATCAACTTGGTGGTTTAAAGGTGTCAAAATTACGTTCACCTTCTATTGACTTAAAAAAAAAATTAAATAAATACAATATACACAAGTAAAATGAACATTTATCTTTTGAACTTTATCATTCTATATTAATTTATATATATATATATATATATATAAATTACAAAAAAAAATTTATGATTATTTTACAACGACTGACTCATAAAATAGATAAATGAGTCTATTGATTTTTTAGTAATTTATAACATATTCATAAGAAAGACCCGATAAGTTGATAAACGTTAATAGACACTATTGACTTAAACCGTTCTTGAAGGTTTTTGGCTATTTCTTAAATAATATATGATCGTTTTAAACGTGAGAAAATAACTTCTCGGTTATAAGGCATTTGTAGCGATGTATGTATTGTCAAAATATTATTACAATTGGTTATTCATCAGTGACTTGTGTCAATGTACTAGTAAGATTTAATTAAATCTTAAATACTCTAAAACTGCATACATATTTTTAAAAAGAAACTAACCAAATCGATTTAGTTAAAAAAATAATTCAATTTTTTTCATCGCAATGAATATTTTGAAAAACCAAGTAAATCAACGGACTTTAATTATTTATCTTTTTTGAGTTTTTATTAAAATCGCGTCGATAATTCGATGGAATTAAACATGTATAAATTATTATTAGCGATATTAATTATGAGACGTCTTATACTTTATTTGAATTCAGTTATTTCGCGCCATGCATTATCAAATTCATGCGTACAATAATCAATGAGGTTTTTTTAAAATTTTATTAATAAACTGGTATCAGACATTAAATATATATATTTTTAAATAGGTACATGTTTTTTTAGACATCATATTTTTTTCAAGATTTGTAATATAAGTAAAACTTAACACTGCTTATATAAATAATTCGGAAACACCAAAATAAACTGAATTTTATACATTTATAATAATTGAGAAGAAAAAATTTCTAACCATTGTCACGAATAAACGTTGCGTCGACAGGCTGTGCCATTGAATTCTCGTCAATAACCGTTGTTGATGAATTCGTTTTCGTTTTCGATAACATACCTACGTTTATTTTAGATGTTTCAACAGATATTTATTGCAATTGTATATCACTAAATGGCCTTGTATAAAATTTAGGTTCGCAAAAGAAAAGAAAAAATAATAATATTTATTATATATAATATTAATAAAATGTTTATGAATATAAAAAAAAAAAAAATTTGTTTTTTTTCTCACTGTAGTAATATTAAAATATTTACTCTGTGTGCGTAAAGTGATATGATTTAATATTTAACGATATTACTGAAGAACTATAATATTGTGTTCGAATGCAAAAATGAAGTTCAAACAATACTGTGAGCAATAACATGACAACAACCGACAGCGTACGGCGTTTCATCAATAGTATTGGATTATCAATTGCCATAGTTACAGTTCGTAGATTACCCATATAAAGTATTCGTTAAAGTTGATCACTCAAAATAATAATAATAATAAAATAACGTCTATAGTTTACGTTATTATAATTTGTACAATTAATAATTCGTGTAAATAATCGCACGAGAATTATCTACGATTTTTCCTATTATTGTTTTGGTATAAACTTATTTTCGTTGTGAATTTTATTAATGATAAATTAAAACCAACGATAATATTTTATTAAAAATCATAACAAAAAAAAAAAAAAAAATTAAAAAATCGATTAGGTATTTAAATTATTTTATAATAATAGCATCAAAAACAAAATGTTATTGATATATTTTGTATATTGTGTGACATTTTTAAAAATACAAATATTTAAATGTATATATTTGGTCACTCAAATATATTTCTCATTTTAGGTAAAATAATGTGTTTGAACGAATTTCAAACGAGTATCATAATATTAAAGCTTGGAACGGACTATAATTTATTTTATAATCATACAAATATTTTTAATAATATAAATACTTAAAATTATGTATTTTTAACTTGATTAAAGGTTTAAATCGAATTAAAAGTTGGATAAAAAAAATCGATTTGTTAAATATGGACTTAATTAGAGAATTTGAAATTACAATTTAAAATTACGATAATGATTACGTTCCCTCTGTGCCCTAAAAAGAAATTCCGTAGGCCTGAATTAATGTCACATAAGTCAATCTTTTTTAAAATTTTTGATTAAAAACATATTTAAATGACTTGGATATTACATAAAAGAATTTTCCAAATGAGCTATTTATATAATATTATTAATATGAAAAATCCTTTTCGAATTTTCATCGATAAAAATTACTAATTATTATAATAGACTAACATTATTTAAAATTAATATTTATAAAGACAAAAATTGATTTCATAAAAAGTGTTCTGTCTATGTATTTAGAATCGCGTTGGAAATATGTTTTTTTCAATTGTTGACATAATATAATAATGTATTTGAAGACGAGGGTAAATCGGAATTTCAACTAAATCCAAATGGAATATAATTACAATGCAAAGTAAGTATGTTAGAAATATACAAATATATATTCATTTCTACTATACAGATTAGACGAATCTAATTCATCTAATACGTGCTCACTATTGATGTAAATCATGCATTAAAAAAAAAAAAATATATATATAAGAAAATAATTAACCAGGGCCAAATTTTGTCTACGACTGTTATTTCAATTATAAATTGCGATTAGATTTTATAGATTAAAAATAAATGTGTAAATATTCTGTATTACAGAAATACAAATCAAAATAGTTGTTCTCAGGTCCAAGTCTATAATAATAGCCATACAAATTTTTTTTTTGAACTTCTAAAATATATATTATAAAATCATAATATATGTGTAAAGCATATAAAAATGGATAAAAAGGTAAGGTAACTTATATTAAAATATATTTTTTAAATTCATTAGCAGAATGGTATTTTGACGACCGAAAAAACCATTTTAAATCAAAGTTGTACGACTAAAATAAAAAAAAAATATTTCATAAAATGTTTTGAAACGAAAATCGAACAAAACATAGAAATGCCAAAACTAAGCATCCGATATTATTAACACTAGTACTAATGACACTTGAGTTTTTGGTACGCTGGGTTAAACGATCTTCACAAGCCGGTGGACATATTGGCATTATGGTTTCTATGAAAAAAAAAATAAAAAATTCCAATATAATTAGTAATATATAATGTGTACATATTGGCTTGTAATTATGGGTAATCTTGTTCAATTTAAAATTGTATTTACAATTTAAGATGAAAACAGTTTTTTTTTTTAAACAGACACGTTAAGTTATAATTAAAACGGACAATATTGATATAAATGAATGTTTCAATATCTTTTTAATTTTATATATGTATGTATTGCTCATAATGAACGTGGATTAATCTATTTAACTTGAATTCGAAAAAGTCACCGGATAAGCGCTTTAATGTAACACGCTTCACTCAATAATATAATCGTAATTTATCACTTCTGCGTTAAAGAAAATAAATGCGATTTGCTGAATTTTATTATGCCACGAAGCTAAGAAATTACGATTTCACTTAATAGATATTTAATATTTCACCTACAGCTTAAATCACGCAAATGAAAAACACATTTTATTATAATAAAAAATAAAATTTACCCTGGAGATGAATGGTAACTTCGGCGGTTCCCAAGACGTTAGACGCTTTGCAGACGTAATCACCGTATTGACGTTTTCCAATTGCAACAGCACGTATCGAAGTGTCAGTGATTTCGTCCGTAGAGGCAAAATGTGATATCCTGTAATATCGAATGAACTGAATCACAATAGTAAATATTTGAAAACAATTAATACATGTAATGCTGATTGTTGATGAGTCGGTTCCCATTAAATAGCCAAACGATGGCTGGCGGAGGGTATGCTTCCACGTGACAGTCCAGAACCGTGTCGTATTGCAGAGCCTGTCCAACTTTTGAATTAGGAGTAGTAACCACCGGTGCAAATATTACTTCCACGGCAATGTTACGACGGACACCTCGGCCAACACCGTTTTCGGCAACGCAGTAATACGTTCCACGGTCGTCTTTTGTTATAGACTCAATTATCAAAATATTACCTCTGCAATTGCGAACGTTATGATTTAAAACGAATTTTAAGGAATAGACGACGAGAATTTTTTATTTCTTATGTTAAAAATAAAAACAAGCTATACAGGGTTCTAATTCAGTTGTAAACATCGGACTTCCATAGGGATCCGTTCTCTCGCCTTCGTCGTGTTCTACAACGTCTAAAACAGCGGCCTTTCTCATACAATCGCTGAGAAGTTTGTGTTTGTGGACAGTATTTACTAAACGTCACGGAACATGAACGGAAAAGTACTGGAAGTCCGGAACGTGCCTTTCAAAACGATTTACCAACACTCGACGAGAGGTATTTTAGGAAATGGCACCACGAAGAACCGTTGCTACCTATAGCGCGTGTTCATTTAAACAACAAATTAACGAATCCAGGACAATAAATACTGTGGTCAATCGTTAGAACACTTTGAGAGACAGATTTATATCTGTGTGTAACACTAGTCCGAACACACTGTGTTACTCCTACAAAATTCGTTTACAAATCAATTTTGTACAAATTTATTGTTTCACCTATACATTGATTCGTTTTTGGTGAAAATCCCGTTGTTGATGCGTCTCCACGAAACTCTGGGGACGGGAAAGCCGCCGGCGTAACATTCCAGTTTTACTTGTTTGCCTTCGTGAACGATCAACGATCTGGTAGAGTTGTCGAAAATTATCGGTGGTCGTCGCACTTGTACCTCGACGTCAGCATGTATATTTTGGTTAACACTAATGTACAATTGACACCGATATAGACCAGCATCGGTTTCTTGAATATCTGCGATCTAAAATAATACTTTTGATTATCGATTCATGTTAATAATAGAATAACAGTGTGCGCTGTTTAATAATTAAGTATCGATATGTTGACGAGTGTTGGTTAAGGTACCTTTAATGTATAACTGTTACGGTCGACGTCTTGATTCGTCGAAAATCTCGAATCTTTGATAACTATTGCAAATCCATTTGAAATAATAGTAATATCGTCGGATAACACCTTAACCCATAGAACAGGAAATTCACGTGCGTATAAGACCGAACACGTTACTTCTACAGAATCACCAATGTCTTTAATAGGTTTTTGGGTTATATGGGTTATAACCGGTGTCCTCTGAGAAGATACTAAAAATAAAAATTTAACGGCGTTATTTCGATAACGAAAAAGTATGTGTTAGTAACATGTTTTTTTTTTCAAAACTATCGAAATATGTATTTAATTTATTTTCTAATAACGTTAAATGGAATATTTGACAGATTAAAATTTTCTTAAATTTTTTCTTTTGAAAAACAAAAAATTGTTTTCAACATAAAATGGCAACAGAGTATTTCAATTAAAATTCACAGTGGAGCTTCGGTTAATAATTAACAAAATAGGAATCGATTAAATATACAATATTACAAGTTGTCGGGGTAATAAGTTAGTGAAATTAGTATTTTTGGAAAAATAGACTTTTAGAGCTTGAAATTATGTGTCCTATAATCTATACAATAATATATTGCAATATACATGTCTGATTGTTACATAAAATGATAATAATATAATATTTAAAAAAGAGTTTCTAATGTATTTTTTGATTTTGTAATTTAAGATACGGATAAGTATTTAATAATAATTGAATACTTTTAAATTGTAAGTTGATGATGCATTACAAAAAAAAAAAAATGTTTAAAAAGGAATTTTAAATTACTCCGAACACTTTTAAAAATTATTTTCATATCTCAAATATACTTTTATTTAAATGTAATTACTTAAATTACGATTATAATAGTTTATAAATGTTATAAAAAAAAAAAAATAATAATAATAAATAAAATAATAATAATAACAGTGAACATTATTATCCTACAGGTATACTTATTATGCGTATTTATGTTAAAATATAATTAATGTTTTTGATTATATAATATTTGAATACGTTTGGTATAAATTTAAATACGACAAAAATGATTTGTATTTAAAATCGATCCTTCAGTGTTATGCGTTTAGAATATATAATGACACTGAATGATGATCATAAAAGTCTAATTGAACATGTTGTTCTATATATATTTCTAGTTCATAACTGGATTGTAAATTACTATCAAGAAGTGAAAAGTTCAGAACGTAAATTGCATAGTTTTGTATAATTTTCAATCGAATGGCTTTCGAGACGTATAAATTTAATGACTATGTAAATTGAACGATTACAATTGAATGGTATTTAACATAAAGAGGAAATAATTTTGATGTGTATGTGTGTTTACAATAGAAAATTCGATTAATAACGAAATATACTCGTATACAAATTATATTGACAATAATATGAACTATTTGTACGTAAGTAAGACCCGTTAAATATAAATTATTATAATGTTCATAAACAGAAGTAACGAAATTTGGGAAATCGTTGTACATTGACTAACATAATTAAGTGTATTAGGCAGGGCAAATGTGAAATATAAAAAGAAATTGACAAGATTTATTATTCATTTAGGCAGTTTTATCGAAATTTGATTTGGTGGTATAATTTATTTAAAAAATATTGAATTCTAATGAAATATATTACTAAAGATGTTAATATTAATCGACCAATGTGTTTTGGTAATCATTTCAATATAAAATATCAGTGTTAATAATTACTATTCTTGTTAAATTTTCGTAGAATCAGAAAATGTAGATAAATGTTTTAAAATGAATTCTGTTGTTATTTCAATTGCGCATTACGCATTACGTTGCGATATTATATAAATTCGTACGTAGAACTATTTCAGTAATTCGAATTTATCACGTTTTTATAATCGGAAATTATTTTTGTTGTACATTCATGAAAAAAAAATTAGATATCAAAACCTTCAATTGATAATTCAATAGAATTTTTAATAAGCTACTTACGTATATATATATATATATATATATATATATATATATATATATATATATATATATATATATATATATATTTGTTATTATAATCGTTTTAACTATAATTACAATTATTATACTTGTACGTTTATAAATAAATAAATAAATATTAAAATAATATTTATAAATACAATTCAATTGCAGTTTTTCTTTTCTTTCGAAGACGCTTTGTTTTCGAAAACCGTTTATACGAGTAAAGTATTTATTTGTGTATTTCATATTCAACGTGTTCGTATAATTGTTTATATAAATTTTACGTCGAAAATATTTTTTCAAATATTAAACAAATGTCAGGTATGTATTTAATATCTCGTACGAGTCAAGATTTCAAAACGCTTACACAACTGGATTATATACAGGTAACGGATGAAAATATGTTATGCGTATAAACCACTGCAGATAGTACCTAAAAATTTGATAAATTTATTATAATGAATTATTATACAGTTCGTATTCCAAAACTATATTCAAAAATAAAATAATTATATAATCGATTTTTAAACAAATGCAATTGTATTATATAAATAAATCATAAAATTATCCCAACGAATGAACGAATAAATACGATTGAAATGTATTTTTACGATTGTGCGAAACAAAAAAAAACAAAAAATACGTGAACGCTACAAGAACCGGGGACCGGACCTGATGAAATAATGTGGCTGAAGTCGGACGGAAGTGAAATAAACCGGACCGAACTAAATCGATATATGAATCTGAACTGGGCGATAGGATTGAATTATTTTCCGAAACCTATGGAACGGACTACGCCGAGACTCTGATTCATTTCTATTCCTTCGGATCGGATTGGATGAGGGGGTAATGAACTGACTGAGTAATGGACTGATTCAGACGCTGACCGTGTAGAGTAAATGCGTGTCAGAAATGTTGACGACACTAAAATAAATCGTACGGTGTCCGGGCGATTGAAAAACTTGACAAAAAAAAAAAAAAAAACGTATAAAATATCATTGTCGGGCACGTTTATATCTTATCGTTCGACAGATATACGAGACATGCATTCACTATTAACGGAATTCGAAAAAAAAATATTTATAGTTATAAATTATATAATAATAATAGTAATATGTCATGCGGCAAACATTTAATGTTCTCGATAAATTCTATTATTTATTTTCTACGACGCGCATTTTTTTTTTAGTTTTTTTTTTTTTTTTATCGTAACGGTTAGGAAATATTAATATTAGAATTCGTTCTCCGTGTTACAAAATACCGAGTCTGTTTATTGCGTAAAATAAATAATCGTTACTCACTTACTCAAACGAATGCCGAGCATTACGGAAACGCCGCAAAGGAGAATGTTCATCTCGGAGCGCGAAATCAACAACAACAGAAAAAAAAAACGGGCAGGATAATGGTGTGTTTAAAAACGATCGAAATCCAGTCGTGGGAATAAGGTAAAACGATGGTCTGAAAACACTGGAGATTTGCCGCGGTGAGTTTCGAAACGACGTCGATCGTTATAATAATAATAAAAAAATATATATATATAAATTACGCTTAATAATAATGAGCAGGTGACGGATTTTTAAAAAACCGGAACGTTTTTCTACGATCGATCGTGCGCGCGTTTAATCGTTTCGTTAAAGAACATTACTTCAGTCCGTTCGTGATGGCAACAATTACAATACGTCAATACGGACGCATACACACTTCTAAGAGGTGTACGATGTCGGTTTTCTCGCGGAAACGGAATCAGAGCGGTACCCCCCCCCGCCTCGTTTTGACGATCCAGAAGAGATTATCATTTAGTTTTTCCTAACCGCTGGTTTTTAGCGCTTCTCCGGTAAAATCCAATAATAACGAAATAATAAAACATATGAATAACAGTGTCTGGAGAATAATGATAATAATAAGACTCATCAGCGCTTCTTTGAATCCACGTATTTTGTTACACTTTACATATTTGATAACATTCTATAACGTCAAAATATTTTAAAACCGTCGTTTTCGCGTTTTTTTGCTTAATTAACGTATTGTTATCATAATATGTCGGGGAATCGTTTTAATTCCAGAACTTAGATTATTAACTTGTAATTTACGATTCCTTTGAAATCATGAATCATAATAACCTATTTGATTTCTCACACAATACACTCCGTTCGTTTCATTTCTTCGCTCGTTATTATTTCTCCTTTGAATTTTTCATAATCATTTATTATTTCCATCGAATTCAACTAAAAATAGTGCGTGCGTGGTCGCTTTACAAATGGTGTTTTGAGTTTATTTCAGATTTACAATATAATTATGTTTTATCTTTTTATTAGGAAAAAAATGTTATAATATATTTTTAATTATGAAACGTCACGTTTATATATATATATATATATATTTGGGTTCAATAAATATTTTTTGCATATATTGAATGAATTAAAACTCGAAATATGGAATTTCAATTTATTTAGTAAAAGGCGAGGCAAAACCATATTAGACTATTGTATAAACTTTTCGTTAGTTTCATGAATAAAATCTTTTATTTTTTAATTATACTTTATAGTAAGTTTTTTTTATTATTTTATAGTTAATGTATTTAAAAATCACAGTTCTTAAACCTATCCCTCAACTTTTACTAGAACTTTTCTTTATAGAACTCAAATCGCACTGATAAATGCGCATAATTCACATTTTGATTCTAGGCACGTCTTTGGATGTTACAAAGTTGCCATACATAATTTCGACTTTCGATTCTACGAATAAATACGTATATTACCATTTACTGGACATTGTTTTTAGACATTAATATATATATATTTTTTTTTTTATTAAAACCTTAATTTGGTATTAGTTCTAAACAAAGAATTTATCATATACATGGTACATGACACTTTCAAAGGGAATAAATCCCCTTATCCCATTCTCACACTGGATCCGCGTTTGGATGTTCGCACTGTTGGTTACACTTTGTGTGATTGATTTGAAGTGAATATATATACATACATATTGTTATAATCTAATAGGTAATCGGATCGTTTCTAAACATACACGTACACATAATATATTAAGAAAACTACACATTTTATTAACAAGTATAATAATAATATGTATTTGTTTAGTTTTGTTACAACCATATTGGTATAATAAACATCGTATCGTTATTTAGTACCTTACATTATAAATACATAAAACACGAGTAGTTTAAAAACTAAAATGGACGTTGGCCAAATGTTACACGTTTATAGGTAACAGACAAAATTAACATAAAAACAGGGATTCCAGTCTGTGCTAGAAAATCAAATTCTATGCACTATAAATTTATAACATTTTAGCTTCCGATGAGTGTTATTATTATTATTCGTTCGAACTAGTACTTTATTACTGTTAAGGCACTCTGAAACATTACAAAAAAAATTTTTTTTTTTATCTCAAATTCGATCGAATGGACATACATATGGCTCGCTAAAAATCGTATTATATTAATGTGATACTTGTGTACTAAGCGATATTAACAACGTTTAAATAACACTATTGCTTTTAAGCATATTTCTTTCATATTTTTATTCAGAAAAAACATACAAAATATTTCCATTGAAAAATTATAATATGGTGAAAAAAATATTTTACAATTTAATACGTTTCCATAATGCATATATATATATATATATTATTGTTTTAGAATAATGATACCTATAGGTTGTACCTTACATAAACGAAGTAATTACTCAAAAAGAAATATCTTACGAAACCGAGAAAAAAATCCAGAAATCAACATGAAGCAAAGCGTATAATAAATCGTCTCCTGAATCTTTGATCTTTTATAATATGACGATTTGCATGTCAATCAATCACAGATAATGGACTAAAACAAAGTCGTTAATAATATTATTATATCAGAGGACTTTTCGAAAGCAGCTATTATGTTTTATGATACATAATATATAAGTGATCCATTAATTTACATGAGTATTTTACATATACCTAAATTTACTACACAGATTTCTTTTTCAAATTGTTCTAAAAAAAAAAAAAAAAAAAAAAAATCAAATCGTTATTTTAAGTCTGTAGTAATAATCTAAATACTTAATTATTTTTAGTCATATAAAACTGTTATCAGCTCTATAACGTCACTGAGTAACGTTTGTTAAACTTTCATTTAAACGATTTATAAGTCGCTGATTGACATGAGAAGAAAAAAAGCAGATATCCTTCGCATTACAATCAAGCTACTGTTTCAGGTGCACTACATAGGGACAAGTGACGATATAATAGACGAAATAAAATTGCAATCGTATTTCAAAAAAGATCCTTATACTGAGCGAATTTGTTTTAGCGGGTTTATCGAACTAAAAAAATACCGCAAATCGTATTTTCGATCATCAAAGCATTCGAAATGAAAATATAAACATTCAATAATCAAAATATATCAAGTCTTTATAATTTATAACATGTAATGAGATAAAACCTAAAATTATTCTCAAAATAGATATTTTAACGTTTTCACAATGTTTCCACTATTTTATGGTTTACATTTTTTTTTTTTTTTTTTAGAGCTGTTATTCGTAAAAAATTAATAAATAAGAACTTTCTCGATTTGACGATAAGCCCAAATGAACACGTACGTAGTAGGTATAGCGTTTTATCGATTCACGTGGATTATTTTCTAAAAACTATTTTGTTTACTGCCCTCCATCCCCTCCCCCCTCAAAAAAAAAAAAAAAAAAGCGATAAACAAAAAACGAAAACATGTAATAATATTTATAAAACCAATAATACGGCTTATTATTCTTTTTGTTCCAAACGCTCAGAATATAAAACGATCATCTACAAAATAAATACTCATATTACTCTCGTAATGTGTGCATAATAAGCTCAAAAATTATATAAACGAACATGTTCTAAGTGGCATTTTTTTTTTTTTTTTTTTTTTTTTATAACAAACAACGAAATCCGCGGGAAATCATAATAATTTCATGAATTTTTATTCACGTGATCGGTAATATCTGATACGGTAATAATAATAATAAATACGTCTATAAAATAAGACAGTCTAACTCGTTTTAATGGGGGTTTTTTTTTCTTTTTTTTTTTTAAAGACTGGAATAATTCTAATTTAACATTCTTTTTTTAATTTGGCTTTTTACAATAATCACGGTTTTCATGACATCGAACCCGATACCGATATGTAATTACTATCGACTGGTTTGGTCTCGCTGTTGGACCTGGTCGGTATTTCGCTGCGACTGTTATTCGCCGCCGGAGAGTTCGCTAACGAATTATTATTACTACTATTGAAATTGTTGTTGTTGGCCAGACTAGAACTTCGTCTTCGTTGCCGGTTGTTTCCAATGCAGTAACTCTTGCCGTGTCCATCTTGATTGATCAGTCTCTTATTCTTGTCGTCTCTGTCCAAATCGACCTGTAACAAACGACTCTTTTATATTGATTTAAAATTTTTTTTTTTTTTTTGTGTTGAGGAGTTCTGGTTGTGGTTGAGGTTTTTAAAAATAGAGTATTTGCAGGGTTCTGGTTATAACCGTTATTAACTCGTATGAACGGTTCCCATAGAATTTTTATTTCTATAAAAACAAATCAATACAGTACCACCTATATGAATTATTAAATATTCAATTTGTTGATTTTATCACGAATCGCGGCAATTTCAGGTGGTTGAAAAGCGACGTTACAATAACAACACGTGTCTGTTGCTATTGGTCAGATTTCGATTAACGTATTCAACAGTTTATTACAACTTTTGAAATGTCAATTTTGAAAATCGCAATTCAATGCACTCTGGTTTTACAAGTACGGAGTATGAAGTTCACCCCCTACCACCCACCCAATCCATAGAAAAAGGCGTAGAGACACTATTGGGTGTGTTTTGTTGTACGTCATATTGTTCTCAAGTTTCACGTGATTATAACTATTGGTACAGGAGTGTTTTGTTGTTTTTACGTTTTAAAGTAAATTGATTTACACGTAACAGAGTTATTATATAATAATAACTTACATAACAAACGTATTGTTATTTTCTATATATTTATAGAGAAGTCGTAAAAGAGTGGAGAATATTACGAAACCTTACACCTGAAAATGTCAAGAAAGTAATGAGTAATGGAATAAGAACGAAAAAAGTAATAAAAACGCAAGTGACGATTGTTATTCGACAAATTCAAATGGACTCGCAGAGTTTTAAGAACAAATCCCGGTGATTAAATAAAATGTAATACGCGTTCAGAATGTTTGAAATGTATTTGATCGAAAATATTTGCGAGCCTGTGCCATTGAATAAGGTCATATCGTCACGTGGTGTGATTGTACGAGTTCGGTAAAGCGGCTTTCGAAAATTAAAGAAGAAGAGCTCTGTTGAAAAAGAAAAAAGAAAATGAGCGTTCACAAATAAATGCACTTCAATATGATACGCCCTCCCTTCCATTCTCAATCATCACTTTTACATGGTGAAAGTCTTTTAGCTTATGTCCCTGTACCGTACCCTCGTTCCACGTAAAAAAATATATATAAGATGAGCTCCGTCCAACTGCGCACCCATCAATTCGGGATAAAGTGATAAAAATTTTCATAAAACGTGTGTTTGTTTGACTTACGTTTCTTAAATTTACGTAAGGCGATAATCTCTCGGATGTATCCGATCCGCAACTCGAGCTTTCCGATAAGTCTGTATTAAATTTTCTAGTTGCTCGGGGCGAGGAAGGTGCTTTTCTCGCACACATTTGCGTCTGAATGTGCTCGCAAACCCTCCGGAAACGTCTTATGTTCCCTGGTAAATGAAATCGTTTAAAAACGTCGGTTTGTTTTTATGTTAAATCGGTCGGTAAGAGACACTCACCGGAATGCAACGTGAATATAATGGCGAACAAATAATCCCTTGGCGAATTCGTGTTTGTAACGTCCGATAAATCGATTTGAAATCGCACCTGTCTCTGGAACATCGCTGTGCCGCCGGATCCTCTTCTGTACTCGACTCGGAATGACAACGCACTAGTAACAGTGTGGCTCAGCTCGGATATCTGTAAACATTTACATTGTTAATTACGTGATAATTGCGCAAAAACAATTTTTTCCACGTTTCATTCATTCGAATTATTCGTTTTGAGAAATTTTATTACGCGTAATAAATATTAATAATTGGTATTATTAATTTTTATCCGAAAGGGTTATTACGATTTCAAAGTGACACGAAAATTGTAAATCAATAAATACATACGGGCAATAACTTTGTTATTTTTCGTCAATTTTTACAATAAAATTTGAACTCCGTGTAATATCCATTATTTTATTATCGCCGGTTATTATAAAATATTTTCGACACGTGTCAATTACAATAACGTTAACAAATATCGTATGTAGAAAATATATGTAAATAATATTATCTGGTTTTCCGGTCGTCGGCGAAGTGTTTTCGAAACACATTCATTTTCAATTATTTCATTATGTTAACAATTGGAAAAATACGATTGCCACTAAAATTTCTGTTAATACGTATCATATAACACTATGTATACGATTTTTTCTTCCCGAGATCTTTTTTTTTTATTTTAAACAAATAGTTTTGAATTATTTTGTGATCCCTTTGGGGTCGCTTTACAAAATTCAACTCATAGTTCCCCGTCATCGCAGTATATTATATTACGCCACACACACACTGTGCGTCATTTACGCACTTGTAAAATATAATTCATGTAATATAAGTGTAAACGCTTTTTAATATAAAAATGATTATCGCTATTTAATAATAGTACCGATTTACGTTATAGGGACACGACAACGAAATGCGCGTCGGTTAACGTATGTTAACAATATACGATTAATAAGATAAGTGTTACGTATAACAACACACGTATAGTCGTTACCATATAAATGTTATTTTAGGCCTCCTTACATTAATATTATTATTATTATTATTATTAATAATAATAATAATAAAATTCATCATTACATAGAATATACATAGAGTAATTTTCACGACGTTAATATATATATATATATTAAATATATATATTTATTCCGGGGTAAACGATGTGCACTCGTTATGCTCGTGGCAGACAATTAAATTCAATATAATATAATGGTGCTTGTATACGTGCGGTTACCGTGGTAACACGTCAAGATCAAGGATATCGTAATACGTGGGTGATGATGAGTGGGTAGGTGGGACGTATAGTTAATGTGTGTGCGTGCGTGTTACGATGATATTATGCACAAATATTTGTACTGTACGCGAGACCATTGATGATGGTTTTCGTAAACAGCAAAACGTTCGTCGTACCCACCGTGAACAATATCACACGACCATCATAATGATTTTGACGCGCAGCAAGCGCTTAGAGACATTGTGCGCGTTCTCGAGATGGTTTCCGACGAACAATTGTTGTTGTTGTTGTTGTTATTAACACCATTGGTATTATTATATAACTGTATACACACACGAGCATTCTGAGACGCAATACGTAAATAGAGGAAAGAATTTTGTTGAATTCATGAAGTTCGTGTATTTGGTTATTTGATCCTACGACGCAATGAATATATGCGTGCGGGGGGGGGGCGCAAGTAGGTTTTTGCAGTTACCCGATTGAAATTTGAAAAAAAAAAACACCGTTTTTATAAATTAACGGTTTATTATTATTATTATTTTTTTAAAAAGTCAATTTTTCACGTACGCGAGCGGACGTGCAATTTTCCACTGCCTCATTATTGAATCCGTCTCTGTCTGATATGTATTTTATATATGTAAATATATGTCGAATGACGTGATTGTACAAGTGATTGTATAATATACGCGTCCGGAAGAAATACGTATCTCCGTTCCATGAGGAATAGTCGAGGACAGAATGATAACTGAACGATTATTACGAAATGATGTTTCGTAAGAAAAATAGAGAAAAACACTTACGTACAAAGAATTAAACGATATAACCGGTAGCTGGTTAAACCAACCTATACGGGTTTAAAAACGCGCGAGGGACGAGAGATCTTTCTCTAATAAACACTCAATTCTTCAAATAAACGTATTTTAAACTAGCGAAAATTCGTGATTTATGATATCTTCGGATATAATATATTTTAAGTCTCGCGCAAAACACGCACACCCTTCGGGGAATTCTTCGGCTTCCCAACACGCGTCGTCATGTTGTAACTCATCCCTGTCGGTTATTCGTATACATTTTAACATCGGGATAATCTATTATTTCTGATGGGTTTCGAAGTATTCGGCGGGACGTGTATTCTCGTACAAGACGCACTGGATTATTTATTAGTCGTTACGATAAATTTCATTCCGGATAATTTAATCAAAATTTCGATCAGAATGTTCGGATTTTCGGAAAACGCGTAGTCATATTATTGAAGTTTAAAGTGATATAATAAAAAAAAATATTTGTTGTTGATTAAAATGATTTTGATCGTGTTGTAATGTAAATCGATATTATCCGCGATGTCGTGAAAAAACCTTAGAACGTGATGATACTATTGTGAATTGTGAATTCCATTCGTTCAAGTAATGTGCATTTCTTTACCAAACCGGGTATCAAAGTGTCGATCATTATTTTTTATTTCTATCTCAGTCAATTAATTATTAGAAAATTCCTCTATATCTATTTTTAGCAAATAGTTTGACAAGTGCACACTATCCACACGATGTTTTATTCATAATTATCAAACGTCGACGTGTTTTCTTATATTACATATTTGTTTTAAAATCGTCGTCGAAACTACGTTGGAAAAAAAGAATCCTGAAAGTATCGTAACTACGAGAATTGATTTGACATTTATTATTTCGTTACTATAACGGTTAGCTAACGCAACAGTTTTTGCCAAACTATAAAAACATAATGAAAGATGTTAGGAGGCAAATAATCAATACCTACACCTACGTTTTTTTGTTTTACTGGCGTTTTTTTTTTTTTTTTTGAATTTATATAGCTTCACATAAATTTTAATTTTTTTTTTTTTGCAGACATAATTATTTTATTTTTTTTTTTGTACGACATTATGACGCTAATGCAGTGAACTTTACGGAAAAGCTCTTTCGTTATAAAATTGATTTTAAACATTTTTTATATACACGTATATTACATTATTTTTTAAATAAAAAGTTTCTAAATATTTATAACAAACACTTTCCCGGAATATTTGTACATTTTCTAACTATCGATTTTATGTACCTGTTGTAGTGTTTTCATCGGAAAACGTTACTAAAATTATTTGACCCATAATTTACCTAATTAACATTGTCGTGCCAATTAATTTTTCATACATTACATCAAGTCATACAAACGTTTTAATTGTATGAATAACGTGTTTGATATGTTACTAACAATAACGTTCTTTCTTCAATTGATTCGCTATTAAATTTTCTCTATGGTTTACATATTATATATTAAGAAGTTAAATACAATTTTTTGATTTTTTTTTTTTAGAAAAATAATGTAAAATTCTGATGAAAAATTGGTAAGGTTTCGTTCGAGAAAAAAAAATAATAATAAGGGAGAACTTAGTCTCCAACCCATTTCATGTATTGAATTGGCGTTGTGGTAATTGTATAGAAATTACGATTTCGTGTTAGTATGTCAATGAAATTATTAAACTCGAGAATTCGTTCAATATTAATTTGTTGATGTATTATTAAACACATAAAAAATTTACTTCGATTTGCGACGAATATTTTATTAGGCACATCCTAGTTATATATTTTTCAAAATAATAATTATATTCAAAGAGTTTTACTGGAAAAATTCGCAACAACTCATTAATACAAATACAGAATAGGCATTTATTTTCCGTGTTTATTATATATATATAAATGCATTAATGAATTACATTATGATGTAAACGAGAGAAATGTTTTGAGAACGATATTGATATAGTTATTTTTTTCGGTTAACAAACGTTTTTTTCTTCTACCGCGAGAAAGTTTCCTCCGCCGTAATACGTATTCGTATAATATTTTATAACAGTAAAAAAACACTTTTGAAACACGGAGGGCAAGTGTTTTGCAGTTAATGAAATGTTACGTCATTTGCAAAATATATATTCATAAAGACGTAAACATCGGGATTGTAAAAAACACTATAAATTATTTATTGAGTTTATTTAAATGTGTATATTTTTATTCTCGAAAATTTCCATCGCGCTGTGTCGGCCGTGTTCAGCTGTGCGCGATAGAATTTGTATTATTATCAATAGAAATTTCGTATTTATTACTATATTTGTGTCAACGTTTTTCAGATATTGCCTAGGGAAAAACCGTGTAATCGACAAAAGCCAATAAAATACGATATATTTTTTTGTATATTTACACCCCAGACAATAAAATAACACAAAAAAAATAATAAATAAATAACGTGTTTTTAGTGAGTTTTATTTTTTCAACGCGCGACGCTAGTTTTCTCGGTCGAGCATTGTTTTTTTTCTTTTAAATTATATTTACACAGTTCAAAACAATTATAATAATACGTTTTTGTGAAAATGGAGTACAAAAAAAAATCGGTTATATTTCATCAAATCATGAAATTTGAAAATAATTCGGATAAAAAAAGAATAAATAGAAAATTTCGTTTTTTAAATATCAGACACGGTACTATCGGAGTGTCAAACGCATAATGTCAACGGTACGAACTGGTGGTACACAAGTTATTTGTTCGCGTGACATGTGTGCGAATAAAACACGTGAAGAACTTGAAAAACACGTGTGTTCAATAATAATAATAATAATAATAAAAAAGTTAAACGCTCGAGTTTTATAGTTTCCGATAATTTTTTTACGTATATAAACGATTCATGTAGTCTTATTTGGAAAACAGGATTACGGCTTGTAAGTGCCATCATTGCGGTAAGTATTATTATTATTATTATTATTATTCGAGCGATACGGATAATATAACGGCACTTATTGATCCGGAGGCTTTTTGAATTCCGACTAAATACAGATTTTCTCGGTGTCGATAATGCAAAACGTTTTATTATTTTTTTTTTCAGGCTGGAATAATAATAATAATAATAATAATAATAATAATAATAATAATGATAATAATGATATTCTAGACATTGTTCTGGTTACGCGTACGCGCCATCTTCTGTAATACAGCGTACAATATTATATTATACCGAAGGGTGAACGCGTTATACTCTATTATTATGGTAACATTGTCAATCGTATCCATTTCGTTACCTCGCGACACACCCACGCTCGGGTCTTTGTTATTATTTCGTAAATCGTCTGTACCGGCGCAACACAACACAATTTTCCACTTTGTAGACGAACAACGAAAATGGTAATATTGTCGCAGCAAGTTGGCCTTTCTTTTTTTGGGGATCCCTCTTTCATTCATCACCGGAATTCCATATAATATGCAAAAATATAGAGACGCGTGATACATTACGCCGAATAAAATAAGCATTTACGCACTAAAACCGTATACAAATATTTTGTTCAGTATGTTCGAAAAGAATCTAATGTTTTTTTTTTTTTTTTTTTCATAACTTTTTCTTATTTCGGAATAATTGTGTAGATGAAATATTATTACGTAGTCTTTTTCGTAGATAAATTAATACTGTTGTATATTAAACAATTTAACGTGCGATTGATAATTTATAATTTATTTTACTACGATATTCAACGACGTTTCATTTTTTATAATTTATAATTCTTTTACATTTTTACGCTTTAATTTCATATATATTTATATTTCATATATATAAATGTTTTCCCTCAGAATTTTCTTCAATAATATTTACCAAAACACTAAATCGAAATAAGCGAAATACCCATTAAAAATTATATTATTTTTCATGAGCGGAAACGAGGGAAAATGCGTACCGAAAATTAACTATTTCCTTCTCAAGAAAAAAGTTGAAAGTTAAAAAGTAGAAAAAAAAACAATAAATGTAAAAAATTTCTGGTGATTTCACTCCCTCCAATTATATTGAAATTAAATATGATTTGAAATTATTTTTAAATCGATCTTAATAAGCATGAAATTAGTTCGGTTATGCAAACAAGTTTAAACCTAAAGACGTATACACAGTTTCTTGATTTTGTACTTTTCGTTTTGTTTTTATTGTCATGAAATTTATGAACGTAATACATTTAGCTTTACGTATAGTGGTTTTTATTTGTTTCTGCTGACATATTATTTTCTGTTCCAATAAAAACTATTTGAATAAATTTTTCATTTAAATAAAAATTTATATTACAGTTACAAAATAATCGAATAAAAATTCGTATAACGATGTTGTATCGAAATTGCCTATCCGAAGCGCCGACTAGATTAGCGAACGATTATTTAATATTTCCAAAAAAGTTATTAAATATTTTGTAATACGAGTAATAATAATAATGTACTTCTCTGTGAACAACAAAAAAAAAAAAAAAAAAAAATGGGAACGAAACATTTATAATATGTTTGGACAAATCAACATTATCGAAATACGTCATTAAAAATCAGTAAAATATGTTTTAAAGACGAATAAATGTTGAAATATGCA
This sequence comes from Chaetogeoica ovagalla, assembly GCA_032441825.1. Lineage (NCBI taxonomy): Eukaryota > Metazoa > Arthropoda > Insecta > Hemiptera > Aphididae > Chaetogeoica > Chaetogeoica ovagalla. Next base: position 1,838,094 of record CM063744.1, read on the forward strand.
TTAAAAATGATGTGTATTCAATTCGTTTGTTCAGGAAATTCTTTTTATGCTTACCTAGCATGTAGCTGACGTACAATCAGAAAACTATCACGTTCTCAATGCCGAATAATTTGTTTTTTTCCACATTTTCCACTTGATTGTGTAATATGTGATTACTAACGTGATAATCAAAATAGTGATGGTCAAAATAAAAAAATAAATGACGAAAAATCAATTACAATACGCATACAATATATGTAAATGATAAATTGTTTAATTTTTGATCGAAAAATCAATATATGTTTAACTCGAATATTTTCTGTGGCCCGTTTATTATTGTTGAAAATAAAAAAGATAAATCAACGCTAGCCAAATTATTTTGTCACTCTTCTCTGTTCGTCCATAATTAATATTTATAATATTTATTTCGTCTTAGCCACAAAATCTGTCCTCCAAGTGCGTATCTAACAAATTGAATAGTCTATGTTAATCCTATTATATCGTTTTAATGTGTACACGCTTTCGTGCATTTTGTCCACTCCAGTAATATAACTGAATAGTCGATTAAATGTATCATTTAATATCGATCTGACGGTGCGTAATCTATTGTTCAGTAATCAGGGACGTTCATGATTTCGCCCGTGTAAAATAGTCTAGATATGTTGTCGACACATAACGTATATTATTTCGGACATGTGTGATTGAGAATCGAATATTACATAACAATATGGTGCTTAGCTTTTTCAATGTCACGACGGGGTGAATTTATTAATCGTGTTTATTACTAATGAGTAATAAATGTATTGATTGATATATCTACAAAAAAAAAAAGAAAAAATGTATAAAAACATTGAAAAATTAGTAATGGAAATTTCGGTTACAACGACATCATTATTTCGGTATGAAATTGGTGGTTATTTATTACTGAAGAAATTTAAATTGAGCTGGGTAAAGATTCGACAATTCGTGTACACTTAATCAAGTGCATACGTCGAAAATAAGTTCATAAATAAAAAAAAATTAACGTTTGTCTTAATTGAAAATAAGAATCTTAACGGGGAATATTATACACTCAATTATTGAGCCCATTTTTTTTTATATAATGTAGTTCCAATATTTTAAAGAGAAAAGCGACCAATGAATTAAAATTCAAATGTGTATTCGAAAAAATTAAAAATTACGACGAATCATAAAATAATAATAATAAAAAAAAAAAACATACGTAATTTAACTTTTTAAATAATAATATTACTTTTTGAGTTTTTATTGTACGTATGTGTGTGTATTTAATAATTTAAAATACGCGAAAAAAAGTAAAAAGAAAAGAAAAATACCGACGACAAACATGATTTAAAACGTATTTAGAATATTTTTAAACGCGTGTTTTAAACGCAGTGTTCGGAATATCGCGTAAGTGTATGCTTGTTATACAAACAATTAGTTCGGTTGTATTATTAGGACATTGTGTGTAAACTGTATGAAGTACAGAATATGCAATCACAGTATGAAAATGGCGAGAATAACGTATGTATCCGACGCGCTATCCCCCACTGTTTTTGTTAAAGCGAATCAATAACATTCCATCCTGTATACGCGCAAAGGCCACGATTGCCAGCTAATCCTGTGCTCATAACTAGGTCGTACATTACATATTTTCGCACGTGGTGTTTTATTAACAGTTTGCCGTTAACCATTTATCCCGCGGGAATACACACGCCCGCACAATTTATCAGTAAAAATCGATAAAAATCCTTTTTTCGCGTATTATTGTGTAATATAAAAACAATTTTAAGGAAACCAATCGACAAGCATACACACACCGTTTCCGATTATTATATCGATACGTTTATCTAATGGTTTGGTTCGTTTTATAACGTAATCATATACGTACGTATACACTAATGTAACGACACTGTTATGTCACCACTTGTCTGTTACGAATGCGGCGAACGCTCGCCTTTATATCACACACTATAACGACAATGATGAGTAATTTCCAAAGAAATTTTGATTATTACGTGCAATGAAATCCAATTTGATAAAATATGAACTATTTTATAACATAAAAATTTTCTGTGTACGTGTGATTAAAAAAGCGGATTGAAATCTGGATTCAAAGCTACTACCGCCCGGATACCCTGGTGGGGGGGGGGGAGGTTTTGGCCGTATAAAATATAGGAAAATGAAAATGTCTGTTTGTTATTTATATATAAAAATTTGTAACGGTCTATGAAAAAAAATAATACGCTTTTCACCCTAATACGTGTAAAGAAACGATGAGTGGTGAACCCCCCATATCCATAAAAAAAAAAAAAAAATCATTCTTATATATGTAGTTGACGAAACACTGGTAGTCGAACTTTTGCAATTTTGAAATTTAAAATCAATGTTTTCGCAATACGAAGGACAAAAATTAAAAATGTCTCTCAGTCGTGTTGTGTAAAATTTGAATACGTTTTTTGAATTAGAATCAGAATAATGGCATATATATATTTTTTTTTTTTTAATCGAAACGAGTAATTTGTCAAGATTATGTTTAAAACCCATAAATGCATTCAAATAATAAATGCCCGTACGTACTATAATATTCGAAAAATTAACAAGAAGGGTACAAATTGATTAAAAAAAAAAAAAAAATTATGTCTTTCTGATAAATGTGACTGTCGGATTTTATTTATATGAATAGGACAGTTGTAAAATATTTTACGATCGATGAATAACGATTGAATGACGATTACTACTCGTATTAATAAAATAAAGTTTATATAGCAGTTTATATTACATAATTTCAAACATTATTTCAAATCAATTCCTTCTGCAGTAGTGAAAAAAAAAACGTATAAAAATAATATGAAAAACGTAATACGCATTCTATTTTTATTACTTACGTCGATTTTATTCCGTAATAAAAAAAACAAAAACATATCAAATTAAAAAAAAAAATAAATAAATATTTTGTCACTTTTAATTTAAAAAGTGATTTCGGATTTTGAAAAATATGTGGGTTTTTAACACAACAGCTGTATGGCGTAATACTCACATTTGAAGTAATTCTAAACATAAAAGTCGCGTTACGTAAACTGACGTGTCTGACTGAAATAATATTAATAATAATAATAATAATAATAAACATAGGGAAATATTTTGGAGATTTGAGCATTTTTACGCGTACGCGCAACTATTGACAAACAAACGCGGATTTTCTGGGTTTTTATTACAACTGTGAACAAACCAATTACGTATGCTTAGCTAATATATATATATATATATATATATGTATATAATTATTATTGTTTTATATGCAATTTTTTTACATTTTAATCCGTCTCTCCTCCGAACTCCTAAAGAAAATAACGACACAGGATAATTTACGCTTGTTCCGATGCCACCAATGTCAGCAGTATTTGGCTCAAAGTCTATCTATTGGTGGTTGTAACGAATGAAGTTATTAAAATGTGAAGCCTACCTAAAATAGAATCGCGGCATACGTATTCGAAATACCAATGTGTTACGACAAATTCAACACAAAATACAATTAATGTTATTATTATTATTATTATTTACTCATAAATAAATCGTTCATTCGTAAATAATTGGAGTGCATACGACTGTAATAAATAACTCCGGCTGAAAACCGCGATAAGTGGTATCTAAAATAAAAATAAACTAAATTACGTTTAATTTAAAATTTCAATATAATTTTGCTATTGAATTGTGGAAGAACATATTAATAGCCTTGATAATATGAAAACTGATTGTTGTGATTGGAGTGATTATAATAATTTAATAAATAAATTAGCGTTATGAGAATGCGTTTGTTTAAATAGACGGATTAGTATTAGTATTACTAATATTAGTCATTTTCATTCGGAGTGAAGCAACAAAACGTTTTTTCATCAAAATGTATTATTATTTTTTCTTTTCTATAGTCTACGAAATTTCATCACAAAAGAAAACTTAAAAACAATTCGTTAAAATTGAAAAACTCGAAAATATTTAAAAAAAAAAAAAAAAAACGGAAAATTTTTGAAACTTTTTTCGTTTTTACCTCATACTAAATATATGTAATCGCAATAACTACTTATTTCGCAATCGAAACTGACGCGTTGAGCATTTCACTGGTTTTTTTAACAACTTTTCCAAAAAAAAAAAAAAAGAAACCAATATATTTTTCGTTTATTTCGTCTAAAGTTTAAAATATTTTTCGATTGTGCGATGAGATACTCTCACATCAAAAATATTAATAAATAATTTTCGACTACATTCGGTTAGGTGTGACATTAACACACTATACATCGTACAATAACAACATAATATTTTTCCGCGATAAGACGATTTTTCTTTTTAAATACTTTTCATGAACGACGGAAAAGTGAAACACGGTGTAAAAACACAGATGAAGCATTTTAATAAGGCTTTATAATAATAACACTGGGAGTGAGAGAGAATAAACTTATATACTTAGTCGAGAGTCAAATTCAATTGCAGCTGTAGTCATTGTCGTCACAATTGACGGGATACATTTGCCGAAGGAACGCGACAAATGAAATTACGGATTATGATAACAATTTAAATCCAATAAGATACATTGTGGGTTCCGAGTGTTCGTTGGCGAATAAGAGTTAAGAGCATTACGCGTTAATTTTAATATTAATTAAGATTAATTTTAATTCCCCCCGGTGGTAATATTACTTGGAATTAGTCGACTCCCAAATAAACAACAAAGTGTTGAGTGACTTTTAAATGAAAAGTACCAAAAAAAAAAAAAAAAATAGAAAATGCCGCGTAAAATGTGAACGGGAAACAATACGACGAAAAGCTATCAATTACACGACGTGGTATCTTTTTCAACGTCTCGGTCTCGAGGCCAGAACAACTTTTTTCTCTTTATATAATAATAATAATAATAATAATAATAATAATAATAGTACTTACCGAGAGTAGAGCGTGTATTAAGTCGGCCTTTACGGTGGACAACGGTTTTCCAGTTATCAAAATGGTGAACGTCTCGTCTTTTTCGGATGCCATTAAACTACCGAACCAAGATCTCTTCGTTAGTTCGGGAGATGATTCCGGCTGCGGCTTATATTGCACTGGATCGATATCGACTGTTTATTCGCATAAAAAAAAAAAGACACTGAATGATTAATGCGTCCGTCGAGAGTTGGGACTGTTAGACATTATATGCCGTTGTGAAAACGGCAACACACACACACAAATATTTCACCAAGAGGCTTGGCATGATTTTTGTTAAAATTAACTATTTTTAAACCGAGTTGATTAGAAAAAATGTTAATCGTGAAAATGATATTTTATTTTTCTAACAGTACTTTGAACGTTGCCGTCTGTAATTTTTTTCGTAGAAGTATTTATAACATTCGTATAACACGCGGCAATATACCATTTAATTATATATGAACGTGCGCAATATATATTTTCTTCTCGAATTTCCATTAATTATTCCGTAAAATTAGACACTGTGGAATCGTGAAACTTTTCTTTCCTACTACACTATTCTCTTTTATATGTGCAAAATTAAAGTAGACAGACTTGTTACATATTTCCCCGAGACGTAATATAACAAATTGTTTTTATATGTTTATTAAAATATTCTGAGTTTAAAGTTCATATAATAATTTTATTATTATCGGTATTATAAAATTACGTTTTAAAGTTATGCGAATATTAGTGTGTGTTATGCGAATATTTTTTTTTATATAATAATTCAAATACCAATAATATAGAAGTTGCGATAAATTTAATTGAAAGAAATTGATTTCCGTCTAACCAATATTTACCGAAGCATTATACTAACATTTAAGACTGCGATTAAGTGTCGTATCTTTTTGGTGCACATTAATAAATGAAAACGGCGCACACACGACGAATGGTTTCTCTTATATATTATTTACTCGAATCGACTCGGGGTTTTACAAATTTTTATTCACTCGAATTACCTCTGATAGTCGATTTTTTTATTTAATACGTACGTCGAAGACGGAAAAAATCGGTTTTTTTTTATTGGTTGCATTTAATATTATTGACATACAATCGTAGTTGTATTTCAATCGTGTTTTTCTCTACTTTTTACAGTTTCGCGGTAATAGACGTTTCTCAATCGAGTCACATGTCGGAATATATGTAATAATATTTCGTCGGATTTCTCAATATTGCGTATTCGATTATTCGAAATGAATTTGATTATTTCCCGTTATATACCACCCGAAGCTGTTTAAATGTTTGCATGTCTAAACGCTGAAGGAAAAAAAAGAATTCTAGATGAAAAATTACGATTTTGTTGAAAGACATTTTTAGTTCTTTTAATTGTAGCCAAGAGAGTACAATGGCCGTTTTTCCGTATTTATTTGATTATTATTTTTTTTTATCGAACCTAAATTAATATCGTAAAATATTGCACTTGCGCAATTATGCCGTATTCCAATGCGTGTATTTGACATTAATGCGATTAAATTTTAAACAACAACATTACTTATCCGTTTTAATTGCTCCATTTGTGTATTGTGATAATGGTATTTCGATTAATATGAAAATATAAATGAAATCAGAGTTTATTTATTCGGAAAGTGCAGTGGAAATCTATCGGAAAAATTAAAATCTTTTAGAAACTGCCGTGTCGTCAAAACAAAGCACAGAGATATACTAATTAACATAAAGAAGTTTCTACAAACATTTGCTACTCTGCTAGCTATAACGTCAATAACACGCATTTTCTATTCTCAAACGAATAAAAATATATTATGAGCGACAATGAGTGAAGAATAAATTGAATAGTTTGGCTAGTGAAAATGTAAATGATTTATGATGTGATAATGTAAAAAACATAGTTTTGATCGCCTTCGAATAGATACAAATTTATTATAAAAAAAATTAAAATTATAGATTTGACAGAATAAAAATTTGATAACGTGATAAAGAAATATATATTTTTTTGTTTCCGAATTAAAAAAAAAAGGTGCTTAACATCGAGAATAACTGTGTTTATTTAAATTTTTTTCAACCCTTAACCTCTTTTTGGTGTCTTGGATCCAGTTTCGATCTATGATGCAAGATTATGTGCTCATAATTCAGCAGCTTTTATTAAACTTATAAGACTCGTGTTTTCACAAAAAAAAAAAAAGCACAATTATATTGTACAAACATATTTTCGGTACACGCAATAAAGTACGATAAACAGAGAACTCGTTAGTTCATATAATATTAAAAATTAACCTCCCTAGGGTATATAAAACGAAAATGTATACATATATATATATACATCTTCGTTCTCATTTAAACATGACGGTTTGTGTTCATTCTGTACCGTTTTCAGCGTTGTCTTAGAATTAATATTTGATAAACACATTTGCCGTTAAATGTAAATATATTTTAATAAAGTATCTTTCACGTGGTTAATAATACGCTTTAAAATGTACATAAGTAATACAATGTCTGTCGTTTTTCTACTGTACAAAATTGTGTGTGCGCAAACGAGTTGTGCCCGGGGTTGTAGGATTTGAATTGATTTATGATTTATGAGGCGATTTTAGTGGGTCCGAAAACGTTTTCACGAGTAGATATTATGACGTGAGTAGATGGCACAATGATAATAAGACATAATAATACTAATAATCAGACTTGGATAAAATACTTTTTAAATATGTATTTAAATAATTCGTGATAATAGTGTTTACTAAATATATTGAATATTTCACAAAAAATTGTTCTTAATACTTTTTTTTTTTTTTTTACTACTACTTTTCAATATTACGAATATCAGATACAATAATTATATTATTATTTAATCAAATACACAAACAATCGTGTCAATATGATGAATTAATGAGAGTTAATAATTTTTTTTTTTAATTCTGTGTTTATACGAAATGAGTAATTAATAAATTAATAATACCAATTAGTTATGCAACGTAGAATAATTGTAATCAAATTTACTTGAACGATAATTTCAATAAAGCTGTGTTCAAGCATTAAATATAGCGACATTTTCGCTGAAATAATCGATGTTGTTTTGAAAATACCTACTACCACTAGTTCCCATAGTTCATTTAAGTGATAATAGTTATTATATTAGTTACGTAGGTTCTATTTGAAATACGATCGTGCTTTAAAAACTATTCGGAATACTTGTATTTAAACTGCTGTATTAAACACCCAGTTTCGAAAAAAATATTCATAATATCCTACCTAAGTCCGTTTATAATCAATAATAACGACGCTTACTTTGCGGTTTGCGTCTATGGAATTTCGGCGAGCCCAACACGCTGTTACGAATTGAGGTGAGTCTTGATTTCCAATGGTTGGAGAGATGTTGCGGTGAACCGGGTGGCGTACCGATAACCACTGAAACACAAGAGACGCGTTCGCAGTTTTGCGCATACTTTGAATTAAAGTAAATTAGTGTCCTAACTCGAATATTTACTGGTGTTGGGCGACGACGGGGCTTCGACTTTCGCCTGTTTCGCGTGGTGTACAGGTGACGGGGGTACGGGCATGGAACACGCCGTGGCGTCCAACGTCTGGTTATGATGTGCAGAAACGTAATTACCGTGTGTGGAAATCAACGGCGTTTTCGGTTGTTGGCCCTTCTGGTGATTATGATAACGGTAGTTTGAGTTATTCGACCTGTTAGCGATGAGAAAATCAGTTTATATTTATCACGCTCCCCCGTGTGGAAAATTCAAAATATCTGTTGTGCAATAAACGACCAATTTTATAGTCAAATGTGTATGTAAAACACTATGATAATAGTACCAGATTTCACTATATTGACATTACCTGAGCGTTCTACTGAATTTACAGGCATCATATACGAATTGAAATTGAAAGGGAAGAAAAAATATATTCCCGATAATATTATAATCTCTGTAGTTTGCTCATTTGACAACTAAACACAACTGCTGTTAAATCCGCCACACAAATCTATACACGTATAATTTACTTTTTCTTCGCTTGTCGACCATCCTAATCCTATGCGTTCTGTCCTATAACGCCGCCTTCAATTCCATCTATTCACTCTTTCATCGGTCTTCCCTTTTATCTTCTCTACATCCAGTTTCATTACTATATTTGTTACACACACACATGTTCTAGATACCGTCAGTGTGTTACCTTTGCGGTAGAGGTGATAAAATGCCGGCTAAGGTCGAAGAACTAGCCAAACTCGAACCGCCGCACATGTTGCCACTGACAGAGCTCACGTTGTTGTAACTTCCTCTCCTGTAGTAAATACGGTTTCTGAGAACAAAAACGTAGTATTTTATAAAGTTGTACGCGTTTCGTTTCTTTTTTCAATGTAATTTATAAAGTAATACTTTATAGAACAAACTTCTCGTTTGTTTTCGAGAAGTAATCGTAAAAAGAAACGTCTTATACAATAAAAAAAGCACCGAAAATGTTAGACGTCTGTGTGCGTTTTCCAATACGTATTGAAAAAGTGTGTATCTCGTATAACGCGCTATGTAGAATCTATTATCGCATTAATAGATCAATACAAAACTAACAGTCGCCTATGCATGATACTTATATCCAATCCCTTTTTAAATTGAAATCCCATCTCACATACGTCTGTTGGTTGGTGTAAAACGCATTTGTCCATCGTTTTATCCATCGTAACGGTTGTTTATTAAACAATAATTAAGCAAAACTTCTGTTTCGAATACTTTACGTTTGTACACTTACTGTAACATTTGTTTTCGCGGTGTAGCGGGAGATCCAGCGCTGATCTGTGAAAAATTACTATCGATATCGTCAATCATTTTACACGTGTCCACTCGTTTCTTCGGCGGATCGAAGCTGTTTTTTGTATTTTTCACTATGACCGTGTCGTCTTCGTTTGCCGGCCGTCGTTTTTTGCGTTCGAGCAACAGGAAATATATCACTTTTTCTGTATTATGACTGTACACAACAACAAATGTATTAAAACACGCGGCTCTCGAACAGACAAACACAACGCAATTCATTTTCCAAATATATCGACAGAATAGTGGGATTTTTTTATTTTTTTTTTTATTTTAAACGAAAATGTATTGTCGAAATATATTCTATTATTCGATTCGAACTTTTACTTTATAAAAATAATAACAAAATCGCAAAACGGAATTCATGTTAGACATATAATATTAAATATATACATTTTGTAATTTTAAAATTAAAACAAAGAAAAAACTCTCTATTCAATACTAATAATTATTTATCGTTCGATTCGACATTTCCGGGATAATTTTAATTTCATCAAAGCGCACTTACTCGACACTCAACAAGTTATCAATGAGTTTTTCCTTATCTTTAAAGCACCCCAAACTAGATATAGCTTGAAGTACGTCGGTGTCTAAGTCGTGTGCGGACGGAATTATGTGGGTTTGTATAACGTCTATCATCGACATGCCTAAGTGCACTTCTCCTTTACCTCCAGCCATGACCCAAGAGTGTTTGTTGATGTCTTTAAGCTAAAATCCAAATACGTTTTTCCGCGGTTATTTCGAAAACGAACGCATTATTTGAAATAATGAACGCATATTCACGTCAGAATCATCACACTTACGGTTAACCGTTTCTCAGGGTTGACTTCGATCATACCACGGAGTAAATTTTGGCAGTCCGGCGGAACGAAATGGGGTATATGGAAGACACCTTTTTTTACTTTTTCTAACAGTTGACGCAAATTGTCGTCGTCAAAAGGCAACGCTCCGACCAGCAGCGCGTACAGTATCACACCGCACGACCAAACATCCGCTTTTCGGCCGTCGTATTTTTCGCCCTGCGAGAGTGAGAAAACGCACAATTCGAAATTTATCGCAAAAATCACGGCGGAGAATGAAAAAAAAAAAAAAAAAAAATTATCAAGAAAAAACGGTTTACTCGGATAACTTCAGGACACGCGTAATGCGGAGAACCGCAACTGGTCTCAAGCATGCTGCCGTTGGGCTGCAGCGATGCCATGCCGAAATCGGCAATTTTGATATTAGTCTTTTCGTCGAGTAACAAGTTTTCCGGTTTTAAATCCCTATGGCTGCGGACAAAAAAAAAAAATACAAAACGGAAATAATGAAATGATCAAATGTATTTTATTCTAAACATCGGTAATACATATATTCACAGATAAGTATTTATATATTGTCGTGAAACGACGATCAAAATGCTTTAAGAGATTTAGTATGTACGAGATGTGTAAATAAATCTCCGCCGGATCATTGGTCAAAATATGATAAACAGTGGTGTGGTAAATCTTGACTGTTCTCCGATCAATCTGATTATCAATCAACGATCAGATCGGACAAGTTCTGGGACATTGATGATGTTTTCGTCATTTTTTTTTTTTTTTTTTTTTGCAATTGAATGCCTTCTAATGCGTGATTCATCTTCATAACTGTCTGCCTTCTGAATATGCCTTACAAATCATCTAAAAAACCGGGATCTTGAAAAAAAAACACTTTCTCCGTGCGCAGAAGTTTTCTAAAAGTTTCTGTCGCATTACGTTCAAGTCTGAAGCAAAATCGGATAGCATATTGTCGCCAAGAATTATCGTCATTCATTTTCGGAGCGCGCAAGGAAAAACCAATTTACGACGAAAATAATAATCGGTACCGACCAACACACGATTGTAAAATTGGAAAATGCATATTTAAAAGTGTTCAAACACATGTTGTTTAAACATTTGTAAATATATACAATTTGATTGAGTAATAGACTTTTTAAATTGGTCAAAACAAAATATACAAATAACGCACTAAAGGAGCTTATTAAATACGGTTTATATTTACTGTTCAAAATGGTATAACGCAAGTACATCGAAGTTTTCACGTTTTGCGATAAGAGAGTTTTATAATTGGGTTTTAAATTTCTTTTTTTCCCCCGATCGATCGTATTGTATGGTTGGTAAGAATAAATTACTTTTCGTGACGATCCGAATTAAAATATACGACATTTCTATACAAATCTCCGCATATTTCTTTTTTTTTTTTCAATATTTAGACGTAATTTCACGATGTTTATTGGCATATTTCGATTATTGAATTCACAATCCGATTACACGCCGGGGCGAGTTCACAGAAGGGGGAAAATGTTATATATTCAAAATGAAAAGTTTTTTTTTTTTTTTTACATCAAATACCTCGTCATTTCATCATCGCAACGACTCGTATTCGTTTATCGCATTACATACGATACTATACAAACAGATTTCGGGATAATTTTCTAAAGTTATATTATTAATAATCGTCGAAAATTATATATAAATAAGAGTATAAATTTTATTAAATAAATAAAATAATATATATATATATAGGAAGAGAATCAGTGATAAAACATTTAACAGTTATATTTCATATGTATATATATATATATTTATAGGAGCAATAACAAAATATTTTACGTAGTTAATAAACGACGATATAATATACGTGTAAAAACATATTATATAAATGGTCCATTTTGAAATGGACATAAAGTCTGGAAAATCGGAGATTGCACGGTATATTACTACGCCCCACTGCGCACGTCTCATATTACGGTGTTTTGGTCCGGCGGAATTATCAAAAAAGGCGCATGAATTTTAAATTAATATCGTTTAATAACGTCGGAAACCGGTGGATTCCGGAACGTATTCAGAGCATCATCGCGGAAAATTAACTCCGAAATTGTTTGGTTTGCGCTGTAGGTACCTATAAAAACGAATGTGCACACTTTGGAAGTAAAACAAAATGATAACCTTTTATACTGGAAATAGCGCAATTAAAACTTTACAGATTATTATTTATTTCGGAGACTAATAAAAGGAATACAATCGCCACTTACGCTTTCGGTATACGATAAAATATATTTTTATATGTCACAAAAACTTTTTAATACACTTTTCAAAATGAGGTTGTTTTTTCGAAAAATTAGATTTATGAAATATGTGATTTCGGAAATGTTTTCAAGACAATTCGTATTTATAATAGTTGCTACATTACTGGACCACGGTTTTCGATTTCTTTTTTTTTCTACAGTTCATATAAAAATCGAATTCAATTTTTTTTTTTTTAATTCCAAAAAATAAAATTTACAAACATCTATTTTTTTATTATTATTCCGATCAAACGTGATCTATATCTGTATATATATACATGACAATTCAATATGTCAATAACTTCTTAGTCTTTATGTTACCGCTAAAGAAATCCGAATATTTAGGAGAGAAGACACGAACTTTTAATATGAGGTTTATCATATGATATTATAAGAGCCGTAAACATTTTCTATAGGCGATATTCGAATTATTTTCAACGGTTCGAAGAGTTCGAATTTTGTGCGCATCGAATACAATAAACGTGTAATTCGACAGCGGTGGAACGTTTCGCGGAGTAAGCCATCGAATGAACACAGTATGAAAACCGCATTAAAAATTGCTCAATGTCAAAATGACATCGTTATTTAGTTTTTTTCACGTATGTTTGTATATTATATGTTTACATAAACGGAGTCAGTTCACGTTTTCTTCAAGGGCACAATTATTTTTACCCACAAAGTAAAGAATCGTTTTATATATAGCAGGTGTACGTATATAGAAAAAAAGCATTATTTAAGTTTGTACATTAAATTCGTTCTATTCAGTCTATTATTATATCCACGAGTCAATTTAATCAGCTAACAATATTTATGAACTCAGCTGTACATAATTATTGTATGAGACAATAAAATGAAAATGAAAACTAAGTGTATAATATATTTGCCGCATAATTTGAAATTAATGCAAGCAAATTTAGCTTTTCATTATAAATAATAATAACTACAAATTATTTGAACTACATAAATTACCAACTCATTTATTTGTATTAGGAAATTCGATAAAAGTTGTTTCTTCGGGTTAATTTGATTGGGTTAAACGAGAAAGCGAGTAATCAAATGATGTAAGTGAATTATATTTTTTAATTTTATTTTACTTAATTTATAAGGTTTTGCAAAAAGTATAATGAAACATGGACTGTAGAAATTATGCCCGTCTGCGGTCGGAAAACTAAAATAATTTATAAGAAAAAAAATCAGTTAAATAAAGTACGCTTTCTATATATGTATTTTTGTTTTTCTATTTACCTCCACGTAAAATTCAAACACAAAATAATAATCGATTAACGTTCGTGACCCTAACAGATTCTTCACATCTTCAATTTTTAATTAAAAATGATTGATAATCATTTATTCGCAATAATAATATCATTCGTATGTATTCTTATTCGATTAAATTCATGTTAATAGCATCAATATAATTTGATTTATATTTTATAAGTTTTTCAAATAATATACAATCCTTAATTTTAATAATCGAATTATTTTAAAATTACAGAAATCATTCATAATTTAGTGAACACATGATTTATTTTGAAAAAAAAAATCGTTACCACACAGATTTATCGTTATAACTATGTATTAATTTGAATTTTGCTTACCATATTAAATGACTGTGGCAAAAGTCTAACGCAGAAATAATCTGTCGAAAAAATCTCCTTGCTTCTTTGGGCGTCAACCTCCCTTTTTTAACTAAATAATCAAATAGTTCTCCACCAGACACGTGTTCCAGTATCAGGTATCTGGAAATCAATTGTATTATCATAGTTATGTACATATTACCTGTTTATTAGTTTTTAAATTTATAACACGACTGCAGTATAACATTGTGAGCACACAAAGTTCTTAAGTTATTTTTATTCAACACACAATCGTTCGTTAATTTCAGGCTTAAATTGTATTTTACAAAATCATTAATTTGTTTGCAACACGATAATTCGGTAATTTATTCATTTGCACAATTAAATATCATTACATAATACGATAATTTAATAACATATTTTGAAAAAAAGTTTATATTCTTAAAAGTTAAAAATAATTTTCGTCGCTATTAAAAACGTGACAATAATCTATCATTGAAAGTTTTTCTATCTAGTGGGAAAGAATTAGTTTTTCAATGCTCTAATCTCTAAAGGAATCCGTCAATAAAAAAAAAAAGGTAAAGCGCTTATGTATGATGTAAACATCACATTTTTAAGATTTGACGTTTTCACTGTGTACGCATTTAGATTTGTGTATTAAGTGATTATTTTACTAAACGCCCGATATTTTTTTATAAGGAAATTCATAGAAATCGCTGGCCCGAGGAATAATGGCAGCAATGTCAAAAACACCGGGAAGTTCTTTGTTTGATGCATATTATGAAGAATTAAATACGAGTAATTGGTTGTTTTCTCACGGCCAAGAATCCAGAACTCTGCGATAGAGAAAAAAACATTTCACGCAAAATAAACAAAAAACATTGTTTGTAATAAAGCACAGCCACATTTTTTTTTTTTTTGTTCGCAAGAGAACAAAAACAATATGAAATTGAAAATATTTTGTTTAAAAAAAAAAAAAAAAAAGAATTCGTTAACGTTTTAAAAAATATATAACTTTCGTTTGCTGCTCGAGTTGAATAATTAAATTTTATGATTGAATTTATTCATTTTTCCTCGCAACGAGCTCTGTAAAAAACACCGACAGCGAAATCGTCATTAATTAACGTAATATTGTACGTTCCAGTAAATTGCATAAAATTCAAACGATTTCATCTCACCGTACAGACAATTAATACATAATCAATAACTAAAGGTATAACATTCGCAATTTCATAAAAACCATTTTTGATATATTTTCGATAAATAATAGTTACATGTATCATTTAAACGCAATACTTGGTGACGGAACTATATCGATGTCGATGATATTGATTATACTTACATAATATAATAATATGCGTCGTTATTTGCTACGGGACAAATAATATACAAAAATCTTTCGAGTGCTCTTTTCAGACGGAATTCAATTTCGTATACAATACAATAAGAAATATTAATACTATATACACCATCCGACTGATTATTGTTATTATTATTTCGTTTTCAAATATTTCACGGGGAGAGCATACAGATGGAATAATTTAAATTATTGATTAACGTTTGCAATTAGTGTTGATTGTGCCCTATAATTATTATATAGTCGACTCTTATCGCGAAAATATACAGTATTTTGTCAAGTGCGAATATTCAATTTACAACACAAGGAAAACACTAAAAAAAAAAAAAAAAAAATAATGTACACCAGATCGTTTCGGGAGAAACGCAATATTTTAGTTAAAAAAAAAGAAAGAAGATATATGGAACTATAGTATAATTTTCAAAATTAAAATTAAAAAAAAAAAAAAAGGATAGAGAGGCGGCGGACATGTGATTTCAAACAATCCGTGTCAATTGATGATCATAATATAAACGAACGCTGACTAACTTACAAGTATCGTTTGTTTTCGTAGACATCAGATAATCCCAAAACGTGCGGATGGTCAATAAGTTTCATTATTGCGATTTCCCTTTCCACCTTAAACATAACAAACGATTCGTAAGATATTAATAACAATACGACTATTTGTAACTACACATCAAAAGCAAAAAAAAAATGTTTACGTTCTGACTAAAAATACGATTACGATGCGTTTGTTGGACGTACGATAATTAAAAAATTCTCTCGACGCTTTATTGATTTTCTACATACGCATTTGAATTTAAATTTGAATCAAATGTGTTCCAGTGTTCGATGTGTTTGGACTGATTTTATTACAATACTTACCAACTGCGTTTGACAGTAAATCAAATAAAACGTCATCGTAGCACGTTGTCGTGTCGAGTTGCGGAAAAATCGGCGTAAACGACGCGATCGTCATGACGTTGCCGTTATCGAGAATTTTGTGTTATGTGTGTGTGTGTGTGGCGGGGGGAGGAATGAAAAACATATATGTATAGACGATGGAGAGTTAATCGTAATAAAATAATATGCGAAAGAAAAATAATAATTGCAGCATTGCCGAAGTGATTTCATTGTCGTCTTCATTCTGTGTATTACGCAATTTTTCAAATCCGTGTTTTTCTATATATTTTAACACGTCTTAGTCCTTTGTCGACCGACGGTACTTTTAAGCACCATCACTTTAAAATTACATTAAACGTACATTTTCATTTATGTATGTAGTTCCTGAGCCGTCGGTACGTACCAAGTACCGCGTAATAAATACACTAAGTGAAAAACAAACGAAAAAATATCATAATTCGCTTTGAAATATGATTATTTTTAAATTGAGTTTTGTAGAAACCCATATTATGTAGTGGTCCTTGTCGTTTTCGATTATGAATATAAGCTTTGTAAACAAAATGTAAAACGATAGATTTTTCGGGGTATGCCGTGTAGTAGTATCATTATCAATTGTCGTTTTTGTTGTTTTGATATATTTAATTCAGTTATTATAATTCAGTTGGACCTACATATAAGTACCGTCGGGTTATAGCGTTTACGTGTTTATCCGCAGTGTTTGCCGCGTGTCGCGATAACATTACGTTAAATTATTTATTACCGATATACTCGTCGTGTACCAGTAAACGCAATAGTTTTTTTCTTTTGTCACTAATCGTGTCTCGCCTTAATGTTTGTGATGAAATAATATATATGAACGGTTAGACGAATATCTTCCATTTAGATAATAATATTCGAACAGACGAAGAGGGAATTATCGGATGAAGAAAAAAAATTGACTCCGCGACCCGTTAAATATTGACGTTCATTTACCCGGTACAGTCTCCGAAAATGGTAATCCTTTTGCTAATTGTGAGATAATATTAGATCGTACTGTAGAAATAGATGATGCGCCTATGTTAGAAATACATGATCCGATTATAATTAATATTCCAACCAGTCCTTTGCCAGGCTCTTCCAACGTTTTATCGAATATGCCTACTACAAATAGAAATACAAAGAAACTGCATGGTAAAAATAATTTACTCTGCGTATTATTATTATAATGAATACGTTGGTTTTATTTAGTAAAAGCTAAACACTTTTTAATAATTGGTTTTAGCTTTTGATAGTAAATTTATGGACTCGAGATAAAATGTTTAGGTAAGAATAATATAAAATAGTTAGTGTTTATATACGGTACCTAAAAGTACCGGGATAAAACTGGCTATTGACCAAAGGTACTTCAAAGTACCATATAAAAAACTCAAATTTGAAATTTCACAAAAAAATAAAAAAATTATTTTTCTCTATTTAGTCAATATAAAACAATATTTATGTAAAAAAAAAAAAACGGAAAAAACCATTTTATTTCTATGCTTGGTGAACGGAGGGTTAAAACGTTAAAATATCCCACGTAGTAAGTTACTTTTCTACCCCGTGCTCAATTTCATACATGCCTGTAGCGACGACGACGACGACTCAGGTGCGTGTAGATGATATAGTTTAATTGTGTTAAATACTTCGGAATTCGTTTAGACACGTCCGCGGCGTTTGTTCGCTCGTCGAAACAACACGATATTTTATAATTGATGGAGTTAAACAAACGGTCGTCCTACGCACGAAAGTACTGTATGAGATGAAGTACGAGCAAGTAATTAGAACGATTTCGCCGTTGAAATACGCTACGACGTACGCACTACGCTATGTCTGTTGTCCCGTGGAAATGTCTGCGGCAGTACCTAAAGCGAAAATCGTGCACTTTGTGCCGTGTAAATTAATAATCAAAGAATTCTCCCGGTGCCACCGGGTTGACGCACGACTTCAATTACTTTTCTGCGGTTCGCGCGTAAATAGTTTAATTAAATAGGAAAACCTAACGCGTTTGTCGAGAAAAAACTTTTAACGCGCCCGCGAACGTATACATGTGCGTACATTCGCTGTCGTGCGAATTACTCTGTAGACGTGCGAATCATTTATTTATTTATTTATTTATTATTAGTTTTTCGCGCTCAATTGGTTTACGGACGACGATATCACGTGTAATCCGTGTGATTGTATTGTTCGCGTCATAAAACGCTAGATTGATGAAATACGGTTTCGAAACAACGATTGTTCGCGTCGTAGCGTTTTCGATATTCTCAGAATCAAAGTACAAAGGAACACTTAATTATACTCTACTTAATTATTGCTCGTTTTCGATTTGTGCTTCTTTTTTTTTTTACGAGGATCATCGGGTGACCAGCCAACTGTATTATGTTTTTACACGTCTGTGGCGAAAGACGCAATGAACGTTATACGAAACATGTGTAATACATCCGCTCGTTAACTAACGGATTTGAAATTATTAATAAAAATTTTTAGGAAAATATAATTTCCAGATAAAATACAACATCGTGTGACGTTCGTCTTTCAGTAACGGGTATTGCTGAAAAAAAAGTCGTGCTTTTTACGTTCTTATTCAATATAGAATATTTTCATTTTATACTCATATGATAAAACGTAAACTATTGATTTTTAAACGGTAACCTATAATTATTATTCCTACGCTATTTTGTGTAATTCGTATTTCATAGACCTTCCTTGTAGTACACGATCATTGCAATGATTACATATAATTTTTAACGGTTTACAATAGAATTCGACTATATCGAATTAATTTATAAGCTGAAAGCTTAAAAAGGAAAATGGAAATGAGGAAAAAAAAGAATGTTTTTTGTTAAAAACACTTTGAGATTTCCTCCTCCCCACCCTCCCGAATTATTTTGGACATTTGTACTTGTGATTGTGAATGAATAGTTTACTGGACCGATATTAGATAACAATTTAAACACTAATTAACAGAATTTAATTGGACAGTAATTATAAAAAAACAAAAAAACAAAAAACTATATTCGTCGCATTTAACACATATCGGCGTAACAACGCGGTTTGATTTTAAAAATATTAGACAATAACCAAAAATAATAATTACCTTTAACAACACCGATTCGCTCAGCTTTTCCCGATTGATTATTTTTATCGCTACATTTTTTCCAGTTACGCAATGAATGCCGAGTTTTACCAAACCTGAAATAAAACGAATTCGGTTCAGTTTACCAACAGGCCCACACATTGAAGCAATGAAATATAATATTATATTATGAATGTTAACATAATGATGGTAACGTTGTTGTTATAACGTACATTTACAATACGTTAAATTTAGCGTGCTAAATAATACCGTGTTTTCCAATATTTGAATAGTATTCGTATTTCCCGAAACATTACTTCTGTCGGACGGGGGGACGAGTGAAACACGGTGAACTCGGAGAAATTCATTTTATTGAAAATATTACGCGTACTATAGCCATATCGACAAAAGTAGCGATTGTCGATTTTATCAAATGCGTAAAACCAATAGGATTTCTTTTTTGGACTTCCGACACTTGACTCGGTATGTGTATACCGAGTGTAATTTTTTCACACCTTTATTAATCGAATACATTTCCCGTAAAAATAATCAATTTTTTAAGTACAAATCAACAATGTAATTCGTAATAGACAATAAATAGAATAAGCTCTGTTGAACACAACGATCTGATGAACTCGATTATTTCGGTGAAAAAAAAAAAAATTAAAACTCGACGATCTGTTTCCTAAATTTCCCAACTCGTTCTTTTACTAAATACAACTAATATGATAATGAGTTTTTCAAATCCATTATCGCCATTTGTGTTGTATTCTTCGATTGCCACTTTATCAAACACGGATTAACAATGTAATTCGCAAAAAAACTACGCCGTATCTGCGCGTTACATTAAAAAAAAAAAAAAAACGCATTTAGTTACATTTCGCCACATTTAGTTAGTTCAGTTCATAAAAAAAAAAGATAATTAATTTTCGAACCTCGTTCGTTTGTTAGTTTCGAACTCGACTCTTGTCATCAATAACACGCGGTACGCGTTTAAAGTTTATTCGACAGTTTAATCAGTGTATAAGTCGGTGTACTTACAGTTCCTTTGGACCATCGTTGGCTGCAGGTCGCTGAAAGTTTTTCGCTCTTTTAATTATTTATCGTTAACCCTGCAGGGTTGGTCGTAAACGTCGTCCTCTGAATACTGTGCATTGAATAATAGCATATAATACAGAATCAGGTGGACGTATTAAAATAATATGTTTTGTTTATTAATTTTTTAATAAAATTAAAATACATTTTAAGATTAATGTGCTAAAAAAAAAAAAAAACGTAGAGAGCCGTTCTCTGCGTACATATTACGGTCATGGCTAAATAGATAAATATTAGAAGAATATGACGATTTTTTTTTTTCAGACAAAATTATAGATCTAATAATATCTCGCTGTATGCAATCGGACAAGAGATTGTTATAAACGTATAATAATTACTTATTCTATCTGCAGATATGTCTTTTATTTATTCACTTTTTCCAATGTTTAATTTGACGAAATAGTAAATAATAATGACACTTTTTTTTTTCTAAAACCAAAACGCAAAACAATTTCCGGATACATCGATCTGGCGCTGAAAGCGATAATTGAACGAGCAAAATCTTAAATTTTAACTATAGCACATTACGTCTTAATAACGAGACTCTATCCCCGTTCCCCAACCACCACCATTATCACTGTCAGTGACTGGCAAAAGAAGTGTTTTTTTTTTTGTATTTCAACGGGCCGTCGTCGTGTTTTATCAACAGATTCATTGTAGAATAATTTTATTTACGTATTCAGCATGCTCATTTGAACGGACGGGCAAAGAATAAAAATGTATTCGAAATATTTAAAAAAAAAAAAAAACGGTACATATTCGAATTTCATATTAAATATTTTTCATCTAATACGATGACGATAGAATTAAAACGTCAAAAAAACAAAAATATAATACCGAGACCTAATGCTATTACATCTCGCCAATCGCATAATGCGATTGTCATTTTTATTTTTATAATAATATAAAATAATATTACAGGTAATATCACAAAATTCTAATGTGTTAAATCCGCTATATTTTGTTCGTTTCGCCGCGCGAAAAAAAAAATGTTAAAATTGAAAGAAAAAAAAAAATAGAAATAACTAATCGATGTTTTGTTTCGAAATGTATCATTTCACTTTTATTTTATGTTTTCGAACTCATTAAATAATGTAATATTATGTATCGATAATAAATATTTGTGTTCATCCGCGCATGTTATTATAACAATGAAACAAAGTAAAGGAGCAACAAAACTGTTATCGCGTGTCTAAATTCCGTCAAAGAGAAAAAGTTCGTCGGAGCGTATATTTTATACCGCGAAAAGTTTTCAAACTCCTCGAGAACGGTGACCGTACACACACACACACACACACACATGGTTTAACAAAATTCGTTCCGTGTTTATCATAATTCGTTTGATCGCTGTAATAATTTCTACTGTCGTCGTTTTAATTATAACACGAGGTGTGCACAAAAGTGCTTAAAAAAGTCGAGTTGTATAAATGCGCGATTTCCTAGATTTCGAACGATATTAAAACGATAAATAAAAACTTACGGGACCGCGCGGATTGAGCGCAGAGTAAATAATGTAAAATCCAAGTAATACGAAACGCGTCTACGGTGTCGCGTTTATTACTTTACCTTCCGAACGCGTTTAACGCGATCGAATCGTCCTAACGGTGGTTTAGGTTAATTGGAGTTTACGCGCGCAGACGGTTTTTGTTCATAAATTTAATTCCGTTCGACATAATTCAATAATCAATTTATTGAATTAACCGGAGGAAGAAAGCCGTACGTAATTATAAAATATATTGGTTTTGTCTAAAATGTATTCAACGTTGTTCAAATACTCTGTGGTTGTACGAAAAAATTCGAAACATATTGATGTTGTGTGCGATTTTTATCGATTGAAAAATGTGTGGCGCGAATAATAACAGTATTATAATAATACGTCTACGCGGGCGTTTGGAAAATTTAATAAGTCAAAAGTAAAAGACCAGACGACATTTTTTTTTTTTTTTTTTGTTGTTGTTATATTTAAAAACTTTTTCAAATAAAATTGTTTTACGATAGAATTAACGAATTTTTTTTATTCGTGTTTATTATGTGTTCGTGAAAAACACATTTTTGTTGTCAACATTATTAAAAACAATTCCTCGTAATTTTTGTTTTTTTTTTTATATAAAACTATAGAATGTGATAATTCATTAAACAAATTACGTTTAATTGTCCTCGAGCAATACACATAAAATACACGTAAAAAAACAAATTTTTATACCCTTTATTTTTATATTCCTGTACTCTAAATTATTTTTATGTCGTTCTTTGTCGAAAAATAAATTTATTTATAATTATGTAATTAATAAACTCGCGCGTAAGTTCTATTTTATTCCCTTATCATTACTCATCACATCAATTATTTGTGCGTGTATAAATAATTCGAATACTTTCTTATTTTATCAATAATAATTTTGTCGGAAAAATCTCGCCGTTTAAATATTGATATTGATTTAGTAACGATTACTATGAGCTTGTAATGTATGTTATCATGTAGCGTGTGCTAATCGTATAAGATTATCGCTGGTTATAATTTACTAGAAAGGAGCTGAGCAACAAATTTTACCGATAAGTGTGAATACAAAACATAAAGGAAATATATATATAAGAAGAATTCAATATTTTTAATAGATTTTTTTTTTATTTCTCGATTTTTAATTATTTTTAAATTATCGACAAAGAAATATCCGAATATTTTGGAACACTATTTACGTTATCCGAATGTATGTTACGAATACGGAAATGTTTCTTTACAAGACTGATTATTGTTGACAGCGAATTATTATATTAAAGACGTACATTTTATAATCCGTACATGTTTTATGCATCGCGTACGCTCAATTAAATAACGTGACAACAAGTACCACTGTACGTCAAGCAATACATATATTTAGTTTAAGGGGGAATATTCGCTCATTGTGTATCGTTT
The DNA here is from genome assembly GCA_032441825.1 of Chaetogeoica ovagalla. Taxonomy (NCBI): domain Eukaryota; kingdom Metazoa; phylum Arthropoda; class Insecta; order Hemiptera; family Aphididae; genus Chaetogeoica; species Chaetogeoica ovagalla. The sequence continues at coordinate 1,861,832 of CM063744.1, forward strand.
AAATTGGTATAAAATGAATAAAAGGCACTGGATTTTAACTTGAACTAGAAAAAAATTTTTTTTTTAAATGTTCATTTTATTTTTTAGTCCGTCAAATACTAAATTTTTTAGTTCATTTTCAATTGCTTTTGTTTTATCCTCAAGCGCTTTTGTAACTGCAAATAACAAGTAAATATTAGTGTTTTTTTTTTTTCCGAAAATTATAAAGTGATTAAAATTTACCATTTTTTCGGGAAATCTTTATCGTAAGTATGACTTAATGCAGAAGTGTATTTAGATTTTTTTTTTTTTAGGCGTGGGAAAGGCTGAAGCACTGAATAGTATCATCGTTGAATAATTTCTAAAGCTAATCCAAGACTAAACCATAAAATTAGAAAAATTACAAAACGTTCGTCCTACTAGGAATTTAATATAAATTTCGGCGGTATTTCCATTACGTCACGTCGTACAGACGATAAAAATGTTGTTGTTATAATTTTTAAAAATATAAATAATAGGAATATATATAAAAAAGAATTCGTAAAATTTCGGTGGGTGAGGGCTGGAGCTCCTACGATAAATACGCCATTATCTTAATGTAAAATATCGAATTTTATGTGTGATGGAATTGATTTTTGTTGCTTTTTATAACTAATGGATATTTTGTAATATATATATATATTTTTTAATAGTGTCGAATAATAAAAATCGAAAATAATTACATCGATGTCATTAATTTTATATATATATTGTATTAACACATAAAATTATTGAATTTTATTGAAAACGAATTTTTAAACGTGTATAATATAGTTTTTTATTTCATCGATATTAATGAATTTTGTAATATATCCTTTAGTCTTGTAACTCTTAAGTATGAAAATTGTCCTTGTTAATGATTTAAAAATAAACGTCGACACTTTTCCAACTCGTACACAATCGGAAAGTGAATTGTGAATGATTTTAAACAGAATAACAACACGTGGATAGACCATGTTTAAATTTGTCAGGTGTTCAGTCATAAAAATTAGATATTTATATTAGTATCGTGTAAAAAAACAAAAAAACGAAACTACATTTTGGACAATTTGTTTGTAGATTTGAAATTTTTGAATTAATAAAAAAACGAATTTTAGAAATTTTCAACAGCTTTTTAGACTAACGCGGCGAACGTTAAATTTAATACTCTCGCCTTTTCGAGGAATTGTTTTTGGAGTTATATCCCAAAAACGGATAATTCGGTGTTTTAACGATTTCGATAATCGGTATCGTACACAATTCCAAACGAAGCGAATAAAATACAATAGGATTTGTTTGCGGAAATTGGAAGTTTATACGAAAAAGAATTCACACAATCAAAATAATAATAATAATAATAATAATAATAGAAAATTCGATTCGTTCTTCAATATAATATCTGCCATATCTGTAGTGTACGTTGACACGGGGGAACAACAATCATAAATATATTGATTTCCATCGTCTGTGTTGTTACGCGGCGGTGGTAACAAAATACACAAATTCAATTTTCTATTTCGTTTAGGAAATATTTTACGTTTTTTTCTAATACATGTAATATTATTGTACAAAAAAAAAAATTATATCACACACAAATTATAGCCGTTATTATGAATACAATTTCGTTTCAAATAACCAATTTATAATAACGTGCACGCGAATTCAGCGCGCGATATCGTTACGTATATAATAATTATAATAATAATACCACGTATTATTGCGTACCTACGTCTGGAAACATTCATATTGTGGCCCATAAAATAATTGCTCTATGTTCATTTTAAAATGCCGTTACAAAATGAGTAAAAACGAAAAGCGCGTTTCAAAAGCGACGCACGACATCGTGCGTATAATATATTATAAAATTATTATATCACTAGCACAGAGTACCATAAATTTCGTATCCGATTATCATTTACGTCTGTGCTGTATAATATTGTGTGTAATGTTTTGCGCATTTTTATCCGTAAAAAAAAAAAAAAAAAAAACTCTGTTCGGTCGTAGATTTCATTAGTCGCGTATAAGAGAAGAATATATTCTTTTTCCGGAACAGTATACCAGAGAAATGTCATATCCGATTATTATTATTATTATTGCATCGGTTAAAAATTACTGCGCTGTCTCAGTATTCATTCGGACGTGAAATTTTATTTAGAAAATATTTTTTCCTACACTGTTTATACAACGTGCACGCGATGGAAAATATCTCGGGGACACCAGGCGAAAAGTCCACCAAATCTCCCTCTCGTTTTCCCGCACCGAAAATTCACCCCTTTGTTTACACGAATCACATTCGCGGTGCGCGTTCGCTCCGGCATACGTACGTGCGACGGTTAAAGAGCTTTTAAACGAGTAAACTTTTCGCGTGTGGCTTCCCTCGTCGTTTTGTTTTTGCCGCATAGTTGCGAAAAATATTCGCCAATCGATAGTTATTTTTTTCTTTTCACTCCGTTTTCGTTTAAATTGAACGCTGAAATTGTGTATAACAAAACGTATTACGCGTGTTAAACGTATCGTTGTAAAATAAAAAAAAAAAAAAAAAAAACCGGCACAAATTCGAGTGTGCGGTTACATTTTATTCACTTATTATTAAATCATGAAAATTCCGTGTTCACCTACACGACAACTCGATGATTGTATAGTAGACTAAAAACCATGTTACTCGCTACGAAATTTTATAACCGTCAAAAGAAGTTTAACAACAGTTACGTAAATTAATTCGTATTTTTAATGCGACTTTTCAAGTCTCACAGTTTGTAACGACGTATAGGCACCGCGTTTTGTAAGGGGCACTTAATTTACGAAAAGTGAATTAATTATGTATACGAAAAGAAAAAATTCAACAACGCGACATTTGATTGTGTACGCATTAAGTATATGCGTCGTGTATAAAAATTGTGTGTGATCGTCGAATGACGTTCAATGGTAACGCATTTATAATCGAAAAAACATCAAATATAATTTGAGCGCCACGAGTGTTATTATATTAAGTAATCGTTTATGGAGAAATAATACGGTTTTTTTTTTTTTTTGTATTTCATATCGCATAGGAAATCAAATGGATTCAATTATTTAAAGTCATATTAATTGAGTTTAATTTGGAAATAAATTATAATAATCGTATCGTTGCGACGCAATTGATTTTCGTTTAAACCGATTACCGCGTATTAAAATTAATCGCTAATTTTTATTTTTTCTCGATCCACAATGGAATTTGTTTATAAAACAAAAACAACCTTGAGGGAGAAACAATAGTTTTATTTTCGACTAGGAACGCAGAATGTGTAAGACTAGAAAAAAAAAATAATAATAATAAAAAGTAACGCTTCTATTTGCATATATTTTACTTTTTCAATCGATTCTTTTCTATTAACGCAATTTATCATAATTAGCGCGGTTCACACGGTACGTTATCATTATACGTGTATGAAATATTATACCGACGGTGTCGTTATACGAGTATATACGTGTTGAATAATTTACAACGATCGTTATTTCAATTAACAATGAAAATGTTATTCGGTTTTTTTTTTTTAAATATATAAACGGGGGCGGCGTACAAGGATCCAGCAAATCGTTACCGGAAAACGGGAATGTGTTTCGGATCCATTCGAAAACGAAAAAAAAAAATCCTTTTTCCTAACTTTTATCGTCTCAGTATTTCTGAAATTCTCGTATGTATAATTTGCGCTGGAATGGAAAACAAAAATCGAAATGTTTCAAGTCCGGTTGCGAATCCTACAGAAAAAAATAAACCCCCGTTCGAGAGTGTCAGTCGGTCAGACGGATGTATTCGTGTTTCGTTAGTGTTGAAATATTCGTAATAACGCGTACGGTTTTCCTACACAATAACAATATCATGTTTGGTTCGAACGTGCACGTGATTTAATTTAATCACGCGTTTTCGTTGCATCAATCGTATTAGTCATGGTTAGGACAGAGGAATTGTAGAGCGTTTGCACAACGATTTGTTTAACACAATCGCAAAATAGCAGAGAGCGACGCTTTGTTTCTAGAGCACGTGTGTATCCCTTGGTTTTTCATTCCCTTTTCTCCGTATTTCTTTCAAAGCCCTATTTACATATTTTTTATCGATCACAAAATAATATTATAATTAGTAATATTTTTTTCAAAAAAAAAAAAAAAGAAAAAAAAGAGTAATAATACGCTATAATATGTTCTTGTTGGATGCATTTTTTTTAACGTATTTCAACAAACGTAAATTGTTGTTGCCACCGGACACAGTATAATATAATATTATGACTAAAGTATTGTTATTTTTTTAATATAAAAAACAGATGCGCGTGTCTATAATATTTAAAAATATATATCTCTCTGTCGTCGAATGCAAATCACAATAATTGAGTTTTCTTCGATAAGTTTTTTTTTTTTTCAATCCTGTCTAATAATAGTTGAATTTTAAACTGAATTCGTAAACGCGTATTCCTTTCCGTCCGTTTGAATACGTTTAATACGTATTTTTAACGGATCATTAGAATCGCGAGTTTTCTCCGTATACTCAAATACGGTAAATCCGTTTCTTTACAGACACTATAGAGTTCACCTTATAATACCGACGGTGTGTAAAAAAAAGGGGAAGTGAAATATGAATACGCATTTATCAATACTTTTCAACACTAAACCGATAATATCAGTTTACCCGTGGTAATAAAAATATATTTATATTGGCCGACCAAACAAAAAAACACGAGATTAGATAATAATTATTATTATTATTGTTGTTATTATTATTATTATTATTGTGATATCTCGCGATAGGTGTATACCCGGACACTCCAGTGTTGTCGCGGTGGTAGAAATTCAGGGTTAGATTACTTCGAGTGACACGATGACGTGTGTTATCGTTGCGCAGTGCGTGAACTGTCCCGTCGGAAACGGAAATATCGTTCGAGTTGTCATACGTGAAACGGACATATTGTACCGCCGAATAAACCGTTCTAGTTTCTCGTCGTGTATAGATTATGAAAATTTCTTTTAGATTTTTCGAACGGAGAACGTCGTGTTGGTTTCACAATGACGCGTTTTTTTTTTTTTTTTTTGTTATTATTATTATTTCGTTCGTCTGCGGACATCTTTTCGTATAGCGCGAATGTTCTGATTTCTACACGTTCAACGAACTTATTCTAGTTTCGAAAAAAAATAATAATAATAAAACGTCGACTGCGATTACATGACGTCAAAATCCAATATTTATTTATTTTTAAAAAACCGAAGAAATACAACGTAAATCCATCAGAAATGCGCATTCGACGAAAATGAAATAATAACGAATAATTGGTAAACAACGTCGATTTCAATGATTATCGCACGGTTCATAAAACCGAGCGAGTTATTGAAATAACCGTTAACCGTAGAGTTAACTAACAGGGGAAACGTTGAATTTATCATTTCCTCCGATATTACGATATATAATTAATTTTTATTAATCAATTTCGCGTCTTCCTTTACTTTTTTCAAACCCATTTTTTGTATTTAATTCGCGAACGAATCGACTCCGTAATAGAACGGACACGGGTTTTTAACGCGCGCGGGACGACATTTAATCCCGGTTAAAAATTTCCCCGGGGCTCGTCGACCCAAAACAATGGGGCCCTTATAACGCGACGCGTCAAAGCTCTTATTTCAAGAATAAGACCGTTATCGATTTCGGCCAAAATACGTTTTATATAATATACGGTATATGCCGTTATCATTTCATGTTTATTTTACAAACCCTCGGAAACGGCGGAAACCCGTACTTTTCCATAAGCTTATAAATAAATATTCAGGTGCGTGCGGCGGATATTTTCCGAATTTCTATACACCGAGCTTATTTTTGACACCGTGTAAACAACGTAGTAAATATCGGACGAAAAGGGCCGTTTTTATCGCGGTATAACGTTTCGCGGCTCGTAAATCGTATCGAAATATCGTAAAAACGCGTAAACGTTTCCCCTAACCGCTCTCCGTGTGTAATCGTGTGGAGGAATTCGTTTAAATCGAATTTGTTCCCGCGTAACGACGCGCGTATTGTTAAAAAATACAAACTATTTATGCACATCAATTGAAATATTAAAAATAATATCGGCACATTTTAATACGAGTCGCGCCCAATCCGATTGTTAATGCGAAACGCGTTCGGATCGATATTTCGCTTGAAATAACGATCGCTTTCAAAAAATAATACGTGCGTTTTTGTCGAACGTTTGGTTTCGATATTCGATATAGAATAAAAAAAAAAAAAAACGAATTAAATTCCATAGTATTTCAATTACACATAACTCTACTTGAGAATAGAAAATGAGACTATAAAATAATCTCTTCCGTAACACATCGTTCGTTAATTATTATTATTATTATAAACTCGCACACTTTTTATTAAGCCTACAATGATGTTTCGAACTTTATAATTATTATTATTATTATTATGACGTTAACGCAGGATAAACAACTTCTATCGCGCGTCGCACGTTCACCCCGCGCCCACATAATTTTCTCACGTCATATTATGAGTTATGACAGCGGTTAGAGAGAAGTATTAAAACAAATATAATTTACTCGTCGCATACTCAGTAAAACGTTGTGAAAAAAAATGTTGCTAATTCAATATTATACTAACTAACGATTAGTGATATATTTTTATACGTCATATTATACTTGATTAATTCCAGGTTTTACGGATATTGAAAAAAAAAAAAAAAACACTGTATTACATTCCAAACGGTTGTCTAAAAACACATTTTACGCATATTGTTTCGAAGTGTACGGAGCTTATGAACACGATTATTATTCGGAAATTGCGTTGTATTTAAATACCACGAATAAGTTACCTATGAACTAATAAGTTAATTTTCTTAACAAAATACAATTATAGACTTGTCGGTGAACCCAATTATATGTGTTTCTCTTAGATAAATATGTTAACTTTGAAGAAACACTAATTCGAAGAGTTCAATTAAAACAATTCCTTTTTTTCTTTCAAAGCCGACATTATTTTACGTTAAAGTTTTATTTAAAGTAAAAGAAATAGATCCAATTAAAGTGTACGGAACTCAATAAAAATAGAGGTTAAAAGTTTATTTACAACAACTATTAAAAAGTATGGGGAAAAAACGTCGAATTTTGAAACACGTTTTCTCAAACCTATTATTTATTCACGGATGACGTAATTTCATTTTGTATACGATACGATAAATATCGAATTTCTATTCCCTATTATTTCAAATATTTTAACTGCAAAATAAACATTATTTAAACTAATATCTTTAAATAATTTTAAAAAAAAAAATCTCACATTTGACACAACTAATTCATAACTCTCTAGTAAACGTTTAATGTACAAATTTCTAGAAGTTTTTGACATTTCGCTTTTAATGTTACGTAATTTTTGATTTAAAATCAAATACCGTTTTCGAAGAAATCTGAATTTGAGTGTAACAATTTTTTTTACCATCTCTCGCACAGGGCGTGAAATCGAATAGAAATATTTCGGTTTTAATTAGAGACAAAAAAAAAAAAAAAAAAAAAAATGTTTAATTCACCGTTTAATAATGTTACAAAATTCGAAAACGTGTATGCCGAAACCAGGAAATATAAAAAAAATATTAATAAAAACTCGGGGAGGATAAGACGTTTTCGTCTTCCGTTCACTCCCTAAAGAATTTTTTTCCTATTTAAAATCACCAGAACTCTTACCGGCAATGTGTCGAAACGAGCGTCGTTTATAGACGACGAATAAATTGCGTCCGTTGTACTACACACGTATAGTAAATGTTGTCATTTTTTTTAATTTAAAAATGCTTATGTTAACACGCAGTTCATAATATAACTCTATGCGGGCGACACGGAATAATAATATTTTTTGTTGTTTTTTTAATATAATTTTATCTGTGCGACGCGAGCCGATTGAGGAGATTCTGTTACGGTTTCAGACGTTTATTACCGCGCCACGGCTATTTACACCACTACTGTTTTTTAGAGCAAAAGCATCACAACGATCGGGGAATTAACGACGATCGATTCCGTTATAGACCGCATCGCAAATCCATTGCCATTATATTATAAGTCGACGAAGATTACGTCACATCCTCCGAAATCTCTAACCCGGCTGTGTATACACGAGTTACGTTATGGAGGACAGTGAGTATTCGCCGCTGCGCTCTTATAGGATTTGTTCGTTGATGGCATTGTGAATAGAGGGAAACGTTTCACGTTTTAACTATAAAACACATCTCGACCACTCGTGTATGTGAACCAACCTTTTTATTTCGTACGAAAACTGTAGACGGTCGGTCTGTTCCGATGAAAACGCCAGGTTAGCGTTAACGCAACGTGTTTTTAAAACGTACGAGAAACTATCGTCGCGCTTGATCCCCATAAACAATATATTATTATTATTATTATTATTATTATTATTATTCATTTCACTACCTGTCGGTCTGCAAAATCAAAGCCGAAAATCGGCGGCAGTAATCTGAGGACGGAGATGGGAAATCATAAATTAATCACGAGACGAATACTACGCACACACGCGGTCGGATTTTTTTCACCGACCTCCAAAAAGAAAGTTTATCATTGAACACACTCTTTGTTCATTTTATAATTCCTGTCGATAACGAGATGTGAACTTCAAGAATTCGCGTTATATATAATGCATTATTTTTCGAACGATCGAATAAAACGATACCGTGGACGATATACGTTTATTTTCGCGAAATCTATAAATTCGACAAAATACTTTAAAAAAAAAAAAAAACGTATAAAACACATAAATGTATTATTATTTGTTTTAAATTTGAAAACAATAATAAATCATTCGAAAAATGATTCTGAGCGAAACCCAGTTTATATTCCTCCTCCCCCCCCCCCGCCCGTCATTCGTATTAATTGACTATTACGACAAGTTTTAACTGAATTCGCCTATACCTTTAAATATATCTGTGTGCGCGTACATTTTATTTCATATAAAATATATTTTTATTCGTATAAAACATTGATATAAATATATAGACGAATTAATCGATTCCGATAAACGAGTACGTAATTGTCGAATATAAAAATAACGACGGTTTTGAAAAAAAATATCATTTATTTCTCAGAGTAAGATAAATCGTTTTCGCGTTCCATAAAACGGGTTCAATTTCCATTTTCATCCGATGTACTTAATAATATTTTCGTTAATCATAAAATCAGAAACTCCAAACAGATATTCGACAGTTATTTTTTTGGGATAATGTAGTGTACTACGAAAACAGAACGTGGATTGTAAATCATCATCTGTGAGATTCGAACGAGTAAATATTATTTCGTTCTCGGTGTGCTTTTTTTTTTTTTACAATCCTTAGATTGGTTTAATGACTTTGATGGACCTCCACTGGTCTCTGGAGATCCATTACCGTAGCGGTTAAAAGTAGCTTTTAATTCTTTATAGTTAGTTTTTCCTATATCGTTTATGATTTGTTTCGTAAATAGTGTTCTCGGTCTACCTCTTCCGGCTTTTCCGTCTGTCTTTCTTTCTATTATTGTTGTTATCCATTCATTGTTTCTTAATATATGTCCAAGCCATTTTGTCCTCTTTTTCCTGATTGTTTTCCATATTGCTTTCTGTTCGTTCATTCTTTGAAATACCTCTTCATTTTTAACTCTATCTGTCCAAGGAATTTTCAGTGTTCTCCTCCAGCACCATGTTTCCAACGCTTCGATCATTCTTCTTTCTACTTTAAGTATCATCCATGTTTCTGCTCCATATAGTGCTATACTCCGCATAAAACTCTTTATTAGAGCTTTTCTGGTCTTAAGCTCGGTGTGCTTAGAGATTTGAAATTAACAAAATATATATATATATATAGAATGTACTATACGTTATAAACAATAAGTTAAAGTTCGTAGACATTTCACGCTTTAGACGGATCATTGTTTCGTATAATAGTAATGTGACGTAAATTATCATGTTTCAAGTGTATCGAAAGCGGTAAAATAATATGAAAATTTTATATTATATACCGTATTTTTTTTTTTTAAAGCTATTGTAACCTAACCCGACAGCCCCCGGAATATTTAAGATAAAAAAAATATCGACGTAAAGAAAAAAGGGATTTCGTCGTTGAAAGAACAAAAAGAGAAAAAACTATTTCGAAAAAAAATATGAATTTAAGCCGAGGAAAAATGAAATTTTTGCTCGTTAAAATGTTCGTTATGAAAGTTTTTATTTTAATTGAAATAATTAAAAGTCCATGTAAACGGACTATAAAAATTGTAAGACGTAGTGTTTTTAGTTTTATTTTAAAAAAGTTTCTCTGCACAATATTATGCAGTTCCCCCCCCCCCCCGTAAAAGCCATTATCGAAAAAAACGTCCGAAAGAAACGCTGTTAACGTCGTTCATTAATAATATGTTATAAATAATAATTTGTCTCTGGGCCCACCGAGTCTACGCAAAGTAGAGACTAGAAGAAGAAAACTTAACGAGAGTGTACACACAAAAAAATACATTAATATTCGTTAACAATTTATTTACTAGATTATGAATGCTATTTTAATACACGTAATAATAATAATAATAATAATAATAATAATAATAATAATAGAAAATTTGTATTAAAACGATTTAAAGAGTAATTTCTCAACCTTCAGTAATGGAATTATAAAACGAATCTCGTCAGTCCCCGGCATAACAACAGTGTTTAAAATTAACAAGTGATTCCGATTTTTCTAATTTATTACTAAGGAAAATAGGTCGACATTTTTTTTTGTGCTGAATATGTGTCTAATCATTTTTTTTTTTCGAAATTTTAAATATGTGTACCATGTCGAATATGTGTCAATAAACCGATTTAGAAACGAGCGCGCAGGATATGTATTTAATTGCATTACTCAAATATATAAAAACAAATGTCTTATTAAACTTAATACACTCATTTTACGGTCATAATGAAGACGTTTAAAAATTGTTTTGACAAATTTATACAAATATGTTGTAGTATTTTTTTATTATTATTATTATTATTGTTGTTGTTTACTATTTATTTCGAATAATTAATACCTAAATACACACGTAAAAAATAATTTAATGTAAATCAAATTTGAGGAGATTTCAAAGTTTATCATTCACTCAACGCAACATCGTAAACGATTTGTTTTTTTTCCTCATAAGAAATTAGTCGAGTATTTCAAATACTTTTAAACGTTAAAATGGGATAAAAAAAGACTTTAGTAAAATAAGTAAAGTTTTAATATTTTTTTTTCTAAATAAAAAAGAAGGAACGAAATATACTATAAAAATACCTACTTTCGTCGAATATTCGAATCTAGAAGTGTAGTAATTGCAATAATTATCGAAACACGTTAAAATGTCATTTTAATGTTAAATATATATATATATTGAAATTTAATTTAAAGTACACGAAAAATAAAACGTATTTAAATACCATAAAAACTATTGACGACGTTAGAGGTATTTTAATGAATATCTCATACTCGAAAAACTAAAAAAAAAAAAAGATAATTGTAGCACGATTAAAGTCGTATTTAGATAGTTTTTTATTTATGTCTTTAATTCGACAATTTAGCAGCAAAGTCAAATAATGTCGGTCATAATACTGTTTAATGTTAATCTATTGCTGTTATTTATGAATATAATGATCAGTTATCGTCATTAACCGTGCGTCCACAATTATTGTGATTGTTAATTATTTATAACAAATAAAGCACGAATACCAAATAGATATAAAAATACGAATATATTATTTTTGTTTTATATAAATTTAATTTACTATAATTGACTTATAATATTTAACACAGCGCTCGTAACCCATAGGACGACTCACCGTCCATTTATGTATTCGGATAATACGAAATGACAAATACCAAAAATGTTTCCGAAATTTTACCTCTCGTGTTTCCCGTGAAATCGTATGAACGAAAATTCCATTTTATTCAACGAAACGGAAAACATTCCGCCGAGGTATTCAGTTTTCTCGGTTTATAAGGTATATGTAAAAAAAATTTCATTATAAATATTCTATTATTAGTTTATTATATATTGATAATTTTTATTTTATACTAAAATAAATAAATAAATAGTGTTTCCAAAATTCACGAAGTGTTTTTTTCTTTTTGTCGTTTGACCGAATAAACCGTTTTAAGGTCTTGTCAATGATCAAAAGCGAACTCTTGTAGATCGACGCGTTTCGTATGATTTTATCACAATATTTTCTTAGTGAAATCACCACAGGTCTCTTCGTCTTCCGCACACGGTTAATTATTATCTATTGTTTTGTAAACGTATTCGCATCGCGTTCCGCAAACAAATTGTCAGGAAACGAATACGATCATAACATAATAATAAAATCAAGCGAATTTCTTATCAATTATCGTAATTATCATATGAACGTAAGTAATTAAGTGACATTATGCGTGTGAAATTGTCACTTGGGTGTAATTATATGTTTTCAATTTATTAACCGTTTTTGTTTCCCCCCCTCGAGAAAAAAAAACTTCCAAAACAGAAACGGCAATTAAACAGTTAATGGAATTGAAATTTAATACGTACGCCCATATGTGACAATTTTATATGTACACAATAATATCAATAAATAGGAATGTTCCGTTTTATTGACATTTGACATTGAATTCAAGCTTCATTCAAAATCCGTCTTGAACAGTTTTTACCGCATAATATTTTTGCGCGAATTGTGTACGCACGCGTTATCATTAATTGCCGGGTCGATAAATTTCTCTGTTTACCAAGCAAATTGCCGGCGTAATAGACGACCGTAGTATTGGTTTACGCGCGAATATCACGATTTTAATTCACTTAAATTGACTCGGCCGTAATTTTTCCGAGCAAAAAAACATTTACACACCGGGACGTGGTTATAGCTTAGCTTACCGGTCGAATACAAAATTAACGGACATCGGCATTTCGAGTAAACACGAAAATAATAAAACTGACCGAGTACTCGGGAATATTAATTTCGGAACGTCACTCACGCGGTTTTATCATTGAACATTTTATATTCGTTGCGTGTCATTGCCCAGTATATTTCGGGGGTATGTTTAACGTCGTTGAATTATTCGATTTTTAAAAAAAACGTTATAATTCTCTATGTTCCACGAATTAGATAAGTTTACGTTATGAAGATAAATTGTAATTTATACGATAAATGATTATATATATATATTTATATTATACGTGCAGCACGTGAGGTTAAACGTAGAACCAGAGCCGTCCCGAGGTTTTTCGGGGCCTGGGGCAAATTAATTTGGTGGCCCATCGATCATCACATAATAATTATTTAAAGAAATCACGTAAAATGTATATAGTGTGAAAAATAATTGTTTTAAATCAATGTGTCCAGCACTTTTTTTTATTCATTCACCCTAATATTACCATTGATTATAAATTATAATATACGGTATAATCTATGCTCATTGATATTACACTTGGGATGATAGTACCTATTGAGTATGTAAAAACGGGAAAGCCGATGAAAAACTATAACAGTGTTCGTATATGTGTTATCATTGATAATATTAAATCAATGGTATTTTGTATATATTATTATTTACGTACTATATCGATTAATAATTAAAGTTACTGACTGGAGCGGGCGTGCGGATGTGCGGGCTGTAGTTGACTATTCTACGTGAATCGGTTATCAGCGTATCCGCTATTAATTTTGTCTAAAAATATCGTCTGCACATCGCCCCTACCGTGCAAAACGAGCCTCGTCATCGCAATATAATATAGATTACAGGAGTATTACATATATATGTGACTGACGCAACGAAAATAATATTTGTTATCGGGACATTTTAGTCTTTTGGGGGCCCCCTAAAAATATTCCTAAATTGGGGCAAAATGGTCCCGTTGCCCGCCCCCCCCCCTCTGAACGGCCCTGCGTAGAACGGTCATTTAAATGTCGTTTTTTCCAATTGATACCAACGTTTATAACGTTTATTAATACAGTAATATTTCACGTACAAAATATATTTAACAGAACCACGTGTGTTTGATAATCTATATAATTTGTAAAAAAAGATTATTCAATTTTATATGGAATTTCGTAATAAAGTTTCAATATGAAAATTTTTTTTATACATTTCGCAAATGTCGATTTACCTACGTTCCTAAGTATAGCGAGCGATGTGGCGAATTGAATTAATTATTCCTCACTATTGAAAATCTTAACTCGAAATCGACCGTACGAATGTCGAAAACAGTAATAATTTCCCTCCTCGCCATCGGATTCAAGAAACTTCGCGCAATTAATTGCATAAAAAAAAAAAAAAAAAAAAAAAACATTTAAACCGAGCGAACAAACAACCAATCACCGTCGCGCGTATTGCGACAATAAACTATTGATAACACGCTCGGAGCGTTTTCGTCGAATCCGGTGCACGTGATTTGTCAATGACTCCCTCGTATAACTCTCGCGAGAGACCGTAAAATCAGAGACAAGAGAGATATTCCGGGATATGGTGACCGGTTCCACATTCCATCCGCTCATCCCCGAAATATTTAGTGATTTTGGGGGGGGGGGGGGAGAAAAAAATTATATTTAATCGTTCGATTTCGCGGCTATTGAAACGACAATTTCTCGTATAAACTCGTATACGTACTTTCATCTCTAATTGATTATTGGGAAAAAATACGCAAGTGACTTTCTAACGATACGCGCGGCACTTGAGATTCCAACCTCCGGGAAATTGTTCTTACTTAAATGAGATACTACCACCTCATTTACTACGTGACCAAACATAAACTAACACGACGACGTTTTTTTTCTTTTTTTCTATTTTTACGATCGTTACAGTTTAAAGGGGGAAAAAAAATGTAAGAGATTTCTCTACGTCGGACGTCGTTCGTTAAGAGACGCGTTCGTTTCCGTATTCATACATTATATTGAACGAAACGTACGAATATAAATCGCCGAACGGATCGGTCTCACGTGTCGTCAACACGGCGGCGCGATTATAACGGAAAATATTGTAATTAACGACGACGACGACGCGGCGGGGGGTTTGTCGGTGCGAAATAAGATTTCTCGTGAAATAACTCTCCGAACACGGATAATCCGTGGGGGAAAAAATAAAACAGAAACCTTACCGGTCTGTCCTTTGCCCAGCGTTTTCTCTAATCTGTACGGCCCGACGTACTGTTGGACGTCCGCGTTTCCCGAGTACGCGAACTGTACTTGTTCCTGGTGCATTTTGCGACCGTTTCCGGGCGAGCGGACGACGTTGACGGGCACGAATAGTGAAAAAATCTCTCCGTCAAAACGATACGCCGGCGGACATGCACACGGCGGTGACGACGATCATCGTCGTCGAGACGCGTGCAAGCAGTCAGCAGTAGGAAAAAAAAAAAAAAACGTGACGAGATTCGATCGGTTTTTTTTTCCCCCGTTTAATAACGAGGAGACGAAAAAAAATAATAAACGTGTGCGATGTGGGAAATGCGAGTGAAACGCGCGCAGTGCGGCGGCACAACAGTTCTCACTCGTCCCTTGCGCGAGGGACGGAAAAATGAGGAACGTCGTGCCGGATCCGAACGTTTCGCCCAACTGCCCAACTTGGTGCGTGTGTGTGTGTGTGTAAAGGCGCGCTCACCGGTGGCGGCACACTGCGTGCGTTTCACCGAACCCTGTTGGGGAGGGCGCGGCGACACGGGAAATCGTCGTCGCTACGCGGTGGTGGTACGCGCGCCACTAGCCTAGCCGTTAGCGTCTGCAACGGGCGGCGCGCGCTATCGATAGCCGCCGCCACGCTCGCACGGGGTCCCGCACAATATTATTGACGGACCGCACCGCGCCGCCGCCGCCGCCGCCAACTTACTCGCTCGCGTCCCAAAAACACCGCCTACCGCCACCCAGTTACAAGGTACCTGCTGCTCGTCCGTCCGCCGTTGCGCCACCACACACCCGCTCGTCCGTACACCCCTACGCGTCTACGTACAACACTACTTTTACGTATTGTACTCGATCGACGGCGGCGCTCGCGATATGCGTACCACGCGACGCGCCTATTTTTTTTTTATAATTATACGCCGCAGATATACGTATTATATTTTGTGCGCGACGTTTATCGTACAGACGTTGTTGTTGAAATTAATCTTACGAATATTATTACTCGGTCGGGTCTATAAAACACGTTCTTTTTATATACTCGTATACAAAAAACCCCCCCTCCCCCGTTAATCACTCGGACTATTCGTTTTGGCCTCGGTTTTGCACACAGGGCGAATTCACTCGCTATTCGCCGGCGTATTTCGCTCGACGCCTACTGAATGTAAAACGGCCTAATCGCCGCTGCTCGCTTCGCGATTAGACTCTGACGGCCGGCGGGCGACTTTTGTCGCTGCTCGCCGGCCGTTTTACGCGCCAGCGAGTAATTGTCGCTTTGTGTAATCGACGACGCGACTAGCGAAAATCGCTAATGCGCTCGTGACCAAGTTGTGTGGCCGTACAATGCGATCGGACGGATCACGTACGCGTTCGCTCGCACGCGACTGCTGAAGTCGCTGACACACACGCGGCGAGTAAACTCGCCCTGTGCGATCGAGGGCAAGGGCTAGAAATGTGTAGTGGGCGAGTGGGGCACGAACAGAATTTAAAACGGGTTCAGATGCTCAAAAATATTAAAAAAAGAAAAGATTTAACGATAAAAATAATAACGCGTGTCTAATGATTGTGCAATTTTTTTTTTAACAATAATTATTTTACGTATTGTATCGATTTCAAATATATTTTATATAAAATAATATTACAGACGTTCGAAAAAATCAGTAATTTTTGTCGGACTCGTATACTTATTTGCTCCGTTATTATTATTTTGCAACACGTTGAACTATTAAAAATACAAATACAAAAGAATTGGAAACCTTTTGAAAAAATTTTCAACAAAATATGGTAAAAAATAACCGTCAAGTGTTGATTTGAGAATGTCGCTTAAGTGAATTACTCGGATAAAGATTTTATATTATATATTGATCATCGCATTCGATAAAACGGTGTAATACAGTTTGTCGAAAAATTTGAAATGGTTATAAATAGGAATTGTTGTGACTCAACGATCTTTTAGGTTTTTTTTTTTAAATATAGTCGAAGTAAAAAAACGTCTGACGTTTAAAAAAAATGCTAAGCGTTTATACGAAAAATGTTATAAATTAAATATCTCAAAAATCTACAATTGCTATAAACACTCCAAAATTAAATGAAATTTTCTGAAATATTTGTTTCGTTAAACAAACGGAACATAAATTACGTATTTGGTGAAAATTTCAAGACCATTTGTATTTCAGAATTACGAAAAAAAAATAGCGATAATCGATTTTCACCGTTTTTTTTTTTTTTTTTTGAATGTAATTTGTCGGTAGTTTTTTTCTGATATTTAATAAAAGTATTGAGAAAATGGAAAAATGACATTTTTTTTAATCGTCATTTTAAATTTGTTGACAAAGCGCAGTATATTATTTTGTTGGAAAATGATAATTTACAACAATCTACTGTAGTCTACAGAGAGAGAGAGAGAGAGAGTGTGTGAATTATGAAGGGAGGAGCTGCCTACTTACTATTATAGTTCCGACAAAAAGGCCTTTTTATTAATTTTTTTTTTTTTATTTCTGTTTAGATTATTTTCCAAGTGATTTGAACTTTCATCAGATATGTATTTTATTACTTTATTAACGCGATAAAAAAAAATTTTAAATAGTATTTTTAAGCTATTTTTACTAGTAGACATTTTCGGTTTTGATATTTTTCTTTGTTAAAAGAGATAATTTTAGGATTTATAACACGAAAATATATTAAATAAATCGTAAATAATCTATTACATACACACTATATATTATCATTGCTTTCAAATTTATAATAGAACACTAAAATCCTTGAGTAATTTAATTAAGCGATATTCACATAACATCTGTGGCAGTGAACCTTTATTAAATTTACGCATTGAAAACAAGAATGATTCGTACAAATTAATATGTACTCGTATATATGTATAATCTAATTTTATAAGACAATATGGATTAAAATGTAATTTTTAAATATAAATTACTACCTAGAAGTCGTTTTTTTTTAATTTACCCCAAATCCTCCACTGCTCTCATATACCCGGTGAAAAAAAGTAACGTTATAAAAACTAAAATATCCCAATTATGTAAAGGGATTAAAGTGTATAAAATGTTTAAAAAAAAAAATTTGGAAAAATTTTATCTGGAAAAAATCTCGCAGAACATTTCACTCCCAGCATAGTTTCTGATATGTGAATTTCACACGTCTTACACCTGACGGATGTTGAAAATTCGCTTAGTCTCTAAAATAACACATTTTAAACGATAAAAAAAAACAAAAAGTACTATGAGTGTAAAGCACATGGGAAAATATAATATAATATTGTTAATTTATTTAATGCAATTTGAGTACATTTGAATTAAATTTGAAAATTATATTATTGTTCTATTTTAAATAACTTAAATAATAATATAATTACAATACAAATGTATATATGACTTCAATAACTAAATACCAAAAAAAAAAAAATTCTTTAATATTATTTATTTGCAAATGAATATAATAATGTATTCGATTTTTTACATTATTTATTAAAGGAATATTATTTTGTGTTTCAAACTTTTATTATGAATATATCTATAATTACTATAATGAAATACCAGGGTGTGTTTATGATAAATATACATATAGTGATATAATGTATATGATATATATATATATAATTTCAATAACTATTTATGTTTATTAATTTTTTTATTTTATTTTTTAACTCTCAACACAACTAAAGTAGTTTAATGTAAATTTATATCCTACTTAGAACAACAATAATAATAGAATTAATTTTTATTTTCTTTACAATATGGCTATTTTTGTATTTCAAACACTTTATCTATACGTTTATACAATAAAATTAGATTCGCGTATAAAAAAAAAAAAATCTCGCAGAAAATAAAAAAATCATTAATGAACTAAGTTAAAGGTTTCAAACATAGTTTAATTAATAAACTGAGTTCGTTAATTCGAAAGTTTTTTGGATTGATTTGGAAAGCTAAATTATTTTTCCACAAAATCACCGTCGTGGAACAACATTTTCCCCCACTTCATTTAACTATTTAATGCAGTCTTTACCGTGTAAAGCTTTAAAAAGACTCTCTTGTATGGATTTGTCATAACAGGACTTGTCATAAAAAATAACAACGCGTTGTAAACATTTCATAAATAGCTAAAAAGAACTGATCATTTTCCTAGCCGTATTTTCAGCCATATTTGAAGTTAATTCTTCGTAAATCGGGAAAAGCACTTACTTATCGCAGTCTTGATTCGCCTTCAAATAATTATAAATCAAACTTTTTGTTTACGAAATCAAAATCTACGTTCTTTGATTTGTTTTGTATCAAACGACACGTTGAATTTATTCAATTAACGTTTTTTTGACAAAAGTGTTCTTCAAAGGCTTCCAAGTCATTAAGTAGGTCATTAAATACAACAAAATAAGCATAATAGCTTTCATTTCCTTTTTCTTATCTAAACTAACACATTTCGTGTGCTCGTTTTCATCAATTCTTTTAGATACTTCAAGCCCGGTCTTATTTTCCTTTTGTTAATTCGAAGCACAGTTAAGTAAAATATTTATTATTCAGTAAAAGTGAAAAAAAAAACAAATACCGTTCCCTCTATTCTTCTATGAAAAAAATAATAAAGATACGCTCAAATATTTTAAAAATAGAATTATTTAATCCGCCAGAGTTTCCCAAAACTCAATCAATGTTGTACCCAATTGTGTATTGCATTAAGTATTTCTACTTAAATTTCACATTGCGTACATTAAAAACTTTATCATATACAGTGTTGAATATTCACTACATCAATATTAAGAATTCAAGAATTATTACTCAGTTTCAGTACACTAGACCAGACTAATAAACTAGTCAAGAATCGCTGTGGATCTATTTACACACCTCTCCCGTCAATGGTATATTCTGCAATTCCCTCACTTATCGTTCCTCTCCTTCAGAAGTTTTTATTGCCGAAACGAAAATAATCGAATTTGTATGTCTACGCGCCCAAATTATATATATGTGTATATATATATAATTTCTAACTCGAAAAGTTTCTGGAACGTGCGATGTTTTATTTGTAAGAGTAAGAAATTTACCAGCAATGAATAAAGTAATATAATGGAGTTATAAAAACACGGCTATCTAGTAGATGACTGTAGTAAAAACTCATAAAAATTAAATTAATATGAACAAATAAAGTTATGTTAAAAATCACTTTTTTTTAACATCAAAAGTTAAATTTAAAATAATTGGCCGAATTTAGTTAAAAGTTGAAATTTTTTTTTATTAGTTGTTGCAGTAAGCATACTACAACACAGTCTCGAAACTTTTTGCGTAATCTTGGTTTTTAATTGTACTTACTGTGTTTATATTAATCAAATACAAAAGAAACAACACTATGATATTTGTTTTTAATTATATCATACTATGACATTGCGAATTTTACCTAACTCTGATATTTTTGTAAAAATAATTGACTGAAGTTAAAAAAGAAACACTAACTCATTGAATGAATTGAAAATTAAGCGTTTTAAGTAACATAATTTTATTTAAATTTTAAAATTTTATTACTATTAACTTGTTAGTTAATACCCAGCATTGTTGGTCTGTTACCAATGACGAGTCCAACACCCGGGTAGCATTTTTTCCGTCTAATATCGGTTTGTAATAAACGTGACAGTTTAACGTTTTATACACGGTTAATGAACTGTTCATTGAGAGCCGTTGTAGTTCAATTCAAATGTTTTGGTTCAAATTTTAACTCAATATTTTATAGTGTTGATTCGGTGTTTCCGACAGTGAAGCGTGCTGAAATTCGTGTGATCGCGCTGACGGAAATTAAACGGTTCAGACATAATTTCTTAGCACTATGTTCAGTTCAGAGCAGTGGCGCGATTATACATGATGTTCATAGGGGGGGGGTGAAAATAGAGTCGACTCCCTCTGCCAATCAAATATCCACATATCGAAGATTAATAACAAAAAAGAACTGTTTGAGAATCTGTTAAGACGAAATGCAGATGTATAAAAAGGAAAAGGAAGTAGTTGCTTGTAAATAACGACATTGGACTGCATAGGGTAGACGCGGCGGTCAACAGGAACCCACAGACACACACACGCGCCTCATGGCGTAGAGCCGTAGCGGCCAACGACGTTTTTCACTTCTGAACGCGGCAAAAACACTGTGTGTGTTATATCACACATACACACACGGTGCGTTTGCCGCGAGCAGAGGCGGACAAAGTTGTTCGCGTTTGCCCCTCCGTGACACGACTGAGCTTTCCGCTTTGCCTCGAGGAATGACTATGTCAGGCTTGCGCCTCTACTAAGGGATGGAAGTGAGGGATTTTGTTGGTCACTGTCGGTCTGCCCACGTTAGTGGGTACGGTTTGGTTAAAAGTTTGGTGATTTGTGGGGGGGGGGGGGTGGGATATGCCGAGGAGACGGACGTGATCGTGGACGGAGAAGGAGTTTTTGTAGAACATCGTTTTGGATTGAGTTTGAATTGAGTTTTGGATTGATTTGAAGTTTGTAGATTTCTGGAGGACGGCATTTTCGACGAAAAGGGGCAAGCCCGTTATCGTACGGATGCCGATGTTCTGGACGGCTTCCATGCGTTTCCACTGGGAGGGGCCAATGAAGGGCGCCCAGGAGGAGCCCGCATAGGTAAGGATGGGGGAAACATAAAGCTTGAGTAAGTTAAGTTTTGTGTTAGTAGGGACAGGACTGTTTTCGTTAAGTAGGGGGTAGAGTATACCGCGGGTGCGTGTAGCTTTTTTAGTTGTGTCTGTGATGTGTTGGCCGAAGGTGAGCTTGCGCCCGATGGTAACGCCGAGGTATTTAACTTGCTTGGACCAGGGAATAGCGCGATTGTTTAGTCGTAAAGGCGGTAGGTTGGTTGTGCTACAGAACGGCAACTGTTTTAGACGGGTTGATTTGAATGCGCCAGAGGTGGAACCATTTGGACGCCAAGTCAAGTTGATGTTGTAATTGTATAGCGGCTCGTTTTGGGTGTTTGTCGAAGGTTAAGAACATTGTGTCGTCAGCGAAAAGCGAAAGATGTGATTTGGGAGTAGTCGGCATGTCGTTGGTGAAAATTAAGTAGAGGGTTGTTGGGGATGAGCTTTCCGCTGATTGCGCACCGCTATTAATACGTTTGCGTGACTACCCTCTCTTTTTTTGTCGTACCGCTATCTAGTGACTACTTTCCATTCCGGTTGTGTTGCTATGTCGGTATAAACACCCGTGTTGTTTTGCTTTGACGCTGACCGAGCGATCAACCGTATGCGCGTTCGTTATATTTATTATTATTATTGTTATTAATAAAAATATTATTTCACTGAAATATAATTAACGTAATGATTCGTTTCTTCTCGTTGTACGCTCATGTTTTACATGTTTGCTCGTTTATTTTAAACTTTTTATTATTCTATTAGCTCTTAGTGGCTTGTTCATATTCACACGTTCCCTCGACCGACCGTGCTTACATGTCTGGCATGCGTGTTTGAGTAAAAATGTCCAGTGAGAGGCCTCTGTTCTTGTTCGGTGGTAATAATATTGTAATTTACAGGTAAAGAAATAAAATTTCTTTTAGATCGGTCAAGAAAATTAAGTGTTTCAAATAAAATAGAGGGAACACTTAAATTTCTACGTTTTATTATAAGCCGTCCATCCAAACGGTACGAGACCTAAACTCGTCGATCATGCAATCTTTATTAATTACAAGTGAACTATTAAGGGAATTTCCGCATAAACAGACAGACGGACACTGAGAACCGTAAATGTGGTTTTTAAAACGTTTAGCGTAGAAAATACGCGCGTTCCGTATGAAACTCGTGCGCGCAAGTAGCGAAAAACGTAATATATTTCGTTGCCACACTACAAAGTGAATTAAACAAACCGCGTTTTCAAGTTTATATTCACACAGTACTAGAAATACCATACGTGAAACAATCGTGACAACTATTTCTCTTCTCCCGCGCGTCCAGAAACAATTCCGTTTCGCGTTTATTTCCATTGTTTTTTTTTTTTTTGTACCAATTTTTGCAACCAATTCGTATTGCATTTGTGTTATATGAATATTCGTTGTATTGTCGTATAATTTTAAATTTACAATTACAATCTTATGTTATAATTGAATAGTGGACGGAGTCAAAAGTCCGAAACAGAATTTTTTTTTTTTCTAGGAAGACAAAATAACGCCATAATATTCCTTTAAAGGCGTTTCTCCCCGAGTTTTGCCGTCTTGAATACCCGGTACGAGTGATACTAAATAACTATAGAATGCGTTTTCGTCAAAATTAGCTGTCACTATTGTTACTGCGAACGCTGTTAAAAGTAGACTCGGCTCAATGGATTCAAAACGTTTCGCGGTCATTAGCATCCGAGAAAGTGGTAAATGAATGTGGTAAAAAAAAAAAGCCGCAAAAAAAAATAATATTTTGTATTATAAAAAAAAAAAAAAAAAATTGTATTATTATTATTTTTTATACATATATATATATATTGAAATTATTAAAAATAATATTAAATGTCACGATCGGAGTATGTGGGGCCCAGAACTAAGAGCAACATATTTTTCTAGAAATTCTCTTCGGCTTCATTTGCGAATTGCCGAGAACGTCGCTGATCGTGTTAATACAATACAGTGCGTAAGACTCGAAATTTCCGAGTCCGTCCGGACGGGCGTGTGCGTGTGGTGCGAATCGTACACACAGCAGACAATCGCGGTGGCGGGAGCGATGAGATGGTGAGGCGCGGTAGTGGTAGTAGAAAAAGAAAAAAAAAAAACGGTATACGGAAACGCGCGGCAAAGTATCGATTCGGGAAAACGACGCGCGATGTTTGGTCGATAGCGGTGGCGGCGGCGGACCCTTTCGAGTACGGCGGCGGCGACGGTAACGCGCATGTGCCCGTCGCATCCGTCGTCCCTTCTCATCCGCGTCCCCGTCACCCGCCCGCGACAGCGGTACTCTCTCACTATATATATATATATATACACCGCGTCGTCGTCGACAAGGAGCCGAAGGGTACACGACCGTCGCCGCCGCCGCCGCCGCCAAGTCGTCGTCGTCGTTGTCGTTTGTCGCGCGTTCCCCGTTTCGAATAAGAAAAAAAAAAAATAATAAAAATAATAACAAAAACACCCCGTGAAAAATGATCGTACGACGACGGCGCCACGGCCGAGTCCCCAAAGTCGCGCCCGGCGGTTCGCGAAACCGTTATCATCCCCCGCATCGTTCGGACGTCTCGACGACGGCGGCGGCGGCGATCGATGAAAATCGCGCGGGAAAAAAGAAATCGATCGGACGGCGGCGTTCGCGAGTTACGAGAGTTACGAGCACGGCCGGCGGTCCGTCCGACTGCGCGGGTCGCACGACGGCGGCGCGCTTTAACAATTTTTCTGCGGCCCCCTGAAACTGAACGTTTGTAAACGTTCTCGTTTCATTCGTAATTTTCGTCGAATTAACTGTTCGACGCGATTGCACGTGCGATTTATCGAACACGGAATTATCTGTTGCTTAATTTGTCATAAACGTCCGCCGAAACAACGGTATTAATATACGAAAATACGCGTTATTATACGACTCGGCGTAACGAATTTCTTAGGGGGAAAAAAGTCTTAATTCTAAAAGACGCGGAGGAAAATACCGGTGGAATTAATAAAAGGAATTTTTATTTTTTTCCCCCGGAAAAAAAAAACAATCCGTGTTACGGTTTACTCTACTAATATAAAAACGAACTTACAACTAAAAAAAAAACGTTTTGGCGCGCGAGCTGTACACGTTTGTCAAGCCGAACGCACGAAACCATTTTCGGATGCCGGGCGGACTTATGAAACTTACTGAACTTCTTACTAAACTTACTGAAGATCGCGTTGAAAAATCGGTTGTGCTTTGTAATTTTTTCAATTTTAAAGAAATACGCGATCGAGAATTTTCATTTCCAGTTGTCTGACACGGCGTTCGTAGGGTTGAACATTCAGGAAATCGAGTATTCCGTTCGGCGGTGGTAATCGAAGTATTATTAGTTTCTTTTTGTTTGACATTGGATCCGCGTCAGTAGGCACGTAAACTCTATTTGCTCAATTGACACCGTTCGTCAGATTTCGTTTGAAAACATAGTGATTATAAAAGATTTCTTTTTTTCTCCTCTGAAAGCCGTACCGATGAAAGACCAAAAATCGTGGCACCGATTGTCTCGAAACAATTTGTACGGGGCAGTTTTTTTTTTTTTTTAACGAAAATAGAATTAGATCGGCAAAAATTAATTTTAAATTGTACAAACGGGGGTGTCGGGGGGATAAAAATATGCCCAACGGAGTCTCTCATTTTTTTGATACGTCGAATTCGAATTGATTCGCTGTCGCGTGTGCAAATAATTTCCAATGTTAATATTACCAAAAAAAAACCTAATGGGTAGTACACAACCACTATAGCGTCTTGTGCGCGGCGATTTTCACCGATTTCACGGTGAGCCGAAAGTGGCGCTCGCAAAAGCGAGTAAAAAATAAAAACTTCTCCCCTTCGTTCGCGACACATTCGTTATAATAATACAGTGTGGATTCTGTGGCGCGCGCGGATTCAGCAATTACCAGAGGGACAGCGATCGATGAAAAATTGTTAAACGGTAATCGTGGTCGGCTACGGTTTGCGTCACGGCTCCGCGGGTGAACGTTTATTACGATTTTATCGGTTCCGGATTTAAAAATTAAATATTATATATCGATTTTTCGTCTTCTGGACGTCTCCCCTACCGGTGCCTATCAGTGACAACTCAACTTTCAGAGACAACTCAATTCTACTATATAAATTTGAAAGCAACGCGATAAATCATTACTTTTGATGAAACGCTGTTCTGAAAGAAGCTTCGGTGTAATATAAATAATAATAGTTGCAGTGTTTACTGTGTATGGGATATATAAATAAATGTATACACGACTAAATCCCTTATTATAGTACATAATTTTATATATAAATAGGTAGAAAATGTCGAGAATTTCTAAGACCATTAGTTTTGAAATAACGTGAGTGTACACCAAAAAAAAAAAGAAAGACATATATAAATATGTATAATTAAATGTAACGTACGTCTGATATTGTATTAAATTTTTGAGTCTTAAAACCAAAAATTACCCCAAAATCTACAGACGTTAAAAATAATCCAAAATTAAAGGAAATTTTTTTTTCGACTTTTATAATATTAAATTACGATGTATTTGGTGAATATTTAAACATTTTTATAATCATTAGTTTTGAATTTCTCAAGAAATAAAAATAACCGGTTTTAATACGTATAAATTATAATTATTATTATTAGATTTGTTTGTTTGTAATATTTTGTCTCAATTGTATGTTTACATTTACATAGGTATATACCGATAAATAATTTACGAATATTAATATAATACGGTTTTTATATTTTTGACATATTTTATGTATTTAATTATTTGTATTTACTATTTTATTATAAAAAGAAAAATCCTCAATCTGGTTAAATGGACTGTCATCAAATTATTCCGCCCGCACTCGTGCAATTAGATAATATCGTGCAGCCTAATTACTATTTTAATAGCTAATAAAAATGATAATATTGGTAAAATTGTTTCGTATATGTCGAATATAAAATTCATATTTGAGACGGATTTTATATATCTTAAAAATATACGCGTTTTTCTGTCGGCTATCGTTGTTGACGTTTATAGCTCAATGGTTTTGAACATTTTCGTAAATACTAAAAACGTCACAATCGATCTATGACGGCATTTTTACATTTTAAGTTTTAATATATCACAATTTTTTTAAACGAAACGGTTACGTCAATGTTACAAAAAACAAACTGAATTTTCTACACAAATCGATTCATATTTGTCTTATTAATTAGTGACGTAGACGAAAATTATTGAACGTTAAAGAAGAAAATTGTGCTTGACGGGGAGGGGGGGGGCTCGTCTCGTTTTCTCTTCTCTATATAGAAAATGTATTTCGTGTTTTTCGTTTATTTTTTTTTTTTTTCATATACTCATGTCTCGTGAATGCTAAAAATCTCCGCTTTCAAAGACATAACGTTGTTAAGAATGATAAAAGAGTAGTCAGCGTTTTTTCTTATATATATATATATACGTATACGAATATTTCTGAATATTCTGCAGAAATGTACTTCCGAGAACTTGTTGAGAACCATCTTATTGAATTGCATCGTGATGTTCGGTTAGGTTTTAGGGTTCGAAAGTTGTAGGATTTGCATGTTTTCCTGTATTCTTCCGGATTTTTTAGCACATCCAGCTACAAATGCAAAAAGTGCTTTTTTAATCTTAATATCTAAATATTTTCGAGCGTATTAACATCTTTCTTTTATAGACGGAACCATCCTTGACGTTCAAAGGGTGTAAAATATTTCTGAAGATCTCCCTCCCCTCTCAAAAAAAATACTATACTTTATTATATTCCTTTAAATAAATGTAAGTACAAGTTACGACATAATTTTTTTATTTTCTAAAAAAAAAATCTACAAACGACCAAGTTTTTTTCATGGATTATATCATATAATATACAGTAATTTTAGATAAATAATTGTATTTCGATTTCTTATTTATATATATATATAATAATAATAATAATAATAATAATCATAATAATATTAGTTTTTACTAATTATCATACGACGTTTGCGGTCAACCTTATTTTTTATTAACTTGACGTGGCGCAGAAACGGCGTTGAGTACAAAAAATTAACGGTTTCTCTAGAAAAAAGGCTTGTTTTTAAGACTATTAAAGGCAATATATACCACTTTGCCCGATCAAGTTCTTATTGTTCCCCCAACAATAGTTCACGGAAATGTGACTTTTTTCCATTTTCTTTTTTATTGTCCAATTATATATTTGTCATTGTCCTCATAGCGTCAACTGGTTGTAATCTTTTCTTGACCATATAAATCCATTATTAGTTTTTTCCAACATGTTGGAAGAATTTTTTTTATCGCAATATTTTTCGTCATTGCGTACTGTATTCGAGTTATTTTTTTTTAATCCTAACTTTTTAACTTTAAGAGTTCTTCTCGAATAAAAAAAAAATATTTTATATTTTCTCATAATTATTTAGATTTTTTTCATACGAGTTTTCAAGGGAATCCGAAAAATTCGATCCACCCCTGAGAAAATCCTTTAATTTTTCTCCCCTGTCGATCGAGGGGAAATACACACACGCACAATGTGTTGTGAATACAAATAGACATTTTAACCCAATATAAATAATAATCAATTGGATATCGCGAATTATTGAAAGATATATTGGTCACAGAATGAATGAGGATTAGTTTTTCGAAAAATATCATTAATTTCTCGTAAAAAAAAAATTCTATACGTAGGTATTTACACTGTTTGAATTAGAAAACTATTATTAGTAGAGTATTTTAAAAATTTGCGTTCCGAAAGTGTCTCATGAGCCTCGTAAATATAATTTATAAATATAGTGAATTTTTTTTTTTAATATTATTTACTCGTATAATTGATATAAAATTTATCGATATAAAATTGTATTTTATATTTTGTTATAACCGCACAAAAAATAATAATTATAAAATAATAAATTCGGTACACGGGACGACGGCGCGACTGACTTGTGTGCTACAAAATGACGATTTTGTTAAAAAAATAATTATTGAAACGTTTCGTGTAGAGACTAAAACGTAGATAAATAACATTTTCGAGGAATACTTATGGACCGCCGGATAAAATGAAATCAGAATACAATTAGTACGAACAAAATTAAAAATACATAACTGTTATATTATATTTACGTGAATCGATTATATTACGTTAATATTGCCTAAGTACTTTAGAAAATTATCAAGTTTCAAAAATGTCGATGACTACGCAATGATTGTTTTCTAATTAAAACAACAGTGTAATGTCGTATTTACAAAATACAATGTCCGGATTATGTGTAATATATAATGTGTATAGGATTTTTTATTTTTGCAATTTAGAATAAATATTGAACGATTGTCGCCCGGACGCGTGTAGAAGAATATCGTTGAAGGAAATGTCTCGCCAAACACAAAAAAAAAATGGATTTATCGTCTATTACAATATATGACGTGTTGCATAGACATTTTAATAAAGTTAATGCATAATATAGTATGTGCCTCTCCTATATACGTTCCAAAAATATTATGTTTGTTTTGAACTCTATAAAAAGATGGGGGCGTCAAAATAACGCGTACGATACTCGATAAAAAATTAACAAATTGTTACTGAAGTAAAAACCATGTTCTAGAACGGTGGTTCCCAATCTTTTTTTATAATTCTTGTCACTCTTATCCACGAGAATCCCATGCTGCGTCATCGAACCATGCGTCATGCGTTGAAATGCTGAAGTTCTACGCTGTGGATTTTAGATTAAAAAGAAAGAAGCGACTTTCGTTTTATTTAAAAAATAAATAAATAAACCCACGTTTTTTATTTCAGGCGTAAAGACGAATGAATATTATCATTTTTACAAAAAAATAAATAAGAACGCCGAAAAACTAATATGTAATATGATCCTAGTGGTTTTTACAATGTTGGAGTATTCGAGTGGAAAAGAGAGCGAATAATTGTCTTTCACTGCTATTTGTGTGAGTCAAAATACAATTTTTCTCTATCAGCAGTGATATTGTTGAAGAATGAGTGACAGGGAGGAAATATTTATTTCTTATGGCGATTACGTGACGGTGGTACGATTTTGTTCGAAAAATTAAAAATTCTCTTATTTTTTTTTTTTTTATTATTCTCCGAGGATTTTGTCCTATCCCTGCACTGCGTCCATGTCACCCCAGGGTGAGACTTCATCTCGGTTGAGAACTACTGTTTTAGAAGGTAATTTAAGAGGAAGTTGAAATTTTCTTTTTCATTTTTCTTTTTTTTGGTCATCAACCCCAGTATGTCCTATGCTCTCGGAAACCGTCAGTTTTCACCGACACATACGCAACTATCCCTTCAACGTTTCAAAATTAATTATTTAATAATAATTATAATATATATATATATAGAGAGAGAGAGAGAGAAAATTATATTTTATACCCTAGGGTGAATGTAATTTAAAATTTATAAAACGGGAATTTAAATTTAGTTTTGTATTCGAAGCTAAAATTTGCTCCTTAGACCTTCGCACTATAACGCATCTAATAAAATTTTTACAAAGAAAAAAAACTACGTTTTATTGACATTTTAAAAATGTCAAAGAAATTCCCTTGCGGTGTCTTACAATTATAAGTAATTTTTATATATTGTGTTATATCAGTTTGATATATAAATAATAATAATAATAATTAAAATTTCTACAATTGTTATTCTCGAGTGTTCCTTATTCGCCATTTGGTTTTTTGTTTTTTTAATAATTCTGTCCAAAGAATTTATACGTCACTCGACAATGCCGTTTACTCGAAGGAAAGTCTGCGCGCACGTGTATATTTTGTTATAAAACTCGATTGTTTTTATCGATTCGTATTTATTGTATTTCTTTGGTCTGGATAAAAATGAATTTTTCTGGCCTAAAACGCACTGTCCAAACAGTTAGGTATCGTATGAGGTCATCGCGTTTCCGACCACTTTTTCTTTTTCATACGAAATTTCGGACAACATATAAAATAAATCAAAAGAAACAAAACAAAAAAAATAAAGCAGAAAATACATAAAATCGAACGACCTACCCGCGTGAAATAGGCGTTTTTCTCCCCTCTACGGTGAGCGACTATATTATACATCAATTGCGTAGTGTACGAGATTTCTTCGTGAGCGCGCGCGATAAAGACGAGCAAAAAAAGAAAGAAAAAGGACCTCCGACGAATTTATGTGCGCGATATTTTTATTTATTTTTATCGTTGTTATTAAAAGCGGAGGGTTTTATTATTATTATTTTTTTCTCGCCTCGTACGTGTATGCGTGTTGTGTTTGCTCGTAGAAGCGAAAAAATTTACTTTAATAACCACAAACATCGGGAGAGACGAAACGGAAAAAAATGTGAATGAACAATATAAAATCCATAGTGCCCTCATAACGGAATATATTTTTTATGTCGTAATTAGCTGTCGGCGCGACTGTCCGGCATTATTGCCCGGTACCACTCGTACGATATATTTAAACACGTTTTTTTTTTTCAAAATAAATATGAATTATTCTTA
Source organism: Chaetogeoica ovagalla (assembly GCA_032441825.1). Classification (NCBI taxonomy): domain Eukaryota; kingdom Metazoa; phylum Arthropoda; class Insecta; order Hemiptera; family Aphididae; genus Chaetogeoica; species Chaetogeoica ovagalla. The sequence continues at coordinate 1,893,066 of CM063744.1, forward strand.
TTTGACAGATTTAGATTTTCAATGACCGACTCAATCGCCATAGTCTACAACGCTGCAGAAAATCATAAAAACAAAGATCGTAAATTCGTCTACGTTTTATATTTATATAATTCCAGTCTCCTTTTCCCTGGGCACATTGAATTATTCAATTGCTCGTTCGTTGGACGTCGTCGGTTTCAGTAGCAATAAATGTTAACTTATATTATAAATGGATTTATAGGTTTTTTTGTTTTTAATTAAAGATACACTGATAACTGGTTATGAATCGTATACTTCATTCGTGCGCAATAAAATGGTGTTTTTGTTAAATTGCAAGTATAATAGTGTAGAAAATAACCGTAGGAAATGACTTATCACTATCGGGATCTTAACAGTTGATATTATGAAGACTAGAGAGACAAGGAGGCTAATGAGAGTTTAGGTTTTTATTATACTTCCTATATATATATATATATATCTGTGCTTGCCACGTTCTTGTGATATTGAATAAAAAAGAAACACACAGTCCACAAGCGCGTACTCTGCATTCTCACGCCTGCGATCACTAAACGTCGAGAAATCCGAGCAACGTCCATTTCAACGCGTTCAACCACGGCGTTCTTTTTTTTAATTCCTCACAACCCATTTTATGTGAAATTTACAAAAATAAAATCAATAGAATTTATTTTATTTGTTTTTCAACGGTGCACCACGTCGTAACGCGCGCACGCTTTCAAATGGTACAACATTTGAAAAATGTCAAAACGGCGCGCCGCACACGTCTTTAATATTTGTCGTCAGCTCTTCTGACAGCGCGCAAACACGTTTTTTTTCGAAATAATCTGCACCGCGCGCGACGACTGGAACAGAAAAACCCGTAAAAATAATTCACATTTCGTTTTATTAGCACATTTACGCACCGATTTTTCATTGTTATTATTATTATTTCAATAACAGTACGCGCGCCATAAGAACGGTTTGTTGTGTTCCCGACGAATCTGTCGTGTCCGTGCATTTCAAATATTTGTGTGGTCTTATCATCCGGAGTCCGCGACTCACCCGTGACTGACTCGACGCGATATCTCGTCGTCTGCGGAGTATTGGGGGACCGACGACGACCCTCGTCCGCTGTTTGCGTTCTCTATCTCGTCCGAAAACTCGGTCGCGTTTTAAATATTTACTTTGCTCGTATTCGAAACTATCTTTGAATTTTGTCCGGTCTCGTACCGTACGACGCGAACTTTATTCTACAACGCAATTCACACCTAATCCGCATGGCGACGACAATACGTGTCGTGTTATATTCGTATGATCCGGGGGCGAGTAGAAAAACGTCGTCGAATCCGTTGCCAACTTAGAATTATCGAAAAATGATATGAAATTAATAAGTTTTAAATTAAAAAAATGTTTTATTACACTTTAGTTTCAATTCGATTAATTTTAGTTGTCAGTACACATACACGAGTTTCTAGGGGGGAGGGAGCGATCTTGAATTACTTAAAATTCAAAATTTAAACACACTGGAATAATCAGTGTTTCATTTTTCAAATATTTTCAGAACACCACTGGGATATGTCTCGTATTAGATTTTCAAGCTAAATTTCAAATTTTATAAATGGCTGTGTGCACAATCGATTGAAATTAATTGAATTTAACAAATTTATTTTTCAAAATGTTATTAACTCAGTAGAAAAAAAAAATCATCGAAATATAACAACTTTTGTTGTATGCTATTACTAATGTACATAATTATAATAAAACAATTAATCATGATAAAACTGTAATCAACTAGTTAGCAACATTTTTAGGCGTTTTGCTTATTACCGTTGAATTGTTATTAACGACAAAGTAAACTATCTCGGAATATATTTTCATAATTACTCTAATAAATTATACCTGCTTTGTAATAATTTTCAAACTGTTGAAACTTACTTGTTGACTTTATTAAGAACGATACGAGAATACAACAATTCGATAAATGTATTCGATTTTAATTCGTATTGGATTTTCAACTAATTTTTTTTTATATAATTAACTGTGTACACTATGTGTCGGTAGTGTTCACATTATACGCTGTAGTTTTTCTTCTCACAGTACGTATATCATTTTTTTCTGAAACTTTTCTATCCCCTCCCCCCGTCTTCTTCACTATCGCCGCTATAAATTGAGTTTGAAAATTGTTTATACGTGATGTACTTTGTTTTTTTTTTTTATATATTTTAACTTTTTGAATGGGTATTATAATACAATATTAGAACTAAGTTTGTAACGCGTATAAACGATTCCTATAGGTCCGGGAAAGACATTTATTACGCTCCAATAATTTAAGTTAACTCATAGTCAACAGTTAAGTTAAAATCTTATGGTTAAAGTTGTTGGAAAACGCTTCTAACACTGTACGGATTTAACGTGCTACAATAATAATTTATTAAAATAGTGTTAGTAAATAAGAAATAAAAAGTATTCGCAACATAGGTTAAAACACACGCGATCAAATATGTAAACGTTTTTATTGTAACGAAGTTATAAAAAATGTGCATACAACTAATAGTATTTTATTTGGGGTAATAAAAATATCAATTCTGATTTAAAATGTATACTTTGAGTTGAAAATAAACACCAGTTTAACTTAATTGATCGATCGTATTTCTACATGTATGTGTGTGTACCAATGCAATTTGTACGGTTTTAAATTTTTAAATCCTAATACTCGACGTATCTAATCGCACAAGGTTATACTGAATCCGTAATATATTCTTCGAGTGTAGATTATTAATATTATTTCGAATCGATAATCGACTAACAATTTTTTTTTTTTTTAAATATAAAAAATCCGACAGTATTGTAATACAACATTGAGCGGTACGCGAAATTCTCAACATTTATAAAACTAGAGATTCCGCCGTGCGCTCCTTTGTGCGAAGTTGCCGAACTAATAATAATGCACGCGGGTATACGCATATATACGGAGAACGTTCAATTTGAACGAAGTGCCCCATACACATATACCTGATCCGATTTTCAACTGAATTGTGGAATAAACTCGATTATGTTATTAGATGAAGTGTATATTATTGGTATATATATATATACTGTTTACAGTGTTACTGTACTTTACTAAATAATAGAATTACAAACTCAATTTAACGCCATCACATCGGCACACCGCGCCGTCGATTGATTTATCGTTCGGGAGAACAAAAAAAAAAAAGTGTGTATATTCTCCCTGGGCCGCAACATTCGTTTAGTTATTTTCGCGTAAACTCCATTTCGCTGCGATATTAATTTTTTTGGCTTCTTTTTTTTATCTATTAATTTTTAAATACTGCGTAATTTGTGTTTTTAATATATCTGGAATCCGTCGGTGTGTACCGTGTTTTACACAACTCGCAAATACAACAAAACAATTTAAACGTGTTTATTTATTTACAATTATAAATATAAATCGATTAAATTCTCATTGAAATTGCGAGTTAGATTATTTATGTTTTGATAAACTACAATTATTCATTATTATAATTTATTATATTCATTTTAAATAAACCCCCCCCCCATACCGATATTTGACAGTTAATAATTATCAAAGTTGATCGAAAATTACCCGTTTACGATTTATATATCTCAACATCTAATAATTGCTATAAGTATCGTAAAATAAGAAGAATTTTATTTATTTATTTATATTAGTACAGTGTTACATATTCGTTGTGAATTTCTAGGCTCTACGACCCCATTGTTTTGGAAACGCCATTGAAATACAGTAATGAATTTTGCGTTTTTATCAAAAACGTTTGGTATTTTTTTTTTTTTTTTTTTTTTTTTTAGCCGCGTTCAAAAACTATTGAGCAAATCCAAAAATGTCCTCCCTTGTTGTCCTGCCTTCGTGAAATTTACTACCGACACTACGTGAGTGTAACGAACGAAGCATTTCTACAAGTGGAAAAGTTGTACAGATAAAAAATAACCAATCATCGTAAAACCAATAACGCACTCGCTTCGTTCAGAACGTAAAAGCGACGTCAAAGACAAAACGCATAACTTCATAAGTACCAATGACGTATGGCAGTAGTGCTCGCCAATTGGTTGAAAATCCAAAAAAACGTATAAACAAATTCGTTCGCGACGTAAGCCGTTTCCATATTTACGTGACACGTTCCCCCCTTTGAATTTTACCTCTTCGAATTGACAACACCCTGGAGAACGGTTTTTTTGTAACAATTCATGGTATGGTAAACTACCCTCGGATGGATCGGTCCTTAACGAACCTCGATCTATCGACGTTATGCTAAAAACACGAACACTTTTCGGTTTTATTTATTTTTTCCTCGAGACGAACCACACGAATGATTTTTGATTGACTATGGAGTTCCCTGGGAACGTTCTCGATTGATGTCCGCCAATAGAGATTAATATATTTATTTATTTTTGTTATTAGTTTCTAATAACCAAACACAATATTACACAATGAATGGATATACACATTTTGTTGTTTCTTCTAATTGACACGTCACCTTAATTGCGCGAATAACAATCGATACGTAATCGATTATTTGTTCAGCCCATAAAAGTATTGAAGAATTCGTATATTTTTATAAATAATGCCTTTGAACACTTTGAAATCCCTTCGATGTCTATTACTGAGTAATAATCGGTCAATTAAAGCACTTTGACGCGTTCGCTGAAAATTCGAAATATAACGAAAGTCAGTTTTTAAACGATAAAAATGTAATTGCTCGGTCGAATAACGTTAAGTGTAAGGAATACAAAACACGAAACGGACAATAACTCTTACATACATAATCGCTGTTTCTGGGTCGAACGAAACGACAATGAATTGGTGGAAGGTTTCGGTGAAATTATATGTGGACCGATTTTCGAATCAATGTTTTCGATGTCTGAACGATTGACTTTTAAATATTTTTAAAGGTCCGTTGAACTCTATAGGTAACACGATATACGCTAATGCAACAGACTAATTTCGAACCTTTAGAATTTCGGTATGGAATGTAAACAAAATATACATATATACTTTATTATCCGCTAATAATCTCTTCTATCAGTTTTTTTAACAGTGAAATATTAGATCCTGTTAGGATTCCGAGCCATTGGTGCAACCAAAAAGACGGGTTGAGTCATAAGCACTCCCACATAAAAAAAAAAAAACAAAACTAAAACACTCCGCTAAAAAAACTGTTTTGAAATTCGAGTGGAAATGTAGATACTTAGTTTATGTGAATAAAATCTCAATAAATTATATAATATTTCGTAAAAACGGCTTACGTTTTATTTAAATGACACATTTCTTTCTTTCTTTTCTCTTTCCGAAAGTACTTGTTCCGCGGTCCTAGTGACTACGAATGGATAAATAATTGATGAATGTGTAGGGTGTTGAGATGTTGTAACCTACCACCGGAGTCGTCGATTGTATACACAAATATCTAGAGTTCTACAAACGCCTCCTTGATCAAACATTTATTTGCACTCATGTTACGAGCGAACAAAAGAGTTTTGCAATTCTATTTTTTTTTTTTTTTTTTGTGCTATCAACACTTTCTCGCGAGCGAGTGCTCAACACGCGTTACGTTCCGAAAAGCAAATTGTATTTAGTTGGTATTTTATTTGATCCATTTTTCAAATCCCTTATTATTTTCTAATACGACTAAAATTAATAATAATAATAATAAAAAAACGATTTGAAAATTCGAATAAACACTGTACAATTTTTATTGCATATCTTCGTAATATATTTACAGAGAATTATTGACATAACGAATTTTGTCTTCCCCTATATAAAACGTGACAATTTAGAGAAAATTATCACTGTAATAAAATCGTGTTGCCCCGCGGTCGTTGTCCTTTTCACAAGACATCATCCCGCGCAGTCTACGTTTAGTTTGTATAACGTATTCCTCTTTGACACATATCGGTCCGTCCAGTTTTCATATTCTCATGCGTCCCTCGCATTATGATGAGCATGTCTATCATCCGTCCGACGTGACGCAAATTGATTTTAGAAGATTTGTTTAGCTTTTCTTATACGGCAACTTTTTTTGCGCAAGCACGTGGGATACTACTAGAAGTTATGCGATTGAAATTACATCTCGTCGCCTTTATTATTTGAATCGTCGTTTTGAATATGTTCTATACATACGCATAAACCTTGACGAATGACAATGGCTTTTCTGGAATTTCGCATAACCAACCTTCTTCTAAACAATTGATTTTCCTCGGCATACCGTTCAACTAATTAACGTATCGTAAAAGTTCTCGTGTACGCGGTCGAATTAATCGTCGCGTTATTCTCCGCCACGAATTTCAATTTCTCTCTTGAGAGTGGGGCGGAAGATTTAAAATAAAACATAGGGATTTCGTCTTCAATACAAAACGATCTTATTATAATAATTTGAATAGAATTTTTTTTTTCAGTTATAAATTACTCGTCAAATAATAGAACTTGGTTATCCTGATATATGTAATTAATTAGAATAAAAAAAATAATAATAATAACAAATTGTAGTAATATTTCCAAACGTCTATCTATCTATCGAAGAATACGGAGTGAGAACTTCATCGAAGTATTTTCTTACCGTGTTCTTTCCGCCAATTGTGAACATATATATATATATTTGAACATACTTATATACGGAATTAATATAATAATAATAGTAATAATAATAATAATAATATACTTATCATTACAGAATGGCAGTGACGCTGGAGTTTCATACACAAATTCGCATTAATTACGCACTGGCATTGATGGTATTGACGAGAGAAAAATAATTACGATTATTTCAAATTGTGCCCACGGTATACACGTGTACCTCGTTCTGTCGATATTTTCATTTATCTATGAAATTGTTAACTGTTTATTGAATTCCACAAAAACGTTCGACGAATATTTAAAAATAAATAATAAAAATTTGAATTCGAGAACTGAGCTGATACATTAATGTTCGCGAAACTCATTAACTGCAAAAGTTAAAACCGACAATTTCGTTTTGTTAAAACGGGGGGAGGGGGAAAAAAAAGTATAAAAGCCTCAGTATTCAGTTGAATAGTTCGAGTAGAAGTGACGTGAAGAGTGAAGGGACGCTTGACGGATCGTATAGTCCCGCGGGCATATATTCCATTTTTTTTTATTTTTATAAAGACAAACGAGACAAAATTATAAACACCGTGTAAAATTCAAACGACGCTTTTCAACCAAGTAATTAAATTTTATTCTTTTTTTCCCCCTCCCCCGCCGCATCGAAACTAATGAAGATCGGTCGATATTACGCGATTATTTTTATAATCGGACGGTGAAATATTATTATTATTTTTTTCCTCTGCGTTGTGCGGACGATCGTCAGAGGTATTTCGGGACAGGACGATAGAACCCTCGGGGCGTGTTTGGTCATTAATAACCATTAATGAAATTCGCCGTTCCCCGGAACGTATAAGTTATGTGCGTAAGGAACGGGACATAATATTCTGCGGATAAAAAGCCACAAAGTTCGAAATCGATAAATTCTCAGAAATATTATATTTATAATAATTACATACCGAGTTCGTTATTGTAATCTAAACACAGTGCACTCGGCACCGGAGGGTTTTCGTAATGAAACCCCGTCCAAGGCTAACGAAATTTTTCATTTATTTTTTTTCTAAAACGGATTTGTATAATTAAATCGGATTGCTCGACGTTTATAAAATATAATACCGGATATATTATACGTACGGTCAGTCTATCAAAGTGGCTTATCAAACGAGAAAAAAAAATATGAAATTCGTTCGTCAATAATAATAATAATAAATGATATTTTATAATTAATATTTTCTGGGAACATATACTCGTATATATAGATTTTAAATAATATATTTTAAAGTAGAGTAATATTCTTATTACAAGATATTACAGCACACTGTTACGATCACAGCGCACAGCGGGCCAGATAACTTACGTTTATGACTAAAATTATATATTGAATTTAATTTTTAATTTCTTGTGTTAATTAAATACATCGATTGGATTTAAAAGCGGATTTTAATATTTAATATACATTTCTAGGTATTATAATTATATGTATTATTATTATAATACACACTAACTGAATATCCATTCATTTTTTTACAATAAATACAAAAAATATTCAAACCACAATTGAGTCATTTTACACATATTGAATTTTTGAACTGTTGTCACCTTCAACTGTTTGCATAAATTCAAAAAGATTTGCCATAATTCGAATATACCAATAAAGCATACACTACAACTAATTAAAAAATGTATAATATATAAATAGGCAGTTATAGGCAAAAAAAAATTTTTTACCACATTTTAAATTATCGAGTTTGAAATAAATAAATTAAATTAAAATGACGAGAGCTGCTCAGACTAAAAATATAAACGTAATTAAATAAAGTATACTGCATTGTAAGCGTATAAAATTCAACAATATAGATTTTAATAACCTAATTACAAAATAAATGTTTTGCCGTTAAATTATTCTGAATAGTAAAAATTACGTGTAAACTCATAAGGAATCCGCGATTAAATAAAAATAAATGTTCGTTTTAAGTAAGTGTTTAACAGCCGAACACGTGACAAATACAGACATCAAATTTGTAATGTCAAATGAACAGTTGAATAGATTTTAATAATCATAAAATATACTATATACTTCGATGATAAATATGATTATATTCAACGTGGCGTGGTGGGTTTCATAATCTATAAACAGTAGATAATTGGATAAAATATAGTAATTAATTACAAACGATAGTTTTTTTTTTGATTTTGAACTCTTTATTATATTCTGGCCCACTGTGCAGCGTCACTCTCCTGATTGTTCAAAATGAAACGCTGAGAAATGGACTCGTTTTTACTTTTTTACGTTTATAATTTCGTACTGGAAACAAAAAATTGTTTAAGCAAAAGTGTATAAAACATCTGTCATCGAAGTGAAAATTGTGTTAATTTGATTTATATATATATATATATATATATATATATATATATATATATATATATATATATAACAGGCCTATGTGAACAATTATTTGAACATTTGCGTTGAATTATTTGTTTAATTTATTTATTTACATATTAGCATCTTTCCGAAAAAGTAATCCGTACGTTATATTAATTAACGCTTGTAAATTAAATATAATTTAAATTCGTATTTGTATAAATGATTCTTACACAGTTGGGGCTTTGGGAAAACTCCTACTATCGCCTTTGGATAGAAACTAAAAGCTGGTAAATTATGCACGCGTAGTGTTATTACCGTTGGGTTATAAATTTGAAAATATATCGACTCGGGTGAAAAAATAATTCAACGAAATATTATATATATATATATATATATATAATATAAAAAACGATATAGCGTGTAACGGGGTTATAATTTATTTCCAAGTCCATTATTTTAAGCGTTGTTATGCTTTAAATAAATGTTTTTTTTTTTTTGAAACCGTATACTCTAATATTTTTTCGTTTTCTACGTATATTCAAAATTACATAATGATTTTTCGACAATTTCACAAATATTTGACAATCCGAATGACTGCAGAGAAACGTATTGATACAACGCGGCTATTGCCATATCTGTTCCAGACGTTTAACGATTTTATATATTATATAGAAATTATAAATTATTGTGTGCTTATACGAATTTAATCGTTTAGTTCAATGTGGTATTTCACTTCGTGAACAATCGATAAGAGCTAAGAGAGAATAAGTTCAAATAAATTTCTAAATTCATATTGTTTACTTTTTCCAAAAATAAGCTAAAACAATGCATTCTGAATATTTAATCGAAACTTTCAACGAAAATTCGATTTTTTTTCTTTTTTTTCCCGCTGATTTTTCAATATTCATTGAAATTTGGATTATCCTATTGTATTATACTTATGTCGTGACATGCGCAAAAAGAATTTAAATTTCGAATATGCGTTGGAAATGTTGAGAACAGTAGTGTTAATGCGTGCCCTGTTATCAGGATATTTCATAATACAGAGACGATATTAAAGAAATTACACTTTTTTTTTATTAATATATAAATAACGGTATTTTGTGGAAGAAAATTGATCTTTTTACGCCTAATTCGTGTAATTAATAAAAGCGCATCATTATAAAATGACCGCAGATTTTTTGATAATTTCTCAGCAGTCAACCGATAACGTGTGACAATTGATGAAATAATTTTTTTTTTTTAAATATGTGCGCGAAAATTTTCCTTATTACTTTTTTTGTGGTTACCACATAGTATTTTCATAGGTTTTCCTCCGATTTTTGGTTTTAAAAAAAAAAATATTCGACGACGGTTCTTTTGAACACTGAGTGATGTCTGTGTGTGTGTGTGTGCCAATATTTTCAGATTTTTCTTTTACTTAGTTGTTCACGATTTTTCGACTGAAATTTCACCGTTTCTTTCGCGTTTAATATAAACGTCAAATTTCGACATTAAAAAAATACGTCCTCTGACCACTATCGATTATTAAATTGTATAATATATCCAATAAATAGTAGCGCGAAATTCTAAAACGATTCATCACATTTAAGTAAAACGTTATAAAATACTCCTGTGCATAATAATACGTAGTATATATAATAAACCGCATTAAAACAGTCCACTAACCCGAAGCAATATTCGAAGTATATTATACAGTCCAGATTTCATCGCCGTCCCGTCGTTTAATTTTTAATAAAAAAAATTCTTGCGACTTCACCGACGTCTTCGACAACAGATCCGAAAGAACGAACGTTTTCGACGTAGAAAAAAAAAAGAGATTAAAAATTACTCGCGGAATGTTGTTTAATATACGTATACATATATACTATAGAATCGAAGAAATTTGAATTCAGAGACGAGCATGTTCAGTGTGATCCTATTTCTGACAACCGAATAAAAGTAATTAATTTCTTTGCGAAGGAAAAGAAGAAAAAATACGTATACAAACTGCTAAAACGTTTGATATTCCGTAAACGTAATCGTAAGGAGTTCTTTTTCAAATGGACCGTTTTTCGAAAAGAGATCTCGTTTTCTACTGGGCGCTTTAAAGGGCCAGTAGTTTTAAATGCTTTCCAAATACATTTACGAATGTGACGTCAAATTTTATGAAAAACGATTTCTTGTGATTTCTTATTTTTTTCTTATAAAAAAAAAATAATACATCTAAAATCCAAAATGTAACGTTTAAATGTTCTCTTTTTTTTCATGTTTTTAACTCAATAAAAGTAATCAAAATCAATATTTTCAAGCATTACAAACATCCTATAACATTTTTTTTCTTTTTAGTATATGTTTAGACCATATGTGGTTAAAAAAAAAAAACTAGGTTTATGTAAATAAGTATAAGTATGGCGTTTAAATATGATTTTTGACAGGCCATTAAAACCCGTAACTTTAAAAAACGCATATTTTGGGAATTACAAATTTTTTTAAATTACAAAATGTATACAAATATATTATAGAGATAAATATGCAATGAATATATCAGTTAGAAGTGCAATATAAATATGAATTAGAGGAAGAACAATTTAGAGAAATGTATCTTTGTAATTATCGCGGTTAAGACCACAGAACAAAATGATACCGTTAAATCCACCACTGATTACACATGTATTTAATTAATTAACGACTTAAAATAACAAACACTATAATATGGTCTCTCCCGAAATTAACATTTCACGAAAACATTATAATGAACGCAATTGTTTTCGTTTTTATCAAATGAATTATAAATTTTAAATTCATTTTTAAAATTTATCAATGCGAGTTTACGCATACAAAATAGCGTACGGTAATATAATTTTTTTTTTTTTTTTTGACAAATATAATAAATTAAAAAGTAAATATTTAAATTTATAAATGCAATACGATGAAAAACACACAGATTTTTTTTATTATCTATAAGTGGGATAAAACTTTATTCTAGTAAGCCTGTAATTCAAACTTAAATGTAATAATCGACGTTTTTTTTTTAAAAATACAGTTTGATTTCATCGTCAATACAGTCGATTCATAGGAAATATATCGTTACAGTATTGTAGTCTACGATATTCGAGCGATTTTAAAATGTGAAGATGAAAACATTTTCTATGATCTCTCGTCGTTTCCCCCCCCCCCCAAAAAAAATGTTAACAATGCATTACGCGCGTACAAAAATTTAATACAAGGAAATAATTTTTATTCTATTTATTTCCTATGAATACACGATATAAATTCAAAAATAATTTACACGTAAAATGTATAACGCGATGTTGAAACGAAAGGACACAATTTTTCGTACTTTTTTCTTACTCTTCCGCTCTCTCTTCACTCGCTACACTACGTCTTGTTTTCTACCCGTCGCTCGGGACGCAGGTGAGTACACAAAGTGGTAAACATGACAACAAACACACAGAACTATTATTCCGTTCACAAGTCGTATATTTACATTTTCGTTTTTTTTTTTTTTTAACTTTTCCCTATCATTCCTACAACCATTCCCTTATAGCAGTGCGTTTTAGTCGTCTGTACGCGTTCCGACTTCGCAGCACTCGTAGTAGTTTGCGTTCGCCGCGCGAACCACGGAGAAATGGCGGATTACGAATCTGGTAACCGAAAATATTTTACTACAATATTTTGTTGCGTGTTGTACACTCCCCCCGACGTTTCCTTTAGATAATCGCTTCGGACAAAAACGGACTGTTTGTGTCTAACACGTCACATGAACTTATATTGCGTTCGTTAAACTTTATCGAGCATGAAAATATCATAATATTTTGTATTCAGCACCTTATTCACCACCAGGCACGGCTGTAGACAGAATGGCGCCTAGTGAACGCATTTACATTTAAACGTAAACGATTTCGATGACAAAATACAAATGCTTTTCAAACGATTTAGAAACGCACATTTTAATGATATTCACTTCATCGGCGAAAACGATGAGAATCTTTCGTGTTTCATTACCAATCGGATTTTATAACTGATGCGAACATTGTAAAGGACGCATTACAAGGAATTGCGACCCTTTCGCAGAATTTTTCTTACTGTAAATACTACATCTATTGCAGAAATATTTGATATTCCTTATTTATTTAATTTTCAGGGTTTTTTCCAATTTATATTCGGTATAATTTTCAAAACTTTAAAAAAAAATAATCTAAAAAGTTAAAGAAAAATTAGCATTTTAAATAAAAATGTCCTGCAAAAAAACAAAAAAACAAAAAACAATATTGAAATACAATAATATATTATTGCTATATATTGTTGATACAATTTAATCCGAAATATTAAAAATCGATCGTTCTAATTTTGACGCCAGCTTATAATTAAATGTAGACGAGATAATATTATAATAAAAGTGTGCACATACTACTTACTTAGTAGTTAACAGTTTTCGTTTATAAACACCAGCTATTGTTGTTGTTGTTGTAGATTGTTTGCTGCTTGTGTTTATATTTACAAACTCTCGTACATGGAAATAATATCTTATTGTAATCCGTATAATTCGTGTGAATTGCAACAGACAGTGACGAAGGTGAAGCTGGACTAGGAAACGTTACAAGAGTGATCATGAGGCCGGTCGGTCACAGTGGCAAAGCGAAAAAAGGTCATTTATGTTTTGACGCTTCTTTTGAAACGGGTAAATATAGTATGTATAAACTATTACTGATTAAATTGCTAATCTCAACGGAATGTGTTTATATATTATATTACGAGGAAATACATTTTATTTAATTAAAACAGGAAAATTTAATTAAGATTTCCCAATAAGACAAGGAGCACATTCATTTTAAGTTAACGAAATCGGATAAAACACAATTTTTCATAAGCAAACTGCACACCAAATTAATACTTATTATATATGTATACGGAATAAAACCTAATGTTCAAAAAGTGCAAATATTTTTGGAATTTAAAAACACCAAGAAACCCTTTTTATAAAGAAAAAAAATAATGTTAACGTGAATTTTCCATTCGATTTTTTTATTATACTTACATATCAAATTAACGAAATAAAATCAACTATAGGTATAATGAAAACGAACATGTATTTATTATAAAATATATAATGCTTAAACGCTGTTTTTCATTACTGGCTCTAATCAATTGATAACTAATTGTTAAAATAAGTAACAAGGTCAAACTTAAATAAATATAAAATGTGTACATACACGTATAATATTAGAGACCAATCCGCGATAATAAAAATCTTGTCCCTGGCTAATAAAAACGCAGCAAATATAGGTACGAAATATGATTGTACATGATTGTCATTTTCATGATTGCAACAAATACAATCCCAAAATTTATTTATTGTTAAATTATTTTTTACAGGGAATTTAGGAAGAATCGATTTAGTATGTGAATACGAATACGATCTTTTCATACGACCGGATACATGTAATCCTCGACATAGATTGTGGTTCAATTTCGTCGTGGAAAACACACGGCAAGATCAAGTACAAATCATTATTTGTTTATAAATCATATTACACATCGCAAATCGACATTTTATTCATTCGGTTCCAGAACGTCATCTTTAACATTGTCAACATTAGTAATAAAAATAATTTATTTAAAAACGGAATGACACCTATAGTCAAAAGCACGAGCAGGAACACTTGGTATGATATATTATTATTATTATTTGGAAAAACGTTTCTACCACAACGACTTTTAGTTTTACCAGTATAAAAGAGTAGGAATGTCAAACAAATTCTGAAAACTATCAAACAAATTGTGAACTAAATAATAACATAAAAAAAAAGTTGAAATCCCGTTCCTTAGGAAGAACATCAAAGCAATAAAATATTTAAGTTCAAAGTATTCACTATTTGTAGTAGAGCACGTTCAATTCAATAACATGTGCATTCGAACATTTAACTATATTACACTTAACATTTAAATATTTCTTCTTCGAGTTTTTAAAATAAATGAAACAATTTTATATGTACAAATATCATATAGAAGTCGCGACAATAATAAATTAAGAAATTCAAAATATTTCAAAGAGACTAAATTTATGAAAAAGCTAAAATATATTTTATCCCGAGCCTCCTCTAATTTATTAAGTATTACGACTGTGTAAGTTGCTATGGAGACTTTAGAAACGAACGATAAAACGTCGATTGGTCAAAGCTTAATTTCGAAAATTCATACAAATATTAATTTTAAAGTAAGTATATAGCAGGACAATAATTGCGTTAAAATATTATAAATGATGTGATTTTCAAATATTGTATTGAACAAAATAAATTTCGGAACACTAGTTTTGCAATTCTAATAATAATCGTCCCGAGATTTCATAAAATTTATTTTAGAAATAAAGAAATTCGAAATTCATTACGGATTGAAAACATGATTTCATTATTTCACATTCGTGTGTATATATAAATATATTATAGTAAACTGTATTTATAGTAAATAATTTCGAATTCGACCGATGTAAGAACGGCAAAATAAACAAAAATAGCGTCTAAATATCGAGGAATCGTTAATCGGTCAAATGTTGGAAACCTAATTAACATTGCGGATTTGTTTGTACTTTATACACTCTCGTTACTGTCGGATAGAATAAAACTTTCTTCGTGCAATCAATCTTTATATTACAATTGAAAATTCAAAAAACTAATTCGGTATACAAACGATATTTTCTTAATTGCGATGTCGGCGCACATGACATTGTCGTTTTATGATTTTTAATTTTAATTTTGTTGCATACCAGGTCTCGGATACCCGCTTACAGAGTACATTACCACCGGTCATTATATCACGACAATAACTACGTTCTAAGCATATTGTTTTCGTTCGACAAGGATGACGACAGCTATCAGTTTTCGTACTCGTATCCGTATTCGTATACTCGTTACCAAAATTATCTATCGATGATCGAGAAAAAGAAATTGCCGTACTTCAAACGCGAACTATTGGGACAATCCATTGTAATTAATTTAAATATTATTATGTTAAAATTTTATAAGAATACAAAAAATAATGGCGAGATGAGATAAACCCCCTCGCACCAGAGTATGTGGAACGCGCATTACGTACATTCGGTTTATCGGTACGTCCGAATAACAATTTTCATCGTCTATTGGCGATTAGTTAGCGTATTAGCGATCGTTATTTTAACAAATGCTCGGTGGAGTATAACGAATGTAGAACGTTTATATAATATTTATAATATAGTATATTTACCTACGAATTATCTCCACCATGACCCCCGCACCTCCCCTATTAGATTCGTAAGATTTTTCAATATAAACGAATTCTGGTTGAATACACACTTTTCGTTATTACGATCATTAAAATTTAAGAATATTTCTGTTTACGTTTCAAGCAAAACAGAAGATTGGACTTGATCACCATTACTAATCCGAAGAACATGAAACCGACTGAAAAAGTACACGTCGTCGTGATATTAGGTAGAGTGCACGGATCCGAGACGCCGAGTTCATACGTATGCCAAGGTGAATGTAACATAACTCGCGTATTTCTCCCAAGAATGATAATCAACTAGTTAACGAGTTAGTTATTTTAGCTGATATTAACTTGTTATTAATTTGAATAGTTAATTTCATGTATTTATTGACTTTTAAGTTATAAAAAACCTTTTGATGATTCACCGTTGATCATGTTCAACGTACCTGTCTATTCTAATTTTAATCTAAATCGACACTTCTTTTGTGCGTAATTTTAAATGAAAAAGTAAAATAAATATTTTTTAACAGTAGAAATCAAAAATATTAAAAAAATGTTCACTTTTGTATTAACATTGAGTTTAGTAAATTAACTAAAAAAAAATGTGTTTTTTAAAAGGAGTTTTAACTTTAAATAGTTTAGTTACAAAATAATTGACTATTACTTGCGTTACGTTATTACTATTTAAAAAATTGTTGCATTTCAACTTTAATTTTTCTAGTTGATTATATCATTAATTTTGCCCGTCCATTAATTATATATATATATATCTGTTATTGACGAATATCGAAAATGTTATCGACAGGAATCATAGAGTTTTTGATTAGCAACCATCCAGCCGTAGTACGTCTTCGGAAAAAAGTCATGTTTCAATTGATACCGATGATGAACCCCGACGGAGTCACTTTAGGAAATTCTAGGTAATGTGCTACGATAATATTCTAGGTTTTAGGTAATATTCACCAAATATATTTTAGGTGGCATCGGCGTTTAATATTAGATCATTATTTAGTGGGCGATGATTATATAAAATTGTATGTTTGCAAGGCAGAAAAAAGAAGTTGGATTACATTAATTATAAAAATATGGATATAATTCTGATAGATCAATTACGATATGTGGCATAATATAAATGTTTGTTATAGATCTAAAAAAAAAAATTTTTTTTTACCAAAACTTTGCGGTATCTGCGTAAAATGAAATTATGTAGGGCAACAATTTTTTCATCCATTATTCTTTTGAAAAAACAAAAGGGAAACGAGATTTAATCATCGAATAAAAGTGAAGAGAACATTCTTTTGTCAGCAAACTGTTTGTAGTTCATCAAGAAATCAGGTTACAAAATTTTTTCATACACATCAAAATATATTATTAATTAGTCTCTTTCTCGAGATCGTTCGCACGTTTTTCTTCGAAGATTTTTTTTCCGACGAGATCGAACGATCGTCAGTTGTCTAATTAAAAACAAAAAAACTGGTGAGTTTAAATCGCCCCACCCAGATTTTCAAGTGAATTTTTTTTAAAAATATTTTACCATTATTTTGTGTTAAATAATATCACAACCGTCATGCGCACACATTTAATTAATTTATATTCACAGCATTCGTTAAATAAATAATGCCATTGTACGTATGTCTAATTTTCATATAAAGAACTTTTCCGGGGGAAAAAAAAGTTCAAATCTATTATTAAAAATTATTGCACACCGACTGAAGCCCGATTCACACTCGTAAAACACGTCACTACAAGACACGAAATGACAAAGCATTCGAGCAAAGGATGTTTTGTCGGTTTTTCGGTGCTTGTCGGAATCAATTAATTTAAAATATACGTATTTTTATGTACTCATATATTTAAATTAATTTATAAATCACATTTTTAAACGAACCAACCCATGTATCCCGTTAAACATCTGACAACAATTCGTGTACCTACGTTTGTTTTACGCACCTGATTGACAACCGATATACGGTACACATTGCTGCAGGACCAACTTGTTGGGAATCGATTTGAATAGAGTTTGGCACAAAATATCGCAATGGGTCCATCCAATATTGTACGCCATTTACAATCACTTGACTGAAATCGAAAATAACGAGGTAAGATACGTGTGTATACAGAGTGATGTTTGTTTATTTTTTTTTTTTATCATTAACTAGTGTAATTTTTTGGTGGAAATATAAATGATTTCCGTTATATTTAGAATAACCTTTTTATCCGTTCACGCTATATATGTTCATATTTTAATACTTTTACGCCGTCTCTTGTTTGCTATATCCTGCAGCCAACCAGTATTTGAAACATATGTTTTCGTATCCCTCTATTCGTTATATTATATTTATTCGTTTTCAGAAAACGGAACTCGATTTGGTGATCGACATACACGCACATTCGTCTCTTCACGGGGTTTTTACTTATGGAAACGCGTACGATGACGTATACAGGTTAAGTATGATTTTTTTTTTTCATTTTATTTAAACGGAGAACGCCCGAAAAGCTACTTAAGAAGTTTTACGACGGTTAAACTTTCATAACCGCAAATAAATCTATCATTTAAATTTTAAATTTGTGCACAGAGGGAATTCTTTATGAATTCCGCGAATTTATAATATACGTACGCATACCCGTTTATCGCATTCGCCGTTTCATAAAAATACGTTCTGTTTTTATCGTATAGATGTATAGCTGTACAAAAAAGAAAAATATAATAATAGAACCTACAACATTATATAGGATTCCAATAATTGTAAAGACATTCGAAATTAAATATTTTAAGTATATAATAATAATAATAATAATAATAATAATAGTAATGAGAGTTTTATGTTTTAGGAATTCACCGGTATACGCAATGTAATTAAAAATATCAACTACGCGTTAAACTGCATTCAATGAAATTGATATTCGGATGGTTTAATAAGACATTTCGAAAATTATATAGTGTAAAACGTGCTCGGTATTTACCTAGAAAGCAAAAAAAAAAAAAATCCATAACCAACGGGGCGTTATATTATTGTTCCATAAGTTTTTACGCGTTTTACTCGTACGTTGTTGTCGTGTAATATAAATGACGGTCGATATTTTATTTTATCGATAATATTAGTCGTAAAATTGAAATAAATTAACTGAAGACTTTTACGCCGTAATTGGTGATATCAAAAGCAGTATTAACTCGTGCATTTTATGTTGCGTTAAGTCTACGGAGACATATTTCGTAAAATAAATATAACTCAGAATTTTAAAAAAATTCTATGTTAATCGATAATATTTTTAAAAAGAAATTGTATTTATTTGTTAGTGCCTGTAAGACGAGACGTGTTCGCATGTATATTATATACAACGGGAAAAACGTACAGATAAGACGTGTATGGTGATAAGTTCTTAGAATTAAATTAAAAATGAAAATTAGAACTATTTGAATTAATATATGAGCAAAATTGGAAGTGACAAATCATAGTTTAAATCGTATTGGCGCGGCCAAACGATATTAGCTCGTTAAAAATATCTTCGGAGTTTACATAATAATCAGTGGGAAAATAATCACGCTCGTTGTTATTAACGAAAATATCTTTACCGCCGCCACTCGTTTTTTACTGCATTAATTTGGTTTGCGCGGAACAGCGAAATTTAAATGATTTATAGTGAAAATCATTTATATTTCGCTGTTTTATTATGCTTATTTTATACGATTAAGACAAAAAACTTTAATAAGAAAACTGGGATGCGAAACATGTGTATAGAGACAAATAGTGTTAGACGATTTCACCTTTTATTCCAGATACGAGAAACACATACTTTTTCCAAAACTGTTGTCGCAACACGTTGATGGATACGAACAAACGCATTCGCTGTGCAACAGAGATGTGAAAAAATGCGGTACTTCACGAAGGTGAAATATATTATATGAAAATTCGATTAAATCGAATAAATTTATTCTAATCGTTATTAATAACGTCATTGGTGCGCGCAGCAGACGTATTCGTGAATAAAACAACAATCGACTACGTAGTAACCTGTGTCGATGCGAAATATTATTATAGCACGGTATAGACGAGATCTCGGAGGAATAAAACTCAAACGAACATTCGGAAACGGTCCGGGTAATGAGATTTCTTTTTCAGAAGAAGAAGAAGAAAACCGCGCGGTAAAAATTCATCCGGGGATTGTTTTAAAGCGAGACAAAACGTTTAATTATTATTATTATAATTATTGTTTCGTTATGAATATTTATGCGAGCTCTCGATCTCGACGGTTTATAAGTAGGTAGGTGCGTAACGTTTACAATATTCCAGTCGCCGCTGTTTGTTGTTGTTATACGCTGATCTTATAATAGCGTCTCGGAGTGTTTTAAATTATTCGAATGGAATTTATTCAAATATACTGTTTAAATGTTCTGAATACTTTCCAAGTGCATTCGACGAATCGAGATATTTTAATACACTACTTCGACGCGAAAATTATAAACAATTTATGTTGTGTACACCTATCTGATTTTTCATCTATTTATAAAAATAAATAATAATAACAATACTAGTCACGACTGTTATCGACGTTTTTCTCTCTGTCCCCACGTCTTTAAACTATTCTGTTGAACAAACAGTTCTACTATTTTTCTCGGTATATTTGTTTCTCCTTAAAGTCCTCGAAATGATCAATTTTAATAATTTGCTAACACTTGAACAAGTCGTCGTTGTCGAATTCAATACATCTCACCCAACACCGCCCTATACACTGAGCAATCAATCGAATGAATGTAATTAATGTATAAACGGATTTTTAAAAAAAAAAAAAAGACGCCTATGTATCAAACGATTAAAATTTAATAAAGATTTTTTTTTTTATCATTCTGAACATATTTATTCTCGATATTATTTATTTAAACACGTCGCGTTCCTTATTTTCTGCGCTTAGTTTTACGTGTTTTCCATTCATTTGGTAGGCAATTTTCACACCGCTCTGTTGTTCTAACTGTTGTGCGGGTGTATTAATAATATACGTCTTATTTGAAACGAATTATTATTATTATTGGACGTGTGATGATGATACTACCCAACACCGTTGCAAATAAACTAAGTAAACGTAACTCTAAACTATTATTGACATTATCCATTATCAAATTAATTACATTGTGTCAGCTCATTAAATGCGGAACGAGAAATGGATATCGGGTTTACAATGCGTGTTAGGGGAGATCACATTGATTGATTACAATGATATACGATTATATGCGTTTGTTTTTCTTTCGGGGAGAAAATGAGTTGAAACGCGAATGCTGACGGTTTTTTTTTTGTTTTTGAAAAACCTCAGTGGATTTTTTTTCGTAAGTTTGCAAAAATAAAAAATCAATTTCCGAGTTTGAAAAATTAAAAGCCTATGATAATCTATGTCAAACCATTTAATGGATAAGCGCTCGCGTAATACTACAATATTACTTTATACGATCTGAGGCGCAACGTTTGTAAACTCGTTAAAATATTCACGAAAAACTTATGGCGAAACGCGATCATTTCACAGCACTGATATTTATTTCGAGTTCAAAAACTTTATTTAATATTTCTAATTTTGATTTATGAATGCATTGGTTTCGCACACACCTGGTGTACAATAAAATATATATATATATATATATATAGAGAGAGAAAGAGCGAAAAACGTCTAAACTCGTGTTGTTTTTGTTCTGCAGATTTTTGTGTCAATCGTTAAAGGACAAAGTGAATTGTTACACGCTGTTCGTATCGCAATACGGATTCGGGATTTCTCCGAAAACCATAATTCCATTTACGGAAGAGTCTTGTATCCTTTACACATTCACGTTGTCGGTTATACGCAGATGCCTGCATGATTTAACGAAATACTACTTAACGGAAAAACAAAAAAACAGACCTCTGTGTTTCATTAATCACACAATATTTCTGGTGAAAAATAATTAATTTTCTATTTCTGATTACTAGTTAAACGTGTATATATAAGTAAATAGTTACCTGCATGTATCCCGGATGGTTATTAATATTTACATTTACTTTTTAAAATTAAAACCAAACATTAAACATCTAATGGGAATTATCAAAAATATATATTTATAAATAATATATCCGATTAGTATACCTACGCAGTACTGAATTTAGAAATATCGTAGGCGTACAGTTATATGGGGGAAATTCGTTTCTCCAACGCGCCCTTGGCCATGTGGACCAGGGACGTGATTGTAAGAGGTACGTCGTACATTTTAGATTTTGAGCACGCTCTGATCGCTTCTTTTTTTTTGTGTGTCTGTTATTACGTTTTCTAATGGTGAGAGCACTCCGAAATGTACGTGTGCTTTTTTTACAAATTGGATAATAAACGAATGGCGGCAGAACACTAAAACTTATTTCTATACCGAGGCCCGTCGTTTTTCACAACTGTGTTCTCGTAAAAAAAAAAAAAAAAAAAAAATGCAAACACAAAAACAAACCATTACATTTATTACGATTGATAATAAACGGTGTTGTGCAATGTATTCGATAAATAAAAAATCAAAAATAATCGTGTACCGATAGAATATCGATGAAAATCATTTCCTGATTTTTTTTTCCTCAAAAATATATTTATAAATTATTATTCGAACGACTGGTGTACAAGTGTGATGTAAAATTGCCTATACTTTATGCCCGATATTATCAACAAAAAAAAAACGTAAAAACGAGATCGAATAGAATGAGTCCCCCGTGACGGTTTTACGAATTTATAAAAGAGGACTCGTGGGGAAAAAGAAAACGGTTAGACACCTCGTCGTGTTCTTCTCTAGAATGACCACGACTTACATCAAAATTGGAAAATAATTCGTTTACAACAATATATGCCTAATGGATTTCTCTTTAAGAAACCTGCAAATTATGGTCAACGAGTCCAAAAGTCCCAAACTATAATTGAATGATAATTATTATTGTCTTGAGCGTTGATTCGTGTAAAAGAAAACAAATTAATCAACTAACCGTTTTCGTCGTACGAGAATTCTATTCGTCGGAAAAATTGCGTATCAAGAAAATAGCGTTATTATTTTATTTCTATATATCTAAAAACTAAAAAAAAAAAAAATGTATATAAACAGAAATGTCTTATTTTTCTATCCCTGTATAGATATATATTTGAGCTATTATTAGTCATAAGTTTTTAATTATTAGGCTTGAAAACAATCATATTTAATATATATATTTTTTTTTTTTCATAACTTTATTATTTCGTGATTTACTCGTACGTACCGCGACCGTCGGGGGTCTTCGGCAAAAAACTGTTCCGGTATTTTTCGTAGCAGCTATTCGTTTTTTTTCCCCCTTTTATTTCGAAAACTTTACTATAAATATTATACATTAATACATAGTCGTTCGGTATTTACAAATGTCCAAATCGAACGGAAAACGAAATGATTTCGTCGATATGATTATAAGATTTTGACAATACTTTAAGTACTGTTATTTATCATTTTTTCAAAAAAACTTTAAAACCGTATATCATTATTTTATAATTGTGTGTGTGTGTGTTATACTCGTATATTTTTAATAAAATGTGTATACTCGCGTTTTCGTCTCTACGTTTTAACCGATACACAGGTTTTTGCCCGTAGTCTTAGCAGCGATGAACGACAACAAATTCACCCGATTGCCGTATATTTTTTTCCTTTCTTTTTCTTTTTTTTTTTTTCGTTTAAGCGTTATTGTTTCCAAGAGGGCGATTTCCACCGTCTGCCATCCATAAAACATTCTCGATTACACCGCCCGGTACGTCGCTGCACGGGCACTTCGCAATGCGTGATTATCTCGTTAAAATATAATAACTATATAAAACGCGTACCCCCTATATATTTTAATTATAAAATACGTGATTGAGTTTTTTTTTTTTTTTTTAAGAATAAAGTGTATACAATAGATTTTTGAGAGTCTTACGAACCCACTCCCGGACACCGATTGCGCAGCTTCTTAAAAAGACGTCGTATACGTTTTAAGCGAAATTTTCTAAAAAAAAAAGAAAAAACAAACACGTATTTATTTCATTGACGGATATATCAAATTTGTTTTCCTCTTCGTTTTGATCGGTATCATAAGTAACGAGAAAATACTACAAAGGGACCCGGGGACACGCTTTCTATCATTTTCCTCGACATCTTTGTTCTTTCCGGTTTTACTTCAGATCCGTTAAAAGTATTCGGTTCTTCGTGCGCACCACAATACGAATAAATACAAAAACGTCCTATCCATATAGGATTAATATTATTTCACGCCTGTCGTCGCCGTCCTAATCGTTTTATTTTTCCCCGAAACTGTTCCATTTATGACAATCGTTTGTCGATTGTAATTCCCGTCGAACGAATAAAATAGAATAAGAATTTTTTCCGATGTCCCTGTGAATCCCCCGGCCCGGAAAATAAGAATCGCGTCTACGCCACTACACTACTGCAGCGTGCACGGCATTCGGGGGATCTTTCATTTTCGAAGGGCGTTAAATGGACGTGGTGAAACGAGTAGTTCAAATAAAGCCTTGCCGACGGCTGCATAAACGATTCGATGTTGGGAACACTGTTTTAGGGAAAAACGTTTTGTAAATGAAGACAATTCCGTCGGTCGGCCGTAGTAACACGGGATAAATCGAAATCGTCGTTGGCTCGTGCACTCCTCGACTGATTACGACCACGTGAGAGTGGACCATCGCGTGGTTTTTTTTTGTCATGTATCACACACACACACCTATACGTATAATGAATGTAAAAAAAAAAAAAAAAAAAATGCGAGCCGATCCTTGACTCGATGTGCGTTCCGCAGTTTATACGATTGGCAGGTGTGTGGTGCTCACGTGCTCGGACTATTTCAAATCGACCGGCGTGCTGGTGCTGCAGCCGCCCGTGCCCGGCGGCAAGGGCGACAGGAAGAAGAAACGTGACAAGCGCCGGAAGAAGAACGCGTTGTTGTACCGCCAGCGCGGCGAAGTGTTCAAGAGGAGACCTAAAAAGAGTTCGTTGACGCTCAAGCTGGTCGACATCAAAGATTCGTTTCGTCACGTCTTCGCGGACACGGGCTCGGACGCTTTTGGCGGCGATCGGCGGACGAACGCGAAGGGAAAATGTATGCGCCTGGTGGACGACCGGTCCGACGTAATCGTCAATAGTCGACCGGTGATGATCGCAGCGGCGGACCGCGATGGCGTTCGGAAAGAGAACAGTAGTAGTAGTAGTTGTAACGTTCCAGCGTTTTCCGTCATAAACGTTAACGACATTATACGTGACACGAAAACGTTGCTCAAGTTCTAGTTCTCACAATCGAAATAAACGAGTAGTAGTCGTACGTCCGATAAATATAAGTATCAATTTTAATTAAATCGCATTTGTTTTTTATTTTAATGAACATTTGACTTTATATAGGTTTATGCTAGAAGTTTTCCAAACTTTGCATGTCGATTCCGAGCAGTTAACTTCGTATACGAAGAGCGATGCGATTTTTTTTTTTTAAATACTTTTTTTACTGTTCGGTGTATCTACACGATTTTTTTAAATTATTATTATTATTATTATTATTATTATTGTACCGTATTTGGTAAGTATTGTGTATTTGTATTCCGCCGAAACACGCGTGTGAGAACAGACAGACGATGAACAACGTTCGTTAGAAAAATGTAATAATTAATTGGTATTTCAATTATTTAACAGTTATTATTATTCATAAGTCACAGAGGACTTTTTTTTATATATATATATATATATATATAAAATATTTAGTATAAGCGTAATATTAAAATTTATATTTCCTACACATTTGAATAACATATCTTTTAACGTGTTTGTACTATATTATTAAGAAACGTTTTAAAAGATTTTCTCGTTATTTATTTCTATTGCTAATTAAAAACATTTATTCGTATATTTCTATATTAACCCAATAAGTTAAAAAAAAAAAAAAAAAATTAATAAAATTAATTAATTAGACACCAATCAACTATTGTAACTCGTATTGTATTCGAAAGCTTTTTTTTTTAAATACCAAAATATCACTTTAGCCTTTAAATACATTATTATAGTAATCATTAGAAAATTTTGTTTTTAAATTAACAAAATTATTATTGTTATTAATATTACATATATATATTTTAATAACACAATTTATTACTAATGATCTTGAGAAAAACAATATAAATAAAATATCAAAATCAAACGAATTATCGAAGAGACGTTTAATAGCAATATATTGAAAATGTATGATGATATTAAAATCAGTAAACAAGAATAAACTTAATTATCGATACTTCTTAATCAGTTTAAATAAAGAAACCAAACAGAATAAAAAGTAACAATATTTTTTGACGATACATTATTATTCATTATAACAAGTCTAATTTAGAACTCGATTTTTGTTTCTTGGAAAATCGTGGAAAATCGTAAAACAAAAAAAAATACAACTGAAGAGAAGAAAACATTTCAGTTATAGCGCAAACGTTCGCAACCAATCGAAAAGTAATGTGTCGCCGCAATAAACATCAAATTCGTGTTTGCAAATATTCATTAAAGTATCCAGATTTACTTAACGTTTTCGGAATTTGTATTTTTTATTTCAACGCGGTTTAAAAGAAATAACGATAAAAATGGATTTCGACCAAATTTGTTAAATTAGTAATTCATACTTATAGAAAAATTGTATTTCATTTAAATGTATATATTGTTTCTATTGATTTTCAATGCGTGTTCAAATAATAAAAACCACTATAAACAATAATAATAATATAATCAATTTTTTTTTTTAAAAAAAAGAGGGTATTTTTCATTCCTTCTATTATTATTACTACGCGGAGAGTAATTATGAATTATGAACCGAGAATATTTTTTTTTTTAACTATTATCTACGCAAGAAAACGCGCGACCAAAACTTTACAAGACATAATATTGTCCCTATTAATTATCATATCAATAATACGATAATAATATATTATTTATAACATTATGAGTAGTAGAACAAGTGAAAACAGTAAAAAAAAAAAATGGGTCTGGTGATAGTTTTGGCATTGTTCCGAGTGCTTTTAAGCTTTATACTTCGATACGCCAAAACTTATGTTCTGCGTTTCATAATTCATATTAATTTCCTGTATCGACCCCGTTATATAATATACTTCTGGAAATATAAATGTGCACGTGTACGATTTTATCTACGAAGTTTCATTTGAATGCGCGCATTTTGGTTTCGGTTCGTGATTTTTTTCTCGTTTTGTATCCCGCTATTTTCATTAAAAACGTACTTATTTATATAGGCGTTTAGCTACAACAGTCACAGTCCACGAAATTCGAATTTTTAATTTTTTTTTTTCTTCTATTTAATGTTTTCACTATTACGACATACGCGACGCGCTATACCCCCCCGGTAAGCAGTTGAAAAACATTCACAATAAATTACGTCGAGTGAACCGTATAAATAAATTATATAAATTTCTTGGAATTTTTTTTTTTTATTTATACCTATCTCACAAATAATATTCCGATACGAAAATAAAAACAGAAGAAGAAAATAAACGCAGGAAAAAGTTCGGTATTTAAATGTAAAAAAAAAGAAAAAACACGCTTAAATACGTGTAAAATTGAATAAAATTATTCGAATACGTTTACAGTAATTATTATCGTACCAGCATAAAAACGACGATTTAATTTTTTTAGCTTTTTTTCTTATTTACTACTCGACGAGTTGTTGAACTGTCCAACCTTAATACTCGTCGAACTGTAATAATCTTACGTTACCAGCTAACATAAGAGCAAAACAATACCAAAAAAAAAGAAAAAGAAAACTTCCTAACAATAACATAATGTTAATTTGTTGACCACGAGATCGCGGTACTACAAAACGTTTTCGTTCTATCGTACGAACAGTTTACGTGCTGCCATCTGTCGACGCGATTCAACGGTCACGGCACCACCGTCGTACGTGCGATTCCGTTTCGACGCGCGCCAACGAACGGAATGATGTCCTTTTCCGACCGGCGATCCGGCAGAACGCGCTGATCAGACGTCTCTTCAACGGCGGCCCCCTTCGACCGACGTCCGCGCGACTCCGCCGGCCACCGGCGTCCGTTCGCGGACGTCCAACGGACAGCCCGGCGTTCGACGCACGGCCGTGGACGACGTTAACCGTCCGGACGACGGCGGACGCCTGGCCGCCGGCACAGCAGGCCACGGTGTCAACGTACGGCCGCTACACTGGCGTCGCGAGTGTCGACTAATACATAATGGACGCGAATCGAAACTGTCGTCAGCTTTGCGCAGCGGCGATATCGTAACCGATGAGGATCATCCGAGGTGCGATTATTGCTAGTTGAAAACTTTACCAATACCCCGCCGTGTGGACATGAAATACTGTCCGCGCAGGCAATTTTTGTAGGCCCTTGCGGGCTCATTTTCGCCTAGAGGCAAAACGACTAAAAAAAAGCAATACTCCCTGGACACCGTGTCTCTCTCTCTTTCCGGGCTCCTTAATGAACACACTCGGTGCTCGTCGACCTGCGTCACACGATTTCGCCCCGGGGGCGCGCTTGTCAACGCGCAAAATCGCAATCGCGCGAAATTGTTGTGACCACTCCGATGAGAACGGCCGCCGTGCACAGTGTGTTTTGAGGAGAGGTAGTATCGTCGTCGTCCTTTGTTGTACGAGTTATCCACGTTGCTTTTATCCTAATTAAAGTCAATTGTTCGTTATAGCTTTTATTGAGCACATTCACATTATTATAGTGTGAGTCGACTCACATCATCATCATCATTATTATTATTATTATTATTATAGTATCAATGACGTGTTGTTATTTTTATAATTTTAATTCATTAAAAATTATTTCAAACCGTAAAAAAGATTACATTTTTTTCTACTTGTGAGAATAACATGGAAAATACGAAATAAATACATTCAGAAATGGCGTCTCGATTGATCTTTAAGGAGGAACCGTACACTAACAATTTTTATCAAACCTTATAAGATAAAATGAAAATCTAACGATTTAAATATAGTTTCTAATAATTTTAAAATAATCCAACGTCAGTGTTTTGTTATTATTATTGCCGTGTAATCACAAAATAATTTTTATAAATATGTTTACGAAAAACAAATAACAAAATCGTTTACGGAACCCCGTCTCTCTGTACGACTGATTCAACCGTTTCGATTTTTCGTCAAACGGTTGACTACAGTCCGGTGTGTATTATTACGCGCTTTCGACAATTATTTTCAAAACTGTGCAAGAATTGTAATTTAATCGTGACAATTAAATATTCGTTTTTTATGCACACCATTACCGGTTTACTGTCGTACAGTTATTCCGTTATATAAAATTTAATTTATTATAAAACACAATATATATGTATATTATGTTTGTATAATATAATATATATATATATCGTGAACTGTGTAAATAATTAGTCAAGTAATTACGATTTGTAATATTTATATATATAAAAAAAAAAAAAAACAATGATGAGGAGACACTGGAATAAATAATGGATAATTAATTGAGGACGTGTGTGTTATCGCGACAAATATAATAATAATAATAATAAAATAAATTCATAGATCCGTCTGTATTAAATAATTATTTATATATTTTAGAAATAAATAAAATACGCGTATCTTTATTACGAGAGTATTATTATTATTATTTATATTACTGCGTCCGTTCACGTAACGCCGTGGTTCGATTTTTATATTCATTTAATCGAGAAATCTTTATTACCTGTTATAAAATATTGTTCGTTATAAAACATTAAACGAATTACGAAATATACCAAAAGTTATTTTTCATAAATAACGATAATAACAAAAATGGAAATGATATCCGCGTATACAAAGTAATAACGAAACTTTTAATATCGATTAATTCGCTCGCAATAACGTCATAATTATCGGTTATCATTACAAATAAGTTTTCCCTGGCCAATTAATTATTTGTTGTCGCATACACTGTGTGTAAAGATCGCCGAGCACTCCTTCTTATGGTAAACAAAATGAAATTATTTATTTTTTTTTATTTTACGAATTAAATGATATTCGCGGGATTTCGAAACGAAACCGCCGTCGGTGTACGGTAATATTACACGATTTCCTGTGGTCTCGTCACGGCGGCCGCAACTGTCCGCGCGGGGACGGATGGGGCGGGACGGTTTCTTCCACCGCAGCAAACACACAGTGTTACGTAGGGAGTTACCGTTACCGTGGTCGATGGTTGGGCGTTACGACGTCGTCGTCCGTGTTCGTTGATAACACCGTGTTCAGAACAATAGCAGCGCGTCATATTTCGCGGACGCTCGTATTCCTCTCTGCGTTTACCGGAACAAAACGAACGACTGACGCGCGCGCGGGGCCCGTCCGATAACGTCGAACGCAAAAGCCATGTTGAACGCCGCCGTGAGTCTGTCGAAATCGTCCGCGGTGACGCCGTTCCGTCATCAGTGAAACGTCCGTGCGACCGACGGGTTTTTTTTATTTTTTTTACGCCCTTTTTTTTTTTCTCTATTGCTTTTGTGTCTCGAGACGTCGTCTTCCGAAATGAAGAATTTCTCCGCCGGCCTGCCGTTGTTTTTGCTCTTCGGCGCGCACTTCGGTGAGTAAAACGTGTACGGCGTTCGTCCGGAACGCACGACGCCGCTTGCGGGTGGGTTTGCCGCGCGTCGTTTGGTAATGGCGTCTCGACGACAGTGGTCGAAATACAACAATCGCTTTTGTGTACGTTAAGAGTCTTGGGGGATTTTTCCGGTATTCCGCGGGGAAAACGATTTGACGTTGATGGGACTAGCCGAGCAGATCGTAAGCCCGTATGAAAGCGATCATCGACAATTCGGGTGGTTCGATATCGATTTTATTATGAAAATTAGTTTTTCTTAAACTCAGTTGCGTCCATCATTCTGCGATCACGCGTATGTCCGTTGTTGTCTTTATGGAAAGTAGCAATACATCATCAGTTTATTACGCGGTCAGGTACCTGACCAAACGAACCGAGACCTTTTTCTTTTTTTTTTTTACACGAATCGCATCTCAGTTAATGCGAAAATTATTTCATAAATTGCGTCCGATCGGGTGATATTAATTAATGTGCATTAATATTCGTTACTTGTTATGTAACAAAAAAATCAATTTTCTAAATTTTTTTTTTATTTTCTTGGATAGTTGAGATTGTTATTATAAGCAGGATTCGGGACTCTATTAGCGTTTATAATTTTTATGATTTAAATAAACGCTTAAATACTTCATAATAAACAATTTATTAAAATAAGGTAAATTTCAACGATTTCCAACGGTCAAATAATGTTTATTAGAAATAAATCGGGACTGGAATTATAGTTGGTAATTTTTACTGCGTTGTCATACATTTATTTAGTTTGAGTTGGTATTTGTATTTGTCCATTGTGGATTGTTTTTTTTTTTTTTATACATTATATGTGTAGGTACATCATTATAATAAATATTAATTTTACAAAATAATGAACTGTTCATTTGATATAACTAATAAAAATATAGTAATTTCTATTAAATATAATATATAATTCTGAATTTAAAAAAAATATATATGCAATAAAATTATAATACGAATAGTATTGTAGTAGGTACATAATTAATTACTAGTGTCGTATACGAAATCTGTGTAATATTTTTTAAGTGTTTAAAATTTAAGTAGAACTCATATACACGATTTGTATATTAAAAATTGCTTACACACTAGCAATGTGTGTGTGTGTCATTCTTAGCCTATCACCACTAAGGAGTAGTATCGATTACATGTATTTATAATGCCTTAGCATATTTTCTTCATATTCGACCTAAATTAAATTAATACTGTGACAAAATTGTCATTATATCTATAGCACAACGATAACGAACATACAATTTTAAAATATAAACAATTCTCAGAAGAAGAAAAATATGAAAATGTAATTTAAATATATCAGCGTAGTTCTGTGTTCAAATTTAAAACGATAGTAATTTTAATTTCCATCAAATTAGTAAACTTATGTCAGTGATTCTCAATTTTACCTTAATCAACTTTTGAAAAATTTAATAGTCTGTGCGTGTCTTATTTATTATAAATCAATGTGTTTTTGTTACACGTTGGAAAAATACAGTTTTATTGCTAAATATTTATGTTTTTTTGTGGTTTGTTTTATATCTCACTAATATTTGTAAAATAATTTTTATAAACGTTTTTATTTACTTAAATATTCTTCAAAAAAAAAAAAAACAAAAATCAACTGAAAACTGAAAATACACTTATAGTATTATCAAACATTAAAATAAGGTTCATCAATATATTTTGTATTTTAAACATTTAAAAAAAATAATAATATTTAATGTCATAGGACTATATACATACAATTTTTATTGTTATATTTTAATTTGGTTTCAAAAAACTTCTAAGGCGCTATTGTTTTTAATTTTTTTATAAGTTATAGTTAAACATTACAAATTTTTTTTTGCCAATATTTTATTCATTATTATTGATAATGACCGATTTACGACATTGGCAGTAACCATATACATTACTATTGTCAGTTAAGTTAAAAATATGAATAATTTTATGTATATATATATTTTTTTTTCTCTTTAGTATGTTCTCAAAGGACACCAACTATATCTCATATTACACAAAAACCGATCAAAGATATTGGCGGTACGGCAGAATTGACATGCTCAGTTTTGTATGCAATGGAATTTCCTGTTTTGTGGGTGAAAATCGATAGGGAAAAGGTGACCGAACCCGTTTTACTTTCAACTGGAAGTACATTAATAATCAAAGATTCCAGGTTTTCATTAAGACAAGACATCGACAGCAGTAGTTACACATTACAGGTAATGTATCAAATTTCTTTATTTATTATCAGATTTTACTAAAAAAATCATGTGTTAAAAAAAAAAATATGAAATCAACGTAGAAAATAAAAATTAACAACAATATTTTAAGACAATTATGAATTATGGTTATTGAAATACGAGTAAAAAAAAAAATAATAATAATAATTAATAAAATAAAAGCAAAGGAATTGTGTTGTATATTGTAAATTAAATTTAAAATTGTCAACTATGGTGTTAATATTATTTTACGTATATAAAATTATATATATAAAAAAATTATGTTTGCTGCTGTCACACAGTTCAAAGTCCAATACTTGCTCTCTAATTATTGCTATCATACACGTGTAAAGAAATGCAGTTTTTCCGCCTAATAATATTGAACACACACGTATTTTATATTTGAATATTTTCTACAAGAGTTTTGTTATTTCGCTTGAAAAATGCATTTCATTTAATCAATAAACATATGAAAAATAATTTATTTTCATTTAATTTCGACTAAATTATTGTTGACTTAAATGAACAGTTGATTTAATTCTTAAGACTTAAGTACATTTTGACTGTCACTAATAAGGGGACAGAACTAGTTTATATAAAAAATATTTATTTTGATTGTTATGTTTTCTTTTTCATTTCATGCTTAAAGACGATTAATAAATGAATACTATACAATATTATACAAATAAATAATATATATATATAGAATTTTTTTATTAATTACGAATATTAATGTATTGTTTTTACTTGTTTTCGTCTATATTGTGTTTTATTATCAATCTGATTGATATTATCAAAACAAAAAAATTCAGATAAAAGACATTCAAGAAACTGATGCCGGTTTCTATCGATGTCAAGTTTTGCTCGGATTGAACAACAAAATATCTGCCGAAGTTGAATTGGAAGTACGTCGCCCTCCGATAATTTCTGACAACTCGACTAGATCACTAGTCGTTAACGAAGGACAACCAGTTAAACTTGAGTGTTATGCCGGTGGTTTTCCAATCCCAAGAGTGTCGTGGAGACGGGAAAATAATGCAATTTTACCTACCGGCGGATCGATTTATAGGTACCTGACTAGTGATAATATTGTAATAAACGCCGTTTGCTTTCAAATATAAATTTCACTCTTCAGGGGTAACATTTTGAAAATTCCGGCTATAACGAAAGAAGACCGTGGGACATATTATTGTGTTGCCGAAAACGGTGTTGGCCGTGGTGCTCGACGTAATATTGCTGTAGAGGTAGAATTCGCCCCGGTTATAACAGCGCCTAAACCTCGTCTTGGACAAGCTCTGCAGTATGATATGGATCTTGAATGTCACGTCGAAGCGTATCCTCCACCAGCTATCGTCTGGTTGAATAATGGAGTACAGCTGTCCAACAACCAGCATTATAGGTAAATTTCGATAAACTTTTATCGTTTAAGTATTTGAATACGATTGATATTAATTCAGTTGAGATCTTTTTCTCTTGTGTTTAGAATATCACATTTTGCTACTGCAGACGAGTTTACAGACACTACGATACGTATCATCACAATTGAGAAACGTCAGTATGGTGATTATATATGCAAAGCGTCCAATGTCTTGGGAACCGCCGAAGTCACTGTTAATCTTTACGGTACATGTGATTTTGTGTTGTAATAGACATATTATTCATTCCTATAGTGTAATAGAAAATATAATATGCTTCAAAAAAGGAGAATTAAAATTTCATATGATCAGTATTTCATATGTGGCTTAAACTATATTATTTTATTCATAACTCAACCTATTAGCAGGACTCTATATCAAGTTTAAATGGAATTATTAGGTAGTATTATTAGAGGTTCGTTATAAATTTATATTGATGATATTTAAGATACGTTAAATCCTTTTTTTTAATTAAACCATATCTAACATAATATAGTTTATCCAGTAGTTATCTTTATTTCCTTATCAACATTGTCTGTGAAGTTTTTATCGTTGAAATGATTTTATTTATTATCAAATAACTTTCTAGACTTTAGAGACTTAACAAATATTAAACTGTAGTTGTTAATATAGTTTATAGAAAATATTATAAAATGTTGAATTCCTAATATGCATAATAAAAATGATTAAGAATAATAAATATTATAATATTTACAAAATTACATTTATGTAAGTATTTAATTGAGAACATTGATGGAAGTGTTGAATCACTTGAAAACATTGAAATACATACAAGAATTGAATGTAAGCCATATATGAAATATACCAGGCCTTAGCTTCTTAGAATATTAATTACAAATTTAATTATTTCCTTTATGAATAAAGCATTTAAATTACACTTATTAGATGTCACATTTATGTATTTGTTCAAATGTTCATTCATATAAAATTTATATCATTTTAATTTTAATATCTACTAAAAAAAAAAATTGTAATTACAGTTTTGAACTTATTCAAATTAATACAATGAAAATTACTGCATATTTATGTATGATTAGTTACTGTAGATTATTTATTATTTTTGTTTTTTTTTGTAGAAACAATAATACCAGTATGTCCACCTGCTTGTGGACAACAGTCGTCACACATGAGAAGCTCGAGCATTAAAAATAGTATCAACATATCATTTATGATTGCTATGTGCTTGTATCTTATACAATATTACTTTTAAATGATTTTACATATATTTATACATAATCTATTAACTATTATATTTTATATTTTGAATTATTCCGTCCAAGAACAAATTAATAATGTATATATGTTTTATTAGTTATTATCATAGAGATATTTATACAATTTATAGTTTTAAGCACGCATAGTGTAGTTATTTATGACAACATATTTTTATCAATTGCCTTTTTTCCATTTGCTGGCATGTACTTGGATCTGAAAAACATTTGATCTATATTTTTGTACACCATTTTTTTTATATAAATATAACTATTTTTATAAATCCAATTATAATTTATATTTTACCATACATTTGAGTATTATTGTCTTATTAACATCCGTATCCCTTACTTTTCTATATGAAATTGAAATATTATAAGGAAGTTTAAATGGTACATGATAATGTACCTAATAGATTGAATTTGTTGCAAATCTAAAAAAAGAAAAAGAAACAGTAATTAGCCAAACCCCAAGTCTATTTAAGACTTCTAAAATAAACCGAATAAAGAAAAATGCCCTGCGGAATACCTTTTGTGATTACTGTTTTGGAACTAAAAGCATTTTCAATTTTAAAAGTTTGCGGTCTGTCCGATAAGAAGTGAATAAGCTGTCTTTTACCAACCACTCTTATTGATTTTAAGAACGTCTAAAAGAATTTCATGATCCACCATATGAAATGCCTTAACAAAGGTCCATGAATATTCCTATGGCTTTGAATTCATTGTCTAATGCATTATAGAAATCATGTGACGTATAAGCAATAGCATTAATCCGTACTATGGTTACCACAAAAACCTTATTTTCTTCAAATAAGGCAAGAAATCTATTTTTTGATGCATTTTTCAAATACTTTTGAGATAGTATTTAGTGGAACTAGTAGTGTTAGTTAGTTTTTTAACCAATCCAGTGCAGAACTAACTTACCTAAAAATAGTAATCTGTTTTTTATTTATTCATAAAAGTCTATATGAATTAACATTAACGTAGTTAATGGATAATTGTGGAAAAGTAATTAATAGTGATTTGATCTAACAAACTCAACATTTCAAATTATCAATATTATTGTTTCATCAGTTGCACAGCCAATGTGTAGAAATCACTGTAAGGTAAGTAATAGGTATTGAAAATTAAAAAAGAATCAAAACAAAATTAAGCGAGAAAAAAAAATCGTAAAATTATTTTTTTTCTATTGTACATGCTAAGTTTCATTTGACACATTAAACTGTTTTGTTACTTGAAATAGTTGGGGTGAATCTACTCAAAGACTGTCTACAATAATAAATTGAAAAAAAAAAAATTAATAATAATAATAAAATATAACAAACAGTTGATGTATAATCTGTAATTTAATTCTTTGATATAATGTTAATTTACTGAATATTACGATTAAAATATTGGTTACTGTCATTCCGTTTAAACTCTGCGCCTCTGTGATCGTTGTCTCAAACCGTTGTCTGTGTGGTCACAAAAACGTGTAAAACATAGTAATATTTTTTATACTATAATATACGTATTCTGTGTTTATAAGACGAACGTATCTTATTATTTGAATGGATTTTAATTCGTAATTTATTGAGGTTTCTGTACAATGTAAGCAAACCGTAATACGTAATTATTCTATCTCTCGACTATTGGTCTCGTTTGTTATTATATTTCTATTTTTCGTTTATTTAATCGGAATTTCTTCGATGGATTTTTTTCAGCTTTCCACGTACGTACCTACCCAACTTCGATTCCACATTCAACACCCGAACTGTGCTTACACGATTCGCATCGAATTGAAAAAGAAACCGGTGTAAAACCATTAAAAAAAAAAAAAAAAACTGATATCAAGATTAATAAACACCGAACGCGTCGGTCGACCGGATCGCATTGTAAAATAACTTTTTATTAGTCTTATTAACGTATTAATATTTTCATAATACTCAATTTTACACGGACTACAACCTACTACGGATTCCATTTTTCGGCAAAAATATCGAAAATCGCTTGCACGCAATACAATACAATACAATACAATGATACGTAAACGTAATAATAGAGAGTTTTTAATCGACGACGACGACGACGGCCGTACGGAGCTTATCATTGAGAAACTGCGTGATAAACCGCGTTAATAACGCGTGGTGTTATCACATTAATATTATTATTATTATTATCGCGGTTATTGATTTATTGGAATCGGTGTTCGTTGTTCTACGCGACGTATTCGGTACGTCCGAGGATCATTTAACTCGTAGGAATAATATTAATTAACGTTACGTAACCGAACGGTGGTCAATAGCGGTTTACTTTTACTTGTTGTTGTTATTGTTGTTAATAATATGTAATATGTCGTTTTCTCCTCTACCGCAGTTATCTCTCTAACGCGATCTCTTCTTGTTCGATTTTAAAAAAATGTGGAGCAATTTTGACAAATCGCACAGTAAGTAACAATCGTGTTTTACACACGACTTGTCCATAATTGTAATCGTTCGCGATTACTTTTCTCGTATTTGTAAACGTTAAATTGCGACGTCGTCTACCGAATTTTGTTCTCTCTATTCTCGTCATTCTGAGAACACTCGTTTTCTTCGGCCGTACAACGATGAGCGGCTTTTTTTCCCCTCTTCCTGTACGCGTATATACGCTTTTTCGTGTTTTGGAGTGGTCCGACGACCGTTACTCGGATGGAAGCTACTGTACACGAGCACGAAGAAAACACAGAAAATGTTTACGATAGAACGTTTCAAAAAGACCTTCTTGAAGGGGCCTCTACAATTGTTGTATCTACTTTAAACACCGAATTTTTACACAAAATGTTAAAAAATTACAAAAAAAAAAAATTGTATTTCTTGTGAATCAATATGATTTATTGTGAATTAAACGATATTTGAAATAATACCTATTGTATAGGTAATAATCGGAGTCTATAGTATTACTGTCGTAGTCTTCACAGTTCTGTTTCGCGTGAAGCAATTATTTTGATGAAAATCATAAGTGTGTAGTGTCATCTTAATGGTAACTAATCGTGTACAAATCATAGTATTTTATTTATCGATATTTTACTCCGTGGTTTTACTCGAGCGTAACAAA
This sequence comes from Chaetogeoica ovagalla, assembly GCA_032441825.1. NCBI lineage: Eukaryota > Metazoa > Arthropoda > Insecta > Hemiptera > Aphididae > Chaetogeoica > Chaetogeoica ovagalla. Next base: position 1,931,777 of record CM063744.1, read on the forward strand.
AAACTGTGAATATTTTTAATACACATTAAATCTTTGTAGGTATTGAAGATCCAAAGATTTATTGCAAACTAACCTAAGGGTATACAATTTCAGAAATTATTAATCATCTTTTTAACTAATGGCTAACACCAAGTTTCTTAATAGAAAACTAAAAAAAAAAATCATCTTTTTCTTCATTTAAATGTTTAAACGTTTCAGATTTGAAAAAGTTCAAAGAAATAAATCGTAGAATTCTTTTTTATTTTTATTATTCAATGATTTTATCATTGTCCTCAAATTTACAATTATAATCAGCTCTCAAGTACCTATCCGATTAAATGATCCACTCTAACCAATACTTTTAACCAACTTTATACATTTTTAACGAGTTTGTTTTTTTCCATTTTTGTACTATAACAATAAAGTAATCGGGCGGGTTTTTTTTAGAAGTGCAATTTGAAAAACATGTACAGACCTACAAGAAGTTATTGAAGAGTCATACTAAAAAATTGGAAGGCATACATTTATTGAAAAACAGTCTGTTTATTTGTAAGCCTCCTGTAAATGTTAAGGTAAATATTATTGTTATTGGTCTTAAAAAGTCTTTACAAACGCATTTATCACCCTGCTTGATGGACAGCGAAGCGAAATCATGCTATATAGATATTAAACTGTGGCATTTGAAGTGAATTTAAAGGTTCATTGCATATTGGCAAATGTGAAATAGTTATCTGCTATAAAATAAACTACAAACTTTTTTGTTAAACAGTATTTTATTAAATAGATATTAATGTCAGTTATTAAAAAATATTTTCCTCTTTAAATTTTGCAATGAGTAATTAAACCACCTTAACGCTATGATTTTTTGCCTATATCATATGATTTTTGTTGTATTGTATATTAAACGGATGGAGAAATCTACTAAATAAATCAAAATAGGATTAACTTTATATGTATACATATGTGTATATATATATATATATATATATATATATATATATATATATATATATATATATACTTAGCCTCTCTTTCATAATATAAAAGATTTATAGTTTTAAACTATATTAAAAAAAAACATTTTCAAAAAGTAGCTAATATAACTGGCATTAAAATTATATGAGAATTATAAATTAAAATTATATACACGAATGTTATAAAGTAATTATTACATTATATATAAAATTCAGAAGGAGTGAAATGAGAAAATGGAATTTTTTTTTTAGTAGGTAGTTTGTATCAAATTTTAGACTGATATAAACTTAATATTTCAGGTTGAGGTGATCGATAAAGTGACAATTGATGAATTATTAAACACTGACAATAATGTCTTAAGCACTATATTAAAAATATTTGCAACTTTGAACTCTGAAATATTATTTTTAAAAAATGGTGTCAAAGTTAAATTGTTTAATTCGATACTATATTATGAAGACTGCGGTAAATTAAAATTATTATAAATGCCTAATTTTTTTTATTAAAATTATTTTTATTTATATCAAATAGACGAAGATGATACATTTAATGAAGGACTCACAGAAATTAAAATTAGTAAATTTTTACATATATTATTAGAGCTTTCCAGTTTTGTTACGCATTGTAAATATTTGCTAAATGAAATTCATAACCAGCTTGTCAATATTTTTGAATTTCAACTAATAACAGCTGATATACATTTTCAGGTAATAAATAAATAAATAAATATATATATATATATATATTTTTTTTTTTTTTTTAATCTTTATAACTGTGCACAATTGTTGACTATTAAGTCGTAAAAAATTGAATAAACATAACTAATTATAGTTTTTATAGAAATTTGGTATTCTCAGACTTCAGTAATAAATTGTAATGTCACACAATTGAATAAACTCAATATGCTTTGGTAACAATTGGCAAGTTATATTTAACTGGATTGTTTGAATGTTATCAACTAAGAATTGAGTTGTTCAAATAATTATTATCAGAGCTTATATTTTATTAATATTATAAAAAAAAACTTAAACTTTGAAAAATATCTATTTCCTTCTCATTTAACATTATTTATACTTAAATAGAATAATTGTAATCCGGAATTTAACAATTTATAACTTAAATGTATATTTTACAGTATAAAAACATAATAATTATGCAGAAAAACGTGTATTAATATTAATAAAAAAAAAAAAATTAAAAACACTATCAAAATGTAATTTATCAAATTAATTGCACTGTACTAAAGATTTTTTTGTGATTATTACTTTATTTTAAATGAATTGTTAAAATATCAAAAATGTGCAAATTTCATATTCTAACGTCGTAGAACAAAATTGATACACGAACGACTTACAAGTTCTGAATATTATTTTTATTAACTTAGTTGCTGTGTAAACCCGATCTAAATTACTGTCGGCAATTTAATTTTTATAATTTGTTTTCACTTAATCGAATATTTACTGTTGTAAATGTACTGTGAGAGCTAAATTTGGAAAAATAAAAATTATTTATCGTAATATCATTTTTTATGTCATCAGCAATTGATTTTATTTGTTTAATTTTTTTTTATTTTGTAGGGTATTTTTGAATTTATTGGTGATTTACTCTATTTTTTCGTTGAGTTGGATAAACTTATAACATCACAACCTGTGTTACAACAACATTGGTTCAGATATCGAAACACTTTAAATACCGTAAAATTAGATCCAAAAAAATATGATTGTAACATAGACGATGTTGTCCAATTGGAGAATATATGCGACGATATTGAATCTACCTTGTTGACGGGAAAAATATTCGAAGTATTTATTATTTTGGTGTATTTTGATATAACATGTAATGTGGATGTGCGTAATGTCAATGTGTTACGTATAATTGTGTGTACAAAAAATTAACCGATACCAATTGTAATGTTTTTTCCCTTTTTACGGCCAGGTTTTCATAATATCATTATGGTAATCTCCCTTTTTTGGCTTTTATCAAAACTTTTTTCACGGTTATTCATAGTAACATTTTTAAATATTTTATATAGTGTGATAAATCCAAATTCCAAGGCTAGTAAATAGGATAGTTAATTTTTATGACAACGGTTTTTATATTAATATGTTTTAGAAAAAAATTAATTATTTCTTATTGACTGATGTGTATGAGTGTTTCTGTGTGTGTACCCAGGCACATTTTTTCATATTGTATTAATGTTTTTTTTTTCTTTCAGAGAGTATTAACTTCGGATTTTAACAAAAAGAAAGAAATCAAGTCCTGCGATGATTTTGTAAACGAGTTTAAGCTTTATTTAAATAATTCGGTACTGCTCCTGGGACAACGCAATTATCAAAAGAACAATGATCCTCTACAAATATGGTCACGTATTTGTTCTACTACGGTATTTTATACTTATATATTCGGTGTTTTTGACAAGAAATTACTTAAACAATTTATGGATTTATTGGAAAAAGTATTCACATTTTTTTTTCTGACATTTTAATTAAGATGTATTATAAAACACAAGATTTAATTTAAATAATTAGGTAAATCATATTCCATTGAATGGTAATTTAGTGTGGAATCCAGAAATGTTTGTATTGAATTTCGTAGGACATTTACTCAAACCAAATAGTACTAGGAATAAACAAGAGAATTTGGAAAAATGTGCCGTGGAATTAATGGATATTACAAAGAATTTTTCAAAAACCACTACAAATTATTTACAACAGGTAAGATTCATAATTTAAAACAAAAAAAATGTTTTTCATAATTCATGCTTTGTATATAATGTTGTATATAAAGATATATTTTAATGCGAAAGTAATTTTTTTTTTAACTTTTTAACCGTTCAAGTTTATTGTTTGAATCAAGGATCTTATAATAAACAAAATATCATTAATAATGACATTATGACCAAATATACAAACACTTAATTTTGAGAAAATGTGTTCTCTATTTGAACTGATTATCTTAAAAATGTTAATAAAACAATGAAATCTGCACTTACAAATTTAAAAATATTCAGATTTAGTTTGAAATGAATGATCAAAATAGTTAATTTTATTATTCAGTGTATGTTGTAGTGAAAACGGTTAAGATTTGTATGATTTGTTATAAAATAGTATAAAATACCATAAAAAGTGTATTTATAATACCAATAAGCATAACTGTAATATCATTTTTTAGTATATGAGGCGTGATTGAGCATAACTGTTTTTTTTTTCATTATTAAATCTATAATATTAAGTATGACTGAATGAATTTTAAGTGATACGTAATATTTTATGTAACAAATTTCAAATTTAAAAATTATAAAAAAAAATACCGCAATAAATTAAAAATATTTTGAATGTATTGTTTTGTTACGTTTGCGACACATGGTTTTGATAATAATTTATTAATTTCCAAGAACATTTTTTTTATTCAAAATTTCATAAAACGAACATTTGTTTTCGTGTTTAATTCCACGATTGTTTATTACATATTATTATTATTATTATTATTATTATTATTATTATTATTATTATTATTATTATTATTATTATTATTATTATTATTATTATTATTTAGTACCAATTTTATTATTTTTGTGTTTAGGCAATGATTTGGTTTTCGAGAAATGAGCAAATAGTTTATTTGAATTTTCAAATTTCAAAATTAGATTATATAAATGATATTTATAATTATCTAAGTGAGGTAAATATTTTTTTAATTCAGCATTTTTAAAAAGAATTTTGATTTTTAAAGAAATTGTATATATGTAGCTTGTATTTGATTTATTCAATTCTGTCATGAAAAATATCCATTAAATGAAATTTTCACTATCTAAATATTCTAAAAAAAATATAGATAACTTTTTATCAAATTCATTTTCCTAATGAATATTCTTACTTACGCTTATGTTTATAAGCGATGTGTACAACTAACAGGTGCATCTAACGAAATCTATTATAATTTAACAAATGGTTAGGTTAAATATTTGTGTAAATTCAATAGTTCATGTCTGAAAAAATTCTTCAGTTGCATTCCTAAGCATTTAAAATGATATTAAATTTAATTAATGCGCATATTTAGCTGTTGAAAGAATCCACCTATCACTACAAGATGTGTTTTGATGACATTTAATATAAATATATATATATATAAAGTAATATTAATTATAATATGCATTTAAAATATTATATTACCAACTAAATAAAAATTAATAATGTCACTTATTAATAACATAATAAGAGAATGCCCGTGCATTAAAATTAATTTCACCATATTGTAGTTCAACATTTCATGAAAATCTTTAAAAAAAAAATTTATTCAGTAAATAATGGATGTGTATCCCCTGGTGGTAATAATATCATTATATGGATAATTCTCATCAAATAAACATTTATTTCACGAAAAACTCAAATACATCAAATGTGGATGCATGTAAATATTTTTTTTCAAAGTTCTTAAATAATATTAAATTTATTTTAATTGCGAATCCAAAGTTTTTTCGTGTCAGTTATACATTTATTTAGTAGGTATGTTTTGAAGTCCAATGCACGTTTGATTTATTATTACGGCCAATTATATTTATAGGGAATTCAACTGTGTATATCCATTAAGAATACTATAATAACTTTTACGAACCTACACAGTACCCTTGGAAAACCGTTAATAAAATCTAACGCTATATTGATTTGTATATTACTTGAAACTATGAAAAACATTGCGTACGTTTATCAAAGAGATTATATTAAAATGAACAAACTAATAACGGATATTATTCAATATTTTGAATTTTTGTGTCTTACTATCATTGGCGAAGTTAAAGTAAGAATATTTTTATCGACTAGTAGTTATGTTCTAATAATTTTTTTCTTCGAATTATTTGTTACAATTCTTTTTTAGATTTCTTGTGCTGATGATAGAAATTACAATACAAAAAATGTAGATAGATTGTCATCTTTAGAAATATCTGAAAAATTACTCCACGGAGCTCTAGTGAAACATCGACCATTATTAATAAAATTAGCGTTAAATACAGCAATTGGCTTACAGGCGTTTCAAAAAGGCCAACTATTAAATCTAACACAAAATCTAAAGAAAATAGAACTTTTACGAATTGTTCAAGATGAAATCAAATATATTTCAGAAATAAGTTGTATGTACTGGCATCGTGTAGTGTTTCCATTTTATTTTAAAAATTTCAACAAACAACACAAGTGTTTTAATGGATTATCGGTATGTTTGTATTAATTATATTATTCATTAATAATTATTGTATTTTATTTATATTAAAAACACATAGTACTTATGTATGAAAAATGTCTTGTTGAACTGATAAATGAAACTAGGTTTTTTTTTTAGACAACATTCGATTCTCTGAATGATATTTATGATGTAACATATTTTAGTGACAAAACTACAAAACAAAACATATATGATTCTTTCATAGATGAAATTAATGGTTATTTAAATCATCAGGTAATAATTGTAATAACTTGCATTGATGAAATAATCATATTATTTTAAGAACACATTTTGAATACATTTTTTTTTTTTAGATTACTAAGCCAATGAACCCAAATATTGAAAATGAATTACGTCTTCACGTTATGAGACATGTTAATTTTGTTAAAACTACACTCAATCAATCGATCAATAATGATATATATATGATAAAACTCCAACCTTTACAGTTTTCAACTAGTTTCATAGACACTAAATGTTTGTATATAATATTTCATTTCAATTTGAATTCAAAGGTACAATTAAGATGAGATTCAGTTTATTTCATGTTTTATAGATAGGGTTGAAAATTATCTCAGTGAAACATTTTACGATTTAACCACTGTTGCTCTACATGATTGGCATAATAACGGTGTGATGAGATCGTTGGCTAAATACAAATTGAATTTGGAAACAGTTGATGATAAATTACCGAATCACACACTAGAACAAGTCAGATATTAAATATTAAATTAATTGTTAATAACAATAAATATGACATTACTTTGCTTTACGTGTTTATTCATTTTAGGGTTTGGATGTGTTGGAAATAATGAGGAATTTAAGTGTATTTGTATCCAAATATTCATACAATTTAAATAATCAAATATTTATTGAAAATAATAGTACTAGCAAACATTTGAATACAATAAATATAAAACATATTAGCAATTCGATTCGAATACATGGAACAGGAATAATGAGTACTACGGTACAAGCACAATTTTCTTTAGAATTACGGAATTTAAAAATTATTTCATTTACTATTAGCACGTACATGTTATAGTTTAACAATATACTTTATAATTAAAATTACATTTGTTAACAAAGTCAATATTTTTATTTCGATTCACTAGATATTTGACTTTGGTAATTTCTTTTATTGATAATTTACATAAAAAGATTAATAGAATCTTTAAATTTCTAAACTATCAATAAAATATTTGCAGTTGAATTTTTTTTTTATATGTTAATAGAACAATTAAACATATGATTAAAAAAATTAATTGAATAAAAATAATATTATCTATGATTTAGAGACTTTAAGTTATAAAGTAAATTATCAACAATAATATGACTGATTCTGTTTTAAAAACCAAACTCAAATGATTAAAATGTATTTTGGATATTAAAAAAATAAAAACTACTTTATTTATTATACATTAATAATTTAAAAAAAAATTATATTCAAAATATATTAATAATAAACAATATTTAATGATTAACGAATAAAATTCATAATTTGTTTTAATAATAGTAATAATAATTAAATGAATAACTATTAATTTAAATATAATAATTTATTATTATTTTATGATTAAATATTGACAATTTGCTTATTGTGAATATTTGTTGAGATCAATTAAGCTTTTTAAATGATCCAAAATTGTATTTAACTTAATTTAAAATTAACATAATATTGATTATTGAATGATATTCTAATAATAATTTTAAACGAATATTATCAATACCTTTGTAACCAATATGAAAATAAACTGTAGTTGTAATATCCTAGTATTTTATAGTAGTTTTTTTATTAAAAAAAGTAATATTTATTAAGAAGTTTGAAATCGAATAAAAAATATAATTGAGTGTACATAAAAATGTATTATTATATTATATAATAACATATTATCAATGTTGGTATACTTGTATAAATACTAGTATAATGTGTTTAATTTTTAATGATTTTATCACTAATTTAAGGTTAATACTACATATCAACTTCTTTGTGGAAAGTTAAACACGTTATCAAAGTATTTGTACGACGAGCGCTTGAAATCAAAACTCAAAAAGGAAATCTCCTTTTTACATGAAATCCAAAAAACTAATAATATAAAATATCCGTTCGAACGTGCAGAAAAATTTAATTCTAGCATGCGAAAATTAAGCTTGAATACAAATCAAAATCATATTGATCAATTTAGAGTTCTAGTAACACACATTGGTAATAAAATTATTAATATACATATATATGTCTTAATTTGAAGTAACTTCTCTTTTCTTGGCCATATATTTTAATGTTTTTTTTTCAAATAAAATATATACAGTTTTTTTTCTTTAGGTAACGCCCTTGGATATGTAAGAATGATTAAGTCTGGTGGTCTGAATTTCTGTTCGATCGCAACTTCATTTTTACCGGATCTGAAAAAAATGATTCAATTTGAAGAACTGTGCAGTAGTTCAGGATTCACTAACCACTGTTTAAATTCTGGGCACCACCTCGATAATGTTATCCGTAATATATGTCAAAATATCGCCGAAGGCACAAACTACTTTAAAGTGATTAAATTATTTTTCGAATCAAACACGCTTCAATGAACTATAATAAAAAAAAAAATGAAACAATTAATTAATTAATTTATAATTAATAATAACAATAAAAATAATAATAATACAAATATATTTTTTTTCCACTTAAATATTTTGAAATAAAAATTTAACAATTGAAATTATGAATATAGTTTTAATTGTTTGTTTGTTTCAGTTACTTATTGATGTTTTTATCCAAGCTATGAGTAGTCATAATAATTCACATTTGCAAAATTTTTACATAATTATTCCTCCATTAACATTGAATTTTATTGAACACTCAATAAATTCAAAAGAAAAAATGTACAAAAAAAGTAAAGAAGCACTGTTTACTGATGATGGATTTGCAGTTGGTAAGAAAATTAGTAGGAACTCTATAATATTATCTGTGTGTATTGTTAAAACTCGAGAAATTTGGTTGATGGTTTTATGTAATATAATATCTTTGTTTTTCATTATTATTTTTTTTAATTAAAATTTATGGTCACATAAATTCATTTCAAAAATTAGATTCTGAGAGGTGCAAAAAAGCTAATGGTTTTACAATGTTTTTTTCTGCGCATACATTTTTGGCTATGTGTACCCCGATCATTACACGCTTAATAAAAGTTTGGTAGACACAATTTTATCTAAAATTTGTAAAATAAGAGAACTCATTTTTCGATGTTCCCAATAGTATTTTAACGCGCACAGAGCAATTGCGTACAGTTAGTTATATCTTCGTAATTTCGAAAATAATAGTTCATTTAAGGTTTTGAAAATTTCAATGATATTGTATCCTCTACCATTATTGGAAAGAATTTATATAAACTGTGGCTATGACCATTATGACCACCGACAATAATAGTCATGTAAATTACACTGAAGCCCTGCTTGAAATTGTTTTCGAATACAATAATTTATCATTGATTATCAAATTCAGAATGATAATAAAACTCTTAAATATCTGTCTAAATAATTCTATATAAGCGATATCTATTTTTATTATTTATGTAATGATTCAAAAGCAATACGACTCTGCAATAATGCATATTTATTGATTATGTGATCAAACAAATAACATCAACGATATGAAATGTAATGCTCGTTTTATTTGCAGGTATTGCATATTTATTGCGTATACTTGACTTAAACCGTCAGTTCGATTCATTGAAATGGTTTCAGTCGGTATTCGAAAATTATCAAATCAAGTTAAATATACTAAAATCTCAAGAAATCAAAGCTTTAAAAGATGATACAAAGTTGCAACAACCTCTTAGTTTATCTTATTCAAGACTTCAAGTCTATTATAAAGTAAAATAATTTTTATTATTTATTGCGTTAATTTGATGATTTAAAATAAAATCCTATGTATGTGTAATGTTATTCAATGTTTTCAGGAGTTTTTGCTATTGTATTACAACATCAATAGTGCTAGTATATTTTTCCAGTCAAGAAATATTAATTAAATAAGTACATATATTTATTGTTTAAAATGTTTACACATACATATCGAATGTTGCCATATGATGTTATATAGTGATATTTTGAAAGTTTGTTTGTTAAATTTTTTAAGTACCTATAAAATATTGTTATTATTGTAAAATTATTTGCGTTGTATTTTTATACTTTAAATACATTTTTAAACTATTTATTAAAATATCTGTGCAAGAAACTGCGGAATATATAAATTTGTTTTCTTCTTTTTTTTTTTAATATAAAATTATCATTGAAGATCAATCGATTGACGATTAATACAACTAATTAAATAATGTTTTTAATAAAATGTAAACAACACAATAGATTGTGTATTATAAAATAACAGCTTTCTGTCTTCTGATACTCAGCCAAAAAAAATTATTTTTTATCATTGATGAAATGCAAGAAATAAACTAAAAATACGATTTTTCAGTTCAAGTTAATGTGCTGTGGTAGTCTCTTAAACAGTGAAATTTCCATAATATTGACTAAAACCAAAGCCCTTTTGACCTTTACGAATAATTAAAATTTGAAAAAAAACAATATTAGCATTGATTTTAAAGTCAATGCCTCTATTAGTGAACAGAAATAGTTACAGCAGAATATAATTTTTTAAATTTTCTTTTTAATTAAAAAAATTATACTTTATAGTACGTCGTTAATACAATATTACTTTTACTGTAATTATTCAGTATTAAACGATCATGTGGAAAATTTTGTCCAATATTATTATTTTATATAATAGTCAATTCACTTGTAGCATTAATGTGTTATTGAAACGGATTCCTACAGAACTTCCAAATTGGTAGACTTTTACGCAGAATTTATGTACAAATAACTACTGAGTAATTCAATCTAAATTAGTATTGAATAAACGAACAAATCTAACTTTTTTTGTTCCCTTGATTTCAAATATAATATTTGCACATGAATCTCTGGGATTTCTTTATAGTCAAATAGTATTGTGTGCAACGCATTACATTGAATCGACTATAAACAGAATAAAAACAAGAAATTATTAATTCATTTTTTGTAGTCTAGTGACGATACCGATTTTAACACTTATTACAATACGTTATTTTACGTGGAAAATACAATAACACTTCATCATTGTATATATATAATAAAGTAATAGACAGTTTATTTAACGTGAAATTATTCGGTACATAGACTAGAAAAAGAAATGTCGTGGTAAAAGATACAAAATATAATTTTATTTTAAAGAAAGTGGTACTTGTATGGAAGGTAAAACTACTGATTGTGAAGCATTTATTTCATACCTGTTATTTTCTTCGAACAGATGATATGTCTATAATGTAAAATTTATAATAGAAACTGGATGTAAAATAAGATTTATTGATGAAATTTCCGCATAACTCAATCACAATAAACATTAATCAATAATAAAAAAATTAATTCTTTTGGTTTTCGTTTAAATACACTCGAAAGACTATATTATAGGTGAAAAAAAAACGGAAAATTGGTATTTTTTTTAAAGGAAAAAAAATTGTATACGTATTAATAGTATTATCATTTTCTTACGATGTATTTTGTCATAATTTTTAATATTGGGACATTTCGGTTATACATTTATTACGTTTTCGTTAAAATATTCTTTCATATTATGTTTCAAGTAATAACAAAGTGTATCGCGTTTTTCATTTCTGTACTACAGAAATATTATTATTCGAAAATTATTATCTATGTGAATTCTTTACAGTATTCGTTATTTCTCGCTTTAGTCCTACAACACTGTTTTTAAAATGAAAACGTATTCAAAGAAATTAGTGGTGTTTAACCGTGTCGTTTTCAATTGAAAAATAAATTAAATGAATTATGAAATAAAGAAAAAAAAATGCAATTGTTAGATAATACTTTTATCATCGTTTTAGTATTAGCGTTCCAATGTCGGGATTTTTTTTTATAGTTAATACTGTCCGAAAGACTATATACAGAATAAAAACGAAAAATTTCCCAGTTTAATCGAGAATAAATATTTCGGCGTTATTAATTTGGTTATTCTTACCGTGTACGTATACAATAATGTTCAGTTACAATAGGGCTAGTTTCGACCGCAACACTTTCAGACCGAGCTGGGTTATGACCGCGACCGTCGACATACTTGGGACGATCTGGAAGCCGACCAGCTCGCCGAGGAACGTCGTCGCCTCGGCATCCCGGAGGGCCCGTATCACTTGGCCGTCGACTTCAAAACGGGTGTCTCGCACCCCAACCGGGGTCCGCCGCGACGTGTGCATGGTTACGCACTTGCCCGGGTTAGGTGCAGGCGTGATCGCGCGACGCTTGTGCGCGAGGACGTGGTTGTTCAGTCCCCTTTTCGACGCGAACGCCCTGCCGCGCTCGGGTTCCGCGCATTTGAACTGGCCGTTCCCGTCGTCGTCACCATCATCGAAAATCGTTCGGCAACTGTGTTCCGATGGCCAGGGACCGAGCACTGTGTCGCACCCGACGCAGATCAGTGTGACACCTCAGGCCGCAACTCGTGTTGAAATTCGATGTGACGACGCAGGGGGACTGTTTCGTCATCGTTCAGCTGCCGGTCCGAAAGTTCGCCGAACACGCGTGCGCGACGCACTTCACCTCGGACGGAAGTGGCCAAAAAATCCGCAGCATTCCGTCTGCCATTTCCGGTTGACGTCGCGCGATCACGCCGGTAGGGACGGCGACGGCGCACTCGTGCGACGCGGGTCGCTTATTTAGCGATTCCTCGCACCTCGCACACGCGAGTACGTAGTCCACTACCGTGTCGCGATGGCGTTTTAGGTGTTTAACGAGGTTTACCCTGTTCGTCGTCCAGACGCCGTTCGCGTATTCGACGTCACAGTTCGACGCCGGACACTTCCGAGTCGCCGGAACAGGGTTGTTCGAGCCGCATCGAATTCGTTAACAACGGGTTTCCCGGTCTACCTACGCGATACCGCGATAGTCGGTTCGAGAAAATTCTCGAACGACGCTCCCTCCCCTTCCCGGCTCGTCATCTATTATTGCCGCGCTATCGGACCGATTATCGCGCGCGCGTCCGATTATTATTACGTGGCTTCCCGTTTCGCGAGCACGTACTCCGCCTTCGACGTTCATCGTTCGCGTTGCGAACTTGCCGTATTATTTTGCTTTGTCGCTCGTGCGCGTGGCGTGTGCGCCAAAATTCGCTGTTCTCGGTTAGGAGAACAAATTCTCCATTAGCCGCATTCACGCGGTCATCGCCGTGCATTACGCGCACACCCTTTTCGCGAGTGCGCCCGCCCGCGCCATCGTCGTTCGTTACGTGTGCGTGACACTCACGAACTTCGCGCCGTTCGTCCGATGGATTTATTTTCAAATCTTTGAATTTAGTGCGTTATCCCCCTCCGTTGGTCGTACCCTATTTGAGTCGATATTCATTCGTAAGAGCCATTCTCGACTCACTCTCGATCCGTCACGTTCGCGCCGTTGTTCACCGTGTATTTCCGCGAGAACGTCGTATGACGTCATTCAACGTCAGTCGTGAGATTAATTCTACCGGAGCCGTGGCCACACAGTCAGCCGTCGGACGTTGGTCATATCATCATAATCGTTTAATTCGACTTATCCGTTATCATAATATGTGATTGTTATTATTATATTTTACGCGTCGGCGATTCATATAATAATTATTATTCGTTGCATCACCTCGTGTAATCGTTGTTCATTCGGGCGCCCATATTGGTCTAATTTGTATAAATATTATTATTTTTTGTTCTCATACGCGGTTTGTTATTTAAAAAATTGTAAAATCAATTCTATCTTTATTCGCCCTCCTGCCCCGCCGCCAAACGCGAGTCGAAGCGGCAAACCTGCCATACCCGTAAGTGTCGTTTCGGCGCGACATGGGTAAAACATTCTTAAAACGGCGCCGTCCAACACCGGTTGTCGGACGGCCGCGCGCGGCGGATTTTCTTGGTATATTTATTCAAAAAAATGAAATACAATTTTCATACGATTTTCGTTCGTATTCACCAGCGACGTAACGCGCGCACACACGACGTATAACGGACACGCGAAAAAAAATATAATAATACACGGACGAGAATATAACACACTACAGGAAAATACAGAGAAGAGAATAGAAATCACGCACACGAAAATGTATGATATAATATTTCGTACGCGCCACGGCCCGTTCAAAGTCCGCACGCGTTAGTATTTACTCGCGACGTAACGCGTGCACCACACGACGTATGACGGACGAAAAAGTATAATACGCGGACGAAAATATAATACATACGATACGAATAATAAAAATTTTACGGAATAAAAGTTAAAAAAATTCGCGTAAACAATTATTAGAAACGAGAATAACTCACGAAAAAAGAAAAAAAAACCGAGAATACCTCACGCGCGAAAAAACTTAAAACGTCTAAAAAAATGGTAATAAAACCAATTTTGTAGTTTGAATGTTAAAACTGATGAAAATATCAGAGTGATGTGTGGTATTGCAATACCGGGTCAACCCGCGGTGGAGTAGAAGCAAGCTCCAAATCTCCACCAGATTTTCAAAAATTAGTTTAACATTAGAACTCTTCGATGAAGAGTGTACCAGATGTTAAGCTGATACGAACAGATTTATTCATAAAAAAGAAATATATATAGACATGTGGTTTACAAATCAGCGCATAATTTAAAATATAAATAGTAAAAACATTGCATATAAATAATATAAAATAAAAATAATAAAAATATTGGATATAAAAGATGGTGTTTGAAATAAATAATGATATGTTACAGAAAAAATAAATAGATAAAGAACTAAATAAAAAATAAATAAATTTAAAATAAAGTATGACAAGGCAGAAAAAAAATCATAAGGCATTATAATTAAAAAATAAAATGTAACAGATCAAACAGTAAAAGAGAATAAATCACAACAGTATACAGTAAAGAGGAGAGAAAGAAAGACAAAATAATAATTTGTTAAAAAAAAAAAAAAAATAAATAAATAAGTATAAATAAAAATAATAAAATACCAAGTGTAAATATAAATCAAACATAAATGGTAATAATATAATTACAAAAATTTCATCACACAAGCAAAAAATAAATATTCTATAAAAATACAAAAATATAAGTAATAAAAATACCTCAATGTGTATGTATAAAAGTGAATATAAAAATATAATAAAAATTGAGACAGGGCATGTGCCAGTGAGGTGCTCGATATAAATATCTCTAGAGAACGATATCACCTTACTGACACACAGCTTCCTCATCTTCGATGCGTAGGATCGACTACAGAGCTTGGCCAGGAATTCATCGTTCGCCGGATCCCACGCCCCTAAAGCCCCGACAACGAACGGTACAACATCTGCCGACTGCTCGCCTGACATCTGCGCAGCCAGGTCCGCGTACATTCTTCTCCTCTCGTTCGCCGCTACTCGGAACGCCTCCAGCCGGTTGTCGAATGGTATCGTGACGTCCACGATAAACGTCTTACCGTCCGACTTCCTCTTCAGAACGAGGTCCGGCCGGAGACGTCCTCGTCCCACTTCTGCTGTCCCGATCGCCTGGTTCTCTGAAATCACCTCAAACTTACGGTCGGCAGCGACCCGCACACGGGCAACAACGGCATTGTGTCGCGCGTTGATCAGGGCGGCGTACCGCGGACAGTGATCGACCACGTGGGCAAGGCTTTCGGTATGATAGCCACATCGTCGACATCTGCGGTCACCGCTCCTTCACGCGGCCGACCCGTTGAGGTGCACCAGGTTCAATCGGGCAAGGTGGACGGACCTCCAGTCGGCGAATCTGGTATATTCGCCGGATTTGACAAAATGGCTGTGGTTGGGCAACCACAGATCTGGGTTCGCGTACACCACGTCGTACCCGTCAACGCGCGGCGTTTCCCGAATCGGTGTAGTGCTCACACGAAACGCCCGTGTCGGCGGTACGAATATTGCGTTCGGTGTCGCGGGTACCGGCGTGTGTGGGCGGTCATCGGCGACGGGCAACCTCGCCGCCTCTCGTTCTCGTCTTTTGTGTTGCCGCGTCGCCGGAGCCGGCATCGGAGCCGCGGCCGCTTCCACCCGGTCGCGATGTAGGTGCGCCTGGACGTGGTTGTGGAGGCCGACCGCCGAGGCGAACAGTTCGTCACACTCGTCGCAGTCGAACGATTCCTCCACCGGCGTCGGCGGGGCGAACACGTACTCACATCTGTGAAGTGTCGCTCTCGGACCGAGCACCTCGTCACATCCGGCGCACACTACTACTGCGTGCAGTCGCTGGTCGTGGCAGAGTTCGATGTGTCTCATCATTGACATTTTCATCGTTGTCCAGGACTGCGCGCGGAATCTCGCGTGGCATTGTTGCTACGGACATTCGACCGCGACCGAGGCCGGCACGTAAAACGTGACACCCTCTTCGCGCAGCGCCGGCTGCTTGCGGGTGCCAACCGGTCGTGAACCACTCGCGACGCATTCGTGCGATGCCGGCTTTCGCCCCAATTCGACGCCCCACCCACCGCACACCAACTCGTACACGGTTACAATGCCGTGGTGCCGCTCCAAGTGTTTCGTGAGGCTCGTGCGGTTCGTCGTCCACGTTTTATTATTATACGCCGTCTCGCACTCGGCCACTGAACACTTCCAACTCTTCGACACCGGATAAAAAACGCGGAGAGTGGGCCCGTCCAGGACGATGCGAACGACGAAAATCCGCGCGATAATATTTTCCGTAACAAAAAAAAAAGAAATCGAATATACGAGAATATTCACGTAAAACGGAAAATAAGTCACGGGCACACCTGTTCAAAGTCCAAATCGGAAATATAATAAAAGCAGGTGAGGTCGTCGACCTACTCGCGGCGACGGTTAAACGCACGCGCGTACGCGATACGGATTCAGAACTTTGAACGGCGAAAAATTCACGAAAAGAGGCGGCAAAAATACGCGGATGAATAAATTAATAATAAACACGACGAATAAAATAAAAAATATTATAAATCACGCGATGTAAAAAAAGTTAAAATAATTCACGCAGTACACACAAAAACGATAAAACTCAAAACACACGCGCACACGTAATAAAAATTTCGGTAACGACGTAATGACTAGAATTAGAGATCAAAGTGTATATATAAATAAGAAATTAATGACAAAATAAATAAAAATTGTTAAACTAATAATCTCGATATATTATGTGGGCCGTTCCCGGTCGTACTGCAATACCGGGTCAACCCGCGGTGGAGTAGAAGCAAGCTCCAAAACTCCACCAGATTTTCAAAAATTAGTTTAACATTTGAACTCTTCGATGAAGAGTGTACCAGATGTTAAGCTGATAAGAACAGATTTATTATTGAAATATATAAATGTGGTTCACAAATTTATTATCAGCAATAATTGACAAAAATACAAAATAAAAACGATGGTGTTTATCATACATGTGTGGAATAAAAAATAAATGTAAATGCGTGATCCCACGCCCCCAGCGCTCCGACGACGAACGGCACGATCTCGGCTGGCTGCTCTCCGGAGAGTTCCTTGGCCAGCTCCTCGTACCGGGTCCTCCTCTCCTCCGCCGCAGCACTGAACGCGGCCAGGCGGTTGTCGAACGGGATCGTCACGTCGACGATATATGTCTTCCCGTCCGACTTCCTTCTCAACACCAGATCCGGTCTTAATCCGCCGGAGCCAACCGCTCGGTTCTCGGCCACGACGTCGAATTTCCTCACCGACGCCGTCTTGACGCGTTCGACGACGGCGTTATGACGGGCGAGGTAGAGGGCTGAGTAACGCATGCAGTGATCGACGACGTGGGCGAGGCTTTCGATTTGATAGCCACATCGTCGACACCTGCGGTCACCCGCCCTCCACGCGGCCGAGCCGTTGAGGTGGACCAGGATCAGGCGCGCTTTGTGTATAAAGCGCCAATCGGCGAACCTGGTGTATTCGCCACCTCGCAGGAAGTGGTTGGAGACCGGATGGGCGGCGGCACATTCCATGGCCCGTCCTTGGTCGGGCCTCTCGATCAGCGTGCGCGTACGCTTGGTCTGTGCCGCCAGCCGCATGGTGGAGAAAACCTGGCTATCGGCGATCACGCATAAGTCGTCGGCGAACGCGAGCACGCGGTGTTCCGCCGCGTCCGCCTGGACCGCCCGTATGACGTGGTCGACCGCGAGGTTAAACAGGAGTCCACTGAGCGGGCACCCCTGTTTGATTCCGGATCTCACCTCAATCGGTTCGGTGGTGCCCACACCGGTGGACACCGTGCTGGTCGACCCGTCATACACGTCTCGTACGAGCTCCGTGATCGCCGACCCCGCACCCATCGTCCGCAGCGCGGCGAACAGCGCGGAGTGCGGGACAGCCCCGAACGCGTTGGACACGTCGAGCCACGCGACACACCTCTCGGTCCCGGAACACCTCGTCTTCTCCATGAGTCTGTTGAGGGTGTGCGTGTGCTCGAACGCACCGTCCGCCGGCATAAATCCTTTTTGGCAGGGGTTGAGAGCGGCGTTGTCAACGGCCCACTTCGTCAGCCGGTCAGCCACACATCCCACGAACAGCTTGTAGACCGTACGGCACATAGCGATCGGGCGCAAGCTGCCGACGTGTGTCGGATCCCCCTTTTTGGGGATCAGGGTGGTGACTGACCGCTTCCATTCAGCCGGGACGCGTCGATAACGGGCGCAGATGTCGAGGACTATGGACAACAGGGTACTTCCTAGGACGTGAACGGTCCGATCGGAATCGGTTCACGTCCCCCGACGGTCTCGTACACGGTTTCGTCGCACTGCGACTCGGCCCACACCCCGCGGAAGTGAGTCTCGATTTCGCCGATGGGTATCTCACATTCCGTGCCTTCGCTCTCGACGATCGCCCGTATCGCCCTCCGCCTGTTGCGCCTGTACGCCGTCTGGATGCCCTGTGCGTCGTCGACGTCCAGATGCGTGCGCTTTCGGCTGCCTTCGGCCCGGTCCGGAACCTTCGCCACTCGCCGTGCGTCGGACGTGACCGTGGCCATTATTTCCTCGAACCGGGCCCAATTCTCGACGGTGCACGGGGCCGCCCGAATCCCGGACAACGCTGGCACGTGGACGTGTATCTCGGTGGTGTCGTCCGGGTTCAACCGCACGTCCGCCGCACCGTCGTCGGCCACTTCCTCGGCGAGCACGCCCGCGGAGCCGTCGTCGCCCGCGGCTTCGTCGCGTTCCGACTCGTCGTCGTCAGACCGCGACGCCGCTCCGATCGATATGGGGAGGATTCGGAAGCCAGAGGTGAGAGCCGGCGTACACGATGTCGTACCCCTCGTTCCTCGGCGTCTCCCGTACAATCGGCGTCGGCGGTCCACCGGCCGGCGACGACAGACTCGTTCGGGGCGCGGTGCGTCGCTGGCCCGTCCGCTGTGGAGTGTCGGCGGCGGGAACGTCGATGGCGGGCGGTACGTCACGTGCGCGCACGGCCGCTGCCGCTACTCGCTGTTGTCGGGTGTTCGGCGCCGGCAGCTTCGGAAGCTAAACGCATGTGCGCGAGGACGTGATTATTTAGCCCCCTTTTCGACGCGAACGACCGGCCGCACTCGGGTTCGGTGCATTTGAACCGGCCGTCCCCGTCGTCGCCGTCATCGTCGAAAATCACTCGGCAATTGTGTTCCGAGGGCCGGGGGCCAAGCACCGTACCGCATCCCGCGCATACCAGTGTGACCTCCGGCCGGGCATTTCGTGTTGAAATTCGACGTGACGACGCAGGGACTGTTTCGTCATCGTCCAGCTGCCGGTCCGAAATTTAGCGGAGCAGCTCTCCGCGACGTACCCCACCTCCGTCGGAAGTGGCCAATAAATCCGCAGCGCTCCGTCCACCATCTCCGGCTGACGACGCGCGATCACGCCGGTAGGGACGTCGGTCTCGGCGTTCGCTACTGCGCACACGTGTGTGGCGGGTCGCTTGTTCAGCGTTTCCTCGCACGCCGCACACACGAGCACGTAGTCCACTACCGCGTCGTGATGCCGTCCCAGGTGCTTGACGAGGCTTACCCTGTTCGTAGTCCAGACGCCGTTCGCGTACTCGACGTCACAATCCGACGCCGGACATTTCCACGTCGTCGGAACAGGGTAAAACACTCGCAAGACGGCGCCGTCCAACTCCGGTTGTCGGACAGCCGCGCGCGGGCCGCCTGTGTCCGGTGGTGCGTTACGCGCCGGTATCCTTGGCCCGAGTGCTACCGGAGACGGTGCCGTGACTGGCCGGTCGAGGCCGCCTGTGTCCGGCGGTGGGTCACGCGCCGGTATCCTTGGCCCCGATCCTCTTCTCGTCGTCCGCTGTGCCGCTACTGTCGGGGGAGGGCCGCCTGTGTCCGGCGGTGCGTCACCGGCCGGTATCCCAGGCCCCCCGTGCCGACGCGAAGACGGCACCACCTCCGCCGACTGGTCGCCCGACAGTTGAGTGGCCAGGTCCGCGTACCTCGTTCTGCGCTGGTCCGCCGCAACTCGGAACGCCTCCAGCCGGTTGTCGAACGGTATCGTGACGTCCACGATAAAAGTCTTACCGTCCGACTTCCTCTTGAGAACGAGGTCCGGCCGGAGACGCCCTCGTCCCACTTCTGCAGTCCCGATCGCCTGGTTCTCCGTCAGCACCTCGAATTTGCGTTCGGCAGCGACCCGCACGCGGGCAACAACGGCGTTGTGCCGCGCGTTGATGAGGGCGGCGTACCGCGGACAGTGATCGACGACGTGGGCAAGGCTTTCGGTGTGATAGCCACATCGTCGACACCTACGGTCACCGCTCCTCCACGCTGCCGAACCGTTGAGGTGAACCAGGTTCAATCGGGCTCGGTGGACGAACCTCCAGTCCGCGAACCTGGTGAACTCGCCAGTCTTGATGAAGTGACTGGAGGACGGGTGGGCGGCGACGCACTCCATCGCCCGCCCCTGATCCGGTTTCGCCATGAGCTCCCGCGTTCTCGCCGTTTGCGCGGCCCGCCTCAGCGTCGCGAACACGCGCCGACGCTGCTTCCGTCGAAGCGTGACCTGAGCTGCTGGCACCGCGACCACGGGTTCCTGGTCCTCCCGCCGCCACTCCACTCCGACTCTCTTCGACGCCGCCCTCGCTTTCGTCCAAACGTTCGCGACGCCGGCCGCCGGAGCACGCATCACACCCTCGTTGATGCCCGTCATGTAGTCCATAGTCATTGCTCCGTCGACCGGCGTCTGGAGTCTTCTGTGGACAGTCGCTTCCAAGTGTGCTGCCGCGTCTCTGGCCACCCGTTCGTCAGTGGACGTCAGCAGCTTGAAGGCGCTGTCCACCCTGGCGAAGTCGGATTCTTCGGCGATGAGCGGCAGTCCACACGATCCGCCAGCCCTCGCCCCGTACAAATATTCGTTCGATGCCTCCTGCGGCACCCCCAGCGTCGCCTTGAACTCCGGCCGCCAGATTTTGTCCACGGCCTCCCAGTCCGTCTTGCTGAACGTACCCACTCGGAGCACATGGGTCACCGAGGGGTACACGAACGTTTTCATGGCGTCGATGCGTTGCCACGGCGCCAACTTCGACCGCAAGACCTTCAGACCGAACTGGGATATCTCGGCGACCGTGGACATCTGGGGGACGATGCGGAAGCCTACTTCGGCTCCGAGGAATGTAGTGGTTTCACCTTCCCGGAGGGCCCGCACCGCAACGCCGTCGACGACAAATTGCGTCGGCCTTACCCCGACTGGGGTGTGCCCCGACACGTGTGTGGTCACGCACTTCACCGGGTTCAGCCGCAAGCCCATTCTCCGCAGTCTGTCGGTGGCCGTGTTCAAGAGACGCTGGAGCTCTGGGGGATCGTCGGCGATCAAGCAGAGGTCGTCCGCGAACGCGAGCACACGGTGTTCAGGATTGTCCGCCTGAAGCTCGCGGACGACGTGGTCCACCGCGAAGTTGAATAGAATGCCGCTCAGTGGACAGCCCTGCTTGATCCCGGATCTCACCTCGATCGGTTGCGTCGTCCCGACACCGGTCGAGACACGACTGGAAGTCCCGTCGTATGCCTCGCGTACGATTTCCACCATCGCCGCGCCCGCCCCCGCCGACGAAAGCGCCGCCGTCAGTGCACCGTGTGGGACGGCTCCGAACGCGTTCGAAACGTCCAGCCACGCGATGCACCGATCGGACTTCGAACATCGCGCTTTCTCCACTAACCTCTGCAGGCAGTGGACGTGCTCGAACGCACCGTCGGCGGGCATAAATCCTTTTTGGCAAGGACTGATGGCGGAATTGTCGATCGCCCACTTCGTCAGGCGATCAGCGAGGCATCCCATGTACAACTTGTAGATCGTGTTGCACATGGCGATCGGTCTCCAGTTCGTGACCAGAGCTTCGTCCCCTTTCTTCGGGATCAGCACCGTCACCGAGCTCTTCCACGACGAAGGGATCCGGCGGTATCGTAGGCAGGCGTTGAACACGACGGTCACGAGGCGGCACGACGGGTCCAGACGTTTCCAGTGTCTGTACGTCAGACCGTCCTCCCCGGGCGCCGTGTTCTCGAACCTGCCCAGCCTTCTACTGACCTCCAACGTCGTGAACTGTCCCAGTGACATGGCCTCTCTTCCCTCCGTCGGGACGTAGACGCCGTCCTCACACGCGGTTTCGGCCCATACCCGTCGAAAGTGCGCCTTCACTTCGTCCAACGGAATCGCACAGTCGTTGCCCTCTCCCTGCACGATGGCTCGGATGGCCCGCCGCCTGTTTCGCCTGTACACCGTTTGGAGTCCCTGTGCGTCGTCCACGTCGAGAGGAGTGCGCTTTCGAGCGCCCTCGACGCGATCAGGGATTTTGGCGATGCGGCGGGCTTCGACGATCACCGAGCGCAGTTGGTCCTCGAAGCGCGCCCAATTTTCCGTGGAACACGGAGCTCTCGCCGCGGCCGTCAGTGCCGGCATGGTGTCGTGAAGCTCCGTGGTGTCGTCGGGGCGGAGTTCGATGTCTTCGGCGACCTCCGCGACGTCCGCGTTATCGTCGTCATCGCCGTCGGCAGTCGCGTCGCTATCGTCGTTCGGTCCGTCGTCGTCACCGCCATCCGTGGCGTTGGCCGACGCGCCGATAGCGACGGGGGGGGGTTGGGCAACCACAGGTCCGGGCTCGCGTACACCACGTCATACCCGTCGACGCGCGGCTCTTCCCGGTTCGGTGTGGTACTCACGCGAAACGTGCGCGTCGGCGGTACGATCAACTCGTTCGGCGTCGCGAGATCCGGCGCGTGCGGACGGTCTTCGGCGACCGGCAACCTTTCCGCGTCGCGTTCTCGCCGTTTTCGCTGTCGCGTCGCCGGGGCCGGCATCGGGGCCGCGGCCGCTGTCACCCGGTCGCGGTGTAGGTGCGCCTGGACGTGGTTGTGGAGACCGACCGCCGAGGCGAACAGTTCGTCGCACTCGTCGCAGTCAAACGTTTCGTCCACCGGCGTCGGCGGGGCGAACACGTACTCGCACCTGTGTAGTGTAGCCCTCGGCCCGAGCACCTCGTCACATCCGGCGCACACTACTACGGCGCGCAGTCGCTGGTCGTGGCAGAGTTCGATGTGCCGTACGATCGAAAGTTTCATCGTCGTCCAGGACTGCGCGCGGAATCTCGCGTCGCACTGTTGCCACGGGCATTCGATCGCGATCGGGGTCGGCACGTAGAACGCGATACCCTCATCGCACAGCTCCGGCTGTTTGCGGACGCCGACCGGTCGGGGACCCTCAACGGCGCATTCGTGTGACGCCGGCTTGCGTCCTAACTCGACGCCGCACTTTCCGCACACCAACTCGTAAACCACCACGACGCCGTGGTGTCGCTCCAAATGTTTCATGAGGTTCGTGCGGTTCGTCGTCCACGTTTTATTGCTATACGCCGTCTCGCACTCGGCCACTGGACACTTCCAACTCTTCGGCACCGGATAAAAAACGCGGAGAGTGGGTCCGTCCAGGACGGGCTGGCGTTCGACGGGGCCGCCTGTGTCCGGCGGTCTGTTACCAGCCGGTATCCCTGGCCTCGTATCTGTGACTGGCCGGCGGGGGCCGCCTGTGTCCGGCGGTCTGTTACCAGCCGGTATCCTTGGCCCCGCGCCTCTTCTCGTCTGTCGCGTCGGGGAGGAGCCGCCTGTGTCCGGTGGTGCGTCACCGACCGGTGTCCTTGGCCCCTCGGCCCGACGCGTAGACGGCCCGGCCGTTTGGCACGCACCGGTATAATCCATCGCCCGATCAGTCCGTCCCTTTATCCCACTGCTACAAGCGACGCTTGGCCGGAGCCGCGCGTCGCCATAGTTACGGGGACGGTACGATGCGAACGACGAAAATTCGCGCGATAATATTTTCCGTAACAAAAAAAAAAAAAAAAAAGATCGAATTTACGCGAGAATATTCACGTAAAGCGGAAAATAAATCACGGGCACACCCGTTCAAAGTCCAAATCGAAAATATAATAATAAAGCAGGTGAGGTCGTCGACCTACTCGCGACGACGGTTAAACGCACTGCGCGTACGCGATACGTATTAAGAACTTTGAACGGCGAAAAATTCACGGAAAGAGGCGGCAAAAATACGCGGACGAATAAATTAATAAACACGACGAAAAAAAATAAATATATATATTATAAATCACGCGATGTAAAAAAAGTTAGAATAATTCACGCAGTACACAAAAAAAAAGATAAAACTCAAAACACGCGCACACGTAAAAATTTCGGTAACGACTATAATTAGAGATCAAAGTGTATAAATAAATAAATGATAATAATAAAAAATGCTAAACTAATAATAATCTCAATATGTTATGTGGGCCGTTCCCGGTGGTACTGCAATACCGGGTCAACCCGCGGTGGAGTAGAAGCAAGCTCCAAATCTCCACCAGATTTTCAAAAATTAGTTTAACATTTGAACTCTTCGATGAAGAGTGTACCAGATGTTAAGCTGATAAGAACAGATTATTTATTAAATCAAAAAATATATGTACATGTGGTTTACAATTATCAGCATGAAAATCGATATAAAATATAAAATCATGATAGTAGGAAAAAAAGAAAAAAATAAATAAAATAAAATTGTAAAATTAAAATAAACTTAAAAAAAAATTTTTCACAAGCAATAAAAATTGAAAAATGTCTAAAAAGTGA
The DNA here is from genome assembly GCA_032441825.1 of Chaetogeoica ovagalla. Taxonomy (NCBI): domain Eukaryota; kingdom Metazoa; phylum Arthropoda; class Insecta; order Hemiptera; family Aphididae; genus Chaetogeoica; species Chaetogeoica ovagalla. The sequence goes on from CM063744.1 coordinate 1,957,076, forward strand.
AATAACAACAGTGAAATAATAACCATAACAAAAATAAGATAAACAACAGAAAAAAAATAAAAAAAAAATAAAAATCTTGGCACATCATAAATGATTAAAAAAAAAAAAAAAAAAAAAAAAAATTTTAATAATAGTGATAATAACCATCAAACACACATCGACATTCAAAGAATAATACAAAACATGACAATAATGATTCTACGAATATAAAAATTCAAAACACATGCATATAAGAAAATGAATTTAAAACGAAAAAAAGTGGTATAAAAATATAAAAATTTAATAGAGGGAATGAATATAAAATGAGAGGAGGGCGTTCGTCGTCATAGTGTACGTTGACGTGTGCCAGTGAGGTGTTCAACGTAGACATCTCTGGAGTAAGATATCACCTCACTGACACACAGCTTCCTCATTTTTGAGGCGTAAGACCGACTGCACAGTTTCAACATGAACGCGTCGTTGGCCGGATCCCACGCCCCCAGCGCCCCGACGACGAACGGCACGATCTCGGCTGGCTGCTCTCCGGAGAGTTCCTTGGCCAGCTCCTCGTACCGGGTTCTCCTCTCCTCCGCCGCAGCACTGAACGCGGCCAGGCGGTTGTCGAACGGGATCGTCACGTCGACGATATAGGTCTTCCCGTCCGACTTCCTTCTCAGCACCAGATCCGGTCTTAATCCGCCGGAGCCAACCACTCGGTTCTCGGCCACGACGTCGAATTTCCTCGCCGACGCCGTCTTGACGCGTTCGACGACGGCGTTATGGCGGGCGAGGTAGAGGGCGGAGTAACGCATGCAGTGATCGACGACGTGGGCGAGGCTTTCGATTTGATAGCCACATCGTCGACACCTGCGGTCACCCGCCCTCCACGCGGCCGAGCCGTTGAGGTGGACCAGGTTCAGGCGCGCTTTGTGTATAAAGCGCCAATCGGCGAACCTGGTGTATTCGCCACCTCGCAGGAAGTGGTTGGAGACCGGATGGGCGGCGGCACATTCCATGGCCCGTCCTTGGTCGGGCCTCTCGATCAGCGCGCGCGTACGCTTGGTCTGTGCCGCCAGCCGCATGGTGGAGAAAACCTGGCGACGCTGCTTCTTCCGAATAGTGACGGCTGCGGCGGGAACGGTGAGCACCGGATCGGCTCCCTCCTTCCTCCATACGACTCCGGCCTGACGCGACGCCTTCCGCGCCCGCGTCCACACGTTCGTCACTCCCGCCGCCGGTGCCCGCATTCGACCTTCGTTCGTACCCGACAGGAAGTCCATGCGGGAGTCGGCGTCCGGCGGTTCGCGGGTGCGTTTGTGGACGACGTCCTTCAGGTGCTCCGTCGCGTCGGCGGCTACGCGTTCGTCCGGCGACGTGAGCAGTTTGAAGGCCGTGTCCACTCGCGCCGCGTCACTCTCCTCGGCGAGCAGGGGGATGCCGCAAGCGCCACCCCTTCGGTGGCCGTAAAGGTATTCGTTGGAAGCCTCTTGCGGCAGTCCCAGCGTGGCCTTGAACTCCGGCTTCCAGACGTTGTCGACGGCCTCCCAGTCGGTCTTCTTGACGTCACCCACGCGCAGGAGGTGGGTGACGGCCGGGTACACAAACGTCTTCATGGCATCGATGCGCTGCCACGGAGCGAGTTTGGACCGCAGCACTTTCAGACCGAGCTGGGTGATGTCCGCGACCGTCGACATCTTCGGGACGATCTGGAAGCCGACCTGCGCGCCGAGGAACGTCGTGGCCTCGCCATCCCGGAGGGCACGTATCGCCTGGCCGTCGACAACGAAACGGGTGTCCCGCACCCCGACCGGGGTCCGTCCGGACAAGTGCATCGAAACGCACTTTCCCGGATTGAGGTGCAGGCCCGTACGTCTCAGCCGGTCGGTGGTGGTGTCCAACAGCGCTTGAAGTTCGCCAGGGCTATCGGCGATCACGCATAAGTCGTCGGCGAACGCGAGCACGCGGTGTTCCGGCGCGTCTGCCTGGACTGCCCGTATGACGTGGTCGACCGCGAGGTTAAACAGGAGTCCACTGAGCGGGCACCCCTGTTTGATTCCGGATCTCACCTCAATCGGTTCGGTGGTGCCCACTCCGGTGGACACCGTGCTGGTCGACCCGTCATACACGTCTCGTACGAGCTCCGTGATCGCCGACCCCGCACCCATCGTCCGCAGCGCGGCGAACAGCGCGGAGTGCGGGACAGCCCCGAACGCGTTGGACACGTCGAGCCACGCGACACACCTCTCGGTCCCGGAACACCTCGTCTTCTCCATGAGTCTGTTGAGGGTGTGCGTGTGCTCGAACGCACCGTCCGCCGGCATGAATCCTTTTTGGCAGGGGCTGAGAGCGGCGTTGTCAACGGCCCACTTCGTCAGCCGGTCAGCCACACATCCCACGAACAGCTTGTAGACCGTACGGCACATAGCGATCGGGCGCCAGCTGCCGACGTGTGCCGGATCCCCCTTTTTGGGGATCAGGATGGTGACTGACCGCTTCCATTCAGCCGGGACGCGTCGATAACGGGCGCAGATGTCGAGGACTATGGACAACAGGGTGCATTCCGGGTCGAGTCGCCGCCAGTGTTTGTACGTGAGACCGTCGTCGCCCGGAGCGGTGTTCTCGAACCGCATCAGTCGTTTCCGGACTTCCTGGGACGTGAACGGTCCGATCGGAATCGGTTCACGTCCCCCGACGGTCTCGTACACGGTTTCGTCGCATTGTGACTCGGCCCACACCCCGCGGAAGTGAGTCTCGATTTCGCCGATGGGTATCTCACATTCCGTGCCTTCGCCCTCGACGATCGCCCGTATCGCCCTCCGCCTGTTGCGCCTGTACGCCGTCTGGATGCCCTGTGCGTCGTCGACGTCCAGATGCGTGCGCTTTCGGCTGCCTTCGGCCCGGTCCGGAACCTTCGCCACTCGCCGTGCGTCGGACGTGACCGTGGCCATTATTTCCTCGAACCGGGCCCAATTCTCGACGGTGCACGGGGCCGCCCGAATCCCGGACAACGCTGGCACGTGGACGTGTATCTCAGTGGTGTCGTCCGGGTTCAACCGCACGTCCGCAGCACCGTCGTCGGCCACTTCCTCGGCGAGCACGCCCGCGGAGCCGTCGTCGCCCGCGGCTTCGTCGCGTTCCGACTCGTCGTCGTCAGACCGCGACGCCGCTCCGATCGATATGGGAGGATTCGGAAGCCAGAGGTGAGAGCCGGCGTACACGATGTCGTACCCCTCGTTCCTCGGCGTCTCCCGTACAATCGGCGTCGGCGGTCCACCGGCCGGCGACGACAGACTCGTTCGGGGCGCGGTGCGTCGCTGGCCCGTCCGCTGTGGAGTGTCGGCGGCGGGAACGTCGATGGCGGGCGGTACGTCACGTGCGCGCACGGCCGCTGCCGCTACTCGCTGTTGTCGGGTGTTCGGCGCCGGCAGCTCGACGCGCGCGGCGTCCACACGGTCCCGACGCTTGTGCGCGAGGACGTGATTATTTAGCCCCCTTTTCGACGCGAACGACCGGCCGCACTCGGGTTGGGTGCATTTGAACCGGCCGTCCCCGTCGTCGCCGTCATCGTCGAAAATCACTCGGCAATTGTGTTCCGAGGGCCGGGGGCCAAGCACCGTACCGCATCCCGCGCATACCAGTGTGACCTCCGGCCGCATTTCGTGCTGAAATTCGACGTGACGACGCAGGGACTGTTTCGTCATCGTCCAGCTGCCGGTCCGAAATTTAGCGGAGCAGCTCTCCGCGACGCACCCCACCTCCGTCGGAAGTGGCCAATAAATCCGCAGCGCTCCGTCCACCATCTCCGGCTGACGACGCGCGATCACGCCGGTAGGGACGTCGGTCTCGGCGTTCGCTACTGCGCACACGTGTGTGGCGGGTCGCTTGTTCAGCGTTTCCTCGCACGCCGCACACACGAGCACGTAGTCCACTACCGCGTCGTGATGCCGTCCCAGGTGCTTGACGAGGCTTACCCTGTTCGTAGTCCAGACGCCGTTCGCGTACTCGACGTCACAATCCGACGCCGGACATTTCCACGTCGTCGGAACAGGGTAAAACACTCGCAAGACGGCGCCGTCCAACTCCGGTTGTCGGACAGCCGCGCGCGGGCCGCCTGTGTCCGGCGGTGCGTTACGCGCCGGTATCCTTGGCCCGAGTGCTGCTGGAGACGGTGCCGTGACTGGCCGGTCGGGGCCGCCTGTGTCCGGCGGTGGGTCACGCGCCGGTATCCTTGGCCCCGATCCTCTTCTCGTCGTCCGCTGTGCCGCTACTGTCGGGGGAGGGCCGCCTGTGTCCGGCGGTGCGTCACCGGCCGGTATCCCAGGCCCCCCGTGCCGACGCGAAGACGGTCCGGCCGTTTGGCTCGTGCCGGCGCACCCTTCCATTTACCGATCGATCCGTCCCTTTATCCCATTGCTACTAGCGGCGTTTGGCTTGAGCCGCGCGCCGCCATGGTTACGGGGACGGGACGAAATCGAAGCGAAAGAGATACACCGGTCGTAGTCGAAATATAAATTTACGTATAAAACGCGCGACGAGCCACGCCCGTTCAAAGTCCACGCGCGCGCGTGTGTTGTAAAAATCGGGCGCGTACGATTTCACTCGCGAAGTCGCGACGGAACGCACACACACGAACGGAAGAAAAAATTCACGGTCACGGACAAAAATACACGAGGGAACGAAAAAAAAATTCACGGTCACGTAGTCAAGAAATACAATTCGCGGCAACGCCCGTTCGGACGAAACACACAATAAAAAAAAACACGACGTAAAAAAAGTTAAAATAATTCACGCAGTACAAAAAAAAAAAAAAAAACGATAAAACTCAAAACACGCGCACACGTAAAAGTTTCGGTAACTACAATTAGAGATCAAAGTGTATAAATAAGAAATTGATAATAAAGCTAAACTAATAATAAAAATCTCAATATATTATGTGGGCCGTTCCCGGTGGTACTGCAATACCGGGTCAACCCGCGGTGGAGTAGAAGCAAGCTCCAAATCTCCACCAGATTTTCAAAAATTAGTTTAACATATGAACTCTTCGATGAAGAGTGTACCAGATGTTAAGCTGATAAGAACAGATACTACACTTTGATCTTAGCCGATAGGCCGAGAAGCGATAAGGGGTGAGTGAAAACTAAGGGTCTTTAAAGAAAATTTCATTTTGGAACTGAAGCAGTGTAATATTTTTTCACTATCGTAAACACCCGAAAAACTATCGATTTTTTTTCGCTATGTTGAAATACGTTTAGATTTGTTAATTACTGGTTAATTGTCTTTTATAAAATGATAAATTTATTAGTGTTGAATAAGTTTTTTGGTCATCGCGTAATCAAAAAACATCGAATGCCTTGCGACCGGCTCAATAGCGCCATCTACTGTCAAGCGAATACGTGTATTGTCACAGTACACTGTAATACGTAATATTTTTTTCCTATTCATTTTAAGTGTACAATAATTTATTTTATAATCGAGTACATGAAGTGTATTCGGAATTTTAATACACAATAGTTAAATAATTTTTTTTTTTTAAATACAATTTACTACAAATATTTCGGATACCTTGACGGTTAAAAATATTAAATTTTATTAATTAATATATATAAAAAAAAAAATTGTGTCCGTACTAAACTGTGTTATACACAAGAAGAAACAATTTTATCTTATAAAATACTAAAAACATTTTTAACAACTATTGCCATCGAAATTGATGTAGGATTTATTAGCAAATTAGTTAATATTATTGTGTGAAAACGTAAACGAATCCGTTTATTTATCGAAACTTTTCGAAATTATAACGTTCACGTCGGAATCATTAGAATTTTCGTGTACTTTTAGGGTTTTAGTTTTACTAATTCGTAATATTTCGTTGATCATAAATTTCGTCTATCAACTCAAATCAAGTACGTGCGACGTTCACATTTTCGTGTAGTTTCGTGTGAATTCGGTGTGTACGCGTTTCGCGCTCTTGTGGCCAATTAATCGATTATGAGAAATCACACACGCGTTCAACGGAGTTTGTTTCGTTTTGTAAATATTTTCCATAGGTATAATATTTCGACGGTGAATGCACAGACACGCGTTCAAACAGTAATTAAACGATTTTCAAACGAATAACAAAACGCGGTACAATAAATAAAATCAGTTCTATGGTTTTATATCGTGTATGTGTGTGTTTCACGGATTCACAAAATTCATTTAGTGAAATGCGAATTTTTTCTTATTGTTATTATTACAAATCATGCGTAAAGACACATTTGAAAAAACGTAACAACGAATTGTAAAATTTTATTCGTGAATTCTGACGTTCGTGGTAAAAAAAACGAAAATGAATTACGTCGATTTTTTTTTTTTGCTTTTCAATTATTAAACGAAAAATTTTCATTTTTTTCATTCTGTATTTAGTCTTTTGGCGGTATTCGCTACAACGAAAATCCATAGATTACAGTATATTACAATATTTCAGTTATTGCGACGTTTTATATTAAAGTGTTCATCAAATATTATATGTTTATTATTTAGGAAAAAAATAATTCATTACGAGACCGTATTATATATATATATATATATATATATATATATATATATATAAATTTAACTGAAAACTGTTTTTTTACAATATTTTTCCCGAGTGATTTGCACATTTTCTTCGAGTTATTTTTATTTTGGCTATCCGTCGACAACAGTTACCAACGAAAAATCAATTGTCTAAAAACGTTCTCCGACTCCTGTGATTTTACCGTACTGCCGATGGTAAGAATATTTTCACGTAAATTTAACACCAAACATTATAAACGATCAATAGAAAACCGTTTAATTCTCGAATAGTACTGTTTTGTTTTCACACGATTTCGATTATTATTACTACGTATTTTTTAATTCCTTATATATATATATATATATATATATATCGATTTAGCAACAACACATCTACGTGCAGTCATCATTAATCATTCCAAAGGCCTGTCTCATCTCGGTATTATTTTTTTCCAACATTTCGTTTTCTTCACGCTTGAGTTTGAAAAGATGTTCGTATTTCTTCAATTCCTTCATTATACTACTCGATTTCCTCACACATCTATCGAAATTATCCGCTTTCCGTTGTAAATATTGATTATCACTCTCCGTCGCCCGTAAATCATCGTTAAGTTTTTCATTTTCCTCTTCAGTGTCCAACACGTATTGATTCAAATACGTGTTTTTATTGTCAATATTTTGTATTGAATCTTTCAAACTCTGCGTAAATGCTATTAATTTCTCGTATTTATAATTGTAGTGTTTTATCAAACGCGCAATTTCGCTGTTGTACCTTTCGGTCGTATATTTAATATTTCTCTCGTTAATACTTTGGTAACTTTGCAATTCGACGATATGCTGTTCATCGACTTGGCGAAACATTCTCGTACGTCTGTCTTCCATTCGCATCAATAATTCGACCATCTGCTCTTCTAACATTTCCATTTTCTCGTCAATAAGCATCGAGTTATTCTCTCGTATTGTATTTATTTCGTCCCTGTGTTGTACGTCTTGTTTTTCCAAGTCGTGCTGAAGCGATAAATTCGCATCGAACAACTCCGTGATTTGTTTCTCGAATTGCGAAGATATTTTTCTCTGCACTTCATCGTTTTGCAAACGTATATTTTCCAAATTGTTATTGTGCCCGTTGTCGTAATACGCACGTTGTCCTCGCAAATGCTTTTCGAGATCGTCTATCCGGCGTGCGTTTTGTTCCGCCGTTTTTTTCACGTCGTACTCAGGGGTTTTCATCGCGTTGTTTTTGATGTTACTCAAAAATACCATTTTTTGGTCTTTATCGACCTGTTGTAATGATTTGATCTTACGTTCTCTAATCAATTCGTTGTACAACGATTGCGAGAACTTAAGCAACTTGGTGTATTCGAGTTCCGCAACGTTTACGTTGTTTATAATAATTTCCTTTTTTCCCTTGAACATTTTCGTAGATTTTTGACCTCACCGTTAATATATTAATTATAACCGTAGAAACAATCGAACAATCAATGATGAATCAGTGTAATTGAAAATCCGAAATCATAATTAAATATCGATTTGTTAAAATCAACAAACTGGATCACTATATGAACAATTATTATAATATTATCGGAATATAATTTTTTTAGCCCAGTAGTCACTGCTTTCGTTTATTTATTACACAATAAAAAATATATTTATCCACATATTGACGTCATGATCTCGTCGATGAACTCCTTCATTTTTCAGTACAGTGCAATGGCGTAAATGTGTTTCGATTTTTTTTTTTTTGTGGCGCGCGGCAAAACATTCGACATTTCAACTCATTAAATACCCAAATATTCCTGTCTAGTAAATTATTCCTCTTCAAAAATGTAATTGAAAAAAAATGTATAACCAAAAATTCTACCGGAAGGATTGCTCTGATCTTTACACGATTTCCCAGTAGAAAATTACATCTAGTTGGTACTTTAAGGAGGAGGTTATTTTTCTATTTTTTCAACACTTTATTTATCTGTTAGGGGGAAAAAATACCGGAAAATAATCATAAAAACGGTAAAAATTACGCCTATTTCGTCAGAATCGATTATTGTTATTTCTTCGTAATTTCGAAACAAATTGTTGTAGAAACCAAAAATTTTCACCAAATATGTGAGACTATGGACTGTATTAACGAGACAAATTTTTCAAAAAATTCTTTTAATTTCGGACTATTTATTTATAAATTTTACATTTTAAAGTATTTAATTCATAAAAGAGGTGAATTTTGGTTTTAGGGCTTGAAAATATAAATATAAAACAAAGTCATTTGTTACTTAAACTAGACTACGTAAATAATTTTTTTCGTCACATTTAACTTTGGTACTAAGAAAAACTTTTTTTTTTTTGTGTATGTTCGATATATGTCTGCGGCACGTAATAATTTATAAATTCATTTTTGGTGTACAATACTTTACTTTATAATCGAGCACATGAAATGTATTCGAAATAGGTTATTATCGGAATGAAAAATACGACAAACCGTGTCTGTCTGACCGGATATTTGGGGGAGGCTCGTCGTCAAATATCAAATTAAAATTAAAATAGATTTAAAAGAAAAAACAATGATTTTATAATGAAATCGGATCGTTTAATAAGAAGAGAAAGACGAACCTAATATTGGAAATAAATTTAAAAATTGCGATGATTGTTTACCTGAAGTCTAAGTGTTTCTATTAAGTATCTATTTTATGAAATATGGATTAACTTCAAAATCCGACTTATCAATTCAATTTGTGTAACAATGTTATAATACTTCATTACCACGAAAGGTTCGTGTATTTATTCAATCTGGAGATTTAAAAAAAATCAAATTTGGGTTTTTAGTGTTATAAAATAAATTCGACTCCATGGTTTTTTTTTGCAACGGAACAATAAATAATATACACAGAGGTGTTTAAGAAAACGTAATAAATTATAATATTTTATTTACAAATTCTAACGGAACATTATTATATACGTTCATGGTAGAAAACCCGAATTAATAACGCCGAAATATTTATTCTCAATCAAAACGGAAAATTTTTCGTTTTTATTCTGTATATAGTCTTTCGGACAGTATTTAATATAAAAAAATTCCGACATTAGAACGCTAATACTAAAACGATGATAAAAGTATTATCTAACAATTGCATTTTTTTTTCTTTATTTCATAATTCATTTAATTTATTTTTCAATTGAAAACGACACGTTAAACACCACTAATTTCTTTGAATACGTTTTCATTTTAAAAATAGTGTTGTAAGACTAAAGCAAGAAATAACGAATACTGTAAAGAATTCACATAGATAATAAATTTCGAATAATAATATTTCTGTAGTACAGAAATGAAAAACGCGATACACTTTGTTATTACTTGAAACATAATATGAAAGAATATTTTTACATTTATGTATAAAACGTAAACGTAATAAATGTGTAACTAAAATGTCCCAATATAAAAAATTATGACAAAATACATCATAAGAAAATGATAATACTATTAATACGTATACAATTTTTTTTCCTTTAAGAAAAATACTAATTTTCCGTTTTTTTTTTACTTATATATTCTTTCGAGAGTATTTAAACGAAAACCAAAAGAATTAATTTTTTTATTATTGATTATTGTTTATTGTGATTGAGTTAATTTGGAAATTTTAATGCGGAAATTTCATCAATAAATCTTATTTTAAATCCAATTTCTATTATAAATTTTACATTATAGACATATCATCTGTTCGAAGAAAGTAACAGGTATGAAATAAATGCTTCACAATCAGTGGTTTTACCTTCCATACAAGTACCACTTTCTTTAAAATAAAATTATATATTTGTATCTTTTACCACGACATTTCTTTTTCTAGTCTATGTACCGAATAATTTCATGAAAATTTCACGTTAAATAAACTGTCTATTACTTTATTATATATACAATGATGAAGTGTTATTGTATTTTCCACGTAAAATAACGTATTGTAATAAGTGTTAAAATCGGTATCGTCACTAGACTACGAAAAATGAATTAATAATTTCTTGTTTTTATTCTGTTTATAGTCGATTCAATGTAATGCGTTGCACACAATACTATTTGACTATAAAGAAATCCCAGAGATTCATGTGCAAATATTATATTTGAAATCAAGGGAACAAAAAAAGTTAGATTTGTTCGTTTATTCAATTCTTATTTAAATTGAATTACTCAGTAGTTATTTGTACATAAATTCTGCGTAGAAGTCTACCAATTTGGAAGTTCTGTAGGAATCCGTTTCAATAACACATTAATGCTACAAGTGAATTGACTATTATATAAAATAATAATATTGGACAAAATTTTCCACATGATCGTTTAATACTGAATAATTACAGTAAAAGTAATATTGTATTAACGACGTACTATAAAGTATAATTTTTTTAATTAAAAAGAAAATTTAAAAAATTATATTCTGCTGTAACTATTTCTGTTCACTAATAGAGGCATTGACTTTAAAATCAATGCTAATATTGTTTTTTTTCAAATTTTAATTATTCGTAAAGGTCAAGAGGGCTTTGGTTTTAGTCAATATTATGGAAATTTCACTGTTTACGAGACTACCACAGCACATTAACTTGAACTGAAAAAAACGTGTTTTTATTTTATTTTTTGCATTTCATCAATGATAAAAAATAATTTTTTTTGGCTGAGTATCAGAAGACAGAAAGCTGTTATTTTATAATACACAATTTATTGTATTGTTTACATTTTAATGAAAACATTATTTAATTAGCTGTATTTATCATCAATAAATCTTATTTTAAATCCAGTTTCTATTATAAATTTTACATTACATTAAGAAAGTAACAGGTATGAAATAAATGCTTCACAATCAATGGTTTTACCTTCCATACAAGTACCACTTTCTTTAAAATATAATTATATATTTGTATCTTTTACCACGACATTTCTTTTTCTAGTCTATGTACCGAATAATTTCATGAAAATTTCACGTTAAATAAACTGTCTATTACTTTATTATATATTTACAATGATGAAGTGTTATTGTATTTTCCACGTAAAATAACGTATAATAATATTGTAATAAGTGTTATCGTCACTAGACTACGAATAACCGGCTATTTAAAATTGAGCGCAGAAGTAAAATTTGTGAATAATAACTTTTGTAGAGATCGTGTATACGATATCGCGCTCTAACAGTGAACTTGTATAATTTCATCAATCACAAACACACAACAGAACACTATTATTTATATGATAACACGTGTAATGATTATAATTGAAATTCGATATTTTATTTACAAATTATGACAATGCATTTAAATATGTTCGTGACACACAATCGGAATCGACAACGCTGAAATTTTTTATTCTTGGTAAAAATGAATTAATAATTTCTTGTTTTCATTCTGTTTATAGTCGATTCAATATAATGTGATGCACACAATACTATTTGACAATAAGGAAATCCCAGAGATTCATGTGTAAATATTATATTTGAAATCAAGGGAACAAAAAAAGTTAGATTTGTTCGTTTATTCAATACTTATTTAGATTGAATTACTCAGTAGCTATTTGTATATAAATTCTGCGTAAAAGTTTACCAGTTTGGAAGTTCTATTTCAATAACACATTAATACTACGAATGAATTGACAACATAAAATAATAATATTGGACAAAATTTTGTACGTGAACGTTTAATATTGAATAATTACAGTAAAAGTAATATTGTATTAATGACGTATAATTAAGTATAATTTTTTGGATTAATAACAAAAATTTTTTAAATTATACTCTGCTGTAACTATTTCTGTTCACTAATAGAGGCATTGATTTTAAAATCAGTGCTAATATTGTTTTTAGTATTTTTTTTTTCAAATTTTAATTATTCGTAAAGGTCAAGAGGGCTTTGGTTTTAGTAAATATTATGGAAATTTCTTCAAGCCTCATACAGATTTACAATCCAAATAGATTTCTAACACCATATACGTATGTATATATTTGTACATAATATAATAATTATATTATGTAATTATTATTATTATTAATTATTACGTAATTATTACGAGCTTAACATTTTTTGTGGCTCTTGAAAAAAAAATATTTTTAATCTGGTGTAGAGGTTATAATAGTGTAAATATTATATTCTATATATTGTATATATAAAAAAATAAATAAATATTTTATTAATATAGCATGCTAGTGTTGACACTTAAAACGTAATTTAAAATTTTAAATATTCTAAGCATTGATATCAATGTCTCTCTACTCAAATTATTTTCTCAATTTATTTCTTCGTGCAAACTGCAGGTTTCGCGTTCATTGTTCACCTCTCGTTCGTTTTTTCGCAAACAGCCCAATTCCTCCTCCAGATAATCAATTTTTTTTATCTGTTGCTGTACAGTACACAGCAGCGCAGCATTTTCCTGTGTCAGTCGGTCAACATTATTCGTCATGTGTTTCATCTTTTCCATCTTACACCTATCCACATGCGACTGCGTCCTGAGCTCGTCGTTTTCCAATGACATACACCCGTTGTCTTTTACCAGCTGCACAATTTTACTTTTCATCAGGGACGCGTACTCGTCGTTTTCGCAGTTTTCCTTCTTCAATCGTCGAATCTCGCACCGATTTGTCTCACAGGTCGTTTGCAGTTCTTTCACCAGCCTTTCCAGCTTGTGTACATTCGATTTCATGTCGTCAATGTTACAGTTTAGCTCATCGCATTCCAACTCCTTGTCGCGAAACTTCTGATATGAGGTCTTAACCTCTTGAAGCATCTCCTCTTTCTCTAGGTTTATATTTTGTACCATCAAATTCGCGTGACATTTTGCGTCTGCCAGTTCTAATTTTTTGCATTCCAATTCTTTTTCCAGATTTTTAAAAGCCTCGTCCAATCGATCGGACGCCATTCGGCATTCGTCCAACTGCCTCTGAATGTTGACATTTTCGTAATCTTTACATTTTAGAGTCTCCGTAAGACTTTCTATCGTAGAACATTTTTCTTGCACTTGAAACTTAAGAAAAAAAATCATAAATAAAACTTAGAACGGCTGAGTTCACTCACGTTTTGGTGAGTAGCTACTAAAATACCATACTATCCAACTTATATAATAATTTTAGTATATACGATTTATATGGAGTTACATACAATATTCTGTTCGTCAATTCAAATGTTATAATTTCTCATTTAGTTTAATCGTTTAGTTTCCCCCCTCCTTCCCATTAGCCTTATGGACAACATAACAAAATCGTCCTGCAAAGTTTTTAAAAATTGATACGAATGGATTAAATTTATAGTGTAAACATTTATTTGAAGAGAACAATTTTTTTGAAAGCGTTACGATTTTTTTGTAAAATATCATTTGACAATGAATTTACAATGTTTTAAGATTTTGATTTTTTTTTTAACCATGTTTTACAAAATAAGCTAATGAGGTTCTTTTAAAAAATATTCTTTCCTTCAATGTTGCAATGTTGTAATAAGTGTTTAACACTTAGATTCATTATAAATACCACAATATGATAACTATATAGTGTACATTTGATGTTGTCCAGCACATATTAGACAAATGACGCGAGAACAAATAATAATAAAAAAAATATTCATACAATTCATGTTTACTTTGGCATTGCACAATTCATTTCGTATACGCTTATGAGTAATTTCTAATTCTTCTATATCGGTAGTTAGTCTTTGTTCATTTTGTTTGTGAATATCTATTTGAGAAGTCATGTTTTCATTGAGTTCGAGTAATCTACTTATTTGTGTGCGTGACGCAATATAATCCGCTTTGGCTTTTTCCAACTTTAGTGATTGGTGGTTCATTTCATTTAAGAGTTCATTGTTTATTTCTTTTTCCCTAAATTCAACGCTTTCTACCCATCTTTTTAAATCATTCAATTGGCTCTGCAATTCGTCTTTCTCCACCGTGATCACGTGGAATTTGATCAACTTTTCTCTCAGTTCACAGATTTGATCTTCTTGACATTTCACTTTATCCCTTAAGTAACTTATTAATGTTTCATCTGACATCTAAAACACGTTTTAAAACTATAAATATATAAATATATACATTTTTTTTTAATGAACATTTTATTAACTTACAATTCAATAATTAAAAATAATCTTTGAAATTAAAAATATAAGTATTCGAATAGTAAACTGTATCTCTGAAGTGAAACATTTTACAGTTACTTATTAATATTTGTGTGTTGTTAACAATTAAATCATATGGATACGTTATATCCGTGATATCAGCCTGTATAATAAATAAAAACCTAATTAATATTAAATGGTAGGTGTATTTGTTAAGAAAAATTAATAATTTAAAACTATAAGACAGTTGCAGGTCCAAAATAAGTTCAATGAATGTTTTAGACAAACGTTTTATAACACACACACATACACACACATATATATATAAGTATACTAATACGAATGTGTTTGAATTTCGTATCATTTGTTTAATAGTAATTCTTCAAATTATACCTTACTACAATTCCTGTTTCGTAGATTTATGCGTTTTGGTGTCGATTGTCAAAGCCGGTTAAACGTTCGTATTTCACAAATTCGTTGTTATAATATCACACGAACGGTTAAATTTAATATATATATATATTAAGTATGTTCTTCTATGTGTTTTATGAATGAAAATATATAAAATAATATATTGGTCTTAATTAATTGAAGGATTAAATACAAATATATATATATATATAGGTACCTAAATAAATAATGTAACTAAATAAAATAATTACTACAATAATCATACATACCTACTCTCGAAACACCATATAACTATTGCAAACCGGTCCCAAATTGTTAAACAAATATAGTTTTAATAATACGTATAAAATACTGTTTCTATTATTTTATACTATTACGCTTCTGTATTGTATTGCACTGCCGTTTATATTATCATTTATTCATTTATTCATTGGTGTAATGGCGTTGTGTCGTTACTGTACGTATTAAAACAAAAAGATCTGCACAAGTCGCAACATAATGAGTTGAATTATGAAATATTGGTTTAAGTGTATCATTAAATAATATAACATAATCAGAATTGTGGTTTTTTTTTTTTTACTTTCCACGATGCTTATATTAGACCCGTGAATTTAAAAACAAATTAGTGTATCAATAATTTCAATCAAGTTAAAAAAAATCATTCCAACCACATCATCCGAAGCATAGAGATCTCCAATTATAATAGAAAAACAAATAATAAAAATCATCACTTCTCTTGCTGATATTTTTAACTTTTTTTATATTTTTTTTATTAAGTTGATTAATTTCTATTTTAGGGGACATATTCTAAATTGTTTTGATCCGTATTCAAATTTTTCTTTCAATAAATTCAAAGTATTCAAGTCGAAATATTTCGTAGAACTTATATAAAAGTTAATGACAAGATAAATATCATAATGGCATACTTTTTCGAAGACGTCATGCACACATGATATCCGTATAGTAATTATTAACAACGTGGAGAGATAGAATATTATATAGTAAAGGTTCTTTATAACTCTCGTAGAGTTAAGATTGGAACTGTGCGTAATAACTTTCACAACTTAATTGCTGTTTGTCAATTACTTTTGAAGAGTACGCAAAAATAAGTTGTTAGAGAAAATTTTTATTTTTATTTTTTTTTTGTTTACATATCGTTTGTGGTGAAAATTTTTCAATATTTTATTTTCCAACATACTATTATTTCTTCCCATTATACAGAGAAATGTAATAAAATAATACGTACAATTAATATTTTATTTTACTAAAACTCATATATATATATTCAAATTTGTTGCAAATTTATCGGTTTAATATTTTAGTGGTGTATACCTATAATATTTTTGCCAATTAAATTTAATTATCGATAAAAATTTATTTCCATATTTGTATAGTTATAGATGTTATATACATAATACGTTTATTGAGGCAAATGACATAAAAAATATAGTATTTAACATAATAATATAATCTTTATTTACAGGCATCCATTTTTATTATTTATTTCTATTTATGTAATATTTCAATATGTGTAAAACAAGTGGTTAGCCATAAGTTTTAAAATACCTTCCACATTATGAACGTTTATTATATTGGTTAAACGACGAAAGCCATTAAAACTGTTTCGAAGTATGTATATAATATTAAGTGATTATTATTGAGAAATTAATATTCGATCGTACAGAAAGTTTCGTTAAACACTAACATTAAGCGACATCGAATAATAATGTAATTATTATAATAAATATATATTTTAAATAAATAATATGATTAATTATTTCGTCTAATTAAAAACATTAAAGTTATGAGTAATGTATAAAATAAAAATATAAGATTCGAATAAATATAAATAATTAGCTACAAATAATGAAATGGTTTTATTTTCATATTTATAAATATGTAATTCAAATAGAAAGCGAGCAATAATAAATTACAACAGAATAGTCTGAAAGGACTATTGGCCTGACGGACGGATACCTGTTGCTTTTAATATTATCATTATTATGGTAATGATTGTGAGCCTCTCTTCTTCGACTCCTCTATAGAGAGTGTTTAGTTTGATGATGTTTCCCTGCTTCGAATCATTGGTTTCATTAAAATTTAAGCTTCGATTTTAAACGGAGAACCGGGTATGTGATCATCACCCCACTTGACCAACAGGATGTATTCGCCACGTTCCCTGACGATGTAACTCACTTGGTAGTTGTTCTGTTTCATGTGCTTGATAAATATCTCTTCGCACGGCCCTTTTGGTCCGTACATACCAATAAACAATATATTGTTTCCTGTAACAACAAACGGACGTGTCATGCTATAAAAAATTTACCTTATAATTATTATTTTTATTCATTAATCGTAAAATTGAGTATTTTTTTTTATATTGTAAAATATTATTAAATTCTAAATTATTATTATTATGTAGTGTTAACCGAATCAAAAAATATAAATAAAAGTAAGTTTTATCGAAAATACGAATACGTTAACGATTTTTTTCTTTTATATTTCGAATGTTGTGTGTGTAGTTTAAAACTTTGCGAAAAACTCAACAAATACTATCCACTCGATAAATTGAATTTACGACACCGCCATTTAACATGACAATTTACAGAATATTTTTTCGAACTGATTTGTGTTTTGTTTTTAATACCGATCTCGGTGTAGGTAATTTATTATCTTAAACGACGCATGCAATATATGTACGTACCGGCATCAGTAGCGCTTATATTGAATAAATTTTGTTTTCCCAAATACGCTTTCTTCAAACCCATTCCTTTGCTAGTGACAAGAGAGGCGTTTGACTTGAAGTGTGGTAAAACAACACCCGCCCCACCCTTATGTCCTTTGGATATTTTGTGTACGGTTTCCACGACTACCGAGCTAGTTTCCTGCGGTCCACGTTCAGCCAAATCATCACCTAAAAATAAAATTCATTAAATGCAAATTAATAGGTACACTTGATCAACGTAAAAAAGTCTACTTCGAAAATCGTCGTGAAAAAATGTTTCAAAAGAATTTAGATTTTTCTTTAAGTTATTTCATTCGTGAGGCTCATATCCCTGTATATGGAACCGTTTTAAATAGTTTTCCTAATTAAACAAAACTATATATATATATATATTATTGTTTTAGACGAATCTATTGAATTTTGCTACGAAAAAGTGGTTATGAATTCAGAACTAATTAAAAAAACAAAGTAAATTGTTTTTTTCAAATGCCTTAACTAAACAAGACAGTTAATTTTACATGGTTAAATTAATTTTTTGTATGATCAATTAACACGTTGAATACGAAAAACTTTCACGAGCAGCGAGTTATATTTTCATCGAAAATTCAAATTTTGGAAACCGTGTTTTTTTTATTTCTCGAAAAATTGTAATTTATACTTATTACAAATAAGTCGTTTTAACTTTTTAAAAATTAAAATTTTTTTTATAAAAAATCTGCTTTACATAATATTTTTTATAACTACATACGATAAATATTATACACTTTTTACTATTATTATTTTAATCGAAAATATTGTTGTGGTATCATAAATATATTGTACTTTCAAATAAGCACTTATTTGCATTTGGCGCAAAAAAATATAACTGTTACATTAACAATTATATTACATTACTAATATAACTAACATTAGTTTATGGGACCAAGTTTTCGAACAGGCATATTTTTTTTTTAAATGATTAATTAAATGTGTATAATTCTATAACAACTTATTTAGTAATTACGCTATATCTTCTGTGATCTTATGGCATTGACATAATATAATTTTTTTAAAGATTTAGTGAAATTGATACTTTATTCAAAATGTTCCTGTCATTTGTTAATTTAATTAAAAAGTACTTATATTGAATGAGTTTCGTGTGGATCTATTTTATATCTGTTCGATGTGAACACTTTTTCTAATTTGTTTGATGTATCTTGTTGTTTAATTGAAACTAGTGGCGTACCGAGGACGATATTTTAAGTATCGATAACATATAATTGTTTTCAAATACTTGTAATTTTACAACTTTTCTTTATACACTTAATACTTTTTACTACTATACGTACAGTGTACGCAACGAATTTCTAATGTTATTAAAAGTCATTAAAAAAGCCTTCATCCCTTACATACATGAAGTATTCAATTATTATAATTCGCATATTGTGTAAATTTAGTAGGCCACACGTTGCATTGACTATAGAATCAGTTTTATAATAATAATAATAATAATAATAAAATAATGGACGTACAATATAATTTTGGTTCAAAATTATTTTGGTAAAACCTAGATTTGGTTGGAGAATACTTTACCTGAGTTTAATCGACCGCTTTATCCAAAATTTTGTTTTTTACTAATCGGTAACGGTAAATCTTAAGATATGTGTGTAACGGTCAATTTTCTTACTAATATTAATACTTTTTAAAGTACAAACTATTACAATCGAGCATTGGTAAATCATAGAATTCGCCGTTAAGGTTACAGTATGAAATGATAAACTCAACCTCCTTGGGCCCGCCACTTACATTTCGTAACTGAATTTTTTATTTTTATTTCTATATAATTTTTAACGTTAATTATTATTATGACGTACCAGTGCAAGTGACTTTGAATGGTGAACCTACAATATGGTAACCATTGTATTTCAAACTGATGTAGTATTCGCCCGGTACCAATGGAGTGTACCTGACTTTGTAACCTTCATCCACTTCGGTACAATCCATGGAGACCTTACTGGGACCATCTATGGTTACGGCCAATGTGCCGGCACCTGCATTGCACGTGTCCACAATGAAGTCTGTCTTGTGTCCTAGAATAAAATGGTATAATTAATTATCGTGTTTCCAATGAGCCGGACGCACGCAAAATGGGATTCTATAATAATTATTTAATTTCTTTTAAATAAAAATATTTATGTATTGTGCGTACAAAATTTATAATAATGCATCAATGATAGGAATCTTGTGGACTGATATTTGACAAAGTCACATGAAGTTGTTGGAGAAGATTTGCAAGTGTGTAAAGATTTGTAAAGTGTGCAAACACTTTACTAGAGGTCAGAGAATCTAATGGCTAGGAAATTTCACACGAGGAGTGGAAATGAAACACTCGAGGAGTACTTGAGAACCTCGGGTCGATCAGATTAAATTGCTTAAACGATAATAATGTGTACTTTACCTGTTTTAACGTCTCCCAAGCCGCTGCCACTGGCGTGTACGGCAGCCGGATCGGCGTCTCCTTTGCCTACTTTCAGACGGTACGGCGATCCTGGAATGTGAACCCCGTTAAACTTGACATGTATGTTGTGCACGCCGTTGTCACGGGGCATGAAACGGACAGAGTACTCGTCTTGATCGATATTCTGAATGAAACAATCGTCTTCCGTACCGGACGGAGACACGACCTGGATAAATGACAATAAATCACTGGTAAATGTTGATTAAATACGTTCGTTAAATAACATTGGGAATACGGTAATCACCGAACATAAAAATTGCTATTTTTCTCAAATCGATTAATCAGTTGTCAATAATAACACTCGTACGATTACGTGGCTCAAAGTGTACAATATTATATCAAGTCGTAAACGAGTATTGTACCTATAAAATAATATGAGATAACAAGTCTTATTAAAAGTAAGACTGACTATTGAGAGACAACGAAATCTCACTCGCTGCTTTCATATCACGTAAACTTACGTTCACAATACTTAAGTTTTCGCATTCCACGTTTTTCTACAGAAAATTGAAAAATTGGCTGATAGAATTTTCTAGTTGTAATTTAACCGATACCGATTTATGCAAAACGTATTAATAGGAATTTAATAACTGTTTATCGAGATTTATAACATTGTTATTTTATCGATAAAACGTTACACGCATAAAATCGACCTGTACTGATATGAAGAATTCATTTTTACAGAATACGAAATAAAAAAAATTTGATGACATCGCAATATGTTTTTTGGCTAATACGGAAGCGTAGGTAACTAGGTAGACATACGGTCAAAACAAATAGTTTTGTTGTTATTAATTTAATTTTTGAATATACGTATCACAATCAATCGGCGGTAATCGCTTAAACAAATTATTTGTTCAAAAAGAAAAAGAAAATCTAAAAGTAATTCTCAACACACGTCATGTCTACGTCGCAGTACGTACAAGAATTGAACGAAATATTAGAGGTATCGAAAACTATGATACCGCTGATCAAGGACATGGACGGTAATCCTATATATTTATCATTATACAATTTTTGTATGTTTAACTCCGTAGTTTCGTAGTGTCATCGGGTAATAATTTTCGATTTTCCATGTTCTCGCCTCGACAGACAGAGCCATTTGCGAGAAATGGATATCCAGAGCGAAATCTCTACAAGGCAGAGACATTAACATGATGAAAGAACGAAACAAGTTCTTGAAATATTTCATCGGACTGATCAGAGAGACGATCGGCGAAACGGGACAATCACCGAAATGTTGCAAATGGGGCGTGAGTACCGATAAATATGTCCTCCTCCTGATGCACGAAACCGTTTTGACGAAACAATTCTAAGGATTTTTGATTTTTCTTTTTCTCATACCAGAAACCTCCACCCGGTGTTTTCGACAAACAAGCTCCTCCACCTAAACCATTACCGTACCAGTGCCATTGGACGCCGGACAAACGGATTTACGTGGCCATTCAACCGTTGCCGAACCGCGGTGCAATGGTTTACATGGCTGTGGCCGAAAAACCGGAGCTCGGATGGGATTTTCCAAAGAGCGACGATCAATAATGACGAGAGAAAAATTCATATGTTACACGATCCGTTTTAAATATTTCCCACAAAAATCGAATAAAATATGTGCAAATATCTTATACGTATTGTTTTCATTTTATTTTGATTTGGACTTCGGTGTGAATTCGGGGCGGTCAATTGTATAATATACATAAGCAGCGGTGCGACGTACGGGGATGGGGTTGACTTAATTTAAGTGTTTGGTGTTCCGGGGAAGTAAACTTCCCTGTAAACTGAATGCTGCACGTAAGCAGCAGTAGGCAAATTTGTGGTTTTACTTCAATCATAAAATAAAATACGTATTGACTAAAATAGAATTGCATGCGAACCATTTTGAGTTGATGACTTTATTAAGCCCCAGCACCAGACTTCATTTTTTTTATATTCCCGATAAAATTGACCAATCGAGATTTTCATTTTTTTTTTCCATTTCTGATTTGTCAATATTAAGTATTTTTTAAATTTCACACCAAGCATCATTTTTTTTTTTTAAATTTATATTCGTATTCGGGTTGAGTTTGGTCGCATAGTATTTGTTTTTCATAATATAAATCAATTGAGTTATCAGAAACTTTTTTTAGACCTTTCAAAATTATTTGATTGAAAGAAAACTTAAAAATCCGTTGACAAAAAAAAAAAAAAAAAAAATGTACCGGTGAAAATATGCATTACGTGTAGGAGACGGACGTGGCTAAACTGAACGAATAACCAAATAAATAAAATATTATTAAATGTTTATCGACAACATTTGATCGTTCCGGACGTGTCAATACATTGTCAGTGACTGTACGATTTCAAATGTATACACACTATACACCGTGTTGAAGTGTTTGCGATCGTTTATCTCTGTTTATTTACGCTCCGACGAGTCATGTTTTGTGATTCGCATTTGTTCACGGTGGTTTTTTATTTATTATTATTTATAAATAACATGAATATGTGTCAGACGATGAAAATATATATGATAAATGTTTGGGATTTTAATTCTGCTATTTACTTTTGCGAAGTAAAAGTTTCAAATTATCAATGGGGAGCTTAAGTTTTTTTTTCTTTCTCGAACGCCTTATAATATTTAATTTTATCCTCTTCAATATGAAATTAAATAAATCATTGAATATATGATTTAAAAAAAAAAAGATAACAAAATTTGTTTTTGTTTTGATTGGTTGATGGTGGGTGGTGGATACGACAATAAGAACTCTCTTATGCCTCAACGTTTTTTTTAAGTTCGCCACGATACATAGGTTTTTTTTTTTAAATATCTATAGTGCGTTCTAATAGAATTAAAATTTCCAGGTGCTTAATACAAATTAAAGACAAATCGTTTATCGAATAGAATTCTTCAGATCAACATGTTGATAAATAACATACCTTTGCGTCTAATTGTCCAACAGCGCCATTTTTGCGAACAATGAACTGTGCCGGATAATCGGCTTGGACTCCAGACGTCGGAAATTGTGCTATTTCGAGTTTGTGTGCGTCACCCATAGCTGGTGATATGAAAAGTTTGTACGGCGAGTCTGGAATATGTTGGTCATTAAACTTAATACCGATTCGGTATTCCCCTAGAAAAACAAATTAATTAGCAATAATATTCAATTCAATTTATCTCAAATCTATTACTACTATTATAACAATCGTATGGTTTAATTAAAATGCAAGCACATCGCTGATTAGAAAAACAGAATAACATAACGGACGAAATTTAACACAAAATAGAATAAATATTGGTCAACGGTTGTTAGTTGTAGCTCGAATAGTGGAATATCACCGAGTAGTAATTATAAAAGTCAGACATGTAAATCGAATTATTTGTTTCCAACTACTGCTCTTTGTCTGTGTATCATCGTGAATTTCTTTAATTGGTCTATTGAATTGCACGAATTCACGTATTCTGTAGGAAATGGTTTGTGATGTGCTCCCCCCTCCCAATATATACGATTCTTTTCAGTACACCCTGATAACGATCGATTAAAATTTTTCTGAAATCTGGTCAACGGACTGTGCTTTTGCATTTCGCGTTAACTATGAATTATCGAATAGTTCGCAAATTACATAATAATTTACATTTTGTTTTATTAAATGATATGTTATGCGTCGCAGTCAAAACGCCGCCTTTCGAACTACCCGAACGCACATTATATTGGTTAATAAGCAATGTCTGAACGAAGTCCATAATCGTTGATGTACGGGACATAATACCTGGTTCGTTCACGACATAACTGACATAACACGAGCCGTCTTTGCGATCTTTGAAATCGATCTCGGCCTTGCTAGGACCTTCGACCGAAATAGCCAGTGAACCCGGTCCTGCCTCTCTGGTCCACACGTTGAACTCGCATGGCTGTCCTTGTTCTCCGCGTTCTAAACCCGAGCCTCCCGCGTGTACGCGATGTGCTCCGCCGTCGCTCAGAGGACCGACGGTGAATTGGAAAGGCGATCCTGTAACGGGTGCACTCATTTAGTCAAACAATATTTCCGTAGAGGTTTACAAAACACAAACCAGGTATATGAACTTCCTTGTACCGGACGGATACCGTGTGCACACCCAATTCTTTAGGCACGAAGTGTACCGCGTAGAGGCCGTCTTCGATCTCGTTGATTTCGGCGTCTTCCGTAATGCCGACTGGTGAAGTCACCGTTGACGACAAGTCATATGGAAGTACATCTGTCGAGATTGAAAAGGAAAATAGCATCTAATAAACGACGTGTCTTTGAAATTTTAAAATTCATATGGTGTCAAAACGTGTTTTCGTATGTATATTTTATAAACGTATACAGAGAGAAGATAATCGCCGATCTAAACTTTTAAATGAAGACCGAAAAACGATCGATTGTTGAGTGATACGATTATTATTCGATTAACACGATTCGTAAACGTGTTCATCTTGTAATAACCGTTCATGAAATATATCTTTGACATTTAACGTCGTTGTTTTAAGAAAAAAATTATACTAACTAGGCATCTTGAACGTGAGTTTACAGTTGCTGCCGACCTCGGTCATAGGCACGGCCTCACGTCTCCGTTCAATTTTCTCGCGCTGACAGTTGCTTCCTTCGCCAGTCACTTTCACGGTAAACGGCGAGCCATCCACATGATGGTCTGCGAATTTGAGATTCACAATGTAGTAACCCGGTTCTGTGGGTCTGTACGAAATATTCAATGTGCCGTCTTCGTTGTCCTTGCACTGAATCTCTGCTTTGCTGGGACCCTCAATGGAAAGTGACAATCCACCATATCCTAGAAACAAAACCCGGTTTCAGTAAATTACGTTATATTTCTTACGTCGTTTAACACAGTACAGATATTGTGATATTCAATTTTTTTTCTAACATTTATTTTGTTATGTTTCAACGTTTTTTTTGAAATATATTTTCGAAATTCGATATTTGTATTTATTTATTATTATTATTTTCTTATTTGTAATTTATCGCGATCCAACGAAATAAAACGGTTTTTCGTTTTACAAACAACATATCTAAGTGACAATGACCTTTTTAATATTAGTAGATACAATAAACTAAATGTTTTATTATGAATTCAAATAATTTTGTTGTCAATTAATATTTTTGTTTTTACTATTTAAAATCAATACAACCCCGCGATAATTGAAGAATTATCCGGCATAACGGTATGTGTTTATTTGAATATACCTTGTAAGTTACTTATTATCTCGTGTCCCCACGAAAAATATCCGTAAAATTAATTAACTCAATTAATTTATTACTTAATATTTTCGAAATAAATGAAAAGGTAATAATTATTATCATGTAAATCTTACGTGATCTACTGTCAACTCCACGTTTTTTACGCAATGCTATGCACAGTTAGATAACCGTTTTCTCCTTAAACCGATAGCGTTTATTTTTTCGTTGATTTTTTTTATTTTGTGTACATTGGATTATATATGAGTTACGTGTGGTGTTCAACAATAAACTCACCAGCATTTCTTGTATCGACCGTAAACAAATTCTCTACGTGAGTTTTGCCTTCTTTCAACCCGTTTCCAGTGACTTTGACTTTCTTCGCGTCGCCAACTTCTCTCTCCCCTACGGTTATTTTGAACGGCGAGTTAACGATGTTCTGTCCCATTCTTTTCACAGACACCACGTGTTGGCCGACCTCTCTCGGTGTGAACGATATTCCTGCGGAACAAAAAAAGAAAAAGTTTCGAATAAATCGAAACCGACAGCAATAGTATTGAAATATGTGATAAAATAATTTTCTTTTTTTTTTTTTTATAAGAAAGAATTATTTTTTTTTTTCGAAATATAATTATTTCCGATGATCCGTAGGATGTATTTAAACTCTGACTGTATACGTACCTAAGTTGCCGTTGGGAAGACGTTTTAAGAAACACGGTTCTTCCAAACCGCTCGGTGCTTGAATCGAAGCGTTCAACAGTCGGAAATCTTTGTCGAGTACTTTGCCAGGTAACGAGACCTCGCTGCACGAGCCCACAGATATCTGATTTCTCTTCCGGCCCTCGCCTTTAATAAGTACACAATGTTTGAGTTTCATATTATATATTTTCAAATTTCGTTTAAACGCAAAAACGGGAGAAAGAAAATTAATTAAATAAGTATTAATTAAAATAATAAAAAAAAAAATTAAAATTTATTTGTTCCTTAAGTACAAATAAGTTTGCGCGTATGTAGGACGATTACGTTCCATTTGTCACTCCGTAGCGTTTTTCATAATTGAAAAAAAAGGAAAAAAAAAACACTTATCGAATACTCAGATACTTAACTTCAATGGTGAATCGTATAAATCGAACGGCATTGGAATATTACAAAATAACGCGTCATTTAAAAACGTTTTATTCAAAACGAACGATTTGTTTTTCAAAAAAAAACACACACACACACACCTGTGACTTTCGAATTGTACGGGCTCCCTTTAATGTGTTTGTCACCGAACTTCACGGATATTCTATACTCGCCGGGTGCCGTTGGCAAATACGTCACGGACACAGTGCCGTCCTTGTTGTCGTGACAACTGATCTCCGCCTTGCTAGGACCTTCCACGGCCAACGATAGCCCGCCTGTGCCACACACGAAATAGAATTTATTCGTTTTCTCCAGTCAAACAATTTGCTTCGTTCGTTACGCTTACCGGCTCCGGCTCCTTTAGTGTATATGGTGAAGTTTGACGGTTCTCCGCTGACTCCGTGTGTAAGTCCAGGACCGTACGCGGTAATGTGACCGCTGGTAATGGAGTCCACGTGGAATTTGAATGGCGAACCTAAAATGTCGAGTATACCGTATAATACAAACGAAACCCCGAGTCATTTTTTTAAATTTTTTAAACGTTTTTTTTTTTTTTGGACGGTTATAATTAATTTGATGAACGGCGGAGATCACGGTCATGTATCATATCGGTCGTCGCAAATAAAAAAAGCGATTAGGTACATTTTTTTTTTCTTTTAATTTTTCTGTAGTACTTTTATTCACCGTTTCAAAAAAAAAAAAATATTTAATAGAAACACATACGACTCTCGTTTGTTTCACGTTAATTTTTTTATTAATATTATCGAGATGAACGCCTAATAATAATAATAATACTACACAATTTATGTATAATAAACATTTTTCGTTTGTAAATAATATTTAATGAGGCGGCCGTGTATTTACGAATAAGAATAACGCTATTTATTATTTGGCGTGTGGCACGCTGAGCGTCGCATTAATTATTATAATTCTGAATTGAATATATTGGGCGTAAAACATAAGATGCGTAACATAAATAAAAAAAATAATCACTGCTGATAATATTTTATTGGTTTGTTTTAATTTATTACGGAATAATAATAAAATATTTTGGTTTACAAAGTCCGAGCTACTTATGAAAAAAAAATTTTTTTTTAATATTTATAAATACTTATTTTTTTTTTGTATATTTATAGTTCGTTTTACTTAATTGCGTGAGTCACGATAGAAAATCGCGAAGGACGACACGAAGATCACGAAAAAATGTTTGAATAATGTTTTTGGCTGCAGGCTTATATGTATTTTTGTGTTAACGTCGTAGTAGTCGCTCCGAAGGATTTCTTAAATGTATTTAATTTCTTCTTTTTTTTTTTAATGACGATGCATACGTTTATTACTACGTTTAAAAACCCAATATATATGCTTTTTTTAAACGAGACTTACATATTAGACGTTATTTTTTTATTTAATATTCGCAACTGAGTTCCATAAACAAGTTTTAAAACAATACTCAGGCAGAAAATATTGTGTGTTAAAATTTTATATATCACATTTTATTTCTACAAGTATAATATGTATGTATATTAAAAATTGGCAACGAAGCGCAAACTTTTGTTATTTTCAAAAAAAAAAAAAAACCACTTTCACTAAGCCATGGCTAAGGAGGAGGAGGAGGAGGAAGAATGGTGGTATGCAAAATAATTATTTTGATCGGATGGAGAACGCCGTGTTTATTTTCGTTCGCAGCCAGCGCCGTTTTAATACAAACGCATGACGCAAAACGTCACGAGCGAAATTCTTTTATAATAATAAGTAATATTTTATTCTACTGCGGTACGCGTAACGCGACCGACATATTATTAATATACTTTTATTTTTTTTTTTTTTCGTAATTTTCATAAATGTCTTCAATGTTTTTTTTTCGTTTTAAATAACAGACGTTTACGCGTGTACGAGAAAAAACAGTAAATATAACACGTATAACGGGACCATCGTAATTTTTCGTTTCGTACCGGTCCTCGCGATATTTTTAACAAAAAAAAAAAAATCTTCGACCGATAATGAAAATGAATTTACCTTGGATATTCTCTCCGTTGTACTTGACGAATAACTCGTGCAAGCCTTCTTCCTTCGGACCGTATTTGAGCGACACCGTACCGTCGTGGTTGTCCTCGACGATCGGTTGATCTCGTTTACCGCTCGGCATTGTTATTTCAGCTAAAACGATAATATAAAATATATATATATTATATTATAATATATATTTATATTATATTTTTTCTATGGACCCGGAGCAGCTATACCGAAATCGTAACGGGTCATGAGCTCCGTAGTTCAAAAGACTTCTACAAATTGTCTTTTTATTAAAACTGTATTTACTTCTGTTAAAATATTCGTACGGGATGACGGTTTTGAAAACAAGATTTTAATTCTTAACGCTATCCGCGCTATGAGAGTAAATAATTATTTTTACAATATTCCGTAGTTTATTTTCATTTCAAATTAAATTCAATTCGAAAAATCGTAATTAGGAATTTCACGCGTAATATACTATTTTACGAATAAAAATATTAAATACATTTAGATTTGGAAACATTAAACTTAAAAACGAATTCCGAAATATCTCAGTCAGGAATTCGATGAGCGTGTGCACACACCTATAATTATTATATTATTATTTTATTCGAAGTAAATTGTATAATATCGAAACGAACATGGAAAGTGAATCAAACTTTTATGTTTCGATTATTATTGTGCCGCCAGTTTCAATATTTATTTATTTTTTTATTAATAATAATATAATTATCTCTTTAAATATATTTATTAATATGAATTAAAATACAGGTGAAAAATAGTGCGCGATAACGGAATAATAGAGAACGCGATTTTGACACTTCAAAAGCGTACGACGACTGCGCGTGAAATTAGAAGCGAACGTTGCCAAGCCTATTACAATAAATATCATAATAATGTTTTAATTATGATCGGTAAATTTGCAATGAGAAAAAAATCGTTGGCATTTTTACAGTACCCCCCTCCAATTGACAATAAACATCAGATGAACGGATATTTGTGCCCATTCACAACTATTAAAAATCTTTTCCTCTTTCTCAACTAAATACGGCGAATTTCGTTTATTCCATTTTATAAAATCGATTTTTTTAAATATTATTATCGGCACACACACATTCGAACGAATTTAATTTGATCACTCGTACGGTTTACCGAATAACGTGCGTGCGTCATTCGCTCAGCGTGCCCACCCATACATGGCGAGTCCCCCGATCTAATCCGGTTACTTCCTCTGAGTTTAAATAATTTCCATTTTTTTTTTCTTTCAGAGTCTATCGGTCATTAAGACGGGATACATCCGATTCTCCTCCCTAACAATCGCTAGTGCTTTCCCGTCCGGTCCTCCGTTCAGTGACTCTTACGTTTTTTTTAATTTTATCTCCAAAGTTCAATTATAAAAACGATTATTTTCACAAAGTTTGTGTGTCGGAATTAGATGATTTCTGTGCACACACACACACACATGAAAACGACAATGAATGATCGCGTTTCAACACGTTGAATGACGGGCGGTCGTCTGACAGGCTGGCGCCGTCATCGGAGGCAGACGGCCAAATCGTTCGCGAAAACTCCCCCTTCCCCCCATCCCCCGGGGGCAAACAGACAAACAATAATTGTGTAATCGTTACGGGAGGACCGGCGCGCCGGTTTTTTAATTTTTATTATCCGGCACAGAAGGCGCCAACCGGATACATCCGCCGACGTTTACCTTTTTTAGTGTTGATGTAGTAAAAGGACAAAAACGTTACGGCGGAACACGGAGTTTCGCCGTGCCGTTCGACCACAACGGTGGTTCCGTTCATTTCTCCGCCGTCTTCCGCGTCTCCGACTCGGTGGTCCTGAACGACGCCGTTGCCGCCCGCGGTCGTGTCGTCGTACGCTCGAGACAAGTGCATCACGCACGAAGCGGACGCGTCCACTTCGCTCAACGTCAGGCATTTCAGATACGGACGGTAAACGGTCGCGAAACACGTCCACGTGGCCTCGGTCACGGGCCGTTCGAAGTGAAACAAATAAACCATTGTGACTCCTTTGTTCTTTTTACCGGCGGCGGTGGCGACGGAGAGCGCACTTATCGGTTAACGGATTAACTGCGGTCGGGTTCGATGCGGTTCGGTGCGTGTAAACGCGCGTCCGCGGTGCGACTGTGACTTTTTATTTTATATTTCTTTTTCCCCCGTCGTCTATCGGCGGCTGCTGATGATTATCTTCTTCGCCTTTATTGCGCCGGACACGTGAAAAATGAATTCTCCCCGGTAGGAATTCGGCAAACTAAGCCAAACCGCGGCGACGGCGATTTATTTACTTTTTATTATTATTATTATTTATTAGGTATTTACTGCGTAAAATATATATATGTATTTTTTTTTTTTTTTTTTGGAGGGATCCGTTTGATATATTAATAGGGATAATTATTATACGAGCGCGCGCTTAAATGTGTGTGTGTGTGTGTGTGTGTGAAATGTCCCGACGAAAGTGTTCTAATTTTAAATTATACGACGACGACGACGACGACGCTTTTATAGAGGACCGCCTTCCGCGGCGTTTTGCGTGTGAACAATTTTTGTATTTTAGTAATAATAATATGAAAAATACACACACGAACGTTTAATGGACCGTGCAGAAAATGAGAGAGAGAAAGAGAGAGAGAGAGAGAGTGTAAGTGTGTGCAGTAAATATGAAAATTAGGAGAGCGGCGGGCGGGCAGCTCGTTGTGTGTGTGGCCCCAAACGTCCTCTCTGGACTGGGTTAGAAAACTCTTAAAAGACCGCCGCATTTCGATTTGATAAATAGACGAACGACGTCATCGGGATTTTTACACCGAAAATAAATTTAAAACCACACGGGACGATCGATTCGTTTATTTTGCTTACAAATGTATTAAATACCGAATACGTTATTTGAAAATAATTCTCTGTTCTCTCAGTCGGCCTGGAGCTCGTGACGTCCATCACGGCAGACAAACAAAAAAGCTTTCGAACGGTCGATTCAACGGGTTTTGTCGCACTATAGTTTTAGGGAGATACGCTTGAATGTCCAATATTTATTTTATTATACCCGTATATCTGTTTAAAAAAATTTTTTTTTATAATGAATTTTACTTCGATTAAAACAGCGTTCCCGCGGTATTTTACACACAAATAGCTCCCGTATATTTTAAATATGAAAACGCAGAGATTACGACGATTTGTATTGGATATCAGAAGCGATATGGTTTTGATCGGGCAGAAGACGATTAGCTTCGTATGTTCGCTTTCTGTGCAAATACATCTAAATCCAGATAATCGTCTCCTTCGTTGTATATCCTTTTAGGACGAAATCAAAATCGAAAATTAAAACTCGAATCAAACGTTTAGTAACTGTGATCGCATTTGATCTATTACAAGATTTTTCTTTTTTTTATGCACTAAAAGGTGTCTTACAATCAGTTCGAATCCTCGTCGGTCTATTATTTTTATTCATATAACATACAAATAATACACGTGGTTTTTTTTAGTGTTGATTGAATCGTATTAAAAAAAAAAAACTATAAATGTGTAAAGAAAAAAAAATAACAACGATCGGGTGTTTATAATGTTTTAACGAAACGGATTATTATTTCACCACGAAGAAAACATTATTTTTAAAACTTAAAGGCAACACACGTAGTAAAATGACATGGAAAAGGAGAAAAACGTTAAAATTTATGACGAAAATATTATAATAAATTTTTGGCATGACATTCAAAGGTAAACGTTGAAACGCACTATATTCTCTAACACGATGCTATTAAAATAATTTGTAATCGACGCAGGGATAGAGTGTATATTTATATACACGAAAATTACAATTATTACGTATAAATAATAATAATTAAAATGTGGTTTCCGTGTTTACTTGTTTTTCGATTATAAACGTCATTTACGTGTTATTAATTAAAATACGTTTTTTTTTTTAAATGCTATTTACGTAAGCAGTTAATTACACTCTCACTACACAAAATCACGTTAGTTTGTTTTCATTAGAATTGATCAGGAATAAACATTTTAATTAAATTTAGAGTTTTAATCAAAGTTCTGTAACATATAAATAAAAAAAAAAAACGCCCACTGATCATCGTGTGACATATTTTTATTACACACAGTAGTAAGTAGTAACTAACTAGAAACATTTGAAGTTGACCCAATTTAAAAATAATTTTATTTTCGTCCTCAGCAATCGGCTTATTTACAAGTTCATTTATATCAAAAGATCGTTCGCGAATCATTGGGAAATAAATAAACGTGTTATACAACAAAATGTATTAAAAATATTTTAAACCATTTTGGTTCTCCTGTAATTTGTTTTTTAAAATAATAATTATTGTTTGAATTATCCGTGAAACTCATAAAATTTCCTTTGGTCAATTTTGTTTTTTTTTTTGAAAATCGTATAGGAATTGGAAGTGTTTGAACAGTTGTAACGATATATGTATGAAATATTTTTAAAATTAAGGAAAATTATATTAAGAAATTTAAAATTGTTTTAGCTTTTAGTTTACAATAATATAATATTTTACTATAATTATTTCTTCCTTGTAAAAAGTAATGTTTGTCAAGTAAATAGTAGAAAACGTATACTTAACATGTTTTAAATTTTAAATAAATAACAATTATTTATGAATTATTTTTTGTGAACGATATGTACATAAAGCGATTTTAGGGATAATTTGAAAATGGAATGACATCGAAATTGAACATTTCGCGAACTGCCGCTTTTGGAATGTCATTTAATTATTTTAATATCTGCGTAATAATTGTATTAATTATAATTAATCGACAAACAATTTACACATTTATTTAATCAAAAATTGAAATGGTGGACCGAATACCCATTGTTTATAATATATATTATTCGTAAAATACTTATTGCCAATATTCTAGATATGTTTGAATTAAAAAGCGGATGATTATCATTTTTCAAATAATTTCGTTAATTCCTAAGTAAAACGGGAACAGTATTTTTATTTGATATTGTTGTTAAAAAATAAAATCTCTTTGGGCTCTTTTTTTCTTCGTTAGAACAGCTGAACGGACGTATCGAAAAATTAATTAATCGTTACACGCGAATATAAATAGCACCACAATTATTGTTTTTTTTTCTATTTAATGGTAATTGGTAAATTTTATTGTACGAAAATCATCGAATTTTAGCCACGGTAGTTAAAATATAAAAGCTTTTAAATTATATTTATAAACAATACAAAATTATTCTCGTCAGTTTTTCATTCGACATGATTTATTCGTATTCTTAAATACGGACGCATGCTATTTCAAAAATTGTCATCAAATCAACGAGGAAATAAGAATAAAACAACGTACTCGCCTCGATTTTTCACTGTAACCTCTCCTAAACGATCCGATTTCGTTAGATTCGGCGGATATGAATGTATTTAATGCTGCGGTTTATCGTCGTTATAAAATATTATTAAATCGATAATAAAGTATAATATTATTATTTCACATAAAACAGAATATTGCTCCGAGAGTAGGTATCGGATTTTTACAAGTATTGTAAAGTACTTTCCCGCGTATTTGCGGAATATGTGGCCAAATATCAGTTTCTCAGTTTAAAAAAGTAAAATTTTTCACGTTCATTATTTCAGTGTTTCCCAAAGAGTGTGCCGCGGTAACTTTTTCATTGTTATTAAATAACCACTGTGAAATAATTATCAAATTTTATTAAAATATTAAAAAATATATTTTTTTTTAAAAAAAAGGAATAAAATTAGTTCGAACGTTACAAATAAAATATTTTTAGTTCATTACCGCGATTATAAATATTTTATAATGTGAAACGTGTGTTTGTTTTTTCTCCTCGTTTTTCTAGCCATTAATTTTTTTTCTTTTTTATCGTAATCGTTATACTTTCGTTTTCTATTTAAAAACCTATCCATATTTCAATATAATGAACGGTCGCAAAATAATTGTTAAAATTCTGGCTTGTCGTACCGTTTCATACGACAGAACGAATTCCGACTTGGACGTTTGAAAAGTAGATAATCCAAAGCGTGCCGTGTGACTTATAATAATAATAATAATAGAAATGTGCCGCTAAACTCAGCCGTTTGAAGTAGACGAACGTGTTGTAACGTTTGTCGAAAAAGTAAAATAAAGTAAAAAAAAAAAAAAATTTGAAAACGCACTGCTGCACGTTAATTAATAAACAAAATATTTTTAAAAACGTTTTGGCTCGCGATCTACGGCCGTCGAACGTACACACACCATACAAACGTTGCGCCCGTGCTTGGGGGATTTTCTTTTCTTTTTTTTTAAAAAAAACGACGAATACTCGATTCGAAGTCGTAAAGTCGGAAATAAAATATATACCGTTGCAGAGGTCCGCTAAATAAATATCGTTTTATACGCATCCGCAGAACGCGCGTTCCGTCGTCTCATTCGCTTCATTAGCTCGATTTCATTACACGTTCGAATAAACGTAAAATCGTGTCACACACGTGAACGCTGCTCCGGTGTCACCGGCGGTGAAAGGAGAAAAGAGAAGTGGAGTACAAATATACCGAAACATTTCGAAACGTTCTTACCCGTCAAATTGCCACCGCACGATGGTACTGGTATTTTGTCCAAAGTCACCGGTCTGTATTCGCTGCTGCTGCTGCTGCTGCTGTTGGTCGTCTTTCGTTGCTCGTACTCGTCGATGCGCAGTTGTTCTGCGAAATCTCTGGGCAACAATCGTTTGGCTGCGACCGTTTCTTCAGACGCCTGTCAAACACGCAAAAACCAAAGGAAAAAAAATGGACACGATGGACGTTACTGGAATAATAATAAACTATTTTTTTTTAAAAAAAAAAAAAAAAAAAGCCACTAATCATCATCATCATCATCATCGACAACATTAAATAATATATTAGTATTTGTGTATTATCGGTCATAATGTAAAATGTCTTTCAGATATTTTCAATTGTATTCACTACGTGACCGAAATACGGGTGACACACACACACACACATACACATAAAATAAAACTTTACATACGGTTAGTATTTATAAAAAACATATATATATATATAATTTAAAAAAAAAACTTTTTTCTTTTGATAAAAATAGGTTTACGTTTTGGAAAATATTCACCTAAGTACGTATGGGATTGATTAGCCGACGACGACACAAGCGGTGACCGTTGGTGACGACGACGACGACGACGACGGCAACGAAACCGTTGCAGCGGGTCATACAAAGTACGACGTGCTCGGTTCGGGATTTACGAAAGCCGATTGAGAAGGCAATTCGGACGTGGCCGAGCGGGAGAGAACGGAATTAAAATAAAATTCAAAAAAAAAGAAAATAAAACGAATTCGAGGAAAACGTATGGCGCTTTATTTATAATATAAGCTGGCTCGGATTCCCGTCGAAGTTATTGTTGTGCATAACGTGTAAAATCGGAGGGATATCAACGGTTAGGTGTGCACGTATGTAGGGGGGATGGCGTATAGCCGACGGTTAGCGCACGCGAATCAGCACAACAGAGGGGACGCTGGACTGTGGGTGTTGAATACGATTATTTTGCTCGTGCAGACGGGACCGGGCAATCGTCCAAATCACCACGTCATCGTCGTCGGACGATATAAGAAAAATATGCGGTATGTGTGTGTGTGTTTGATATAATGCAATATACGTTACGATTCCAGTAGCAGGAACGGAGAAGTTTTTTTTTCTTCTTTAAATTATACGAGACGAATGGCGTCGGCAGAGTTCATCGGACGAGTCGTCTTAGATATCTCTCGATCAGTGGACGTCAGTTGCGCCCACAAGATATTATTTCGTCAAAAGAGGTCGTCGAGACGTGATGAGATCGAATATCAAAAAGAATGATTTTACAAGGGGGCGATCCTCGATCGATCAGAAAATCCGATTTGAACGGCGATTCGGCGAGTGAACCTTCGAGAACCAGTGTTTGTTTTAAAATTTCTTCAAATTTTCGTATATGACTTAGAATCCTTAACTTTTTCCTTTTATCCCTTCGTCCTTTTTTCTTCCTACTTCGTACTTCTCTACTCTCCTAACGTATCCTGTCGCCCCCACTCAACCATACTTTGTTTTCTTGTCATATTCTTCCCTCCGCATTGCCGTCTTTAAACAGAGGGGCAGTAGTAAAGTTAGTAGATCAAAATACGGCTAAATTAAATTTATTTATTATATTAAATTGGAAAAAAAACCAAATGTGAATTTTAAAGTATTCTCGATGAAAATAATAAATGTGACAATAATATTATAAGCGAAATCTTAAACATTTAGGTACACGACTACGCGTTTCTTAAATATTACAGTTGCACATTTCCTACTTAGAAATAACCACTGGTCCGAACAAAATACGCAAAAACGCCGGATTATTAGTTAACGAATTTTTCGATGTTTTCGGTACCTTGTAAATTACGATATCGTTTTGGAAGAACTCACTGCATTGTACATTTCATAATCTAAATTGAAATCAAAATGTCGAATGATTATTTGAACAACAATTTTTAAAATTGTTTTTCCAAAGTCCATTAAAGAAGACGAATCGTATTCATCTTACTCCCCCCTTCCTGCATGGACCAGGGATCTGTTTTTTCTCGAAATAAATCTGGAGGTCGTTCATTCGTAAAATTCACGTAGTTAATTATTTTATTATTAACTCCGTCGACAGAATCAACGTTTTTACTGTTGAACGGAACGGAACACGGTCGACATTAATTTTTCGTTTGACGGTAATTTTCCGTATGAATATAAGCAAAAAAAAAAAAATAAATAAATAAATAATAAATAACCGTCGAAATTGATACGAAAATAACGTTTTGTTTTTTTTTAAATTTCTAACGAGATTTCGCTGAGAAATTTGTATACGGGTTTAATGTTGTTTCGGCAAAAAAACTAACTGGAAAATGGAAATTCACTATCGTTGTGTAGTCAGACTATAATACAAGAATGTATTGCCAGGTTTTGTAATAAATTGTGTTTGAAATTTGTTATAATAAATTGGACACGATAGTCAACGGTAGTGCGTTGGTGGTCGTTGTTAATCGATCGAAGGAGTTTCTTTCTGATGATGATTTACATCAGCCAAATAAACGATACACGAGGTATTAAAAAAAAAAAAAAACTTCAACGACATCGAGAGTATTATGATTTTGGGATAAATGCCAAACACGTAACACTACCGAATTCGAATGATATTGGCACTTAATCGTATCGATAATGTTATGATTGGATTTAACGAAACGAATATAACCGCCCGATTCTAATAATATTTTATTTTATTACTTGCTAAAAACGTCGGGTTACTGAATTTATTTGACGTGCAAAAAGTAACTTTTAAATTTACGACATTAACGTTTTTTTTTTTTTTGTCTTTAAGATTTGTTAAATTATATTGCGTATATATTATAACGTTGAAATTTAACCGAAAACAGTTATAGCTGTAGAATTCGTTGAGAGTATTACTCTCGTCAAACTATTATTTTGTTCGTAAAATGTTATAACTGCCGAAGAAAAACAAACCGTTCGAAATAAAATAAAACAATTGAAATGTCTAGTTTGCCGTCCTGTCGGACGCATAACGATGATTCAAAGAAAAAACAATCGTGTGCACAAAAGACAAAGTCATATTGCGAAAATGTATTTATCTGCGTTTTACTCAAACGCGCAATTGCGGTTACGTGCCTAATAATTTCATTGCGAATTTTTCTATAAATACAAGAGTAGCGATTAAGTGACAAATGTACGGTAACGCGAAGGAATTCCGACTAGAAACACGTTTTAATTCGTTATTCTTGTTTACTCACTCGGAGATGTATATTTTCAAAATTTTAAAAAAGCCTTATGCGTTTGTTAGGTACCTATTCATTATGAGACACAAAACTCGTTAAAACGTACGTTTTTTTGCATATACTACTCGTGTTTTCGTACAATCGTTTCGTGCGCGCTATAAAAATACACGGAAGGCGTAAACAACGGAATCAAAACGCATTTTTTCATCCGAAACATGTGGCTAGGGAATGTCTTTAATAATTATTTTTAGATATTCGCAGATTGTTCGACCGCGTTGATATCGCTGTAAATACTAAAGCCATCAATTGTATAAGTATTTCTCTGAAGAAAATTGTATAAATCGGGGGCATGCGTGCATCACGTGAGCGTTGCTTACATATAAAATCAATGGCAAAAAAGAAAATGTATTTAACGAGAATATGATTAAATTATTATTATTATTATAAAAAAAAAATTAGATCAATACAAATGTAGTGAATTAAATATAATCTTTTTGTCGGTATCTCTCCGCGCTCGTGTCATCCGCTAATACGTGTATGGTTCGCAATCGATCACTACTATTGTTTCCCGACGGGCCTTTCGCGCGTTTAAACGAAAAATCATCGAGCCAAATTAAAAAAACCGACGTGATGATGTAATTTAAGATATTGTCAACAAAAAAAAAAAAATCTAAAAGATTCGAATCGTGTTTTAATTGAAATCGTTATATTATAATTTTTAATAAATGTTTACAATAATATTGTAGTAGATAATATGTTATTAAAACTATTATATATTAAATGTTAATATTTTTAAAAAGGAAAGAATTGGAGGTGGGGGGGTTTTTTGTTTTACTAAATTCATAATTAATATTTCGCGATATTTAGTGTTAATTTTAAGAAATATTAGTGTTTACACTCTTTTTGAAACCCACGCCACACGTCACTAGTATTTCGTAACGACGAGACGAACGTCGTTTTTATATTATTCTATAGAACGAGCTCTGGTTAAAGCGCGGGTGGGAAACTTTTAACACGTTAAAAGACTACCACAAAATTATCCATAATATTAGTGGAAAAGCTTAAAACGAGTATTATATCGTGTTTGCGATTATTAATATACAACGGGTGTTGTCCACGAGCGTTACGTACGCGTTACAACTGAAACGAGACGGATTTTTTTTTTTTTAATTTGTTTATTAACGATTCGGAAATGCAGAATACGCGGCTAATAATAAAACACGACCACCTAAATGTGTTTATATTACTATAGCGATGAATGGACTTGGAACACTCCGACGTCCTATTAAGCGGACTCGACTTGGCATCGGTTTCCCGAAATTATTAATATTTTATTTCTTTGCGAAAAATTGTTTATTACCATATTATTATTATTATTATTATTATTATTATTATTATTATTATTATTATTATTATTGTTGTTGTTGTTGTTGTTGTTTTAGCGTTCAACGGATATTGCGCAATGATTTAACACAGGAATTATATTATTATTATTAGGAACTTATTTTTCCAATCGGTCATAATTCTATAAATACTACTTTATGTGTTGGACGTTTTTTCTTTGTAATAAATGTTTTACTTTTCTCAGCCAATATCGATAAAAAAAAAACAATTTTTTTTTTTAAATAATGTCCCGCTCCTGACTTTTTCTCTCTCGCTGTACATAGTGTATTTGAAAAAAAACCAATTAAATTTCTCTGTACACGATACGGTATTTTTAGTTTCAACACTCTAAGCGGCAAATAGTTAGTCGTGGCAACACAGAATCGAAGAAATACACTACCTCAAACTGACCTGATTGTGTTGTCTGCAGATAGGATATCTGTTCGGTTTTATTTTTTTTTACGTTCTTTTTTTCCAGGCGTTTTCACTAGATTTACAAATGTTCACTTGAAACGTCTCACCAAAAACTTGCCGTATAAATACTAACTACGCGTTCACAGTACACGTCATTATATATTATTACAATAATAATTTTAAAAAAAATAAATAAATAAAAATGTTCAATCACGTCCGTAGTTTAGTATGTCGAAGGAGATCGAAAGAGTAGGTCGATAACATTTTATGTTTTTCGATTTAGAAATTGTTTGTGAGAAACTGTTTAATGTCTGTTTGAAATTTGTATTTTCCATTTTATGATTTGAAATTTGTACCGCTCAACAGCATTGATTAATTTATATTGTACAAAGAGTTGTAAACTTTAATTTTCAAGTGACGAGAAATTTGGAGCGTAGGTGTACACAATTTTTGAAAATCATTTTCATCCGGACCAAACAAAATTAATTGCATTGATTAAAAAAATAATAATAATGACAAGTAATAAAATTATTGATTGATCGACAAAATAATTTTAAATCGATATTTCTTCATACACATAAAGTTTTTATTTGCAAAAAATAAAATTATTCGATCGTATTTACGAGTAAATACGTTTATCTTTGCTGATTAAATTTTTTTTTTTTTTTTTTTTTGAACGATTACATAATGTTAAAATAACTGTATAAATCTATTATTTCTTTTACTTCTTAAAAAGAAATAATAATAATAATAATAATTTGGAAATATAATTTAATCGCTGTTCCGGAATATCATCTACCGAGTATTACAACTTCCTTCAGATAACGTAGAGGACAATTCAGAAAAGTTTGAGGTAGAGGAATATTTCCCTCTTTGCTCTTACGTCTCGAGACAAATATTACGCTGAACCGGATATTCTCACAACGGGAACGATTTTCAATGAAAATAATTCAAACGCGTTTTTTCAAAAAAAAAAAATGTTTTTATTGACTTCTCGCGGTTTCACGTATAATGTCTGTGTGTATGTGTGAAAATAAAAATAAATAAAAATAGTTGATGCGTAACAACTAGTCTTTATTAACTCATCATGTAACACATATCGGTATGGATTATTCGAATACCGAACCACCGTGACAATATTAATTATTATATAATATATTAAATTAAATGTAAAATACATGCACAAATATTTTTAAAACAATAATATTATTGTAACAATTTTTTATTTCAATGTATGTGTGGGTGCTTTTGACTATAGATAGATAAATAGTAATATTTATAAGATCATAATACGACATTTATATACCCAATCACCGACTTATATATAATCATCATTATTATTATGCATAAGCGACTCATAAAAGCTTTTACGGCCCGTCACACACGAAATGTTGCGATTTGTTTGTTTAACGTTTTCTTCTAATTCAATTAATTTAACTTAAATGTTACGTTTTTTTTTTTTTTTTTTTTTTTTTGTATTCATGGCGTTACCGTAAATTTGTAAAATCCGTCTTTGATCGGTTGCCCGCCATATTTCATCGTCAACGTATATTCACCGGGTTCTTTCACGGAATAATTCACCGCGTACGTCCCATCGCTTTTCGGCACAATTTCGACGTTTTCCAAATAACTGAAACGACATAAGCGCACACGCCACACGCACATAACGATGTGTGAATAGTTCCAACGACGACGACGGTGACACAAAAAAACGATATCCCTTCGAGGTACGACATCCGATGATGCTTAAATCGCGGACCAGATTGAAAGTGATCATCGACAAAAGACAAAAAAAAATCGCCAGCCAACACTTCCCATTTATTCTTATTACGACTGTAACATTTCGGTGACATTTTCTTTGAACTAAATTTTCGTTTAAACTCGACAGGTGGTGTATGATTTATATTTATCTTTAATTTTATAATCGAAATCATAACGTTTTTCTATTAACGTGCTTATTATTCTTAGAATATATAACAGCGCGATTCACACAGTAAATAAATTCGATTTTTAATAACATTAAACACGTTATATGTAAATTTATGTAATACCAAAAATAATAACGAAAAATCAGAAATTGTTCTACATTTCTCCGGGAAAACTATAAATAATATATCTGATTGTCGTAAAAAAAAAGAAAAAAGAAAACATTTCACCAGTCGTATAAATAGAATAGTAGTGAATTATTCGAAATCGTGTAGTGATCACTCTTTCTGTTTTTTTTTTTTTTTTTTACTATTTGTAACGCCAAATTATTAAAAAAAAAATTACTTTTCAAAATATTGTGTTTCGACTTTGTGATCATATTGTCTCCAAATCGTTAAACTGTTTTATTTGTGTACATTGCGCGATTGAATCCCATTTAAATCAATTGTATTGAAAATATTAAAACGCGTATGTACTGAATTAATGTCGAAATGACCAATTAACATAAAAAAAAAAATCGTTTCTAAAATTAAACAAATCGTGTTTTTATTGTTCCACTTTCATTGCTCTCAGTATAATTTCGTTAAAATTGTTGACTCCTTACGTAACTTCTTAAAATATCACGGTTTTTTCTTTTTTTTTTTTACACGGGACTCTTCGGAATCGAATAGTTTAATAGACTCTCGGGTTTCAACACTCAATGCAGCAGATAGGTACAGAGGAAAGTAAATGAACGGAACACAACGAAATCGTTTCAAAACGGGAAGAACGTATATCGTAAAATCATTATTCTTCCTCGAAGGGATATCGTACGAAGACGAGAAAAGACTTACAGTCCATCCACTGGTCTTATCCGGCATGTCACGTTTCCTTCGCCACAGTTCCTGGCGTTCACGTTGATGCAGTGGTTTTTACCAGTCCGTATTCGGTTCTCTACGGTCCCCATGATACGACAACCGTCCGCCTTTACACGATTACACGTTGGCAATACACATATAAATTGGCGTTATAATATAAACAATTTTTGTAAAAAATAAATCAAAAATTTTCTACAACGGAAACACTAGTTAAATCGCGTTATTTTCGATCGGTAATAAATCGAAGCGTTCAATCTAAATATTTATCACAATAAACCGCATAATTTATGATAAAAAAAAAAATCCTAGACGAATTTCGTACAACAACAATTTTGAGCCAATAAAATATATGCGAACTCGGAGAATTAGTAATATAAATATCAAAACGTTTAACAAACAAATCGTCAGGTTAATAAGCTATAAGCGAGGATAAGCCGTGTAGGGATAATCAATATATGATTACTGTAGTAGGTATGATTCTCTGTTGATCAATATACTTGAGAAAAAAAATATGTCCCCTTAAATAATGTTTTTTTTTTTTTTACAATATTTACCGTTTTTAATTACGTACTATACATCACGAACATTGTAACACAATTAGTAGTTCATTACACATTTCTGTTTTTGATTCTTTAATGTTTTCAAACGCAAAATTTCGCTTCGGTATTATTAGCAAACCGATTATTCAAAATTTTCGGATGGCGTTCGTCAGTAATTCTTTTACGGGATAAGTCGAAATTATTATTTCGCATATATTTAAAATTTAATTTCCCGTAAGAGACATTTTTGGAACAATGTGTTAAAAATAATACACTTTCTAAGGAGTTTACCCTCTCCCCCCAATGTCTTAAACGCGTTTTACGTTAACTATTATAATTTATGTACAATTTGAATTGTTGAGATTATTTTATAAAAATTTAAATATATTTCAATATAAAAATCTATTTTTACTTTCTAAATATTAAATTTTTCAACGATAATTATTTTTAAGTATCTATTACTCTTTATTACGGGTTTGTATTTCAATATTATTTATTTTCACTCGTCTAATGACAATAAAACAATAATAGTTTAATGAATTACTCAATACAATTATATTATTATAATATAATCGCATTGTATTATATTACCTACTTTTCTTAATTGGTAATATTTCAAAATATATCATTTAATGAAAATTGTGCAGTGCACTCCTAACAAACAATTCGGTTTACCTATTATTATTATTATTGTAAAAGTCTTTCTTAAAACGGTTTTCAAAATGCCAACTTAGAAAATGGATCACTTTATGCAAAGCCGTACAACTTTAAAACAAATCGTGTGTTTTCTTTCTAATAAATGTACATTAATATTTATATTACACTATATTTATTTCGTTAGTAAAATCCAATATATCAACCATGCATATTATTGTTGTTTTTAAATTTTAAACATGCAATAATTGTTGACTTACGTTTCCAGTGGAGTACGATTGTACGTAGATCGGCGATTGTGGCAACTGTTTTCCATCGTATAGCGCATCAATTGTATACCTACCACAATCGTCCGGAGTATATTTTATTTTATACAAATTTTGATCAATCTTTTCGATGTCCACTTTTCTTGGATAACCGTCCGGTCCCTGTAAGGTATACATACATTTTACACGCGAATACGACTGAAATTCTATTTTCACGACTTACCAAAATTCTCAAGTCCAATTTACCAGAACCCGCATCAGTAGCATCCACGACGAAATACGTAGGCACCGAAGCCTTTACTCCGCGAGTGTCGGATACGCCGGGCCCTTCGATTTTTATTTTATTCAATTCGAATTTCGGTCGCACGTTAAGTTT
Organism: Chaetogeoica ovagalla; assembly: GCA_032441825.1. Taxonomy (NCBI): domain Eukaryota; kingdom Metazoa; phylum Arthropoda; class Insecta; order Hemiptera; family Aphididae; genus Chaetogeoica; species Chaetogeoica ovagalla. Next base: position 2,001,813 of record CM063744.1, read on the forward strand.
GAAAGGACTATATATAGAGAGAGAGAGAAACATGATGAACATGGTAACGTTAAATACAGGTAGAATCCGAATTGAAATGAACAGAAATTTATTTTATACAGGCATATAAATGGAACTACGATTCCATTCTAATTGTTTGTATTAATTAAAATAAAACTCTTCTAAAATAAAATATTATCCAGTCTGTAAGTATTATTATTTATGGCTTTTTGATATTTGTTATTATAAACGGTTTAGATTCGCCATTTATTTTACGATAATTATTGTTGTTTTTTTTTTTTTTTTACATTTTTAACCAGACAATAATTTCCATACGACTATAAACAATTTTTTTCGATTAAAATATGGTTTTTTTTTTTTTTATTTAGAATTTTACCTATTTGGCACGTGATTTCCATTGAATAACACATTGGCTGTAAGGAGTGCGCCTTCCGGATTAGGTGTGTACGTGACGTCATAGGTGCCATCTTCATTGTCACGAATAATCGGTTTCTGTTGTAACGGCGGTCCTAATGCAGACGAAATAAAGCATGTTGTATTATATTGTAAAAATTATACTTTAAGTCTAATAATTTTCGAATAAAATCTCGATAATCGATCATTTCTTTTTTTAAATACACGTAATCTCATTAAAATATATTTATATATAAAAAAAAAAAAAATTGTTTGCCTTTGTCAGTTAACATTTTGACGTCTAAATTTCCTTTAGGAGACTGAGTCGCGTCCACTTTGAAAGTTATGGGCGTGTTGGCTCTGCAATATTTCGGGTTGATACCCGGTCCACTGACTATAATATTATCGACGGTAGCAGAACGATCGACTGTTACCTGTGAACATATTTTTAGAAATGGAACTCAAATAAACATTAAAAAAAAAAATTGTTCGTAACAAAATTGATTATTATTATTATTATTATTGAATTTTCACCTTAAATGGCGATCCGGGAATGTGCTTGTCGGCAAATTGAATGCTCACATCGTATTCACCGGATTCCGTCGGCGTGTATTCGACCGAACACGATCCATCACGATTGTCTTTACAAGTCATTTTTGCTTCTGACGGTCCTTCGATGGCTAAACCTAAGCTGCCGGTGCCGGCTCCTAAACCGACGCGCAATTAACATTAGTTCGAAAAATATGATCAATTTTTCCACAACAGTTGTAAGCATTTGGCGGCTGATGTACGCAAACCATACAATAAAAATCATGACGACGAGACTAATGAACACGTATAGGGCCCCTGTTTCATCAAGAATTGTTGAACACGAATTATAATATTAGTTGACACATCGTAAAAATATAACATATGAAAAGAATAAAAAACCAGAAAAAAATTATATTTATAAACGAATAATTTTAATTGTATTTATACGATCAGAATGGCATTCTACACTATTCTAAACACGGTAATTTATTAAAATCCTCGATATCACTCCGAAAATAATTCTGAAAAAATAACTGGAATATTGAAAAAAAACAGTAGTTTTTGGTTTATTATTGCGAAAAATTTGTATTTCTTATAATTTCTTTAAAAACTTGCTGAAATACTATATTGTATATCGTAATATGGTATACCTATCGAACGATTATCGACATTTTCTCAATTATTATTTTCTAAATAATTTTTCAGTTTGGCGTTGTTATTGGTCAATTCAGCTTTGAAATTGCCAATAGCCATCTATTCACTCAAATATTGCAGTGTCATCTGTTCACGTTTAAGTTTTAATGACCAAAATTAACATGAACAGAGTATGCAAGTTGAAATTAAACCGATGTTAATTTTAACAATTATTCTCGACGAAAACGTATATTGTACACAATTTAAACATTGTGCTAAATTATTGTAACATTTTATTCATTTTTTTTAACGATTTTTGGTGAAATACGAGGAGATAATTCCCTCATATTTTAAATTCGAAATAAACGATCACCTTTTGTTTCGATAGTAAACGCGTTGGTCTTATGGATTATTCCTTTGGTCAAACCCGGACCGTACGCTCTACACTTGCTCGCGTCGGTTCCTCGTTTGACGTTCACGGTGTACGGCGAGCCGATTAGAGGCACGCCATCGTAATAAATATCGATTGTATGCGGTCCTGAAATAAATTTAATAAAAAAAATCGATTTAATAAAAAAGTAAAATTTCGAGTCTTATACGATAAAAAGGAGTTTCTGAAGATTTTAACGCGTTTGACCGATTTCCATGTAATACGATTTAAAGATATTATTTTAAAGCATTTGAGCAAATTAATATTATTTAATAATTCGTTTGGGCGGAGGAATTTTACAGAGCACGTAATTTTCACAATCTCGGGATCGTCCGTGAGCACGAGTTTTTCTATAGTAAATTCGTTGTTGAAAAATAGATAATATGTTTCACCGGTATCGAATTGCGATGAATACGGTAAGTGGATTTACATATAGACAACTTGTGTATTTTATGTTTATTTTTCAAAAAAAATATTTAGTTTGCCCCTGTTCGAAAACGCTCTCGAGTTGTACTGTTATCAGTCCGTTGTCGTGCTTGACCCTATAATAACGTGCGGTGTACGAATTGAAATCAACAGTTATCACAAAACAAAATGAAAAATAAACGTTACGTTTCAATTGAAAACCATACGCTTTTGACGATTTGAATCATTTATAAACTATGGACCTTTTCGTTGTACCGACCGAAAGAAAACGCCGGTAAAGCGGAACGTAGACAACGAAATACTCGGACTGATATGGGGACAACAGCGTATGCACATGCAATCCATGCTCGCGGTCTACGCACGATAGTGTGCGGACACTTTCAAAGGTGTATAAAACAAATCCGATACCTTCTTCCGACGGAGAGTAACTGATTTTGTACGTCCCGTCACTCTGAGGCGTTATATACGTCTCGGTTCGGCTGCCAGACGGATTGGTCACCGTGCACGTAATCACGCCTTGTCCGTATTTGGCGACAGCTCTTGAATCCACGACGAAGTCGGTTGGCGAACCCAAGAAAACGCCTTAAACGAGAAATTAAATACACACTTTTACTGTCCGTGGCCGCTATTGTACTCGAAAACGAATAAAATAATATTAACGAAACGCTAAAATCGATAAAAAAAAAAAAAAAAATGCTAAATATATCAAACGGATCGAACAAAAAAAAAAAACGTGTAAAAAAAAAAATGTGTTCAATTCTTATGGCGAATGTTTCAAACTACAACGGCAGTGTTAAAATACGTTGACGCGTTAATTTGTTTTACGTTCAACATTATCAGCAACAACAATAACGCAGTGTTAAAACTACAAACAAACAAAGAAATAGAAACACGTCGATTACAAATTGTGTTGCTCGTTGTTAATAGTCGTGGATAGTTAGGCGTACTAGCGATACGAGTTTGCAAAACACTTTTAACTTTTGTCAACGTCCGTTTGACTCTTTTGTGCCATACTGCAGTCGTTGACGTCGTCACTGAATCGAAGACAATAATTGCGAAGGAAGCTCATTTGACTGGATATAGCGCCGGAAAACTACGTTACTACGTCAGGATAACAAAACGAGAACGACGGACAAAATGAACGTTGAACATTTTCGTTTGAATTCCGTACTACTTTTTGAATTCGTAAATTCATAGAATACCACTTTGGGAATTGTTTAGCGAGAGGCATTGCAACTCACATTGCATTATTTGAACAGTACGGTGGAGATCACATGATAAAACGCTTTTTGAAAATCTATTTTTCGAAACTTCCAGCTGTTTTTAAACTTTACTGTGCCAAAATCACTTTTCGCTTCTGACCAATTCATTCCGAAAAGTAAAAAAAAAAAAAAAGAAGAAACGTTTAGGAACGTCTCGCCGGATGTTGAACATTATTTTTTCGATTTTGGCGGCTTCTTTTTTTTTTTGGTCTATTTTACGTCGTTCACTTAAATTTGTCTCTCGAGACTTGTCGTGTACGACATTTTTTCGATCTCAATAATACGACCACGTGACAGGACGACGCAGAGAGAAAGCGCGCTTGGGTAACGTTAGTAGAAAACGGAAAACGCGGCGCGCGCGCGCGCACACACACGACACACACGACACACCACTCGTCGTCTCGTACGAATGAAGACCGCGTTTTACCGTTGACCAGCAGACCGTTGCCAAAGGCCTTGACGTTGTTGCTGTTGGGCGTCGGGCGGACGGGACGGACGCCGCCCACGGTTGTGTTGCCGATGAGCGCGTTGTACGGCGAACCCGGGATCGGACAATCGTTGAACGTCACGTTGATAACGTAATCGCCGGCCTCTTTGGGCATGTAAGCCACGGAACACGTGCCGTCCCCGTTATCCCGGCAATTGATGGCCGCCTCGCACGGGCCCTCCACCGTCACGCCCAGTCCGCCCTGGCCCGCCTTCTTCGTGTCGATCGTGAACTCGGCCGGCCGGTTCACCGTACCCCCGGACAGCCCGGGCCCGCATGCCGTCACCTTGCTCGGATCGCTGGCCTGCGTGCACGTCATCCGGTACGGTCCGCCGCCGGGCCGACACACCGTCTCGCCGCCCAGCGTACCGCCGATCCGGTACTCGCCCACCTCGTTCGGCGTGAAGTTCACCACGTACCCGTCGGTCACGGGTACCACGTGCGCGGACACCGGACCGCCGGACGGCCCGGTGATCGTCGTTACGAATTCCGCTCGGCCCGCGTCCCGCGTGATCACCCGGAACTGTTGCACGCTGTTCACCGGCGCCACTGCAGTGCAACGCGGGAGGAGAACGTGACGATTTTTTGTTTTTTTTTTTTTTTTTTTTTGTTATTATTTATAAATTATTATTGGAACGGCGAATAGAAAACGCGAAAAACAGCACATAACGTGCGGACGGATTAAGTGGGATAAGGAAGAGATCAGTGGCGTATTAACGGGAAGGGGAGGCAGGGCAAAATCCCCCCCCCTCACAGAACATTTTTAAAAAGAATTAATTTCTTACGAGTAGCATATTTTTAGTCGATAATAACGGAAAACTAGAATGTATTGCGCGTAGATACAGCGAATTTCCCATCGTAATAAAATAAACGGTTTACGTTTTGCAACACTTTTGTAATATTGTTTTATGTAATTTATTTAAAAATTCTCCCCCCTCCTACACCAAAAAATTAAATTTTGAGTACGCCCTACTGGAATAGACGATAAGATCGATAGTGGTAAAAACGGAACGAAACAGCGGAGAAAGGCCCAATGACATATTCAATTGAGGACCCGAGGAGTATGGCTATTCGCAGTTGTAATATAATAAGAGTTGTTGATGGTTATAAACGCATCATTAGCGGCCGACTAAAAAGAAATTGATTTTATATCGGAAAACGTTCTGGATCTGTTCTCTAAACAACGACCTAGACGTTTACAGTTTTATTTACAATTTTTCAATTATTCCAAACTCTATTTTATTTTTTTTTTAAATTAAATATATTTTGCGATTTTTTCGGGTTAGAAAAATTTAAGTAACGCTTTATTTGAAAATTCAAATCCTGAATATTGCGCCAATAAAATTATTATGAAAAAAATTTTGGCTCGCACCAAAAAAAAAAAAAAAAAATAAAAAAATTCTAGACCCTCCAGTAGTGTTCGGAACGCGTTAGATTAGACAGTTGATGGAAAAACGGAAAAGAAGATTTTCAATTCGAATATGCTATGCAGAGAGATAATTCAGTGATTGTGAGATGTGTTATGGAAATGAATGTAAAAGCGAAAAGTGGTTATATAGAGACGGAAATAGTTGGTGTGAATGTACATCAGATGAGATGTCGCGCTTTATAGGATATGTGCTGTAAGACCAGAGTGACTGACTCTATGTAGTTGGTAGTTGAGGCGAAAAAGAAGATTATTATTCGAAAGATTTTTTAACAGTTAGAATCGATATGTTCTTTTCACATTTGTTGTTCCTATTTGAATTTCATTCGGTCGCCAGTTGTGTTTTTTTTTTTACGTATCGAATTTCTAATATTGTAAACATTTATCAAAAGAATTGGTATGTAGGTGAATAGGCATTTTAATTAACTCGAATTTTCGAAAACGTTAAAAAGCGCGACAATCGATGGCAAATAACCGATTATTTTTCACCATTTTGCAGAAAAAATTTATTATAATTTAATAAATAGTGTAGTAATAATATAAAAACATTCCATAGCGTAAAGTTCTTAAAATTTTACTGTCGCATTTAAATTCTCAAATAATTTTCCATGTAAATCCCATTGGAAGAGTGGGTAAGCATTAATACATCAATTCATCCATTCAAGGCGATGTTATTGGAAATTTCATAAACCGAATAAACTCGTCAATTCTAATGGGTTATTTTGGGAATTGATTTTGACAATGTGATACAACGTGCTGTAAAACCGAGCCATTTTATTTTAAACAAGACGCATAGTTCCACGGATTCGCATTTTATATTGCCTATAGGAAATTTGTGCACAATCCATTCCTTAGATTCTGAATAAGGGCGAGGAAATTATTGGTTTTTTTTTCTACGATGTTTGCTATAACGCGTATTCTCCGTGAAGCTTTTTATGAACGGATGAAGTATTCAAAACAAATGATCGGCACGCCCTCGCGTGCATTAATTTCACGCGACTTTCTTCTACCGTTTCGTATTTACCGCCGTCGTTTGTTCGAGAATCCGTACGGACTTACGAAAATAGCGTGATCTTCCGAATCGTAAAATAAATAATTATTTCGAATCGTTCGATTAATTTTCATCACGACGCGAGTGCGCACATTCACGGAGAATGCCGATATCGGTATTGAGAGACATGACCTAAGTGATTGGATTGATTCAAACAACTTACGCGGCTCAAGACCGTCCACCTTAACTTTGGACACGTCCACTGGAGACTGAACGTTAATCTTTATTGGACTGACGGGCACCTTGACGCCTCCGTAAGTGCAGTTTAGACTGTGAACGCCCGTACTTGTTGGCACGTAGTCGATAAGGAACGAACCGTCTTCGTTGTCATTGACTTGTAATGGCACGTTGACTCCTCTGTCGTTTACCAGATTCACGTTCAATTCGCCTAAATAAAATAAATAAATTGGCATGAATAAGTATTAGTACAATGTTTAACACGCTTCGATCGGATTTATAATGAAAAGAGAAAATTGATTTTTATAGTAAAAATAAACGAAATATGCTCAAAAATAAAAAAAAAAATTATAATTTCTTTTATTTTAATAGTAGTGTATACAAAGTATTGACTAGTTATAGACTTAGTCAAAGTAGTCTTATGCAAACAGTACATTAAATTGTTAATTTTTTTTTTCTTTTAAGAAATTCATTTATTCACGATATTTACCGATTCCGGCTTCGGAGCAATCGATAGTAAAATGATTGGGTTTGTTAGTCTTGACTCCGGGCTCGATACCGGGTCCGAATATTTGCACTTTGTTGGGATTCAACGGCTGTGACACGAACGGACGGAATGGACTTTTTGGCACCGCGACACCTCCGTAACTGACCTAAAAATAATATATCTTATGGTAATTGCGTTTCTTCGCGTTTGATCGTTCCATTAGTAATAATAATTTTATTATTTATTATTTATTTAATTCACCTGTAAAGTGTGTTTACCGACATTTTTTGGAACGTATTTACAGGAAAATGTACCGTCTTTGTTGTCTTTCAACACAGGTTCGACTGTATCGCCTTTTGAATCGAAAATCTGTAATTTATTTTCACAATATTTTAACACAATGATTAGTGAAAACGATATATAATTTAAACAGGTTTTTTTTCATATAATAATTAACGATTTTATTTATAAAAAATTCAATACAATTATTTTATTCGTAACTCGTTACTTAAATGTATTAATAAAGTTATGTTTCGTTACTCAAATCAAATCGTAATAAAATCATTTTATTTTGCATTAAGAAAAATAACTACGTGATCACGTTACGATAAAAAATAAAAGAATCTATGACTATATACTCTGACTAGTGTTGGGATTATTTGTTATTGTCCTACATGATTTTTATTAATGTCATATGACGTTTATACTCCGTACAAAACGTAGTATATAAGACACGAATTATGGAAATTATCAGAGTACTTTAAAAAAACGTCTGCGTAATAAGACTAAAAAATACACATATATTTTTAAAAAGATATTGGTTCTTAATCATTTGAAATATTTGTTCCGGTTAGATTTTAGATACGTGATTTACAGAACGTTTTTGGTTATTATTGATTTTTTTTTTTTTGTCCGGTATTAGTTTTACCTGACACGAATAATCAATTTATGGCAAATACTTTAAATACAAAAAATTAGTCAGAAATAATGAGCAGAGTTCAACCTATTTTATTTTACAGACATTAAAACCCGATTACAGTTTATATATATATATATATAATATATACGATCAGGTGGTTAGGGGGAATTATTTGTGCGTTCACCTTGACGTCGAGTGGAGCAATTCCGGCATTTTTCGCGTCCACGACGAATTCAGCTGGTTTCCCTTGGATAACGCCGCTCGGTTGAAGTCCATTACCGTAACAATTCACCTATAAACGTTAATTTCAAATCATTAAACGTAATGGAGAAGAGAAATCGATAAAGATAAAAAAAAATTATGATGCATTCGGTTTGGATCCGATTGTCTGGACGATATGAAAAAAACGATATTGTAAAACTCCCTCGGGTTTCTTTGTGTTCGACACATAACACATACGGTATTGGACTGTTCGATTTTGTGTTTGTCTATTGACGAATTAATTGTTATCGAAAGTATTGGTTCAATAGCACATTTTCGAAAATCAGAAATCAAATTCAGCTTATCGATAAAGAAATAATGTGCAAGATATTTGCAAACGTCAACGAATGAGTAGGCAAACGGAATAGATGAGTATTTATATTTCATTCGGATACAATGTCGTTTTACAAAATATATTATCCGGACAATGTCTACAATGTACGCTATACCTTTTCAGGATAGACATCGGCGTTTGGAAGGACGTTCGCAATGTAAGGCGACTTCGGTATGTCCTCGTTATCACACAATATGTGTACGGCGTATTCACCGGGCGCCATTGGATAGTATTTGACGTCAGCCGAACCGTCGCCGTTGTCGTGACAGTCGATTTTCGCTTTCGAGGGTCCTTCGATACTGAATCCTGAAAATTAATCACGCCATGTTTATTTATCGCAGAGACTCACGTGAACAATAATTGTACTATGTTTTATAATATGAAACATATATATATATAAAAAAAAGAGATAATATTTAAATAAAATGAACTTATTCGAAGAATTTAAAAAACAAAAATAAATTTTTTTTTATATTATTCAAATGATAAATATAATTTCTTAAATTAATCAGTTATTTAGGAATAATAACACGCGTGCCGCTGAACGTACTCGAAAAGTATTTTTCTACACATCTGAGCAAATTTTTTTTGTTTATTCAGGTACCCTGCCTAATTTTTGTTTTCAAGTCATTCAAACGTTAGGTCTAAAAATTAAAGGACCTACTCTCCAGATAAAATCAACGATCCAGTTATTTATTTATTTTTAAATAATGGAACTTAATTAGAATTATATACAAAACGATTATTTTTACTATTTGTATTTGATCGCTGATTTTTTTTTTTTTTGGCGACTTATATACACGAACAGGTAATATTATATTAGGTTTTAAACAATTATATTTAAGTGATAATTTTTTTTTCCTTCGGTTCCTATTTTTCCTGATCCGTAATAACGAAGTCTGATTTCCACGGGGATTCATATTTCACTTGCCTAATGAACCGGTTTCTCCATTCGTCTCGACAGTGAACAGCGCGGGATGCGAAACCATACCTCCGGTAAGACCGGGACCGTACGCGCGGATCAGTGTCTCCTTATAAGGGTTGACGTATACTTCGAACGGAGCTTTAGGGATTTCTTGTCCGGCAAATGTTATCATAACCACGTGTCGGCCGACTTTCCTCGGATAGTACGTCACTTCGTACGTATGCGCGTTGAGTTTTATCATTTTGACCGGTTCCTTGACTCCGCCTGAAATAAAAATAAATACATCATAATATGTTACGCGTTTGTTTTTTCTCGTATACTTTTGAACTGTTATATATACACTTATTACGTAAGTACCTTCTGGATACGGAAATTAAAATATCATTATGTGCATATTGATTATTTACCGGGTCCGATAATGTTCACTTCGGGAACGCCTTCACCAGCTCCATCGGTGACTATTTTGAACTTTGCTTCGTCTTGGACTCTGACGCCGTGCGGTTGCAATCCTCGTCCAAAGGCTTTGACGCGTTTCGGATCAGACGCTGTACAAAAACAGTTGTATAGTGAATTATTATGTTTTGACGCGTGCGACTGGAATTATATCGTAATATTTCGTTACCATTTGCAATTCCAACAGCGAATGGACTGAGCGGCACCGGTTGGTTCGCGAAGAAAACATTTACAGAATGAACTCCTTGGACCGCAGGCGTATAGTCGCAAAGATACACTCCGTTTGGTTCTTTTTTCAGTTTTACCGGTATTGTGTTTTCTCGACCAGCAGGATCGAGAATTATGACTTCGGGGTTTCCTTTTCCGGCATCTTAAATGTCACACACAAACACACACACACACACACATTCGTCTGTTATTCCATTTCGTGTTCCACAACAAATCTATGGATATACCTTTTGTATGTATTTCGAAATAAGTCGGTTTGTTGACAAACACTCCTTCGGGTTGTATACCGGGTCCTAAGACCTTGACTTTGCTCGGATCGCCAGCCGATGCCTCTACGTGAACGTGATACGGAGATTTCGGAGTTGGCACTCCGGAAAAGCTCACGTGCACTTTGTGCGGCCCTTCGAGATTAGGTTTGTATGAAGCTGTGTAGGTTTGACTCCTGTCGTTGTTGAAAACGAGGTTGACCTTAGATGAAAAAAGACAGATGTGAAATATTGCATTGTTAATACGCGTTTTCGGTATTTCGGAATGTGAGAAACGCGCGTACCGGTTCAGTTTGTCCTTTTGGATTTTCGACTAATACGCCGACTGTTCCTTTGCCCGCAGAAAACGTTTCGACTGTAAATTGTGTTTTGGCCCCTACGGACGGACCGACGGGTTCAATTCCAGGACCATAAACTCGAACGCTGTAATATAAATAGTTAAACGAACGGAATAAAATCTCGTATTATAAAACATTAGGAAGGTAACACATACCGGCTCGGGTTAGTTTTTGATCTTATTGGCGCTCCTTGTTTCAATTTTGCGTTCGGATATTGAGACAGATAGGTCATCATAGATTGTTCGTCCATATTGGGACTGACCAGTTCTTCCGGTTTGATGAGCTACAACAGAAATAAACATTACGTTAAATCATTTTGCCGTACAGACAACGATAGTGGAATGATTATACTTGTTTGACGTTGAGCCAGTCGTCAGCCAAACCCATCGCTTCAGATGCATTTTGTAAAGCGTTATTCGACTTCCAATCCTGCCAATCCGGACATAAGCCTAAACGAAATAAACAGATGTATTCGACGTTTCGATTCCACGAAAGTTATTTAAAGTAGTAGGAGAAACGTCTGTTCTTAAATTAATTATCGGTTTCATTTTAAATACCCGGAGCAACGGCGTCGACCAAAGCTCCGACGGCCTTTCCATCGTTCCAGTCGGTGGTGAAATTTGTGATTGGTATATCGGGTACCTTAGTCTGGATCCAGTTCAGCAATCTGAGAATAATTTAACGATACTATTTATAAATACGTGTTTGTTGTATAAGTTAATAAAACGGTATATATTCATTATTATTAATCACGACTATCGGTACCGTCGACTTTGGCGGAAAAAAAAATAAATATAAACGAGTATTGAGACTTGAAAATCTGCAGAATATTCGATCTTACGAAACATCCACTAAATCGAAATTGAATGACGTATATAACGTCGGTCAGCTAATGGCGAAGATAACAATGTTATAAAACACGTGGAATATATATTATATAAAACCGTTTAGGTTATTATGAAATTAATATTATGTTTTTTAGAGTTGTTGTTTTTTTTTAAAGGAAATAGAATAATAAAATATTACGATATAGTCCATTAGTGTAAATGGGGTAAAGATATATTTGGTATCTATGGTAGGATCTTTGTAGATCCTCACCATTTCGTCGAACATGGTATTCACCATTATTTTATAATAAAAAAAAAGTCCGGTTAAAAATGTCTTACACGGAAAACGCATTAAATTGTTTTTATTTTATATATATATATATATTTTTTTTTTTTTTGTGTTCTTTTCATTTCTTTCTGTTGATTTTCGCGTGTAAGCGGAAGACACAAAATAATAATAATAATAATAATAATAATAACGATTCCGGGCTTATGTTTCTGTTATTCTGTTACGATTATAAAATCGTAACAGACAACAATGCTTTGATTATACAATTCCACCGGTAAAGCGTCTCGTGTATCTCCATTTTGGTGAAGTGGATGAACCACTCAACATTCCTTATACCGTTTACGCCCTTAAGCGCGTGCTTGTGGTGACTACTCATTTTGATGTCGGTACTTATATAAATATTTATGGACGTCAAATGAGACGAGTCCGGTTTTTATGAATTTACGTGTCATATATTTTACGAAATTCCCGGTGGTCACCTTTGTTTCGGCGTGGGTCCTTTTTCGTTCGGTATTTGCTCGCCTCCAAATTCACCATCCCACATCGGCATCGATATGGAATAATGCAAGATTAACGTCCATATTAATCCCAATATCAATTTCAATTTGCAATCAACGATATCCGAAGAATCTGTAAAAAAAAAAAAAAAAATTTATATTATTTATATAAAAATTATGTAATTCCGATATTTCCTCCGGTGCGTCGGCAAATAATAACGTGAGAAAGAAAAATACGACATGATTTAAAACGGTTCTTTAAACTTTAGAGAATTGTTATGCGAAGAAAAAAATTGAGATTTTTATAGCTATTTATTATATTTGATTAAAACAATTTTTTTTTTTGAATACTCGAACATGAACGTTACATAAACTTGCATAAGAAATGACTCGTGTGTATTTTAACGGAACGGTTTTCAAATTGCTGAAATTTGCAAAATACAGAAAAGTATCACGAACACTTAATCTTGATATACTTTGCAAACATCTGTTGTAATTTCTTAACAAATAATTTCGTTACTCTGTATTACAAATTACGTGAAAATGTAAAGAAAAAAAAAGATTTTATTAAGTGTTCTCTACAAATTGTTTTCGTAATGTTCTCGTAAATTACTTGTAAAATAATTTTCTTTATTGTATTGTGTCCACTGTTCAATCTATTGATGGACTATATAAAACTTTTAATAGTTCATCGTTACTTCGCAGTACTGTATAAAAACATTTATCCCGCTACTTTCGTAGTAAACAACGTGTATAGAATATTTTATAATTATATTCTAAACATTGTACACGATTGAAACCGTAAGTTTGTACAACGTACTTATCAAAATAAAATATGGTTTTATAAAAGTCATGAAGTGTAAAAACGCACAAGACTTGACATTAACGAGTTAAAAACTTAATTTAATTATAAAACGCGTTATTTTATTTCAAAAATTACATTTTCGAGTAGTTGTTTTTTTAATTTAACGAGTTCGTTTCATATTGATTATTTCTATCGATTAAACTCACACAGTGTTATATTAGCAACGGACAACGTCAAATACTACAATATTCGTTATAAATAAGTGATTGATAACACAAAAGTCCTGGTTTTTACTCATTATTCACGTTTTTTTGTTTTTTATTATATTAATCAGACGATTTCAATTTGACCTTATATTTTAATATAGAATGCAATACACATTCGACCAAGACTCGCCGAATTGGACAAAAGAAAAAAAAAATACATAAATTTCTAAACTTATTCGCGTAAAATATCCTCTGGTTTCGTCGATGCCGTGTAATAAACTCGCGGTATTTATGTTTATGACGTTTGACATTCAAAAAAACAAATTGCCGTTAGAGAAAAAAATCAATATTTGGCAGAAAATAAAACCAAAAATATATACGTATAATATATATATATATAAATATATATGTATAATTAAATACGAGTAATGCGCACGAGCTACGATGATAATTAAATTAGCTATCGTATAACTGTATATTTTTAAACAAAAACGTATAATAAACACACAATAATAATTATCGTTTACAAATATTATGTTAGTAAAAATATACGTATTTATGGCGTATATTTCAAGTAGGACCGTTACATGAACAGTACTTAAAATTCACATATTTCTTCACTATCGCACACGCACACGCACACACACACAGATATTTGAAAGTCTAATAGTAATACATATATGTAAATGAATGAATAGTTTATTTTTTTTCCTATTTATTTATTTAATAATGAATACAAGACGGCGCTATACTAGTCTTATAGTAATTCAATTATTTCCATCAAAATGTTAACAATCGCAAACCAATATTGAATTGATTATTATTGTACGTGAACACGATTTTCTACTGATATTATGTACAGTGTTATATTATATTATGTGCCAAGTTCATTAAAACAAAATTTAATAATCAATCATGTCCTAATTGCTATAAAATATTATGGTCGAAACTAAACCGACTTATGTTTTGTTTTTTTTAACAAATACAAGCAATTAGAAGACAAAAATAAAAATCAGTCAATCATATTTACTTAGGAACAATTCATAAATATTAAATAACTCATATCTGAATGTAGTCAAAAACACACTGTTCATTTTCATCAAAATAAGTAATATTTTCTGAAGCGTCCGAGGAAAACCCGTTGAAATCGTTCTAGACACTTAGACGTGTATCTATTATCACGTCAATTTATTATTCCCGCGAGACCAACGACCAAACTGTTGAAGGAGGATGATTTGATTCAAACAGACCGGACACGTTTACCATTATGGAATATAAAACGTGTAAGTGTACGTGAGGAGTACTGAACACTCAATGATTTTTAAGCTTTACATTCAAAATTGAATTAATAAGTACCCTGTTTGGAAATTTATCCGACAGCGTGTGAAAATTCGTCCGAAATATTTAAAATCAAATAGAAATCCGTCGTTACAAATTTGAATCGATTCAAGTGAAATTTTTAGAGTTTTCGGTTTTCGCTGTGAAACAACTGTCGAATCGAACGGGATTACAGCAGGTGGCGGGGGAAAGCTCGCAAAAAACCAATTGGGTTCAGCCGGAGACTCGAGATTCCACCGAACGTTTACGAATCGTCGACATTATAATATAATTCATTACAATATTATTAAAACGCGTTCAATTTAAACATATAGCGTAATATAATTTAAATATAACACGCGTACACACGACTGTAACGTGAACAACGGTGGATTATTTTGTGCGTGTACGAAAAAAAAATATAGAGTAATAACTCCCCTTGTGTCGGAGAGAATTCGATGCTCTGGTATACGATGCGTAAAGCGTGACGACGAGTGTGGGCAATGTCAGCACACTGCTGCTGGTATTATTATTATTATTATTATTATTATTATTATTATTATTATTATTATTATACGTAACACGGCGTATTATTTTATTATGTAAAATAACGAATCCTTCATCCAGTCCTCCGTGTATGCGTCGTTGGAACTATTATAATAACATTCGTCCGTACTCGTTGTGACGTGAACAACAACAAATATCAATTGTCACAGCTCTTATCACGGCATTGTAACGAGGAGGACGTGATTGCGATAAAAAAAAATAAAGTAATCCAAAGTGTCAAAAAGATATTTTAATCAAGTTTTTTCTTTTTTTTTTGGAGAGAATTTGGAAGGAGAATTTGGATACGCACAAAATCCCTTCGTAACGTTATGTTCGAGTCTTTTAATTTAACTCAATTTAAACGCAGCAATTTTTTATTTTTTATGATGACAATTTCTTATTGTCTAATTAACGGTTTATCATATTTCCTAAACATAACGGTATTTTGCAAGTTTCACGCATGTTTTTTTTTTTTATTTTTTTCTGTACTACAAATCAGGATCAGCATCCGAATCGTCAAGAAAACTATCGATGAATAAAAGTAGTTCAACCGCGTTTCTGACCGCCTGATGTCGTCCCAATTGGACGCGGTGTCGAAAAATATTAGAATAAAAAATAGAATATTTAAATTCTATTTTTGCAATTATTTTGTTAGTTTTCTATAGGCTGAACGAAACTATATTGGGAAAATCTAAAAAAAAAAAACCAGTCAAATAAAGTACCAAATTAATACTGTTTGCTTACGGAAAAAGAAATCATGTCAACATCATCCGAATACTCCCCTAATGTACCAAAAATTGTTCATAAATAAAATAATAAATCGTGTTATTGAAAATTCGCTTCGCTCAGAATGTAAAACGTGTGAATTACGATTTTATTTAAACCTTAGTTGCGCGTGTAATGAAGTTATAAAAATAATTTTTAAAAATATATTTTTTTTTTAGAGGACATTTAACAGAAACGGCGTTTTTTACATTTCACTCCCACGAGCGCCAAGGTTCATGACGAAAACACTCCTTTCCCGTAAACTATATGATTGTGAAGAAATCTCTGCGCTAAAAAATGTGTGGGCGACTATAATTAGCATAACACAAAAAAACCATTCTATGTATTCGAAAAAAAAAACATATTCTCCAGTTCACATACGATTCTAATTTGTATAATTCTATGCGGTGTGACTAGTATATAGTAAAATACCGAGATTTTTCTAGATAAATTTCAAATAGGACGTTTGAACAGGAGCGTAATCAGAATTTTCTTACAAGGATTGGGATTTAAAATTAAAAATTATCTGTTTTAAAACGGATTAAATAAAATGTTTAATCCGCGATAAAAAAAAATAATAGTATTAATAAGTAAATGTATTATTTTTCGTAGTTATTTTAGATAAAACGTGTAATGTGTGTATGAAAATTAGAAGAAGAAAAAGAATACTTGAATTTTCTAAGTATAATTAAATAGCTAATTGTTAGGGAATCGGCTACGCTCCTCATCGACAGTAATAATTATTGAGCCGTAAATTTCTTTACGACGCAGCAATTTCGCATTAAATATATTATGAAATTCGTCATTTACTTATTTTCCTCGTTTATTTTTTGTTATTTAAATCGAATACGTATGTTAAGTACTCAATTATTGGATTTGTAATTGAAAATTCTTTTTAAACGCATTAGAAGTTAAAAAATTATTCTACACGGAATCTTTTCAAGCCATTATTTAAATAATAAATTTCGAATTTCATTTTTTTGAATCTCATTTACAACGGTTCCTATTTCCGTTTTGAAACACAAAATACAATTTCTCCCCCTCCCCCCCGCTCGATTTCGGTTCGCACACTTCATTGGCCCGAGGTAATACAAACAGTTAATAGGTAGACTAAGGATTTTCGGGCATAAAATTTGCGCAATAATTCGATTTGAATGACATATGTGATTATTACAGTTGTTAACAAAAAAAAGTTTTCAAACCCGTTCAGCCGTGTTCGCGTATAATAAACTCGTAAATTTGTTTTAAAACCCGTGTGAAACCAAAAATCGTGCCCATGTCATTGATCTATGACGAACGCTCGAATAAAATATTGCGCATAATGAAACACGTTATCTCACGCTTCAGAGTACATTTCGTTGGATGTGATTAATATTTATGTAATTTGGCGAAGAAATACAAGGCTTAAGGCGTAGATACGAGATCGTGATAAATGTGTAGGATATAAATCCTCGTCGTGTAGTCTATAACACTCGGTGTTTTAGAAACAATAATAATAATAAGCGTGTAGAGAAGTGTATATGATAAAAAAAAAAAAAAAAAAAAAAACACGCGTTATTCGATGTATTTTATAAAGTTAATGGAATCCGTGGCGTGGCGTGCCTCATCTATTCCAAACAATTGAAATGTTTCTTTTTCTCGGTCTTAAAATACGCGATACACAGACTTGTCTCCGCGACGCAGTGGTTGGGTAAACGCGTTTTCGTCAAGTCCGCCGATATTTTTTTTATAAAAATCAAAAAATTATTAGCCAGTTAAATTATGAGTCGGAAATTCTTTTACGCGTATTTTTAAACAGATTTTAGACCATTTCATAAGTCATGTTTGAAGTATAAAAAAAAAAAAAAACAGTACGACACGGGGGTCGGTCGTCACGGATGAAATGCTTAAAAGGGAAATCCTCGGACCTCGCGCGTAAATAACACAAGAGGACATATTCTTCATATACGTCGTATCCGCTGAGTGTAAACCATTCAAGAAGCGGACATCCGCATTTCGTAAAGTGTGGTGTTGTTGCCACGTTGTGAAAAAAAATGACGTTTTATAATATTTCCACGGCGAAACGATTTCTCCGAATCTTCTCGCAATCCGGTTACAATTTTCCGTTCCGGAAAAAATATCAAATCCCCGGGGGGAGGGCGATCATCCCACCTAATTGTATCGTGCGTCCACTGCCCCCTCAAGTCATTTCTGCCTGCGGGCAGTGTTAAAATTCGGACATTTTTTCTAGGGGGGGCTCCCGTTTTTTAGTCGACTTTTTTTAGTGCAATTCATATACTTCGATTTCGGCAAAATATACGATTAGATATAGGTATTTATTAGGTGTTTTAATGTAAAATGGATAAATTGTACGATATGCATTATTGAAGATAACAAAATCGCAACGAGTATTAAATATTTAATAAATATATTTTTTTCACATTAAAATCATCAGGGGGGGGGGCAAATAAAATTCCAGGGGGGGCAAATGCCCCCCTGAAATATACCTGGATTCAACGCTGCCTGCGGGATGTTTGTAATTCGACAATACAATCATATTTCTAGAGTCTCGGATCCGCCTACTCGACGATTCTGTTTATAATGTCCCCGCCCCAGTGGTTTTAGCTCACCGTATACATAATATAGTGAAAGACGCGGACGTCACGTGTTAAGATGCAAATACACTTTAATAAAATATTTCATTACTATTTATATATATATATATTATATTTTCGACTGAACCGGTGCGTTGTATCATGTTGATTGTCAAACGATTTTTAATTCATTTTCTAATCAACTCTAAATCGACCGCCGAGTGTGGGGGGCGGTATTATAAACGGAACATCCTGTGTACGTGTGGGTACAACAAAACGCGTGCGTTTCGAGTGCGGGCGGTGGAAAACGCCGACAACAGGTTAGTGTTGTTGTAGGCACGACTGCAGGCGTGCGTGTTCCAGCCATTGTTCATCCGGTAGTCGACGAAAAGAATCCGCGGTTGATGACTAACGCGTCGTTGGCGCGGCGGCCACACACGCGTGTGTCCTGTGTGACACACACGCGCGCGCGCGGAAATAACGTTAAACTATACCGATATTCCGGTACCGCGAGATAATAATCGCGTTTTACTTGTGTGTCGTGTGTTATTGCGATTAAGTTATAATAACGTTATAATTTAATTTTATATATTAATATATGAATATTAATAATTAATTTAATTATAATTAAATATTAAGTTATAATTTGTCGTACCGGCGGTTCCTCCCGAACCGCGCGCATTCCGACGCGCGTAATAAATTGTTATTTGTTGTAAATTTGTTTTCCCTTTGTTTATTGTAATATTTGTTCATTTCAAATAATTGGATTAAAAAAAAAAAAAAACATTTTATTCCGATTCCACAACAACCACGTGTAAATCCGTATATTATTATGGAGAACACGAGGCGAAAAACTCCTCAGAATCGTCGTTAATCAATTATTATTGGATACAGTCGTAAAGTTGTGTTTACGTATCCTAATAATTATAACGTCCAGTCGTACGCATTTAATTCGATAGTCTATACCGCGAATTAGTTGCGAGTTCTTTCCCATCACGACGTACTTTTACGTTCTGTGTAAATGAAAGACGCTTGTATTGTTTGTATTATATATTCGGTAAAATTATAAAAATTGATTTGTTGTAGATTTTTTTTATTTTTTTTTTATACGTATATTGTTCGCGGTGTTCACGGCTGAATTTAGTCCAAAACGAACAGAGCATCACATCGCGGCGAAAAATGAAAAAAAAAAAAAAAAAATTATGGGAACCGCTTTATTATAGTAGTAACAACGGGGATTTTGAAACGGTAAGAATTTACGTTTATCAACGTTCGCGCGCCCTTCCAAAGCGTATAATCGAAATGAAATAATAACAACAGAATGACAAAAAAAAATCGAATTATGTAGAGAAAATTTTAAACGTTACAACAATGAAAAGACGGGATTTTTATTTAAATTTAAAAACAACAAAAGTATTGTTTATCGGAGAACTTCTCGCGAGAAGATTCGTATATTGAAAGAACCACGTTAAACTTTTTTTTTTTTAAATCGATTGATCGCGGCGGCGGTCGATTATAGCGGATTCTGTAATTTCTATTCCCGAAGATAAACCACCGAACGATTGCGGCAATCAAACGGAGTAGGTATGTGAATAAACGATTATTATGAATTTCGGTGTTGTTGGTGAATAATAATTTGAATGCGAAAAAAAGGAAATGCATTCCTTTAAAAATTTTAATCTCGAACTCGTTAGTATTCCCAGTTCGAATAATTCTTTTTTTTCTAATCCGTTTGTTTTTACATTCTACGTCCGTCGGCGGAATCGCACGAATTATACGTGATACGTGAGAAATTTCAATTTCAACACAATTTGAACACGGTCTTTATATACGTGCGACGAGAATGATTTTGCAGGATATGACTAATGGAATGTAAGTACGAGTACGTGACCGATGACGTTTCGAACGTTTCGCGTCACTTTTAAATACGTCACACGCACACACACATTATGTCATTCTATCAACTCTGAAAAAAAAGAACAAACTGTAAAAAATCAATTAAAAATTGCCGATTTTACTGTCCTCGTCTCGCTATACGTTTTTAACGTTCCTAACGTAAAACTGGGCGGAATAGAAATAATTCTGAACTTCTAAAAAAAAAAAAAATAAATAAAATATTATAAAAATAAAATAACGATAATATTGTAACGTAGTAAGTGAATTTTTTTTTTTTGAAGTAAAATAACACGACAAAATACGTGTCGTCTTTGTAAAATATATACTTTGACCGGAGTTACTTGATAAGTGTAAAACATCCAACGCGATAATTTATATGTATATATATATATTTTTTTTTTTTAATACTCCGTTTCTATTAATTTACTAAAAGGAATAAAAAATACCCCCTTTTATTAAAAAAAAAAAAATATTTATTATATTATTATTGTTTATAATGGTTTTTGTTGTTTTAACACGCATTGAAAATCAATAAAAACAATATATAAATTAAAAAAAAAAAAATTACAACTTTTCTATAAGTATGAATTATTAATTTGACAAAATTGGTCGAAATCCATTTTTATCGTTTTTTTTTTATTAAACTGTGTCAAAACAAAAAAAAAAAAATTCCGAAAACGTTAAGTGAATTTCGATACTTTAATGAATATTTGCATACACTGTTAAATGTACTCTTTAGAATCAAATACGAATTTGATGTTTATTGCGACACATTACTTTCCGATTGGTTGCGAACGCCTGCTACATACTTAGACGTTTTCTTCTCTTCAGTTGTATTTTTTTTTTCTTTTACGATTTTCGACAATTTTTGAAGAAACAAAAATCGAGTTCTAAATTATAATTGTTTTAATGATTAATAATGTATCGTCAAAATGAAATATTGTTACTTTTCATTTTGTTTGGCTTCTTTATTTAAATTAATTAAGAATTATCGATAATTAAAATGAAATGAAATGAATCATTCACAACGTATCATTTGAATAGCAAAAACGATATTGATTCGAAATAGTTTTCGTTAAATTATTCTTTTCCGCGCGTCCAACAGAGTCCGTAGACATACAAATTCTATATAGTTTCAATGGATGAAGTGAATTTGTTTCACAGAATTCTTGGACAGTTAATGGATTGAACCGAAACTGCGTTTTCGAGATGTATTGTAATTATAACATATCACATGGTACAATGTATGTGTGTGTGTGTGTACATATTATATATTATAGAGTTCTAAAACGCTTCGAACCGTAACGACGGCGCCAAATGGAAATCGACCACGAAAAATTAATTTTTAACTTCCGAGAGAAATTAGGATTCGAATCAGTCTCGTACGTTAATAATTCCTATTTGCACCGGACTTGGCGTGGTTGTGCTTTATGGGAAACATATTGTGTGTATACGAACGATTTTCACCCATCAAAGAAACGCGTGTAAATAATGAATATCGTTCAAAACAATATTATTCGTATTAATTTTCAACGAATGTCAAATATCGTTATTACGCGTATTTAAAAGGGAATTTAATGATTTTATTTATATATTAATGAAATAATTATTGAGACTGACTATATCCGTTTGAAGACACACACACACACACACATACACTCGACAGACAAACCGCAGACGATACAGAGTATAAAAATTTAAGAGCAAAACGATTTACGTGGTATAATAAAAGGGATATGGCCACGAAATTCATAATGGAACTTATTCGGCATTGACATAACTAATAATATCATAACGATATCGGTGTCACGTGAACGACACAATCAGCCGATTTAAAATCTCATACGACCGGTTTTAAAATCAATAGGCGAAATATTATATCATTATTATACCCGTTATAAGCGTTCGAGCAGTAACTTTGATTGCATTTGTAAAAAATGTCAACGTCTATGAAACCATAAAAGCAATTGGTTTTAAATACGAAAAAAAAAAATCCTCTTAAATATTTTTATTACTGTAAAATATATTTTCTTATACAGAATTTCATTAAAAATCGAATTGTTTATTTCAGATATTTCGTGACATCTTAAATTGAAAACAAGTATCTCGTTACTTATATATAAATATATATATATTTTTTTCACGACAACGCGATTAATGCGGCGATAAATTTCAAACTTCAGACCGTTTATGTACGATTTTAAATTACCTACAGTGTTCCACAGAGTTTTATAGTTTCATCGTTTTAAATTACACGAACGTTCGGTGGTGTATCATTTCGCAATATTGTCATAGCGTTTCGGTTCGATATTCAATATGATAAATAAGTACGTCGCGCCCATAAGAAATTCGCTTTTACATTTCAACTCAACATTCAAATCGGTTTTAAAACGTTTCGTATTTAAAATGAATAACTCGCGTCGAAGAAAATGTGTAACGCAAGAGAGAATGATTTCAAAAAATGTCCGAACAGTTAAAGAAAACAACGCTGTCGGATTTTCAACAAAATCAATATTTCACACGCGAATCAAACTTGTTATTCGTTAAATATTGTGTGCACAACATGAACGTATTATATTTTAGGGTACGAAAAATGCAAAAAAAAAAAAAATAAAAAAACGGTTAAACTTAGTTTTTTTTTACGTAAAACTACTAATTTCTAATTTATATTTTAGTCATTTTTAACTAATCGATTATAAAATGTTAGGCATTTAGAGCGGACGATGTGTATTTTTACTTATCACAATGAAAAAGAATGCGCACTACTGGGAAGTTAGTAATGCAGTGTTCGGGAATTGTATACAGAGTTATTTGTAAAAGTGGAAACGCGAAGGTATCGCGTTACTTACGTGCTTACGAGAGGAACTCGTTAATTATTCGTTAAATATTATTATGTACATAAAACGAATGTATAATGACACGGCAGATAAGTAGGAATTTTTTTCGTTGTTGTTTTTTTTCTTCTTTTTATTGCGTACGAAACAATAATTTGCGTTTTTTTGTTTTATGACACTCGTTTGAACGTTTTAACACCGTTACCGTGTTGCGAGATGTGCGAGAAAGCGTCGGGACTCCTAAAATTGTTCGGTTAGGAAAAAACAAAACGAATATATTTTTTTTAGATTTCTAATATTAGCTGTTAAACGTAACCGCACGCGTCGAATCTATTCGGAAACGAATACGTATTGTATAAATAAGGCGCGCGGTGTGTGTTGATTTGGAACGCTAGAACAGTCTCGGTGAGATTTTTTTTTTTTCATTTTTAGAAATTAATTTTCATTTCGCGCGCGCGTATAACGGCGGAGAGAAAAAAACCGTTTGGTGTAACGCAATTATTCTGATAATATACAAGTCGAACGAAATAGGCGCGTCGTTCGAATACGGAATTTTTTTTCTCTTTTTCTTCGATATGTGTCGCGTCCTCCTCGCGTTTCGAAAGCGTGTTCCTGTCGAATCGGCGCGCTCATAAAGTGAACGATTTTGAAAATCCGATGTTCCGCCGTTACGGTTTTCCAATATGAAACCGAAATGGAAAACGTGACACGATACGGGGGAAGAAGAACCCGCGATAACGTTTTCGTTATTTCGCGTCACGGCCACGCGCGTGTTCAGTAGACGCGTTTTTACACGCTTTTTCGATATTTCAAATGAGATAATAATATTATTATTCCATTACGCGCGCGGGCGGCCGAGCAAGGACAAATACTGCCCGAGGAGGGTGTACGAATAACAGGTTTTGTTTGTCTTCTTTTTTCTCGTTTTTTTTTTTTCCGTTGCCGTCTCCGAAGGGAAGTGTAACTCATTCTACGCACACGAGTATATTGTACATAGACGGCGAGTGATTGGATTCCTCCGTTTGTTATCGCGCTTCGAACACGAAGACCGACGATAAATCAATCGTTTAAAAATCTCCGGTCGGATTTTTTTTGTCTTTTTTACGGTCGTCGAAAACGTTTGTTCGTTCGTACGGGGCTCACGGTGTGTCCCGCGAGAATAGACTATACGGAATTGCGGGCAAAAAAAAAGAAAGAGAAAACGAAATAATAAAACGCGTATTACGGATCCCCTTGTTCGTTGCGCCGTTGTACCGGTTTTCACGCAATATTCGTCTGGACACTTGAAATTTTCGATTTTCCTTTTAATTACTATCGTTATTATTATTGTTATTATTATTATTATTGTTATTATTATTATTATTATTATTATTGTTATTATTATTATTATTATTGTTGTTATTGTTTAAACTACAAATTTACCGACTGAAACCGACATAAGACCGAATTCGACGACGAAATAAATACAATTTTATTTTTATTGCAATTAGTATTAACAATTTAATAACAATAAATAAAATAATAATAATAATAATTATTATTAACAATAATAACGAACTATTGATAAATGATTTTTCAAACGATTGTCACAGGCTACGCCGCGGGTTATTGAAATTGTTGTTTTATTCGAATAATTTTTTTTTCTGCAGAATGACGTATAAGTTAAAAATAAAACGGTGATTTTACAACACGCGTTTGTCTCGCAGTTACCGGCCAAACGTATGTAAGACAATACTGTATTCGTTTAATTTCTAGTTTATTAGTATCTTTAATTCGACGTTATATATATATATAACAGTGAAATTAGATAGAAGAAAATCTAACGAAAAATTTCTTAATTGTCCGCATAATGAAATTATCTGGGCGATTACGAATTGTTTTTTTTTTTTTAAAAATTCTTGGATGGAAGATAACAAATTCGAAAAGTTCTTCGTCGTCTGTTAATTCCTTTAAAATACAAATAGTTTTTGCGTCCATAATGTTACAGTAGTCATTATAAATACTTTTAGTAATTATAAAAATTATGTTCACCTTACGTACACTTAAATAGAGAGTTATTTTAATTTTAAAAATAATAACGTATATCATTATAAATATAATTTTTATTCCAGGTGCACATTTTGTTTTCACTGTCTTGTTCAGTTGAAATCGGTTTAAGTGAGGAAATTTATGGCATTAACTAGCCAGGGACATAATCCGAGTTCGATTTTTGAACTTTTAAAGGAAGCTCAATCGCTAAAATGAATTCAAATATGATTTGTACAACCTGCAGCCTTAGTGTATTACGATAAAAGCGATTGTAGCCAAAACGTAATATGGAAAACAAAGCGATTTCGTTTATGTTTTATTTTCGCGGTTTTTTTCTATTAAGTCCGGCGTCAACGAAGAATTACGCATATTTCTATCGTCAATACAAATTCGGTATTACACAAGAAAAACAAAACGATTTTTAAAGTTTTGGTTAACGACGAAATCGGATTATGGATGTGATGTACAAAATGTACGAAATTCATTCGATTTGAATTCGTTTTTCATGCCAAATGCGTAGTAAATGAAAACGTATTTAGACAACTGTTAAAAAAAAAATATTAAAAGTCCAATGATTTCGGCACAAAAATTTTTTTTGCCAAAACTAAAATGCAAACTTAATTTTTTTATTCTCAATATTTGTTTGCCATAACGTTTAATATTTTTTCGTAACGAATTGTGCAGAAAACCACACACTGTTTGCAAATACCTCAAATATACACAGTTGCTTTATGCTAATGTAAGTAAAACGCAATGTTTGTATTTATATAATTTTCACATTTCGTCAACATCCTGGTGGTAAAAAACTGAATACGACTGGTAGGTATTATTATTATTATTATTATTATTATTACAAGGTCCACGGTGTACGTTCATCATCGACAATCTCGCCATTTATAGACGATGAAAAAAAAATTCATCTCGAGGATTTTATCGGAAACGTTCGTATTATATATATATATATTTTTTTTTTTTATTATTATTATTTATTGCAATAGATACCAGTTTTTAATAAAATATGGGTATACGGAGAAATGTGACTAATATAATAATGTTATACACTAACTCGTTGGAACGTTTATCTGAGTTTTTTTCTTTTTCTACATAAATTGCCATCGTACACGTGAAAATAATAATAATAATAAAAACGTATTAACTATTATAAATCTGTTATATATAATCTAAAAAAAAATGCGCATTGAATACCGACTGACTGTATATGCACTAACCCATAGAGGTGTAAAGATTTTTTTATAAATAACATATCTCAAATTTTATCATCGCGTCATTATTGTTGCAGTGCACGCGAAAATCCAAATCCAACGTGTTTTTAAGAATAACGAAATTCGCAACATTCCGTTACGCGTTTGGCGATATTTTTTATATTCATCTCGTAGTGTATTATTCCCACGCCCCGTGACGGCGAATTTAGACCGATTATGTTGATTGACGAAGTTTTTTTTTAAAATTTAACCGCATACATAAAATTCGAGTACGGCAGTCACGAGTCCTACGCGATAATCAATAAATTCGTTTTTAAATTCGTTCGCGAGATCCAACGAGTTATTCGACGACTCGCAGCCGCCGTTCGTTACATATTTTAACGAGTTTGCACGAAAACAAAAAACTGACAGTATAATATCGTATTATATTGTAAATAATTTTCTATACGTATAATTTGAAAAAAAAGCCAATTTAATAAGACTAACGTTGTTGGACGGCTAACAGTTACGCGGCAACGCGATTTGAATACCAACGTTTACACCGAACGTTCTAATCGAGTCGTACGGGGGATAAAGGCCTGACGACAGCAGGCTTTTATTAAACCTACTGCAGGATTGACGGGCGTATGCGTTCACGGCTTACACACACGACGATTTATTATATTTTTAGAAAAAGCTCTCTTACCACCGCAACAGCACGTTGTAATAATTATTATTTATATTTTTATCCACGGATCATTTGATGCTGCAGTTACGAATTGAATAGAGTGGGGAAACAATTTCGTCACCTATTAATGTACACGCGTTCATTCGGCATTTTACACTAACAACGGTGTAAGAATTTACGTCGCGTTGAAATAATTTATCTTTAAAATGTGTTGGTATTATATATATATATATATAAATACGTATTAGAATATATTAATATTAGTCATAGTCGAGTTGCTGCTGCGTACACCGAAAATAAACGATGATCTAATCTCGAATATTATTTTAGTAGGTGGACCCCCGCCGCCGCCGTTTTCGCGCTGGTCGCACGGCGAATAACTGTGACGTTGATTTATATATTATATATTAATTTGTATATGCTGTAACAAAAAATAAAATCCAAACGTTTGATCGGTTGCCTTGTGTGAGACTGTTCGAGCCAAATACCGTATAATAATAATAATGCTCGGTATAGTCGGTGTGAATAACGCGAGAAGATAAACGCGTATTTTGTCGTAAGCCATAAAATACCGATTGATAACGCTTGCACCGGTGTAATAAAAAAAAATGTAATACGATTCGAAATACCAACCGAATTGTTTAAAACAAAAAAAAAAATCAATTTTTTTACACAACTCGAATAAAAGTTACCGTTAAAACACATTGAAATAAAAAAAACTAATTCAAACCCCTCGATTATTCGGTAATTACGAACATTTTCATTTGTATAAAATATCCGATCAATAATAATTGGTCCAGTTATTGGTTCGTATCGTTGCAGAAAATTATAAGATAATCTCAGATCGATATATCGGAGTACTTATAGTGAATGATGATAATATTACCTACTCTTAAAAGTTCGAAAAAAAAAAGAAGAGTAACAGTATTTAATAGTCGTTGTATTCGATATACTAAGAAGAAGAAAAAAATTATACCAATATTATCATTTCGGGAATAAGAGAATTGAATTAAATCGACACTTAGTAAAAGTATTTGCATTTATTTAAAGCACTGCGATACGTAAATATGTTATTATTATTATTATTATTATTATTACATTGCTTTTACAAAATATTTTCTTATGGGAAACATTAGTCTGTGATATTGAAACGTAAAGAGTGTAAAAATACAAAAAAACAAAAAAATGGCCAAATAATCCGAAACAAGATACAATTAAAGAGTATTTTATAAAAAAATAAACCGCCCCACAAACTATATTCGTATAAAATATATATTATATAAAAAAATATTTATTATTTTTGTTATTATATAGTTGTGATTTTTCGGAATTTAAACTCGTGTACTTAAAAAAAAAAAAAATCGTTTAATATTTATTTTAATTTTGTTAAAATATCGTACAGTCATCCAAAAGCTTGTAAACACATTATTTAACCTTAAATACGCGCGCGCGTATCAAAAAAAAAAAAATATCGGTAATCATTTTTGTTTTCTTACACACACACATCGCGTTCGTTTCTTTCTATTTTTTTTTTTTTGTGTGTAATTAAATTACTTATTATTTATTCATTAACACGGTGAATACAATGCGTATGGGGGATTTTCTTTTTTTTAACAATATACGCCGTGTTAACGTCGCACGATTTTATTCGAATAGACGAGATAAAATCCTGTAAAATTAAAACAACAAGAGTAACATAACAATGACCTATTAAAAACGCGCAGAATTTTTTGTTTTTTTCCAAACGTGTTTTGTTTGATAATACATCTCGCGCGTGTGTATAAACGTATAAAGAAAAAAAAATAATAAACTTTTTTTACCATACGTCCCCCGTCCGTCTTGTTGATGCGGCCGATTGGCGATTGTGCAATATTTTGAATCCTATCCAAAATAAATAAATAATTTTATTTTACAACACATATTGTTACCGTCTCGCGATTATAACGCGTGTTCGCGTTTTAAAAAGAAATTTCCTATTCGAAAAAACGATCTTCCGTATCACGTACGTTGTACACACACACACACTCCGTCCTAATAACGTGTTATACATTTTATACGATTAAAAATAAAACGGGACGGTATACTAATCTTAGAAGGGCCGAGTGAACGACCGTTTAATTGTAGTTAGAAATAACTATGAGTACCTATCTAAAACTGTAATGTATTAGTGTGCACGTATTGTGCGTGAAATATATGCAGGGACCCGCAGGGGACGACGAATCGTTTAAGTCTCAAACGTTTGTATGAAAATAAGAAGCGAACACAACCGGAATGATATTGATGGAGTCATAACTACGCGGTTAACTACGAATAATTGAACGATAAATCGATTATTTTTTCTTTTTTTTTTTCATACGTTTAGATGTGGTTCATCGAAGGATCCGTTCTTGTATAAAAGGCAATGTGTATACTCAGTAGTTAAAGATGAAAACGTTGTTTTTTGAAATACGTATTTGTTATATATAATAAAAACAATTTTTTTTTTTTTTTGTAGAAATCGGGTTTTTATTTTTATATAATTAATTTCACAAGTTACTCAAGGGTAAAATATTATTATCTTTCAACTTCCAACACGACATATCGATGTTATTTAGTAAATTAATACGTATAAACATTTTTTCTTTTTCGAGCACATTTAATAAAGTGAAATTATACCGAAACAATACGTACAAAAACCATTTATTTGTTTGTTTTTTTTTTTCAATATTTCATAAATTCTTGCGAAACATGGCATATAATTCCAAAAAAAGATAAATAATATTTATGCGCACATAAAAAAAAAAATTATTTTGTTGAAAATCATAAAACATCTTATTTTTAGAGGATTTAAACGCATATAATATAAATCCGGTTTTTATAGTAATAATAGTAAAAATCGTGCCTCCTCCCCTCACACACACACACACTTTGATTTCGGTAAATTTGTGAGGCGAAACCAAAAAAAAAAAAAAATACGTTTTTAAGCTGTTGGGTAATAAAATCCGAAATGTCAAAGAATTCGTATTATTGTTTTTTATTCTTTTCATTGCTCATTAAACTTTAAGACATATTATCATAAATAATTTTAAAATAACATATAAACTACAACGACGACGATTAAAACGAATAGACAGTGAAAAACGATACGAAAGCGCAGACCAAATCGTTGTGAAAACCAATCCTTCTCCTTATGCTATCGGCCGCGTCTTCTAATCGCCATCGGCTATGATTAATTTCATCGTAAATCGCATTCGCCGTCATATTACTTTAATAGAAAAAAATATTGTGAGTTAATTAAAATTTTTTTACACATTATAACTCTATTGAAGTATTGATTAGGTAGTTTTTTTTTTTAATATAATATGACGTTTACACGTGTTATTATTATTATTATTATTAGTATTTCGATAAAATATAGAAATATTATTGCGCGATCACGCCTCCTAATCTATAATAAAATGTAACCGGTTCATACGTATATTAAATAAAAACATAAAAATGCCAAAAGTTAATGACGTTGAAAAAAATAAATAGTAATTATAACGATTAGCCGTCGTGTTATTACCTATTATATTCATTTACAACAACGGCTGATTATAATAATAATAATAATAATAATCGATAATATTTTTTATATATATATATATATAATAAAAAGATATAAATATATTTTTACATCTCCGTCACAACGTTATGAGGGAGGAATGTCCGTTGTATTTGCATAAATTTCTATTACATCGAGTATATATATATATATATAAAAAAAAAATTTTTTTTTCTAATAACAACGAACAGCTCTCGTTATTATTCGCGGTGAGTTGTGATTCCGATTTTATAATAGTAGTAGTCAATAATGACCAATGCGATCCCTGCGACAATCCGTCCCAAAGAAGTTGTGTCTCCATGTGCTTTGTGAAATTTTAAAAATATAAACACGTATAGTAATAATAATAATCGTATCGCCGTGATGAGCTCAGTGACCCGAAATCAGACTTGTTTCTCCGTTTAAATCATCGAATGGGAACAAAGCGGTCGTCTCGTAATAAATAATAAAACCTGTTCGTCGGTTATACATTCGTGTATATTTATATGAGAAAAAAAAACACGTATTCGAATAATAATAATAATAATAATAATAATGGACGATTCTTCGAAATATAAATAGCGGATAATATTTTAAGCAACCTTCGGCGTACGCGGAACTGCATAAAACGTCTTAGACTCTTCGTATCGTTTTCTTTTCTTTTTTTTTTTTTACGTTTTGAGCGAAACGAGGAAACTATCGGTTTTACAACGATGTCTCTTTTTTTGTCTGTGCAAAACATTACACGTTTTCCGATAGAAAATATTACTGGACTTTAACACTTTATGGACGTCATTTTTTTTCTTTTTTCGATTTTCTCAAAATAGTTTTTATTTTTCATAGACCCGAAAAAAACTATTAAAAAAAAAAAAAAAAATTGTATTGAAAACGGCGCGCGCAAAAACGCGATTCCGTCAAATCTCATTATTGCGTTTCGATTAAACAATTGTCATGAAAATCGTACACCGAATATGTAACTTAGCGTGATATAATATTATATACGTAGAAAAACTTCTTCTAATTGTGGACTATTTACCAGAAATCATTACAATTAATTAAATGTTTGAGTCATTGAAAAGAGTGATTTTTCGTCGACAATTTTATGCAACGTACGCCCTTCGTTGCTTATACAAATATATTTTGTTTTGTCAATAAATGAGCGCACGGATTTACAACACGAAACGAGTGTCGATTTGGTTTAAAGCTCGAAGATTGATAACCGAACGCCGTTCAAAAAGATAATCAAAACAAATTTATAACAATATATGCGGAGCTATTATTTATCCGCTGTACAGACGATGTGACGACAAAAATCGCAGAAAAAATTTAACTCGTAATTGTTTTTGATATTTCAATGTATTCGTACCATCTCTCAAAGTTTTTTATGTTTACGATAAAACAATGTCTCAACGAGTAACACTATACACGTATATAAATACATCTGTCTACACCGTATCAAGTGATTGTCTCGATTTTAATTCGTCGCCTTAACATGTGGTTAATCAATGGCGGCGATGTTTGAATATTAACGGTGAATATTTTCTATAAATTCGTAAGTTCTAATTTATAGCGCGTTGATAACAATAATTATTATAGTACTTGTAACGAATCGAAGTTTCCAAAAAGTAATGAAAATCATTGTAATAAGACCATTCACCGCAATTTGATACATCAACCAAAGACCATTTAAGCCGTGTAATAAACTGTCGCTTCGCTCTACTCCGCACATAAAACTATCAGTTATAACCGTAATCAGTTATTATAAATAAAATACTTGTGTTTAAAACGTTTTTTTTTTATCGTAATTGGCGGGTGATAAAACTCGCTTTTACTCCATTATACATGTCGCTTCGTTACATCGACAATTCACTGTACCCCCTACGATGTTGTGGGCTATGGTTGATCGTCGGAAAAGACCAAGACAAATCGTGGAACGTGGTAAAATATTGAACGAATCGTTATTAGTATGTATATTTCATAGTGCGTTTGGTCGAGGAATTATGAAAAGAAACGAGAAACACAACATGTCGCCGAGGTCAATAAACACTTGTAATTTAAATTGTCATAAAATCGTATTATTATGCTCATGGACGGATTGTCTAACAAGGTCGCTGCCGACCATATATTATATTATTCACTTTCGCTCTTCGTACAATTCGCGACTGTTATAATTCTTCGCACTCCTTTCTACGTTCATTAGTGGCATTCATAGCATTTTCCAATGGATATTGATGACATTTAAACTCAGGTTTTTAAATATTTTATACTTATTTTTCAATAAAAAAATGAACCAAAAAAATATTTTTATTATTATTAATAATAATGATAACAATAATACAATGTAAATTATATCGAAGAATTTTTTCACATACCACTATTTGGAAACCGCTGAACTAAATTATTTAAAAAATAAAATGTACAAAATTACTAGTAAAATTTTTACTAGTTTACGGTGGACAATTTGAAAAACAAAAAAATTAACCTTGATAAATCTTACAAATTGTCATCATCATATAGGTACGTTGTATGATTTATACTAATTATGCAGAACTAAATATCTTTATATATATATATATATATATATATATGATAAAACGATTAAATAATAATACATTTTCCGTAATTATGGTAAACTTTTATTTTTTTTATATTTCATAGTTTTAAAAAATTTAAGAAACTCCAGTTTAAGTGGTACCACTATTGTTTAAAATTCCTGGAGAAATTAAACGCGAGAACTTTTTTTTCCAATTTAATTACAAAATACTGTTTTTGACTTTTTTTTTAAGCACAAGGAAATTTACGAGAAAGTAAAAGGAATTTGTGCTGATTGAAATTTTAATGTCCAAAGATTCGAAAATTTATTTTTAACCAAGAGATATTAAAAATATCATCGTATGCTTATGACACTCTGTTGTGGGAATGGATCCACCTTGAGCACGTCACCGATTTTTATCGATTTTTCATTATTTTAAAAAATCAAAATTGCTTTTTTCGATAAGTAAAAGTAGCATTTATTTTTTACTCGGAATTATTTCATTTTGCAAAAAACCAAGTGCACAAGGTGGTTTCATGTTTTTTTCAGTCGTCTATTCACCGAACACGTACTTACATAAAAACGATATGCACGTATACACGTAACAAACAAACGCGTGCACCTTGACACGCGTTAGATGAGTGTAGAAAAATCGCGATGTGACATCGTGTGACGAGAGAAAAAATATACTCTCTTATATTATATTAGACTTACAGAATGATGACGTAACGATTGAATGACGGCGAGATGACATTTTACTAACATATTTGCGGTAACAAATAAATCGCGTTAATTATTCTTTTATTCTTTTTGCTGAATTTTGGCCTTTAAGACCATACCTCTTATACAAATCTTTCCATCTCTCTCTCTCTGTCCTCTGCAGTTTTCCTCCATCCGATTTCAGATGTATGAAAAAAAAACAAATGTATACAAATAATCTATTATATTAAATTACACAATTTACTTTTAAAGTATATAAAAAATACACGTACAACGAATACGAAAAAATCGAAAAAAGTTTGAAAATATATCTAAATTTATTTTACACGCACCGCGCGTATGACTGAGAGCCAAATATTTTGGAACTTCATCAAAAAAAAAAATATATATATATACAAACGAGATAAAATTGTAAACGAAGCTGAAAAGATATTTTCGTATGTAATACGCACATAAATACGATTAAATTGAAACGAATCGACTGGACTTAATAGGAAAAATTCAATTGTTACGTTCGAATCTTATACGGAAAAATAAAATATAAAAAAAAATCGAGTTCTGTAATTCAGAGGTATTTAGAAATTGATTATTTATTTTATTTAGTCCGCCGCAATTTATCATTTATTTACGGTTAAAACAAAAAAAAAGAACGACGAAAAATACCAACAAAACACTGAACGCCAGCCGTGAATGATGTGTAATGTCGCGCGCGCTCTTCGTAAAATTCGAAATAGACTACACTTGAAAATTAGTGACTATTAACCCATGACCCGCAAACGGTTGTAGCTAATGAAAATACAAAACTCGAATTCGTTCGCTACGCTTGACCGGAGTGTTACGTGGAGTGCGACGATGAAACATTTTCAAAATCAAAGAGAGGAAACCCTTCGCAAATCGGTGTAATGATTTTTATTGTTTTTTTCTAGTAAAAACGTATTACACGATTATATATAAACGTATGATCAGACACACACACACACACATCTTTTTTCGAACGTTTTTTTGAAAAATTGAAAAATTGAACGTTTTTTATTTTTTATATATATATATATATTTAATACGTAAACAATTAAACGATATTATCGATGGGAAAATCGAATTATTTCGAACGTAGACGATCTGTACAAGAATCCGGCCGCGGCGGCAGGGCGCATCGTAATATTAAAAATACATTTTTTGCCCATTTCACACAATACGTCTAACGTCTAATATGCATTTCGATGATTTTTCTTGTATAAAAATATTTCTAGAATTTTTCGTACGTTTCTTTTCCCGAAAAAAAAAACGTCTAATAATTTTCGGCGTTCCAAATGAAATTCGCGAAACTCCGTATAAATAGGTGTGTGAATTTTTCAAAAATAACGGTAATTATAATCAGTTTTCATCTCGATGGTTTCTTTTATTCTTTACGTCTGTCCGAGCAAAAAAAAAAACATACGTGGAAAAGTACCTAAACCACAATCGGAATAAATATTTTTCATAAAACATTCGATTAGCGTACACGTACACATTGATTCGTGTTTATGTTGTTTGTGAAAATAAATAAATAAAAATTCGTTTTCGAGCAGAAAACCACTGCGCAGTAAGTTGAGGTTAATTATGTATCCTCTAAATATTTTTACTCGTGTACCTCAATGGTGACCCATTTACAATATATTATTTATTGTATGATAGATATGGTTAGTTTAGCAATACCGTAGCGAATATCGAGGGAAAAAAAAATATCAAGAAATCCGTTAACGTTTTCCGTAGTAATTTAATTAAAAATAAATTTAAACGAATACGAACACTACTTAATCGATGCGTAACTATTATTAGCTCGTACTCTTTTGCGGCATATTCTTGTAAGGCCGCGTCCAGACCAAGAAACATTTATCGTCGACTTTCGTCGCCTATTTTGGTGACAAAATGTTTCTCAAAATGTCACCGACAAAATTTAAACGCGTTCACACCAAAGCAACATATTATTATTATTATTTGAGAAACATTTTAGTCTTGACGAAATGTGGAACGAGAATGACGTTGCGATCGCTGCTGCATATGTTTGCGTAATTTTGAGTTTAAAAATGAAAAAGGCCTCGAAAAAGAGGTATCCCGGGTTCGTCCTAGTCTTTTAGCAAAGCAGAAATACAGTGGTAATGACTGGTCTCGAACGTGATGACACCGATTCATCCGGAGAATTATTGAGGTATGAGTATAAAATGTACGAATTAAAATATCGATTTATCAATAGAATTTGTTATTACTTGAATATTTTTATGTGAGCGTACTGTTAGTTTTAAGAATTTTCTACGTATGTCAAGTGTAGATCAGCCCCAGCACCAGACCCTCAACTTTTTACATTTCCAATAAAATTTCGACTTCTGATTTGTCAATATTAAGTGTTTTTGAAATTTCACACAGCGCGTCATTTTTTT
Organism: Chaetogeoica ovagalla; assembly: GCA_032441825.1. Taxonomy (NCBI): domain Eukaryota; kingdom Metazoa; phylum Arthropoda; class Insecta; order Hemiptera; family Aphididae; genus Chaetogeoica; species Chaetogeoica ovagalla. The sequence goes on from CM063744.1 coordinate 2,038,545, forward strand.
TTTTCAATTTATTTTTGTACTCGGATTGAGTTTATAATCACGCAGTATTTGTTTGTCATAATATAAATCAATGAGTTGACAAACACTTTCTTTCAAACTTTTCAAAATTATTTGATTGAAAAAAAAAATTTAAAAATCCGTTCAAAAAAAAAAAAAAAAAGAATGTACTACGGATAGTAGACGAGACTAAACTGAACGAATAACACAAATTTCAGAAACACTCCTGAATTTTTTTTATCGCCAAACATTGTCGGCGACAACACGTGTTTGCGAAAAATGTTTTTTTTGTTTGGTCTGGACGCAAACTCAATGATGCGATGGTAGTTGTTTAAAGCAAACGGAATACAATAATTTCTTCGTTACGTTTTCAAGGTAACACATTTATTTATTTTTTGTTAATTTTTACGTTGAAAATTGTTTAAAAAAAAAAAATCGAAATCCACGTAAATCGAATAAAACGACATTGGCACGGTTGGCAACGGGACACCGATTCGGCGGGCGGGAACCACAGATTTAAAAAAGTGAATATCAACTAACGGTTATTATATCCCGGTCGTCTCTCTAATGGACGACATATTTTTATTTCGTTTTTTGTTTTGTTTAATTTTCAAGGCACTCCACCAGTATCGGTTATTGCGTTCGGTGCACACGAATTGCGTCCCGACGTAAAAAATATTATATTACTTCCGATTTTATACAGGCAAGGCCATATCTGGGGGGGTGTCCAGGGTGTCTGGACCCCCCCCGAAAATTTTTTATTTCTTAATTTTATACTTCATATTTGTATAGTGTAAGGTGACAAGATGTCAAAGTAATTTTGTTTATTTGATTTTATTATATTTTAATAAAAGGAGATTAAATCTTTTTCTGTCTTATTTTTAACCAAATATCAAAAATTAAAATCTAAATTCAATAAAATTATAATATACATGTTTTGGACCCCCCCCGAAAAAAATTTCTCGATACGGCCTTGTATACAGGACTTGTCGTCGATAGCAAATTGTAACTATCGGTAGATTAAAAATTTTGTTAATTTTTTTGTCATTTCTACGCGATTGAAAAGCGTTGTGAATTAAATCAATGTGTTTAAATAACAATAAGGCTGGTGAACACTCGAACGATACTTTTCCCATACGACCGTTTTCATATATTCTCTCGAAAAATTCTCCTTTTTCCGCACACCGTTCGTCTGTTTTTTTTTTTTTTTTTCCATAATTATATGAACACTACGTCGTCGTTCAATACGTGTTCCTTTTTTGTACGTTTTTTTTTTTTTAAAACACCGATGAATCGCGGAACAGCCATTCCCCCATTAACCTCCCCGGCCAGCCGTTACGTTTTAACGCGGTTTTTGACGGACGCGATGCGCGGCGTCGGACACACACGCGGCCGACGAAATGTTTTCCCCCCCATCATCCGCAATCGTATTTTCCGATTTTTTTTTTTCGTTTTTCTAATTGTATTACATCGCGTGTAATACAATTACGTACACGTACACACGCCGGTATTTACCGACACAGCGGTCGATCGGGTGTACACCGCCGACGCGTATTTGTTTTTTTATAAATTCGTTTTAGTCGCGAATTTACTCTTCTTTATTATTATTATTATTTTTTTTTCACCGTCCGTGTCCGCCTGTACAAAAACCGTCCGTTTCGTCGCCGCGTTCTGTATAACATTACGCGCGCGTATATTTCTTTTTCTTTTTTTTTTTCTGCTCCCCGATATACGACAAAACGAACACACTAATCGCTTCCATTGTTCTCGTTGGGCCATCTAACCGGAGAAGAGAATACCGAGACAAAAAAAAAAAGAGAGAGATTTCCGCATATAATTAGTCGTGCAAACGTCTCGTCGTACGCCGGCGATTCGTGCCACAGTTTTTTTTGGTTTTACAAACGACGTCGGCGAAATCGCTTTTCCCCCCCGGCGTTTCGTCGTTGCTGTACGTAAATCCGATCTCGATCAGCGTCGTCGTCCCGACCGAGTTTTATTCGTTCGGGTTGCTCCGATCATCCGATCGTCGTTAAAAATCGCAACACATAATTTTATTTATTTTTTTTTTTTTTGTTACGGAGTATACCGACGATTCTTAAAAAAATGCGCGCACGTGTTTTTTTCTCAATATAAAACAACAACAAATCGCGTTTTAAACTAAGACAAGAAAAAAAAAAACCGCTCGTATTTTTCGCGGTCCTAGACTAATACGTAAAAAATTCGTTCATTTCGACCACGGACGAATTATTCTCGATTCGCTGCTTTTGAATTCGGATTATCACGACGCGCGACGCGATAATTATCCGCTTCTTCTCCTCCCCTCGTCAGACGCGCGTTCGTTTGTTTCGAGTGTTTTTGAATCGAAATAATAATAATAATAATACTATTTAAATTTACGTTTTTTTTTTTGCTGCTTTTTACGGGTATGAAATAGATTTAATTGTTCGTAAACGTATTAGTGGTAAAATACACATTTTATACTTTCTACGTCTGTCGATACGCGCACGATAAAGTGACATAAAATATAAGTGCGAAACACGTCTATTCATTTTTTTAATCAATACGAAATCCGTGAAATTATACAATCGATTAATGTCATTTAGCCATTTTTTTCCAGCGTCGTTATATGCACGCACAAAAAAAAAAAAACGATTTTGTAAACGCGTATTGTACGTACACTACGTTCAGTACACTTTTATAGGAATTATATTACCAATTATTTACTACGGGGAAAAAATTAACAAAAATTTACACTCGAAACGCATTTAAACGATAAAATTGATTTTTCTTTTTAGAATTTAAAAACAAATTTTAATTTAATATTTACCAAAAAAAAAAAAAAGGACTCTACACTTACACTATTCGAATTTACAGAATAAACATTTTTTGAATCAATTTTGTGTATTTTTTTTCACATACAGACTCGAACGTATTTTCCTTTAAACGGTACGTATCATCACGAAATTAATATTATACCGTTAAAACGTGCAAATGATATTCAGTTTTAATCCGAGTTACGCATATTGTTGCTATAAACAGAGTCGTTTGAAAAAACGGGAATACGAACGAGATCTCATATGATATTAAGTCATAACGGTTTGTTTCGCAAGAAAAGCGACTGTAAACCATTATTACGCGTACATTTAAAACGTACGTCAATTTGTAGAAAATACAAATACAAAAAAAAAAAAACTCCCCGAAATATTTTATTTAAGATTTTTTTTCTTCCAAAAACATTAAAAAATTTCAATTTTTAACATTCGAGTCGAATTTTCGGCTATTATTATTATTATTATTATTATTTGTTTTGTCCGTGTTAACTTAATTTAACGAGTTAATAGAAAAAACGATTAGAAGAAAAAAAACGTCCGCGTATGATTTATACGATCCCCGAAGACGGTTTATAATTAATTTTTTTTCCTCGCCGGCCTTACTCGCCTTTATTAAACAATTGTGTCGGCCAGCCGCCGTCACTTATTCTGACCTCCAAAACACAATTGTTTTATATGACGTAATAGAATTTTTCCATTTTTTTTTTCGTTATTTATGAATATATTATTTCGTTTAACAATCGCTGAATAATAATAATAATAATAATAATAATAGGCTTTGAATAGGTAATATTAGTGCGTTGGGAAGGAAAAATCGCGCGTTTTGTTAAAACGGACGCGGGGAGGACGACGTGTCTCTCCGGCGCGTTACACAAATATTATATAATACGAACAACTGTTTTCATACGAAAAATGAAAGAAAAAAAAAATTCAAAATCTGTTCCGCCCGCGTGTTTCCTTTGTACGATTTTAGACACTAAATTACATATAAATATTTTTTTTTCGTATATATTATAATAAGTCGGGCGTTCGTGATCGCGGGTTTCGCGTAAAACGTCGATATCGAACGTGATATATATATATTAATTTTTATTTTATCCGTCTTTAGTTTTTATATAAAAACGTTTTATGAAACCGTTGGCATAAAAAAAATGCGAGTTGTCCGACGTTCATTTTGGTAACTTTCGATTGGAATTAATAAATACGATCGCGTGCGCGTGTCGCTATTTACATTTTCGTATACCGGGGGGGCAAACAGCTGACGTCGAAATAACGTCGTGGACGTGTTAAAAGAAAAAAATAATCGTACTAATCGTTGTTGCGAAACGTAATCCTAAACACTTTTGGATCGAAAACAACACGATATTATTTTTGTAAATCGTTTTAACGAATTATTACTATTTAGACGTTAACGTGTAATACACTCGAAGAGATATTCAAAAGACGTTTACTCCAGATCCCGATGGAATTACGTCGTAATGCCAGCGTAAAACGTTTTTTTTTTTTAAAAAAAAAAGAAGATTTTTACTTATTCAATAAAAAATCGTTTACGTTTTTCGAGGAGAGTGTATGACGCAACGTGAATGAATTACATAGAAACATTTCTATCGCGTTCCAAAACGAATAATTCGTTATCACGATATTAGTTCGATTTTTTTTCATTTACGTTGGGCTCGAAAAGTGAGACCAAAATATTTGTTTCATCCAACGAGTCGAATAGAGTTGACCCAACACTCTCTGCTCCATACGCGGTCGTCGTTATTTTACGAAAATTATTTGATTTTTCATTTCTCCTTTTATTTATTCGAGCACTGTTGGCAACGATTTATTTGGAATTCGAGTAAAAATATAATGCGCTATAATTAGAAAATCAAAATACTCGTACGAGATATTATTATTATTATTATTATTATTGTTTCGAAGTTCCTACTAACCGCAGCTGCGGCGACGACGTGTTTTAATATTACACGACATAATATAATATTGTGTTCTAATATTTTTATTGCCTCCGCCGCCGCGAAAATAAATGCAAATGCTCGAACGAAATTATTTGTATTATTATTATTATTATTGTGTGCAATAAAAAAAAGTACGAGTACTTTATTACTATATACACGCGTAAAAATACAAATTTATTTATTACTGATAAACTTTGTTTGTGTACATTAGAATCACGTACCTACGATTTACGATATTATTTTTTATTACAAAACGTGTCGGAATAGTTAGTTATTCGGTAGCCGCGTTCGATTAGGAATGAAATGTACGAGAGGAGAAAAAAATATATATTTGTACACGTATACGAAGAGATTATATTAATTTTTTCGTTCGGGAGATTTTTCGTTATGAATTTCTACGATTTACTTTCTACGTGTTTAACGTCTATAAAAAATAAATAAATAAGAATTCGCGAATGTGTAAAACGTATATTCCAAAAATCGGACGTTCCCGACGCGGCGGGGGAACGAACGTTGTTTTTTTTCCCGCCGATTCGTCTGCGGACAAGACGACTCTTTTTCGTTACGAATGCATTGGTCTCAAATGTGTGTTAGACATAAATCGAAGAAAACGATTTTTTTCCCGTCGCATACACGACGCATTTCGTAATGTGGACACGCGTTGCGTTATGAGATAACATATTTTTATTATTTGCCCCGTTTCGCTCGCGTCAATTTTATGCTGAATGTAATTCGAAATTTATTATCAGCCATTCTTCCTGTCGATTGATTAATCGACTCAGTTTTATGCGCAAAACACAACACATCGCACACGAACGCGAACGGCGTTTCGCACGTTTGTGTGGTTGTCACGCGAATTAATTTTGTTCGCTTATAACGAGAATTATTTCGCAACGAACAATTATTGTTGTACCCCGACGGAAATGGAAGTAATCTAAAGGAGACTTCGCGGAATACGACGACGACGAGTGTTCTGTATTATATATAAAAAGTTTTTTTTTTTTAAATAATTACATTAATTTTTAATTAAGACTTATGTATCACATTTTTACCGATGTCAAGCCATTCCTGATTCTCTATTGTGTTCAATTATTTTTCTTAAAAAAATAAAATTACATATCGGTTAATATGTATACATATATAAACTCATATATATATATATATAAATATAATATTATATTTTATACTTATTTTTCAATGACTTCTGATGTAGCAGTTACATATTATATAGTATACGATAGCACATGTTTTCATGCAGAACGTCTTGGACCCTTCACGTGAGATCAACAGCAATGTTTTCGAATATAGGCATGTTTTTTTTCAGCCTCTTATTCTTAAAGCAGTATCCGTTCCCTTCAAAATTTTGTTGTCCATATTTTGAAAATCTTAGCCGACAGTACTGAATCATGACGTTATCAACACAAAATAAACAGTAAGCGGTCAGCCCAACGTGATTCGTTATTTTTGTAAAACGATTTAACACCACATTTACCATTCCACTGTTTTAAAATCGCCAGTTTCACTTTATACGTAATTTATGAATAATTGTTTTATCGATTTATTATATAATACGATGGGTATCTTTTGTTTATAAATAATAATTAATTACCTAAATGTACGTGATTAAAACGCGTAAGAAATAAATGAAAAATCGATTATCGTCAATTTTTCAGATTAAATTGCCGAAAATAATAATGAAATGAATAATAAATATTTAAAAATTATCGAGTAATCATTATATTCCGCTGCGTTTGAAATACCCGAGTTATATTCAATTCTCTACGTAATATTATATAATGTGCGTGTGTGTGTGCATTGGCGATATAAAAGTCAGTATTAATAAATTCATATTCTGTAATTTTACATTAAAACTTTTAAATAAACAGCGAAAAGAAATGAATTTTATCCACATTTTTATATTTTTCACGCGTATATTTAGTGAAAATATCTCCATTTCAAGTTCTCTTCCTCTTCAAGGACACTAGGAAATTTTCCATTAAATGGTACAGTTAATGATGTGTTTTTTAATAAAGCCATCGTGTCTTTCCGAAGACGTTATTAGATCTCAGGAATGTTTTTCTTCTACAAAGTGTATATTTCAATAGATTTTCGACCGATTTCCAAACAATATTATGCGGATAAAAAAAAAAAATAAATTAATGCCATTTAATATTCTTCGACAAGGATTGTAATTCGCAAATCGAATTTTTTTTTCGCATCTGTTCAGTAAGAACAAAAATGACACGTGTATATTATGATAATATAAAATAGTACACGCAAATGAATTGAAACATAATAGACGATGGGGAACGCTCGCGCTTCTTATGTGTTTAAAAAAATGATGGTCGTTTCGGATCACTACGTACACCACCTGCCGCTGTTAAACAAAACCGTACTCGTACTACAAGACATAATATATACGTGTAGTATAGCCCTTAAATAATTATTTTAAAATATAAAAAAAAAATAATTCGCCAAGAAGACGTGTAAGTGAATTTTCCGCAATGTGTGTTTGTAATGGTACACCGCACTGCGGATAAGGTAAGTACAATCAATGCACGATTTCAAACATCGAAACGTTCTATACCACAAATAATATTATGATTAAATTTTTTTTACATTTCAATGTTACGACGTGAGATTTTCGTGTTTATTGTATATCATTTTTTTTCATTTCATTCGCATGTACACATTACGAAAATGAAAAAAAATCGTTAGAATCGTAAAAAAAGACACACACTTGGTAAAAAGACAGAAAAGCAAATAAACTATTGCTGTAGGTTAGTGCAGTGTTTCCCGTCCCTCCGACCTACGGGTCTCAAAATGATATTTTAACATGTTTAGTAGAATTATGTTTTTATTTGATGCCTAATAATAGTCACGATTAAGATTTAAATTATCAATAAAATCAATAAAAATAATAATAATATTATTATTATTTGTATTATATATTTAATAGTACATATATTTTAACCTAAAAATAATCTTTTATGTTTACCAGAATTAAATTATTAAGTATTATATATATATATATATATGTACTCGTAAAACTGATTAATATTATATTATCTATTCTATATTATGTATATTTCGGATACTTGTATTTTTTTTTTTTTTTTGTGGGATAGCCTATTTATATAAAAAAACATTAATTTGTTGATCGCGCCATAATCATACGAGATTGGGAAACACTACATGTGTTAGTATATGATGATTATTAAAAAAACGGTTGATAAATTTTTAGAAAAAAAAAAGTAGAGCGGTGATTGTTACTTAAGTGAATTACTTGGATAGAATTCTTAGAGTTTTGTTATTACTATATATATAAAAAAAAAATACATATTTAAAAGCGATGCGTATAAATCATTGCATTCCATTAAATGATTATGAGCGGAGCATTTGCAATATTATTTATTATTACAGTAGATACATCGTTTTAAAATTTCATAAAATAAACCTACTAGATAGATAGTTAAAAGTGTTTAATATCAATTATTGTCATTTCCCATTAAAATAATGCGTTTTTGTCGAAAAACTTTTGAAAACAAAAAAAATGTTGACTAACGATTTTCAAGATTTTTTTCTAATGAATTAAATACGTACGTCTGATATCGTATTAAATGTTTAACTATTCAAACCAAAAATCACACTTCTTTTATGAATTAAATACATCCAAAGCGATAATTTGTTCAAAATTAATAGAATTTTTTTTCCCTTAATACAATATAAAGTTTTTCATATTTGACGAATATTTCAAGTTACTTGTAACCAATTTGTTTGCAAATCATTGCCACGTTGACAATACGAAGGTAATGCGATTTCGACGAAAACGCGTTTTTAAAGTGATGTTTTTTTTTTCGTTTTGGCGCTTTTGAGAAAATCGAAAAAATTAACTCTCTCTAATAAATACAACAATTCGTTGTCGGAGACAACCGGTGATGACGGTAAAGTTCTCGTGGAGCATTCTTCTCTTTCTGATACTCATGGAGTTTTTCGAACACGGATAAATGAAATAAGAACAGCGCAACCCGCTCCGTTGACAATTGTAAAACCTTCGTGTGTTCGTCGTCGAAATAAATCAAATATGAAATACAATATAATAAAATATGGGAGTTTATACTTTTAAAATCTCGTGTCGACAACGTCGGGAGGAATCAATATTCATTAGATACTCTCCCGACGTTATATTGTGTTCGTGAAACTGTAAAACAACCGGCGTTTTGACGACCGGTCGTTTATTACGACCGTCGTAAAAGAAAATTAGAAAAAGGAAAAGAAAATTAACAAACGCGCGGTGATTGCGAAACAATAATAATAATAATAATAATAATAATAACAACAATATTATATTAAAACACGCCGCGTCGTCCGACGATTTTAATGCGTTCCGTCGATCGCTATATTAATTTCGATACCGAAACGTGTAATGTCATCGGTGACAGACAAGTCGTTCTCCGATCAAATACCATTAATAATATAGGTAACGTGGCGCGCGCGAAACTAAACGGAGAAAAAAATAACGAAAGGAAAACAAAAAGTTGTTTCAATCGCGAAAATAATGTGCAAAGACGTGATTGATAATATTATTACGACACGTTTACTGTTTTAGGCTCCATTCCAACGCGCGCGGGGCGTTTCGAAAAACAAAACGTTTTAAACGCCGTTTATCGTTCAAACGATAGACGAGTCGTTTTGTTTTTCTTTTTGTCATTTGTATTTTTTTTTTTTTTTAAACGCGGTTATTTAATATTTTTTTTCTCCTCAATAGGTGTACACGAAGGAAAAAATCCGTTTTCAAAACCGATTTACTACGTTTCTAAACGCACGTTTTGAAACGCTCGAGGAGCACTACTTACCGCGCGATAAGAGAAGATAAAAACAAGGCGAATTTTTTGTAATCCTCTTTAAAACGAAAATTCGTTATTCGTCACGAAATACGTCAAAAAAAAATATAAATAAATAAATAAATAAATGCGTATTCACACATCGTACGCAAGTGTACTTGAAAACCCTGAATGGAGAGAGAGAAAATTTCGAATTTCTCGCCGGTTGTCAATAATTAAAAAAATAATATATAATATTGTAACGACGCGCTCGCGATAATGCGTTTAATGATATTTTACGTTATTTTTTAGTTTTTTTCTGAAATTTACGAGTTTTTTTTTTTTTTGTTCTTGATCTTCTCACGATCGAATAAAATACACGATCGCAGAACGCGCGCGAATCGTTTATAATAAATACGATTTAAAAATTCGCGCGCGTCGCGTCGTTGTAACAATAAAATGGTGCGACGACGAATTGAATTAAAAAAAAAAAAAAAAAGTGTTTTTTTTTTTTTTCCTCCCATTAGTAGCGGTTAGTGTAATTCGTTGTACACTCACCGATATTCACGAGTTTGATGTTCTGGTCGTCGAGGAATTTCAGCGCCACGGACACGTTCTCGAGCTTCTGCGACCGGAACGTGGGCCGTTTGTTGTGCTTGGGCAATCGTTTGCCGCTGAGCACCTCGATCAGCGCGATCAACCGCAGCCCGTCGCCCAGGTCCGTTTCCAGATTGCCGATCGCCTTGCCGGCCGTCTTCAAGTGTTCGTTGGCCCATCGGGTGAACGTGTTCTGCTGGATTAGCTTCCAGCGCGCGTCGTCCGCCAAATCCCGTTCGGCGGCTCCCATGTCGTCCTCCTGACTGCCGCCGGCTGCGTCGTATCCGTTCGGCTCGTCCGCCGATACCGTCGCCGCCGCCGACGCCGCCACCGTCGCCGCTACAGCTGACATACCGGTTTCGTGCGCGCGTGTGTATGTGTGCCGTCGCGCGTTCGGGCGTGTGCGTTTGGTGCGGTGTTTTTTTTTTTTTGTTATTATTATTATTATTATTACGTATTCAAATAATAATAAAAAAAAAAAAATAATAGAAAAAAAAAAAAAACACGGACGGAGGTGAAGTGTGCGTGTGCCGCCGCGCCCTCTACCGACGCGTACCTGCGAACAACGAAAAAAATAATAGAAAAACACGAAACGCGCAACGGTGTGCGCGGGGGGACGAAAACGTGCGCTGCCGCCGCCGTCGTCGTCGTTGACCAACAGCAGACTCTCAATAGGCGAGTACGCAACAGCGAAAGAAAAGAAAATCAAATAAAAAACGCCAGTGTTTAAAAAAACGTTTTATAAACGTAACAGCGAGTGCGGTGGCGACGCGAAATTTGTTCGTTTTTTTTTTCGACACGCAATCGTCTTTGAAAAGACTTTTTTTTTCCACCTCTGTCGTCGGGTCAGTAAAAAGAAAAAAACGCGAAACCGTTTAAAAATCAACGTCAATATTATTTCGTTTATTTTATTCTTTTTTTCACGGACCAGAACGACTGATTTCGTCCAGCCGAGACGTTTCCCCAACGGTCGACGAAACCGATCGAATCGCTTTTTCTAACACGTTTTAATGTCGCGAATTTTCAAAAACATTTTTTCAATAATCCGTAGAAATATTACGCGAGTTTTATTATTATTATTTTACGTAATTTTTTATTTATTGTTTTTTCACCGTATAATAATTGCTGGTTAGGTCAAACGAAATCGTATTAAAAAAAAAAAAAAATAAAATAATAACAATTCGAACGAATTTACAATTTTTTTTTGTCGATTATAATTTTTTTTTTTTTTTTGTGGTACTTTTGTAGATTTTTAGGGTGTTTTTTTTATTTTGATCATGAATACATTTTTTATAGGTTTTTTTTCTCAGAGTATAAATATCCGTTGTCCGGATCCTAGTTATCAGTGTCAGGCGCTTTTCCGATACTCTCGTTATAGCCGAATATGTATATGAAAGTAAAAAAAATGTTCTAGAGAATATCAAAAGAAAAAGTTCATTTTTTCAGTCTTTATTTAACAGCGAGTGGAAAAACAAAAATAACGTTCCAGCTCAATATACGTTTTATACACAAAATAAGAAAAGAAAGAATGATAAATAGATTATGATGGTCTTGTATTTTAGGAAGTTAAAGTTAGTGTGTACTTTCTTTACGTAAATTGTTTAGGCAAGTTTAGTTTTATTGCAGTAAAAATTTAGGAAACAAACAGTTGGACTTTGATATTTTTCCACACGGCTGTTCAATTTTAAGAATAATTTTTTTTGTAATTTATTTTATTTAAACTCAAATATAATTTATTTTTTCTTTATTGACATTTATTTAATAATTTATAATTAAAAAAAAAAAAGATAAATTGAAAATAATAGTAGTATTACCGATAGTGTATTTATTTATTTTTTTTTTGACTCTTTCTAACTCACACTAACTATATTTGGTTCGTCGACAACACGATATTTTAATTTTTAAAAAAGAAATATTCAATTTATTATAGTTTATCGTTTTCGATAATATAATTTTATAATAAATCGCCTTATATGTATGTAAATAATATTTTAAATACGAGAACTTTTTAATACCGAATTCCTTGTTTTCGTTACTTTATGCCGAAATACACTTTTTTTTTTTTAATTTTTGTGTTAATACGGTTTCAAAGATATTTTTTTGACAAACTAAATTGTACACGAGAAAACAATATTTTAATTAATTTTTTTCTTCTATTCGACCATATTGTGTTTTACGTTTTTTTTTTGCGATTAAAACAAATACTTTAATATTCGTATAAATATTATTTTTAGTTCTAAATTAACAACCGCGAGATTATTGTTTGGAATGAATTGTGTCGTTTATTAATAACAACCGTAGGAGATTAATTTGCTGATAATCTCAACATAAAATATTCATACCTTGCATGTTTAAAATTGTTTTTATACATAGTTTTCCTATGACATTTTGTTCGATAACTATATAAACATAACGCAGTAATGATGTAATAGCTATTGTTGTGGAGACAAATAGCAATTGATTGTTATTTTTCAAACAATTACTTTGATATCAGAGCGTTTATGTATTGTCGTGATTTAAGCCGTTTGAATGGGGAGCTTTTCCCATGTGCAAAATTTTTTATATACTGCTTAAGATATTGAAAACAGTTCATGAATAACTTACATTTCAACAACAACAATAACAATAATAATAATAATAATATTAATATTTTTTTTTCCAAAAACACTATTTATGTATCGTTAAACACCGCGTATATACAATTTTTTTTCTTTCTTTAAAATACGCGTATAAAAAAGTAATTCACGATCGAATTTCGCCATCAGCGACAACCGCTACGTAATGTTATTTTGTCGGAATAGATTTATTTGTGAAAAAATAAAATGTATTTAAAGAAATACTGAAAAAAAACCGACTTGATTTATAATGCTGTTTTAATATGATATTTTAGGATTAAAACCAATAGAAATCGAGAAACTATACACGTTAACGTAGATTTTATATTAAGAATACTGTTATTATTATTGTTTAAGTAATGAAAATGAATTAGAATGTTAGAAAATAAACGTGTAAAATATTTATTATCCACGGCAAATCATCGTAAATAGTATTGGATTTGTGTAGTAATTTTTCGTCGATCTGTCTACGATGATTTGTTTATGAAAATATAAAATGAAAATTTTAAATGACAGGAATATAAACGAACGGACTCAATACAAGCGAATAACGATAACTCGGTCAAATTATTATTAGAACAAATAACACGGACAGGTGACAGCTGACGAACAACTAACAACACTAATAACTGCAAATAAATACATGCCATAATAAACGCGTCCATTTGTGTTCGTACAATCGTACGTATACGTTACTGGCAAAATTTTTGGGAAAATTTAAAAACCAATTTTATTTTTCCACAATTTATCATAATTAAAAATCCTGAAGGGTTTTTAAACCTGGGACAAATGGTTCGTATCATACCGAGCACTTACGATAAATCCTATGTGTATTACTTATATCTTTTCGAAGAAAATAATAATACATCAAACGGAAGATACTTTAACATGAGCGCAGATTTTTTGGAGGAAAAAAAGAGGTTAAAGTTTATATTGGCAATTTTTCAAATTATTTTAAACAATTTTCTTTTTAACGTAAAGCGGTTTTAAATTAAGAACACTTATTTTCGTAAATACTGGATTTTTCGAGACAAACTTCAGTTCCAGTATATCGTTTTCTATCGCGAATGTTATTTACGTGTTATAAGAATTATAATTGGTTGAAAATAGGTTTTATTAACTAAACCTGAAGTGATTTTATAAGAATTACAAGAATTTTTTTTTTATCCGTAAATCTTTTTTCACTGTGAAAATAATGGAAAATTCGTTTCGTTTTTTTTTTTTTTTTGATTTGATGAAAATTTTCACGAATCCCCCGCACAATGCTATACAAAAATGTAATAATATACAAATACAAAGCCGAGATACGAGTGAATAATTGTGGAAACGAAAAAACGTTCAAATGGCTGATTACCTCGATTCCGGGATGACGCAATGGCCGTACCTGGTGAATGTTACCAAAAATTATATCACGGTGAAGTTGTATCTCGATGAACGGTCAAACTGTCAAACGTCCATACGCAGGACGTCAAAGCACTAACCTTATCGTTTTGTCGGTTACTGAGATGATTGGACGACCATTACTAGAGCGTAAATTCGTCGTGTGCCGTGTCGCATATTCGCACATGTTCCTGATGAATGTATCTACTCGTAAATCGCAGTAGAAAACGAACGGTTTCGAACACAGGCTAAGATGCATATATATTGGTCCGTGGTTTCGAATAACGAAAAGCCAACTTATTGACTGATTTTTCACTCGAAAATTTCTAATTACGTATAATAACATTATAAAATCATATAGTTTTTAAAGATATTAAATAATTGTTCCCCCGATTAAAAGGAAAGAGTCCAAGACACACAAAATAATATCGTCCACACTTTCCAATCGTGAAAAATAACGAATTCCGGTTCTTCTTGCGTTCTGCGTTGTTATTTGTATGGTATCAGAAACGTGTTCAAGGCGTCGCGAATCATTTTAACACAAACGCGTGTGTCATCGCGCTGTTTTTTCCGTACAAATTTCTCGTATTTAAACAAAACGATCGATTCTCATATTATATATATATATATAATATTACAGTTATATTAAATATATAATATTCGACGATTAATTAAATCGAGTATGTAACGAAACAGTGTATTATTTATACGTGTTCAAAACACGATATTAACACACTCCACGCGATAATTTATTATTATTTTATCACAAACGAGTATCAGGTTAAGTACCGCCATAGAGTTTACTTGGTCATTATAATTCTTATCGATTTCAGTAGGTGTTTGCCCATAAATATATTAAGAAAACGAATTACATCGATTTTTGGCGCATAGTAATAATTATTAATTGCCTATTTGAGCTCTGTTATATACAATTCTAAACGATTCGACGGATCTTAAAACCCTTACGCGACGTAGATGACAAGACGTATTATTCTTTTTTCGTTTCTTAATGTAATTTTTTTTTTATACTTTTTTTCAATAATCGATATGGAAAAATCACGAGTTTAACAATTTTCATCATTATTATTATTATTATTATTATTATTCTACGAAATATTTTTTTTTCACTTATAATTTAAAACGTGTGCTTAAAATTTGACTATTACCGCGAAAAGTCGAAAAAACCCGGAAATAAATAATATAAAATACGCGATGTAAATATAATATAATTATATTAATACCTATTACAATAATTAGTCGTTTAATGATATGCAAGCGTATTAATTGTAATTATCAAAATAACAAGTAAAACAACAATTTCAAAGGTTTGGAATTGTTTAAGTTTCATGATAATAAATTGAATTTCTAAAGAACATTTTTGTAGTTTTTTTTTTTTTTTTTATACGGCATTAAAGTCTGACTAACGCAATCATACAAGTCGTTTAATACGCAAGTAAATAATATATTAATTGTAATTATCAATTAAAAATATAAATGCGATTCGGGTGATTTAAACAATTTCAAAGCGGTTTATTATTACGTTTTTAGATTGTAAATGAAATTTCCAAAGGGCAATTTTTTTTTTTTTTTTTTATAGAGTTTTTCAGACATCGTCTAATTATTATTATTATTATTATTATTATTATTATTATTATTATTAAAATTAGCAATCCGGTGGTGTTTCGCGGCGGTTATTGCTGATGAAATGAAACGTACGGAATGACGTAATATATTATTATTCGGGGTAAACTCGTCGACACGAACAAGCCGCGCTCTCGGTGTGCTATCCACTCGGCAACGGTGCTGCATCATAATATAATACGATTTGTCTATATATGGACGCGAATACTTGACAATTCCTAAATGGAAAATGAACGCGCGCGCGCGTATATAATATTATATTTAGTGTAATGCAACACACTACTACTATGTCTATTAATGGTTTCGCTTTTTTTTTTTTTAACGATTCCGAGGTCGGCGTATGTGTGTTTATGCCGCAGAATTATTATCATCACGCGCGCGTTCTCCATCAGAGAAATTAAACGCGATATTCGTTCATGCCGTTTATGGTTACGGAATAACATTATTATATTATTAATATTATTATTAGGGCATTATATTTTTCGTACGCGTTCCACGGCGAATGTTCCGCGCAATATTCCCCACCGGTGATCGCGTTCGTTGATGACTAATATACGTAATCATCTACTTGTCGTCGTACGTTCTTTTAATCGAAATTGTATTTTTCAACGTGCAACGAACAAGAAATATTTATCGGCGAAATACAATTTATACGATATTTTTTTATTTTTTTTTTTGCTCATATTAGCCGCACGATTCGTCGTCCTGTGTCCATGGGATGGTTATTACTTTATTTATTTCGATGTGGTGTACTTCGGAGTACGTGACGAACACGTACAGGGTCCGAGGATAGTCGATTTCATCTATAGTAGTGCGGTGTTGGTCTATGGTGTCGTGGAGTAATTCCAAGAGGAATTCAAAAAAAAGTGTTTATTTATTTGACAAAATTTAGGTGAATAGACGATTAACGCACTGTACACATTTAGTTTATATCTATTTATAAAAAAATTACACTAAGTTATAAAATGTCTTTAACGGGACATAGAAGGGAGAGATAGTAAATCTGAAACGACGAGGAGGAACTTTAAAATGTATTTATGAAGCGAGTGTTGGACGATCACGTGAATTAGATGAAAATTTGAAAAGAAATGATAAATTCCCTGTGCGTTTACGGTCAGCGAGGTCGCTTAAATTTAGAAGTTCTCGGAAAACAGTATTTTAAACGTGTTTGTAAAAAAGTTCAGATTATCATAATGAATAATTTTTAGTTTTAATGAACCGGGTACGATTGATTTTATCATCTATGCAAACCTGTTGGGATTTCGGGCACGACATGATGTATTCATTATCGTAAAAAAAGACATAATGTTTTACACGAAAAACTTTGTGTTTCATTATAAAGTTAAAAAAAAATTCAATTAACCTTGATGGCAGAAAAATAAATGTCAAGTCTTATCCAGAGACGATATTTACGTTTATAAAAACATATAAATATATAATAGTCGCGACACACAATCACGTTATTGTAATTATTTTCGTATACACTTTTACGTAATTTAAAAATAAAAATAACAGTTCGAACTTGAAACTCTTTCAACTCTTGTCAACTTCAAAGGCCGTAAAATGTTTTTCAAAAAGTCTTAGGACAAACGTCTAGCGGATTTTTTCATTACCTATTGAATCACCACCAATTATCGCACATGATAATATGTACTATGTTCTTATCAAAATTATAAAATAATTCTTGTGTCTTTTGTAAAAACTTAATTTTCTTTTAGAAACTCGCGTCTTTCGTACTTAAAAACCGTTGCGTCCCGTACCTGTCGCCTATGTTAATCCATGTATTTTCGTATTTAATAATAAATCGTTTGACAACGATTTTCCAAATGACGTTTTATATACTTATATATATATCACCTCGTGTATTAGTACTTAAGTCTAAAAAAAAAAATTTTAAATACTTTTTTTCGAATGTATTCCGAATACTTTTTAGAGTTCAACAATGAAAATAATAACTTATTACTCAAATGTAAAAAGTAATTATCCCAGGAAAAAATTATTATTAGCGTCCAACAGGTATATTAATAAAAAACAATATTATTTTATTAATAATCTTGTTGTATTCCGTGTTTGTATCCAGCCGTAATCAAGCGTATTTGATTAATTTGATTACACTATACGTTATAATAATTATATTATATTATTTTACAATTAATTGATAAATACAGAATTGAAAAAGAAATATTATACTCCATAAATACACATAGATGATTGTTCATATTCGATTAAATAATAATAATAATTATTATTATTATTATTGTTATCAAAATTCGTATTGCTGAGATCTAGTAAAAAAAATGCAAGTATTTAAAAATATTTGTAATATTGTTTTGCAATGAAGTATTCGAAATACTTAGGGAATACTATTGCATTCGAATACATATTAATCCGAATAATTTTAAAAAGTGTTTTACTCGAGTCTGTCTTTTTCGAATGTTTCCCCCTTTCGCCAAACGTGTTCGACGAAAGAAACGACTGTTGTTGATTCGTGTCCCGAGAAGCGTACCCGAGGAGTGTAGAGAATTCGGGTGGTTCGCCCATTGAAATTTCATCGTTTAAAAACGTTTTTCGTACGATTCAAATTCGATCTAATAACACTCAAATGGAAAATTATAATAATAAAAATATTAATGGTTACGCCGCGTAATTATGATAATCGATGTTTAAACAGTCACCGGTTGGGGGGGGGGGGAAATTCATATGATTTTTCGTGAAAAATGTAATTTTACGCGTGTATACCGGAGTAATTTTTTTTTTGTCCGTACGAGCTTAGACTCGGAAACAATTCTCTTATTGCGTACAACCGCGATTTACATTATATCCGACGAAAATAGCAATAAGTACCGTGTAATATTATATTCGATTAAAAAACAAACTCTCCGTGTTCTCCTCCGGGCTCGTGTTATAAATATAAATAAATATCCTCTTCATCTGTCATAATACGTACCCGTGTGTGCGCGCGGAGTTGTCGACGGAAATATTTCTGTTGTATAAACAACACACTCGACGGCGCCCGGTTGATCGATCGTGGTAATAATAATAGTAATAATAATCGATCGAACGGGTATAATAAATTACTATAGAAGAGAAAAAACGCGGCTATAAGTGCCCGTTAGAAAAAAAAAAAAAAACCACCGCTCGTACTGGATGAGCAACTGTGAGAAAATAAAATAATTTTTTTTTTGTTTTTTTTTTTAAGAAAATTATTATTATACGACGCGAAACGTATTAAAAAACCGTTTTACAATTATTATTGCGTATTTATATATTATATATATTTAATAATATACGGATTACAACTGATGCTGCTGCTGCTGCTGTTGTTGTTGCTGCTGCTGCGACACTGAGCAATAATCCCGTGCGCAGCACCAGCGATTGTCGCCTACCCGAAGTCGACATCGCCGCCGCCGCCGCGTGGCTTTGAGATGTTTCGGCGGTGGCCGCTAAACATCGACGGGCGTGCGGAGGAGGCGGGAGATTTAAAAATAAATCCTACGCCGCGGCGGTGGCGGCGACGGGTTAACGCGGGCCGCGCGTTACACGCCAATATACGCAACGAGAGAACACTTTCGCGGTTTCCGAAACGATCGACCGACAAAAATTCCCATCTCCGCCGTCTCTTACAGAGACGATTTAAATCGAGAGAAGAAGAACAAAAAAAAAAAAAAAACGCACACGCCGCCTCGTGACCGTCATGGACGTAATTGGGATTGAATGTTCCCCTTTCTATAGCCCCGAATAATTTTTTTTCAATTTCGAATGACGCCCCGAATTCTTTTTTTTTTATTTTCTAATTGTACTTTTTTACGTCGACCGTTTGAACCGAGTGGTTAGCCACGCGGCGTTCTGAATATATATATATATTAAAAAAAAAAATAACTGAAAATTTTCATTTTATTAATTAAAACATAATCGTCAAAAGGCGTTTCAACGGTGTGTGTTCGGCTTGTGTGTGTAACGGGGGACACCGTTACTTCCGGCATTCGTTTTCTCGCATTCGGGTGGCGTTTAACTTTGCCCTAGCCTCGGCCAGTTTGTTGGTTGCCGGTCCGCGACCGGATGCCTTAGACGTACGTCTCGCGTTTTTCGACGGAGGCTGTGGTCGTGCCGAAATCGACGGCCCGTCGCAGGCGTTTTCTTCCGGCGGTCGTTCCGCTTCTGGACCCCGCGGTGACTCGATCAATCTTTCCGGTTCGACGTCGACGGTCACGTTGAACAGTCTGAATCGGAAGTTTTGGATCTCCCGCAAGATGTTTCGCTCTAGTAGCGGATCGATTTCGTGTTCGACGGATTCCGCGTTGCCCCAGTACTTGCACAGCTCCAGCATGATGTGATTGAATAGTTCGGGTTTGACCGAGACCCTAGCCAAGTTGAGTGCCGAGAACGAACCTCGCATCTTGCCCCGCATTTCCACCCAGTCCGGATCGTCGTTGGGGTCGGCCAACGCTATCTCGGCCGCCTCGGCTTCTTCTCGCCTCCTCTCCGCGTCGGTTTTGTATGCCGGCGATTTGAACGCCACGTCTTTCACGTCCAACCTCTTCAATTTGATAAGATCGTTGCCCACATCCAACATTTTCATAGTCTATGGTAAACAACTGAATTTGGTTTTCAAAATTCTTTTCCAAAGCTCTATTTATAGAAAATAGCTAATCGTGTCATATATACATAGGTTCTGTTCTTATACTCAGGGGCGGACTGGCCAGGGAGGCGAGGGGGCGATCGCCCCCCGGGCCCTCGGCCGTGTGATATCCTCAATTTTTCCTTAAACTACTAAAAAATATAAAACGTAATACGTACAATCAAATTAATATTCAAGAGAATCTATATCTATCCAGTGGCGGATTTAACGGCTGTTTAGTAGGCGATACCCAACACAAATTAGATTTAGTGGAGCCTCGGGCCTCCATATATTGGGATTTATTAATTTCTTCCCGTATAAATTAGTAAATTAAGTAGATAGTATATAAATAATACATTTTGGGCCCCTCAAATTTTAAAAACATCCTATTATTAGTACACAGTAAAAACTATAGAACACGGGGCCCTCTATAAAACCCAGGGCCTCAATGTAGAGTATTGCCATCCACTCCGGTGATCGCGCCACTGGTTACTAATAATGATGGACTCGGGGCAACCACATATCTAAATCCGGCTCTGTCCTTACTTAGTTTTTGTTTTAGGGCCCCTTAAATAATTACAAAATTAATTTTGTGGAGATTACACAAAAATCCAATTAAATGTCGCGAGCGTTGTAAGTAGTTAAATAAAGTCCGCCACTGTCTATACCCATTACTTAGAGCGGGCATTAGACTTTCAGAAGTCCGTATTTGTCAAATAATGATCTGGGAGTTGTAAGGAAAACGGATCATGCATTCTGAGTGCTTTTTTGATCTTGTATGACTACAATTTTCATTCTTCAGCATTTATAGTAATTTATACAGATTATATAAAGTCGCTTTAAAATTATCTTGCACTCGAGTTTGCTGTAAAAGAGCATTTTCAACACAAAAAATAATAAAAAAACCGTTTAAGAGCATCTATGGGTCAGAATCTATTGGAGTCACTGATGCTTTTAAGTATTGAATCTGATTTAATACCAGATACTAATATTGTTATTGATAATTTAGGTAAAAGTTCTTTAGAATTAAGTAAACTTTTGATGTTATAATTAATTTGCTGACATTTTATAAAGTAAAGAAAGTTTTTTGAATTAAGTAGTATTCCTTATTTTGGTTGTATACTTCAATCCGCCCCTGCTTATACTCATTAATAATTGTGTACAATACATACTTTATGATGACGTTAATAGATTTACTATTAAATATAATCGTAACTAAAGTTCTCGTCTACTGTTATCCGATTGTTTTTATTATTTACACGCGTTCATGCAGTGAAAACGGATTGATGGATATCAAAGAGAACCGTATTGTTGTTATTGAATTATATATATATATATAGGTGTAAAAAAGACCAATTGGATTTTTTTTCTACTCATTAAAAGCATTGAAAATAACGAGGAAATCTACTACGTGCATGTATCGCTTTTCAGTATTGACCCTCAAAAAGTTCATTACTCAATCCTTTGAACTGTCGATTGTGCGGAATTTTAGAAGAGCATAGGCCCGCTCAAAACTCCATCGAAGTATCGAATCATTCGTTACCGATTTAATTCAGACTCAATACCGTTTAAAAGTGGTGCCTGCATCAAACGGATTAAGTGGCCAGATTGTTTGAAAAAATATTTAAACGAAAGCTGATTTTTTTTGTGTATTTTCTCTGTTTTACTAACTAAATATACACCTAAAGTCTGATTAAAGAATTTGTCTCCAGTAACCTAGGGTTGATTTGGCGCCCCTACAGTGTAGTTGGGGGAGGTCCCAACGGGAGGCCCATAAAAGACGTATTAACATCAAACTATTATTGTTTAAAATAAAATTTATTTTATATTTGATGGAATATTATTCAAAAGAGATTAAAGATTTAAAAATTTATGATTGAACTGATAATAATGATATATACATACATATTAATTAAATGTAAACAAAAATTACCTTTGTTTAATACGAATATTTCTTTAAAAGTTTGTGCCAAACATTAATTATATTTCCCCTCGTATTTCATATAAGATTAATAAGATTATATTATTGTAATAATATTATGTACTGATATTTTGGAAACAATATTAAAACAAATTTTTTTTTACCTTTTTTCTTTTTAAAATATGTATTATACAAACACTTCTTATACGTACGTTGCGCTACCGACACAGAACTACCAAGTTTTTGAAGAAAACCAATTGGAAAAAAAAAGTTACTCTGTTGCGGCTCCAATTCAACATTGGCGCTCTATTGGCCAATTAGGCCCTGTATCAGACCTTTGTATAAGGGACACAGGAGTGGTGGAAATATGAAATCGACGAACCTCGATTAAGTCATCGTCAGCGTCCGCTTTCGTTGGATAGTCGGTCTGGTCTTCGGGACCGTAATCCGCGACCGCTTTTCCTCGCGTCCCGTTGCTTTGTCGATTATTCTCGCGCTCTTCCCGGCACCCGCCGTACTTGCTACGGTACCTGATGATTTCCGACCAAATGGCTGTACGGATTTCCTCGTCACCGGCCAACCATTGGTCCCGATACTTCCAATAGATGTCCTTACGCTCCGCGTAATTACACTGATAGTACAGCATACACCATTCCCTGATCACGGTCGGGAACCACAACTCGTCGTAGCTACTGCCCAGGCTTCTGAACAGGCAGGCGCTCGTCGACTTGGTCACCTTCCATTCGTACGAGTCCTCGAAACGGGCAACGCGTCGGGCACCGTCCGCGTTCGGCAATTCTCCTCGCGGACCCACGTTCTGCTTGTGCGCCTGACTCTCCTCGGGAACGCAACGGTCCTTCTTCAACGGCAACAAACATTGGCCGTCTTCACGTTTTCCGCCGAGCATGACGACGTCCGTTACTTAAAGAAAATGATCTAAATAATTTTATCGGAGTGAAGAGACGGTACGTTTTCACGCGTCCAACTTCTTTCTTTTTTTTTCTTTTTTTTTTTAAAAAAAATGTTATAATTTTGTACGTTGTGTGTCTTAAAAGAATTTTCTCTTTCAATAAAAATTATTTTACACTGCGCGCGCGCGTAGCGTTGTAAACATTCACGGTGTCATGACAAAACTACGCGCATTCGATCGTGTACTCGTTGAACGCAAAATATATCGATACATTCTATAATATTTTATATATTGTCCTCTATACGGAAATGGAATAGACACGTATTGACTTTATAGTATATATAGTCTGGATCTACAAACAGCCACCAAATACAGTTATAAAACCGTTTTAAACAATAAACGTTCCTTGTTTCATTATTCTTTGGATATTTTATAGTTTGTTTTTCATCTCTAATTTTTACCGTATTCGACTTTATTGTATCGGATTTTTTTTTTTTATGTAGGAAATTTTATTACGACGAAACTCTACGCCACTACAAGGGGGGACCTACCGTATAAGACGATATGCGATTGCATAAATATTGTGTGTATCACAAACAATTCATCGTAAAAGTGTGCTGTTTTTGTTTTAAAGTTAAAAAAAAAAACACTAATATAATAGTGGTAGAACGTGTTTGGAGAAATGTTTCCGAGTGGAGGTTGAGCGGAGAACACAAGTGCAAGTGTGATTTACTAGTCCGCGGAATGTCTGCAGGTGTAAAACACAAAAACATCGTAGGAGTTTATTTGTCTGTCATCATCTCCTTATACACTAATATATTAAATATAATAACTATTTTGCTATTAATGTATTGAATATTTTAAATTTAAATACGTCAAATATAATGTTATGTAGTACACGATATGTTATTTGTTTTTTACCGTCTTTAACGTCAATTTTTTCAATAAGTCCGTCAGGTTCAAAATTATTTTTGCAACGTACCTTGCTAAGAATAACAGTTCATCATTTTTTTTTTTTAAATATTTTCGAGTATTTTATAAATAATTAAAAATACCGAAAATCAAAATTGAGTTATCAATAAATTATTTGTTACAACTTTTGTTGTATTTCTGTTTTCTTAGACATCAAATTTCGTTATGCAGAGCTGCTCGCATTGGCGGAAGCCGGAAGTGGCGCTCAGGGGGACTTAGTCCCCTCAAAAATTAATTATAGTAAACTCAGCCCCTAAAAATAAAGAGCTATACTTCATAAGACGTAAAATTATTAAATTTTAAAAGTTTTTAAATAAATTATTGCTATCATATCTTATTTTATAAGAAAAACCAATTAAACGTTTGTATTCATACATAAAATAATAATATATAAATGTGTTTTATAAAGTAAGTAGGTGCTAAACAATGTTATTTATGCGTATTGTGCGAATTAATCAATTAATTATAAATTATAATTAATTCAATAATGGCTAAAAGAGTGTTTGATAACTTTAAAATCAAAAAACAAAACTTAGTTTTTACTGATTCCTCACTGACAGCAAACACTAGAACCCGTAAACGGACAATCAAATATTGTTATAGTAATTGATATAACTGCGCCACAACGATTATTGAAAATACTGTAAATGAAAACAATGTCATTTCTGACGTAGGAACTTTAACAACCAGGCCCTGTGTTTGTCACAAATAGAGTTGCCGCCTCTCCGGGTTTCACTCGGATACTCCGGTTTTACACATAAATCTCCGGGCTACGGGTTTAATAAATTATTCTCCGGGTCTTTAGTATTGAAAGTGTATGCCGAATTTTCGAATAGTGCTAAGCGCGTAAAGGAACTCCAAATTTTTTTTGAAGAATTCGAAGTTGAATACAGAAAATTTCTTCGACACGGACCAACTAGATGGCTGAGTTTATTTAAAGCTGTCGATAGACTGACAATGTCTTGGCCTAATGCCGAGGAGAGGAAGCATGTCATCATGTTATATGGAAGTTCGTGAAAAATATTTATACCACGAAAATGACCGATTGGTCACGTAAAGTAAGTTTACCAGAATGTTTTTTGTACTTTATTCTTCATTACACGAATATACTTAATGAGACAATATTAATACTTGAAACAAATTCTGTAACATTGTTTGATTTACACAATGTAATGCAAGGTCTAAAAGATAAAATTGAAAATCGATTGAAAAATTCATTTTATGGTGCAAAAGTTACAAAAAGTATTTCATCCCTTGAACCTCATGAGCAAGCAATGTTTAAAAAAGAAGCTAATGAAGTGTACCAAAAAACTATTGATTATTTAAAAAAATATTACGATTTCAACAATTCTATTTTTAAGATGTTTTCAAATTTTAATTTAAAAAACAAAACAATTGAGTATGATGATGCAATAAACTCGGTGAACTTGTTAGGTTTAAAAAATATTGAGGAAGACCGACTTTACGACGAAGTAAAAAATGTGCAAGAAGTGTAGTTAGAGCTTTCAAAAATGAACTTAACTTCAGACTTACTGTGGACGAAGTTGTTTAAAGAAAAAATTTTTACCGAACTTCCAAAAATTATTGGCAAAATATTTTCAATTCCAATAAGTAACGCTTTTGTTGAACGTGTCTTTTATTTGATGGGAAATTTGTGGTCTGATGAACGAAATTGTCTGTCAGTGGAAATGGTGAAAACAGAACTCTGTGTTAAATTAAATTACAATATGAATTGTCAAGAATTTTTGCACTTTTTAAAAAATCCCGAACAAGAAAAATTATTGAAATGTGCAAGAAAAAAATGTAAAGTATAATTTTAAATTTGAATAAAAAACATACTTATTTTATATTTTTTAATAATAATAATATATGTGATTATATTACTTCATATTTTTTCGATTTTTATTTTTTTATTATCCTATCTTTTCACACCTCATGTATAGACTAAACCATAGTAAATTGCTAGATGTGGCTTTTTTTTTTTTTTTTTTTTTTGCTCATCAGCTTATCTCCGGGGGCAGTAACGCACCCAGGATTTTTTCAAGGGGGGGTCTATCTAAAAAACTACATTATGAAAAACAAAACTTTTAATAGATAATAAAAATAAATTATATATTATAATAATATAATATAATCGATAAATTGTTAACACCTGGTGTTATCTATATCGTATGCGAAATTTTAACAGAAAAATATGAAAGTTGTATCAGAATTTGGATTTTCATCTATAAATGTAATACTATTGCACTAGTCAAGGGGGGGAGTCCGGACCCGGAGTCCATCCCCTTGGGTGCGCCACTGTCTCCGGGTCTGCCATTTTTCAAAGGTGGCAACCCTAGACTCACAAAGTAACTGTTTTCTCTCGAAGTGCGCGGCGTATGTGTTCGGAATGTACACGGCATATACTTTTGAAATTCAATTTCACACACAAAGTGCGTGTTAATTATATCGGCGATTAATAATAATCAATGATATGGAAAACAAAAAAAAAAAAAAAACGTAATGATAAAACACACTCGGTATACGTGTCGGTCGACTATAGTTCACACATTATATGGTGGACACGAGTTGAAAGTCGTGTCGCGTCCATCAACACGGTTTAATGTTTAAAATTCATCTCGCTGTACGCGAAATATAACATAACGTATTTTCGACGACGACAAGGAACGAACGATTAGAGGTCGTCGTCGGATACGGCGATCGCGTATTACAGCCGCCGCCCTACCGCGTCTATTTGTACCGCCGAGTCCCCCGGTGGCCGTCGCGGATCGTGTGCGCGCGCGCGCGTCGTCGTCGTTCAGTCGTTTCGCGGTACTCGTCGCGCGTAGTCAACGCGTCGACGACAACGGTTTTTTCTTCGGCCGCCGCTCTCTCACTGGCTGTTATGGTTCTGTCGTCACAATACAAATTGTGTCGCTCGTGTACACGACTCAAGTGGACGAGACACGTTTGATGATTCGCAGTAGACGTCGTATGCGTTTTTTGCACGTCGTTCTCGACGAAACGAACGCATTATTATTATTCGTAAAACGTGTACGCAGGCAGGCGCCGCGGTTTGTATAATGAGATATTAAAACCAACGATCGGCCGCTGCCTATTTTATCCGCCGACCGTTTTGAAATTACACGTCGTTTTTAAAAACGTTTTCGGACGAGCCGAGCGCGCACTCCCCGGCCGTTTTGTGCTTCGGCGGCGGCGGCGGCGGCGATTTCCCGCGCGTATCGGCGAAAATAAAACCGTACACGGGTTTTACCTGCCGCCGGTGTGTGATACGTGGCGAAACGAGAAGAGAAATTATTTATCGCCATTCTCACGTGTTGTTGTTGTCACACGGCGGCGCTTATCGGGAACGCGCGCGCGTTAAACTTGCTGTTGGCCTCGTCGGTGCCGAGGAGAGGTGTATAATTATTATTAAATAATATTTCTCCTCTCGTTATAGAGCACGAGCACGTGTGTTTCTACACGCGAATAGAAAATTCGTCGTCGTACGAGAAACGGTTTTAATGTGACGGCTGGGGAAAAAGAATTAACGACGCGCGCGGAGGTCTCTGCGGGCGCTTTCTGAGTGGTAAAAAATACGCTCCGTGTTTGCGGCCATCGGAATAGAGAAGCGCGGTTTTTTGTTTTTTCATCCGTGAGAAAACGACACGTCGTTTTCCCGATTTTATTTTCGTTGCGGCGAGAGTCGTGAACAACTGTTGTTGTCGCGCAAAATTTTTTTTTTTTTTTTTCCGTCCATAATTCGCGCGTCGAGAGCTAATCATCGTACGGCGGACGTGTGTGGACTACAAAATAATTCCCAGAGACGTAATAACGCGTACCGTACAATTGTTTTACCGATATAAGAAGAAGAACGCGCGTCAATTAATTGATTACGTATTTACGAATAAATTAATTACGATTTGGTCGAGCAGCGTCTCGAGTAGGTAAAATGTCCTTAGTAGGAAAATCGGTTCTCACAACGAGTACTGCTGATCGTAATCGTTTGAAGAGCAAACGCCGCGGCGGCACCGTTGCGATGGAATAATTTTTCAATATATATTGCGCCGTCGGAACAGAAAAAAAAAATCGTAGAAATCGTTTTCCTCTCCACCGCCCACTAGGGGAGAGTGTTATGGAGAACGTTTCGCGATGGCTGTTCGTTGATCGCATACCACTTACTAGTGGATTTTGTAAAAAGAAATCCATTAATCGCTGTCCGAGTACCAACACGTATATGTTTTTGTACTCGTTTATTTTTACGAATCCACTGTATCTGTTTGTAGAGCGAAGACAAAAACGATATTTGAAACGTCATAACGAATTGGCCAATGTTTATATAGCGAAAACAAACGTAATAAAATAATCGAATTTTCGCGCGTACCCGTAGAACGTAATAGGTTTTAAAAAAAAAAAAAAAAAAAACAATTTTAATCGGATTTTGATTAATTATGTTTTGTAAACGAGGCACACGGTGAATAGAAATCGGACATCGTATAGAAATAAATAAAATATGTGCCAAAAGATTATATACAGTAGTCGGAGTGTAATACGGCGTCTATAAATCGTGTACAAAATAATTTTTAACATTATTTTCGTATATAATGATTTATCGATTAATGTACCTATAATATATAATCCCACATAGCAAAATAATATTTTCACGAAGTTTCAGAAAACATGAAAATATTTTTAAAATATGTACACATGGTTCTCAGAATGTTTTCAAATATTGTAGAAATATTTTGAGACCATGTTTTGGTAGGCGATCATCAATCATTACCAAAATATTTTCCAAAAAGCATTGTAAAAATATTTATGATCAATATTTTGAAAATAATTGCCATATATAATTTCTGAAATATTTATATAAACATTTTGAAAATATTTACTATAAATCATTTCTAAAATATTTTCCAAAAACATTGTCAAATTGTTAATGATCAATATTTTTTTTAAATATTTGTCATATATAACTTCTAAAATATTTATAATAAACATTTTGAAAATATTTTCCATAGGATCACTGCTAAAATATTGCTAGTTAATATTTTGAAAATAGTATAATACCAATAGCTGGTACATTATGGGATATAAATATTTCAATATCATAACTTTTAAAAGAAAAATCTAATTGTACCCAACATAAAATAAATAAAAATAACAGTTGTAATTCAAAATTAATGCTTTACTTTTCATATAAATCTTAAAAAATATGTATTTAACAAAAAAAAACATAATATATATTATACAAAAAAAAAGATAGGTATTTTGCCGTTATTATAATATGATTTAAATTAATATTATATATATATGTATATATAAGTATATATAATTACTGCTGTTTGAAGATTTTAAAAAAAAATTATATAAATACTTTTTTTATTTATATTATAAAAAAATACAATATAATATTTTATATATATTAGCACTCTGCTAGGTATATAAAAAAGAAAACTATAATTATAAATAATTTGAGTTAAAGCTATATAGCAATATTGCTATTATCTATTGATTTGGTTTTCTTTTCATCGAGTTTCTTTATTCTAGGCGATGCCTGACTCATCCAATTTTTGATTGCTTTTTCCGTATCTATTATGGGATTGTTTCTGTATTTATTGATTTTTTGTATAGACTCTAGATAAACAAAATATAATATATATTGGTAAAAGCCAATCGGGTGCACTAGACAAAGATACGTGGTTCAATCGAATTTTTATATTCTCGTTTGTATTGCGCGGTATAGCGGATCGAAGCCGTGACTTCATTATTACCAAAAATATCTTTTATTTTTGAACAGTGGAATTGTTTTCGATGGTCTTTTACGAGAATTCTGCATACAAACGAGGTCTGCGTTTAGCAGTAACAAATAGGTAATTGAGCTGGTGTAAAATAATGCGTCGACCGCAGTGTGTCCATCCAGTAATATAGTCGTTGTTATTAATTTACGTTTATTAAAATGAATCATTGAAAAAAAAAAAAAGGTTTTATTTATAGCGATTATAGCGTTATTTTTGCTTCAAGTTCGTTAGAGAATTGTTAGTCGATATTTCACTATCCCATAACAGTTGTGAGAAAGTGAAGGTATACAAAATGTACATTCGAAAATATACATTTTATATAAACATTAAAAAATGAAATTGTGTACCATTCAAATTTGTTACGTCCGCGCACAAAAAGGAAACAAAAATTATTGTGTTATCCTAAAGAATTTAAATAATATAATGAATCCTTTTGATATTCGATTTCGGTTGAAATACAATTTTAACTGTACACGGGCAGAGCCGCCGGGTAATATGTTTAAATAAATAAATAAATTTATTATATATAGGCGAATAGAAAAATACGCGTTGATTACCATAGTTAATATTTAATATTTATGAGCGTCAAAATTCGTAAAAACTTAATAGGTAAAGTTTTAATATAAATAAATAAGAATTTATTCAAAATTTTAAAAATGTCTCTTGGAAATGACGAGAAAGTAGACATTCTTTCCCGAGATCTTTTAGTTTACATATCACACCTGCAAGAAGCCTATTATAACATCTCGGAATCCGAAGAAAAAATAATTATTCAAGTAAGATAGAATTAGCGTTTCATAGTTGCGTGCAAATGTTTTAAGTGATAAAAAAAAAAAATGAAATTGAATTGGAAAACGGACACGTTCACGGTTAATTTAATTGTATAGACTATAATGGTATAACTATCATTTGCGTTGTAGGAATGGATATATATGATTCTGGAAAATTCTCAGAAAGATTTGACATCTGCTCGTATTCGAAATATGGCTTTGAGTCAATTGTTGCTGAACATTGACAATAACAGTTTGCGTTATCCATTCCACGAAAGACCGTCTCGACGGTCTTATGCTGATTTTGTAGACCAATTGATGTCCGCGTTGAATCTAAACGTATCAGACGACAAAGACGCTATTGATGATGTATGTATAACAATTAATATGCAGAGAAGTTCGTGGACGTCGTTAGGGGCTAGCAGGATATACGTTTGCACACATAATTTAATACTCAACTGATACTTGAAGGGGTTTTTTTTTGCTTCAAATTAAAAACGGTCAATTCTCTATACGTAAAACCATTAAATCTCATATTTTTAGGTTTTTTTTTTTTTTTGTTTTTCTTAGAGCTCACATTATTTTACTAAATGTCAATCGTACACGGGTTTCAACGTTATACGTATGTTGTGTACTCGATTTGATATGTTTTCAATTTTTCATTCTGTTCAATGTATATTGATACAATCTTAGGTAAATCATGTATGATTTTAGTGTGCAGAATTAATGATTAAACATATAATAGCTTATCACATCGTCGGTTCGAATAGGTAATAAAATATAATATACTAGACACATCTAGCGTACAACGCGATGTATGGTTACAGTTAGTTCTGAATTTAAAATTAATCATAATTATAATGTCCGAGGAAAATATACCGTCCACGTGTAGACAGACACTTACTAAAATATTCTTATGAGTAATTTGTATCGATTTTACAGTCGACAATTAACAATGAGCCGGAAAACAATGAGATTAGTCTTAAAGACTACGAGCACTTGATGTCTGCCGATAATCGAACGTATATAGCCATCAAGACTTTACCGAATAATAGTGGTGTGTTTGGTTATATA
Source organism: Chaetogeoica ovagalla (assembly GCA_032441825.1). NCBI lineage: Eukaryota > Metazoa > Arthropoda > Insecta > Hemiptera > Aphididae > Chaetogeoica > Chaetogeoica ovagalla. The sequence continues at coordinate 2,070,432 of CM063744.1, forward strand.
GCGATTTCGATGGGCGACGGAGACTATATACCACAATGGCTAAATTCAAAAGGCTGCCCAATAGTTACACCGATACCATCAAATTCAAATTTACCCGTGTTGCAGACTGAAGATCATCATGAAATATCAGAGCACGACGATCAACATGACAGTAAAAAAGTGTGGTACGTTTTGAAAGACAGGAGGTCATTATGCCTGAGGAATAGTTCCCTTGAATTTTACAAAATGTTATATTCGAACGTCGAACAAGAAATACTGGAAGTAAAAAACACCAACGAATGTAATCATCCATTTATCAGAAAGTTACTCAAGTTTCTAGAGGTGAGAGATCATGTTTAAAAATATGATAATTACGTTTAGGCGAATCAAATAAGAATACGAAGTAGATATATATGATGTGAAAACATTAACTTTCACAGCTCGACTTGAAGGCTATCGGAATAACGGACACGAGAGTGTTTTGTAGAATAAAAATGCTTTCAATATTGAAGAAACAAATTAAATTTGTAATAAATGAAGTAAGAAAAAAATATATATATACAACACACCAGTATTCTATTACTTTCGGATGTAATATTTTTTAACAAACCGTTTCGTGCTAGGATTGTTTATAATTTATTATATTCATCTAATTAAAAAATAATTTCTATGTTCAATAATAACAGAGAATTGTTATAAAACATTGGTTTAGATAGAGAACCGGTCCGAAACACTTGAAAACGCAACAATAGCCTCAACAATTTCTCCAATTGTTTTATTACCACCTAAATGTTGTTACAATTTTGTAACTTCCACTCTTTGGAATGAGATATCTCAACAACGTCCTGGAACTAAATATATGGACATACTGTCACATAAATATCCTCATTATTTATTTCCAAAGTGAGTAGTAATGTCGATTTAATTTTATTTCAAAACAAAATAATTATCGCTATTTTTTATCTCTATTTACACATTCGTTAACCACTTTTTTTGTTATAATTATACAGTAATATCGCAAATACAAAACAAGTAAAAAAAAAAAAATTTGCGATTTCGTGTCTTATTAATGTGTGGAAATGAGAAAACACAACAACTTAATATTATTAAATAAATATAAATAATATATAATATTTCTTTTTTTTTTTTTTTTTGAATTAAAAAAAGATACTTTGCCGTACTAGTGCAACAGAAAAAGCAGATATTGACCAACATCGCCGGAAAATATTGTATGATTTTGGATGAAATGTTTGTTGATTTGGAAAGGGCGATCATGTTAAATATGAAAAAGTATAAAGACGCAAAGTGGGAATGGCATTTAGCTCATGAGATTATCGATAACTATAACAAGGAAAAGGCTATTAAAGACAGTTTGTGTGCAATTGAACATTCCGTTGATCATGATACAGATTCATTGATCACGGCTATTCTAAACGAGATAGAAATGGCTCAAAACAAATTACAAGTATTTAAAGAATATATGTAACAGTATTTTATTCTTGGAAAATAATAATCGAATTTTTTATTATTATTATTATTATTAGTTTTTAGTAGAGAAGAAAAATCAGTTGTCCGAACAAATACGTGAATTTAGAATCGATATAGGAGACAAGGAGCAAATATATAAAGTAATGGTCAGTCAGTATGAAGAACAAGTGAATAAATGTCAGAAAGAAATCAATGCTGAAAAACGCGATGCGATGAAAAGAGAAGCCACGATTATCGAGCTCAAAAGCAGATTAGAAGAATTATGTTGAAACCGTCTAAATATACTTCTTTTTTAAATTGCTGACGAATTATCTCTCTGCATTCGCGCCTATTAAATTATCATCCAACATGAATTTATATACATTTTTCGCTTCATGTAAATGATCATACAATACTGACATTGAATAATCTTTATTATGTTAGCTAATTATCTCGCGCCATGAACTGTGCAAGAATAACAAACTAGTTTCCGGTTGGACACACGTTAGGTGTTATTTACATTTATAACCACCGTACTCGTTGCATTCAAGTAATCAGTTATCGTTCTTCTTAAATTCGATTTGAATTTTGTAACTAGATGATCCAATTGTACATCACATCACTGTAAGTGTACACATACGTAGATACACCATCATGCGTCTCACATAATCAATTTTTTCAGAATACATTTTTAACAAATAGTCATAATCACTTATTTCCCTCTGATCGAATTTTTCTCAGTGTATTGTCAGATTTCAAATGCCCCGAGCACATTTACTCGGCAAAAGAGATTTTATAGTTTTATCATTATACGTAAATACTTCAATTTTTTTTTCTGTATTTCTCTAACCACGTCTCTTTATTATATACTTTCGACATGGTTCGTCAATTGAAATCGGTTTCGTTCGTTTGCGGTCCAATCAGGAGTTTAATATTCTTGCAGCCCGGATGACTGCAATACGTACTATAAACATTATCATATTCAATAATTGTTTATAGAATAGTTTGCTGATTTTACATTATAAATACACACACGTGTTGTGTACACTGTTCGTTTATAGCTCACTAAACTTCAAACTGAAGTTTGAAAACGTGTATTTACTTTGTCATTCACGTACTCAATAAGCGACCATTCTTCCTTTGTAAACGAGAATTGACATTTTCGATATTTGCAAGTAAATATATTTGCACTCGTATTACATAATATTTATATCACTGGGCGAATGATGGTTTACCGTGATAATTATAATAATAAGGGAATAGTATACACAAAAACAAATAAATATATAAAAATCTGCTAAGACTTACCTCTGAGGTGCAGTAGCGGGAACACCGTAGTGGAAAATTCGAGGTTTTGAATGTCAAAGCTATCGGGCGTAAAACTCCAACCAAAAAGAAATTATACGATTAAAAATAAATAATTATAAATGACAAGACAAGACATCTTGTGACGAAAAAATAATTTCAAACATTAACAAACAACACAAAATAAAATAAAATAAAATGAAACAAAATAAAATAAATCAAATAATACCGGGCAAAATGATAAAAACATATCCGATTTACACTCTGGATGGGTGTTCATTATTCTGAAAGGTCTACTCCATGCTTAACGGCATTTCAAAGAAGCGAATAAATAATTTAATAAGAGAAAGAGGGGAAAAAATGCTGACAAACGTTTACGACGAGTGTCAGAAATACAGTAAACGAATGATTTAATAAATATTTGGCCTGGCCGGTATTATGCCAAAATAAGTCGCGATGACGAGGTGGTAGCTATCGGTTGGCGTTTGGACCGTAAGTTAACGTCGCCTGTACGATGCGCGTGTGTGGATTTCTCTCTTTTACATCCCATTACAGTGTTTTGGCAGTAAACTATTAAAAACAAAATATGAAATTCACGCGTTGATTCATAAAAAAAAAAAAAAAAAATGAGATATTCTGTATTTAATATTCGATATAATAACCACCGCGTTATTATAAATTCTTTAAAATAGCGTAAATAACAAAACGGAAATAATTGCGATGTAAATTTTATTCGACGCAGAATCGGAGGAGTCATCATTTTGTGATCAAAAACACGAATTATTTATTTACGAAAGCTTTATACGGTTACGTTATGGTTTTATTGCTTCCTTTTTTCTAGAGAAGGATATTTTGTTTTTTTAAATAAAGAATTGATTTGTCAAAATGTGTTGATTCAAAACATATACAAATTATCAAACTCAACTGCTTTGAAATAAATTTTCCGGTCGCCATAACGCGTGAATATTGTGTTATCGAATATAATAACTGATCGTTGTTAGTTACTACGCGTATTTATTATTTGTTATCGTCACCAATATTATGTCAGACAAAATATCGTTTTGAAATCATTCTGAAGATTTATGTATTTGTTGGTTATTATTAAATTCGTTGGACATTATTAACAAATTTGTGTGTGTGTATGTGTGTGATGACGACAACAATAGTAAGCCGGCCGTCAGCCACACCTGGACGATTCCCAATAATCGTCGTTTTCGTTTTCGTCGATTTTTAACAGCGTTTAATATTATTTTTCTTTCTTTAGAAACTGGAAAACAGTAACTGCGGTGATATTGTTAGAACTACCAAACAGGGAACGATTTCGTTTCAATTCAAAAACGGAATTGCCGTAGACGTTACTCTCGATGGATCGGTCAGAGTAGCCAATCGGACGGTAACGCCGGTTTTTTTTTTAATAATTTCAGATTGATATTCTTATGAAACGAATGGAATTTTTATTTAAAATATAATTGTTGCGTGATATACTCATTAATTAATTTAACTTTATTAATTATATTGCCTCGTGTCTCTGAGCTGTCTGTCTCAATCACAATTTTCCAATTTATAATATATTTACGTATAGAAATTTTTTTTTAAAATTTTATTCGTGGGAGGGACGTCGGGGACATCCAACACGATATATTGTTCACGTGAGAATTGTCGTTGATTTCTTCCGCTCAGGCGAACGCCGTAGCAGCAGTAAATGCAAACGGTACCGTGTCAGCGATCATGCATCCAGTGGGTTTCATGTACAACAAGGACAATACTATAAACGTACAAGTGAACGACATGCGACTCGGAAATCACAAGTTAGACATGTCATTTTACGTAAAGCGTTAACGAAATCCCATTTGGCGTATTCTTTGATTTTCGAATTAATTATTGGGCATTCCGAATGAAATGATTTAATTAAATATCAATCCATTTCGGTGTCTTAACTACTAAATAATCTACAAACGGCCTTTAATAATTACAGAAAATAAAATGTCTTTAATATCCGTGAGATTTCGAATTCACTGATGCGAAAACTATTTATATTGTGTTCAAAAAGACCCGGTTTTAATTTTTTTATTTATTCTTCCAAATCTATTTCATCGCCCTTGAAAGTACCAATCGGGATTTGACGCGTCTGAAGTCCAAAATGTCTTTTTTATAATGGAGTTGACTGATTCTTTTGAAATGCCAACACTATCAACCAGGTCCCCAATTGTTGATCGACGGTTTTTGAGCAACAAATCCTTGATATACGTGACTTTCATCGATAGAGGTCGACGATTGTCGTCCGGGGCGCGTTCTTCGTCTTCAACTCGTTCTCAGCCATTTTTGAACTGTTTATACCACTTCTAAACATTTCTTCCCGACAAAGTCTGTTCACCGAGATTCGATATACCCACGCAATTTAAATTGATATCTCGTCTTATATTTTGGACACAGCAGTAGTACGAATCGTCTATTTAAAAACTGTTTAAAGAATATTTCTTTTAAGGCTGAAACTTTATTAAAACAATGTACCGTGATGTTATTCGAAGGTTAGCAAAAATTCGATCAACTGGGATCCATTTTAAAACTGCTAACTGCCCGCTTGTGTACCTGGTGGACGAGGCGGGTGTACGGACGAATTTTTCAGAGAATTTCATGCGTATTGACCATGACATCACGTTGGACATACTGTACAAGGACTGCCGGCACGGCAATATGTACATAAACGTATGCAATGACCTGCTGTTAGATATCAAGAGCAAAGTGTCCAAGACCAGTACGGAATGGAAGCTTTACGATGTGGTCATCGTCCAAGAAAACGTTCAGGGTTTCATTCGGTTGGTACTAAAGCCGTCCCTTTGTAGTTATTATTCAGTGATAGGATTCGGGTAAACGTAGTTTAGTGTACTGACCGCGTTGTTGAATATTTCGTGTTTTACATATTGCGTTTTCAAAAAAAAAAAAAAAAAAAACTTTCGACTTTCTATTAAATATAATTAATAATAATTCTAGTAATTGTTATGAAAAAAATATTTGCGTTCATCGGTATTTTTTTTTTGAAAAATCAACACGATTTTTTCACTACGTGTAATTGAAAGATTACAAATCGATGATTCACGTCAAACAGTTTAACGGTTTTTTTGTTTATATAATTAAATTACGATCTAGTGGTCCGAAGTTTTGTTTATTTTTCATGATTAATAATAGTATAAAAATATTTCGTTTTCGATCCTCGTAATATTGTGTGTGTGTGTGTGTATAGGGTAATAAAAGAAGGGTCCGTTAAATACGAAATCCGCGCCTCGTCCACTGTCGGCACGATCAATCTGTATTCGGAGGGAGTGTACTGTACGACATCGCACGGGACAAATCATCACTTTTTTGTCAGGAAGGACAAAAGCCGCATACACTACGAAGTAAACAACAAGTTTATGGTGCGTTTTGGTGGTTATCACACCGGTTTCAATGAAATTGACAAAGTGTCGTTTTTCTAAATTCAACGCGAGTGAAAAACACTCTACGCGGTGATACGTACATTTTACATCGATTAAAATGACATAACCCAAAGCATTTATTGCTTCTGAAAACGCGTTCTTTGTAAAAATTCTAACGTAACGCGTTTGATTTATATAAAAATAAACAAAAATATTCCAAATTGTGACGTTCAAATGGTGTTTTTATTTACTTACGTATATTTAAGCAGTATTTTAAATACTGTGCGCACTATAGTGAAATTACAACTTACAATCTATGACTGTAAATGCGAATTTATTTTGATGCAATAACTGAGAATGTACGTATAATATAAATATCTTTAATTCAATTGATATAGACATTTTCATTCTAATTGTAATTAATCTCAGATAGGGGAATTATGATAAAATTCTTGTATTTCGAATATAAAAATATTCATTTATAAATATACACTTATTCTAATTAACAAGCCTTAGTTTTGCCCGTTACCCCCATCACCACCGCCGAAATTTTTGATCGTCGGACACCGTGACGTAAGGAGACTTAAAAAACGCACCTAAATGACTACTACAAACAAATATACTGGACACTATCAGCAACTGTGTTCAGTGACCGAGACGTGTTAGTTCTACGATTTGAAAAGAAAATTAAGAGGGAAAATAAATGATTTCACAGGCCAAGTTACAAAAAAAAAAAATCCCGCTCTTGATTAATCTTTATTAATGAATATGACGGAAAATTTGTATTTCCGTTATTTTCCATATATTTCATGCACTGGTGATGTTTAAACGACAACACTTCGCTAAGTCTAACGAAAAAGTAGCTTTGATCACACTGTAACTATCGCGCAAAACTGATATAATCACGTCCATGAAGTCGGCACACCGACTTTACAAAAACTTTTCAAAATATATACCAAAATTTTGCGAGTAATTTGCTAGAATTTGCGAGTCCATTCCCAGAATTTGTTAGTCATTATTTCCCCTACTATTCAAGGATGGGCCAACTTCAGGCAGCCCACCCATCTTACACGAGTCAATCGAAAATGGTACCAAAATCTTCCTCTTAATTTGCTAGAATTTGCTAGTTCCCCAAAGCTGAGATATGAGCTTTCAAAGTTATAATCTGAAGAGATAGTTTCAGACCGAGTAATTGGTTTGCCAACAATTTCTCTTAATCGTGTTTGCCACAAATGACGGTCTTGTTTAACAGATAAGTACAATGAATGAGCAGTCAATTTACCATCAACATTTTTACTTAGTTGAATCCATAGTGGATGTGAGTATTGAATAAGATGACCATCCAAATCAAATAGGTCCTCGGCAACGGAAGTCAATAATCCCATTATTAAATCCAAAGAAATCCGAGGTTTTCTTCCAGCATTTGACTAAATTAACAAAATTATTCAAAACATCAATACCTATGCCCTTTACTTGTATATTTATACTACCAAGACTTCACCAAGGCTATCATATTAAATTTAATATCAGGGCCGTGCAATTGGTGCGACTGCGACATAAATATAAAATTAATAAAACATATAAGATACAAATAATATGTATATATATAAAAAAATTACCTACGTATATCAAACTAAAAAAGTATAAAATTGTATTATTTGATTTTTTGATAAAGAAAAAAAAATTGGTATATAAATAATTATATTATATATCTACACGAGAGACAATGACGGGTACGGGTTTCGAACAATTTTAGAAATTATTTTTACGTCGTGGCCCGTAGGTCTTCATAACACGATAATCGAGTGCCCGTAGGCGGTTACTCGAACTATATGTTTGATATTATTGTAACTATTTCGTATTATGGTTTTGGTTTATCATTACACAATTTTACTATAAATCCTATATATATATATATATATAATCGACTCGCAAATTCTAGCAAATTGAGGGGAAGATTTTGGTACCATTTTTGTCCCTCTGGCTTAAAGTCGGTGGGCCAACTTCAGAACTTTGAAAGCTCATATCTCAGCTTTGGAAGACTAGCAAATTCTAGCAAATTGAGGGGAAGATTTTGGTACCATTTTCGATTGACTCGTGTAAGATGGGTGGGTTGCCTGAAGTTGGCCCACCCTTGAATAGTAGGGGAAATAATGACTAGCAAATTCTGGGAATGTACTCGCAAATTCTAGCAAATTACTCGCAAAATTTTGGTATATATTTTGAAAAGTTTTTGTAAAGTCGGTGGGCCGGCCAACTTCATGAACGTGATATAATCGTCTAAAACCTGCTTAACCCGTTGTTGACCGCCACGTGTACATTATCACGTATAGTGTTATACACATAAGGTTATACAAGTTTATAAGGGTTTTTATCATAAACGTGTTTCATAAGTATACCCCACATTAATGTGGTCTCGAACGACATTGAATACATTGAAAAGTTTCAATAATTTTTTGCTAAAACAAAATCCGTTCCACGTGGCCACTGTATTCGTGTAATACTCGTTTGTGTACGTATTTTTGTACACGGAGCGAAATATACCACAAAAAGTTTTGTACACCAAATGGCAATTGTAAGAGAATTTTTAGTACTCGTTTGCGTCGTCGCAGTAAAATGTATAACCCATAGCAGCTGAGAGGTTAAACTTATTAACTCATATCGTGCAATACGATATATCGATAATGGGATAAAATTTTACGTATTTTTTTTTATTAAAAAATAATTTAAAAAATTTGTCTTTTCAAACGTGTGTTTCGCGCCCAGTCTTTAATATATATATATATATATATATATAATATCGACAAATTATTTTCACAGGCCATTTATTTACTAGATTTATCGTACTAGACAAATCCGATTTATCGTCGTTTGGTCTTTATTTATGTGTTAAATACAAATTGTATATATATATATTTTTTATTATTTATTATAATCATAATATTATGAAAACACGATGCGCGTTACTTTAAAAGATACGTTTTTATTGACATCCATAACGGTGACGGTTAACTAATAAAGTATAATATAAATACGCGTATACATATATTAATAAAATAAATGTAAACTACGAAAAAATAAACAATAATAATAAAATTAGGTTGATAATTATTAATAATTTATGTAAAAAGAAAAAAAAAACAATATCATTTATAGTAACGTCCAAGTACCTCAGCGAAGAGCAGTCGTCGTAGCATACGTTATAATCGGAAATATTTAAACGAACGTATATTTTTATATAAAATAAATCATTTTGATTTCGATAAAAATTTAGTCGAAAAAAAAATACGGCCGATGCGTAAATAATAATAATAATAATTATAATTAATATCGCGTGAAACGTTGTAAAATACGAATTGATTGAGTTGAGTATTTAACGATGTGCTTTTGACTGTGTGATACCCGAGACGTCGACCTTAACAAAACTAAACATAATATAATGTATAATACGAAAAAAAATTATTGTGAGAAATATGAAATGCGTAAAAAAAATGTATTATAAATATTCACAATGATGGATTTATAATATTAGTATTTAAATATCGAAACGTGTTTATATTATATTGTTGTAAATTCTATTCAACGCGTGCTGTTGCATTAAAACCGTCGTAGAAAAACAAAACCTACGTTTTTTTTTTCAATCAAACAAAAATCAAATGCACGTGATGGCGAAAACACGAGTTTTTAATTTCTCGAACCGGCACTGGGTCGGTCACACTACCACGATATCCTATTGGTATTATAAATAAAACAATTAATAAGTGTGTTTGAATACGCGGTGCGATTTAATTCTAAATCTATAAAATATAACTTAGTATCTAAAATTAATTAATTAATGAAAAATATATTAAATATTACAAAATGTTATTAGGGGATAGCAGGAGAAGAAAACTAAACTGCAGTGTGTGTGTGTGTGGTTTATCGGGCGACGAAATTTTCTTGTATTTTATATATTCCTATGTTTTACGAACGAATTGTGGATAATCTGATATCGATCGATCGCTTTTCCGACGTGATGAAATACCGTATTTTATAGGACTAACGTGTTATATTATTATGGTTTTTTTCTTTCGTATACAAATAATTTTTTTCTTTTTCTTTTTAAGAACTAAACGGGCGACGAAGACGTGTTCTCTCATCGTATCACCCATGTGTTCTTCGTGCACACCGGAACGCGCGCGGTGGTCAGTGACAGAAAGCTTCGTTTTTGAATACGTTTTGACCCGCGGTGGAGAAAGCGATGCTGCGTAAGCTCCTGGACCGTTCGAACAGCGACGGGTCTGTGTAGATGGGCTCGCTCGGGTCTTCGAACCCTTTGACTCCGCCGCTAACTATCATCGCGGTCGGATTCGTCGAATCATTTTCTACCGACGATTCCGCCGGAGCTCTGAAACGGCAAAGGAAAATACGTCAAACTTGCGGGAATGATCTCTTCAAATCAAACGCGTTTCTATTTTTTTTTTTCAATATACATTGTCGTAAATATGCTGCGGACATTACGACGACTCTACCAAAAAAAAAAAAACCCGTGACGAATAATAATCGATATTATCACCTTATGTTGAGAAACGGTTTGCGTTTGCCGAATGACATGTTGGAGAAAAAACTGCGACCAGAGAATGACATCCTGCCAGACGATGATCGACTGCGATGATGGGAGGAGGTCATATCGCTCGAACCGGAACTGTTGTTGGCCATTTCGTTTTTGGCCGTCAATAACCAATAGCGCCTGTTGTAAAACGAGCTCGGATTAAAGTTATTGTTTTATTTGTTTATAAGCGGATGCGACAATTACGACAATTGAAATTGTACCAATAATAATACGAATTATTATGCACTGAATTATTATTATGTATTCACTAAATGGTTTAATATTGTGCGAGGCACACATATGTTGGATCCATAGTTTTTATAGACGATTCGATTTCCGACGATAGATAATAAATACAATTTAAAACTGTGATTCGTGTTGATTGCACATTTTTTTTGTTGGACACATAATTTTTTTTTAACTTTTGAACAAACGGTTTGCGAGCGTTTTCCATACGCATCGAGAATTAAATTCGTGTTTTTATTCTCACTTGTAGTAGATCCCGGCAGACATGGACACGGTGATCAGGAGGACTAAGAACATGAACAACGAAAACACCATACTGTAGTATTCCCGGCTCGTCAAACAAATGCTCTGCGGTGCCGGTTCCGATGACATTTGTTCCGGTGGCATATCGTAACGACTTTCCCATACCTGAAATAAAAAACATTTATAGTGTTATTACATTGACATACACTAATTGCACTGCACGTCGGAAGTTTTCCATTTTCGCGAACGGGGTTTGGCCGCCTTTTTTTCCCCCACGCACCTCTATGACTTGTCGCACTCTTTCCTCTTCCGCAGCAGGAACCGTCTCGACGGTATTCGCTTTAGGATTTTCCACGGACGTCCTGTTTTTTTCCTCTTTGTTGTCGCTCACGTCCCTCCGGCGTCTGCCCAACGACGGTTCCGTCCTTCCCGCGTGCAACGTGCAATAAGCCTGCGGAATATTATGTACGTCACTCGTTTTCGTATAAATAAATATTTATAAATATATCGTAGAGATTCTAGAAAAAAAATTCGCGTTTTTCGAAATAATTTTTCCAGTTTTCGCGCGTTTTTCGTGCGCGTTTTCCATTCAACACTTGGACACTGTCGTCCGTTTTTTAATCGATCGTGACGTTTTTAATTTGTTAATTCGTTCTTATATTATCGTACAAACGCGCAATAATGTAAACGTTAAAAACAATTCCAAAATTCACGAGTGGTTTACATTTAAATTATGTTTATTTAAACTCTGATTTTTGATCGAAGTTTTTTTTTTTTTAATAATGTAGTCTTACTGATCAACAGTCCCTAAATCCCTATATCCATCACTGATTGATATTGATTTAAGTGTCGTTTATTATTTAATACTTTTATTATCAGCTACTCAAATATTCCGAGAATGTCTTGGACAAAATGTTTCGTTGAATTACTGATTCGTTTCTGTGGTATTTTAAAATGCTTCGGGGCATGAATCAGTAGTTTTAGTACTTTTGTTGAAATAATTATTATTCTGTAATGTCATATGCACACTTTATTTTTTTTTCTATGAAATTCTAATCACAGTCTCAATAATATTTCCAACGACAAAACTAATATTGAGAATTATTACCGGTTGACATCCGTCGCGACATGTCCTGACGGTGGCTTCAAACACCAAGAAATTCGATTCTGGGATCTTGAAAGCGTTGAATCTTGCTTCGAGACCGTCACCTTCTCTCGCCTTGTCCAAACCGGGGAATACAAAATTATCCACAGGACACCTGAAAATATTAAAAAAAATGAAAATTAGTTATTATACTAACATGACTACCATGATTTTCAAACTCGTCCAATATTTTAAAATAATTTTTATATAAATACGAGTACTTATTTTAAAATTACCATTACATTGAACTTCATTGTAAACATGTCATGCTTCTAAATGTGAATTTATACGTTTAACTTTTAATTCATTTTTATATTAAATGTCATAGTACAAAAAAATATGTTATATAATATTCCACTAAATATGTTGTGGAAAATTTTAATTCGGATTAGGACGACAAAGAACGTCATCTTCGTTAAAAAAAAATTATTCGTTATATTCAACGTCAGCAGTCTGACTCGTTTAATAATAATAATAATAATAACAAAAATAATAATTGGACTTTATATTTTTTCTCCTTTCTTACCCGTAACGATCTATCAACTGGACGCTTCTGCCACTATACGGATCCCTGGCTATGACGTTTGTGGCGAATATGTCACTCGCGTAATTGTATCCGTCTTGAGCTTCCAACCGGAACGTCAACGGGTCTCCCACGGCGATCGATTGCGTGGGTCGTCCCTGGAACAATATCATCAACCTCACGCGCGAGCTAAGCGAATTCTCGGCTGGTAGGTATTCAATGGGAATCGGACTTCCTGAACTGAAAAATATAAAAGAAAAAAGGACACGGATCCGAGTACACATTATGTTTATATAACTTGATCACAATAGCCGCGTGTAGCACGCGTAAACGTAGTTACATGCAATCAAATGGTTTTTAAGGATATTTACTTGTGAAAGACAAAGACCAATTTTAAAATGATATATTTTGTTTACGGTACGTGTAACACAATATGTACTCACTTCGCGGTCATGTAACTCGAAGTGACGACAGCCTCCCCTGGGCCTCGAAATAAACAGGTCAGGTTGTATCGTTTGTCTCGACTGGTCTGTACGTAATCGCTAAACTGCACCACGACGATGTTCGTCATCGTATCTCCGTACTAGAGTACACGTCGAAATAAACACATCTTATTTATTATATAACAGATTCATCTTAGGATGATGTTGGTTTAAATCAAATATTATAGAATCCAATGAGCCCGGAACGATAATTATTATTATTATTATCATCGAAACGTTAACTAATTCACAAAACTCTTCGAGTGGAGTAGATTTACAGTTTATAATATGTAGTTATAAAATTTATTTATTTTTCAAAGAGTAACCGCATAGATAAAAATATGTGTTAAACACCGATGAAATTAAACGAATTTTTAATTAATCTTTGGTTTCCCGCCTTCTATTATAATATTTAATAATACTTTGAAAACGACGTGTGTATAATAATAATAATAGTACTGTGACCTACTGTCCACTCGTGCGTTATTCGTTTCGTATGACGTTATATTATAATGAAACGTTTTTATTTTTTTAAAAAAAAAAAACACGAATATATTTACCCGTTGCGTTCCACAATCTGGATATCCCTGAGCGCCGCTGATGCGTAAAACGTTTGCGGTTCCGCCGTTTCCTCTATAGAAACATCTGTCGTAAAACCCGTGCGTGTATATCCGTCCTAGAAATCCTTCCGGAGTACGTAACGTAAATTCCATTCCGTCTTCGCTGCACACTTGACTCACTGCGAATTCCATCGGTAGCGGTGGCGATATGTTGTTCAATCGGATTCAAACAGAAAGTGAAATAATGTATTCGCGAGGAAAAAAAATATTATAAAGTAGTAAAATAACAATAACAATAACAATAATAATAATTATAATAATAATAATAATAATAATATAACGAATTCGATCGTTACTCAATTGACCGCGAATTCACAAAAACGTTTTATCACTCGATTAAAATGTTGGTAGAACATTTTCGACCATTTGTGACCGTCGACGTTTGTCGGCCGTACGACAAAGATCCCGGAATGTATAATACCATTTGACTAAATTGCTAAATTACTCTCGAGATAATATAACGACCTCGGTATAATACTCTCCTACGAGGCAGCACGAGTTTCTCTAGTAATTCAAACGAACGTGCATCCGTTTTAACGCCGTCTCACGATTTATTAATCGTTTTTTTAATACTTTTTATACAATTTTAGTTTCGTGCCATCACAATTTATAATAAATAATTCGTATACGCGAAACGTCGATATGTGAGAATAAATACAATATACGCACCGTCCAAGCACTCTTGACTACTGCGACTGCCAATAGTGGTCTTTTCGTAAAAATCGTATTCTGGCGCGTTCTCGAAGAACGCTGGGTTACTCATGTCAACGAATCGCGTTTCCTGGTCACTCAGTTCACAGTTCTCTCTCTGCATACCATACGGTGCAGTTCTGCAAACAATAATCGGAGAGTTCAAATCTATTCACGAAATTCAATACGGTTTTTTTTTTAATCGCCACGGTCCGGCGGTTTTATTGAAACGCCTAGTTCGGGGGGCATTTTAGATTTCAATTACGCATTGCGTTTGGGCTTACAAGTCAAACGAAAATACATTTACTACACGCGAAGTGCACACAATCGATTCGGTGAAACGAAATTGTATTGGATTTAAAATGGGCCGTCGTCGTCACTCACCTGTAATTGAACGATCGGCAATTGAAGTCTCTGGCCATCGTGCATTCGCGTTCACAGTGTGACAGCGTAGGCGCGGTAATGAAACGTTTAATTAATCCTCTCGCCATACGCATTCGCACACCCATCTGTAAAACGGCACGGGCGTGGAAGTAGTGTGAATCGGATAGGATTTTACGATCATTCCGAAACGTTCGATTCAATAAACACTCACTTGTTTGAACCCTTCGTTTTCGTCACATCTTATGTTGAACGGTTTGTTGCCGTCTACTCCTATCCCGCCGATACCACCGCCGCCGCCATAATATCCTGGCGGTAATAGAGACGGTCCCAATGGAGGCCCTCCGATCGGTGGCAATCCGCCTGGCACGGCCGAAGGGGTGTAAGGCGGTATCGAAGATCCGATGACAGACGGCGTAGATCCGAATCCGAAACTATTGCCGCCGGCTCCTTGTCCCAAAAACGGCGGTGGTATGTCCGCTCCGTGACCTCCTACGTGTCCCCAATATCCTCCCGACGGCGGTTCGCTCGGATAAGGACCAATACTGGAACTTACGCTACTTCCGATTCCACTGCCGGACGTACTCGAATAACCGGGATACGATCCACCTCCGTATACGCCACCAAAACCGCCTCCTATTCATGTATTCGAACGATTGTTAATTGTTTTGGATTCTGAGTGGCGGATAGTAGTAGTAGTAGATTCTGATTTTATAATGATGTGTTTTTTTTTTTATTTCTGTGTCCGAAAATTCTACCAGAAGGAGAACACCGATCTGTACAGCATAGTAGTAATAGTTTGTCTCCAATAGAAAATCGAGTCCACTCAGTACTTTACAGTGGTGGTCATTTTTCGATTTTCTCAAAATCGCTAAAACACCTCCCTCCCCCAGGAAAAAGTTACATAAAAACCAGCGATTTGGCGTTATTATCGTTATTTCTTCGTAATTTTGAAACGAATAATTATGGAAAATTGAAATATGTAACATTAGAAAAATAAAAATCTCTTTAAATTTTGACCTATTTATAGTAATTATAGATTTTGAAGTATTTTATTTGACATTTTTACCAAATACGTAACTTTCTACTGTGTTGACGAAAACAATTTTTGAAAGTTTTAGCTACCGGAGTTATAATGCAAGAAATTATATTTAAATGACGTACTGTAAGTTTTCAATTACAATTATCCATTATACCTATAGGTTTTCCTGGTGTCGGATAAGGTGGTTTACCACTGCCCAGGAAATTCGATCCTTGTCCCAACGGATCGGGTCTCGTGAACGGTGGCATAGTTGCACCTCCATCTAAAGACACATTTTTCAATTGATAGAAAATATAAAAACACGAGTAATACATAAATTACAACCATACCTTTTAAAAATAATTTTATTATAATTTAATAAATATTTTTTTCAAATTTTATTTCACTTACTAACTACGTTATAGAATAAGAACTTTTGTCAACGTTGGGCCTTTAGGCGAATAAGAATTCGAGATTACGTTAGATTTAATCAATTTGCCATACAATTATTTCGAGTTTTATCAAATTATCTAAATACGAATTAGGGTTCAACAATTCAAACTTTTAATATTAAAAATTAAAAATTGTTTATATTAAAACGTGTCAGTGTTTTTAAATGTGTGTACGTCATTTGCTCCCAAAAATGTTTCAGCTGACGGAGCGAGTTAACGAAAAAATTTTGTTGAATATTCTGTAGACAAAATATATCTGTGGATCTAAAAATGCAATTATCGGATTTTCGTGTTTTAAATATTACGTAAATCATTTATTTCCAAATCTAATCGGGTTTTCATATAGTTGAACTGTCTGTTTAAGCCTGTACGGAAGAGATTTTTTTTTTTTAAATTAGCTTTTTATTGTAAATCTAGCTCAACAATTACAATACATTAGAATATTAACAAAAACAACAAACAAACAGAATAATAAATAATATTAAGTAATATACAGCTAAAAATATAAAATAAAAGTATATAAACAAAAACAGTCAGATAATAAAGCCAGCCTCCTGAATAAAAGAAATAATAATCATAATGACCTGTTCAGAGTTAGAGTTTAAAATGGAGTGGAGATTGAAAGAAACATTCAAGGAGTTAAGAGAATTAACTAGGTTCTGATGTTTAATGGAAAGCGAAGGACAGTCGAAAAGAATATGGGACAAATCGCAGATACGTTCTTTCATATGTAGAGTGCAAAAAGGGGAATCATTTTGATTTAATTAATAGGCGTGTGAGGGTAATAAATGATATTCGTAAACGATTAAATTGAATAATAGAAGATCTGGGCAGCAATACATTTTTGAATCAAATATTTTTGGTAATATTGGGTACAGTAGATTTAAATCTGGAGGCAAAATTAGTGGGTAGATTATGCCAGTAAACAGACCAAAGGTTAAAAATATGACGTCGTAGAAGAGGGGTAAAGTCTGACCAAGGGATTGGGTAAAAATAAGGACTAATAAAATTGGAGGAAGATTTGGCTAAGTAAACCGGCGTACTCATTACCGTGAATCCCCACATGACTGGGAACCCAAGAACGGAAGAGTTATACACTATATAATAAAAATAATCTACTTACTCATCAGGTTTTCATAGTAATCATAATCGGCGTCGTATATGACACGATGGCCGTCCCTTTGATTAAATCTGCTGAGTCTGCATATCCGGAACCGTTCGCTATAGACGGCTGACCGGCACTGGAAGCTCACCTGCCGCAGACACTCGTCCAGGCACTCGCTCAATGATCGTCCCGTGATTTCCGAATGGAACTCTCCACCTAATCGGCTGTTTCTGTACCGTTGGAACGCTGTGTCCGGTCTGCGTCCATCGGCGAAAAGATGCGACGTCAGCGTGTTGTCCGAGAACTCGTTGCCTTTGGCTGTAAGCAAATCGCCACCTGATATTTCGTTAGAGATTTTGCGCACACACTTTTGGGACGGGTGATGGACGGTGGACGAGTTGTGTTCAAAAACCGTGCCGAAACTTGGAGAACAGAGAAGACCGTTGACGTGGGTATTTGGTGACCGATGTCAATGCTATCGGAAATCCGTTATTAAGATTTTATTTTTTCAACAATAACGGTGAAATGTTTACATTGTTTTTTTTTTAAACAATTTAAAATTCAACATTTTGAATTTCTCTTGATTTCCAGTGACAGTCGGCACGGTCTTGATACGTGATAATGGCAGGGGGGATTTTTAGTAAACACATTGCAAACACTTACGGTTATCCAGACAGACCAGGTCGTATAGGTCGTGTGTGGGACTGCTGCTCACTCTAAGATCGTCTTTCTGTGACATTGAGTCCTCTTCGAATATTATGCACCTTCGAATCTGCTCGTCGTATTCGACCGATCTACAGAAATATCTAAAAAAAACACGAATGAAATACGAATAAAACCCGCGAATAATTTGTTTAACGAATCCGAATACTCTGTATTATGATAGTAAAACTTCTCGTTTAAATCCACAAACGAACACATTCGGTTTTAAAGTAGATTTTCAACCCGATTGCCTTATTCAAACGGGGAAATCATTAACATTTAACAAATTGATTTAAATTTTTTTAATAAGCACCTCGAACATTTTAGGTGCTCACTCACTGTTTATTCATCTTTATCCGTCGTCCACCTTCAAAGTATATTCCGTATATTTCAAAATCGATTATTTTGCAAGTTATATTCGTATATATTGAAACGTTTTTCGTGAAATAATATTTTAGCTCGCGTAATTTTTTATTAAATAATTGTAACATTGAAAGAAAGTGAAAGAAAGTTAGTCCTATGCGAAATTCCACGTTGTGTCCGTATTAACACAATACCTAGTTACGGACACGACAGTTTAAATATAAAATTATTCGGCTATGTATTGCTCACTTTTCGGCTCGTAGACATTGCGCCTGGCATTCGATCAACGATAAATTTGCGAAAATGTCCACTTCGAACGGTCCGCCCAACCGTTTGTTTTCTTCCTTGACGAATATGATGGGCCCGTCACATCGTCTCTCAACTTCGAACACACAAATATGGTTAGGTTACGATAACACACCCGTTGTAATATTTACCGATTTAAAACAAATAATAATAATAATATTCGCTCACCATTCAGACAAGTGTTTTCTAAATAATCCGAACTCGGGTCCTCCTCTAGCAGTTCCGGATGCGATCGTCTGGTGAATCTGCTTAGCCAACACGTCTTGGAGGCCGCGTCGTAAGTGATCGACCGGCAAACGAACGTGAATTCGTTCAAACACTTGTCTTCGCAATCCGTCCGATTGGCCGCTATCATTTCCTTGTATTCACTAGGCGGTAACTTGAGTTTCTTCCTAGTATGTCTCTCGAAAACGTAATGTCTGTTGGCACATTCTCTCTCGATCCTACTGGCTGCAAAATGAAATTCACAAAATCGTTTGTTTCTTTTTTTTTTTTTGATTATTTTCAAACAATTACGTAATTTGTTTTTAATAGACATAATACATCGAACTGTCGATATTCTCAGAGTAATACGAATAGATAGAGAAATGCTTGAAATGGATGTCCATTGATATACAATTTAAAAACGTGTACAGAACTATTTGTGAAGAACGTCCCGTGTGAATATATCATAAATACGCATGGTCACGATGCAGAGTATTAGTGGTATTTAGAGAAAAATGAGTAAAGTAAAAAAAAAAAAACACACACACACATAATCTCGAATAAATATCATATACATAATGAGCGAATATTTATTTTACATACGATATAGACAAGTAGTTTTTCTTTGAATATAATATAATAATTATATAATTGATGAAATAATGACACCGATTGCGTCAGGTACGAAGTTTTCTATTGGAAAATAATAAAATAAAATTACAATCCATAAGATAAATGTATGCTATACAGAAAAACGTTTTGAGTAAATCGACAATCCAAAAAAAAAAAAAAAAAAGTAAACATATGAGACACATAATGTAAAAATATAATGCATGCTCGATACCTAATATGTGTGATATTATTATACTCGTATATAGTTTAGTGGACGTTACGATTTTTTTTTCATTTTTAGTGAATATTTTTTCAATTGCCTTATGACAATATATTCGATGTGTTCCCGAAACAATAATATTTTATTCATTTCGATTTGTCCTGCGTACGGTATGAATAATACGATGAAAAAAAAAAAAATTAAATAGTTCCACGCACGCTTTTAAAAATAATATAATTCATAAATTGAAATTCCCGGCAATTTAAATATATTTTACAAACGGTCATTCACCTTATGCCGATCATATAACGTAAACCACGGTTGGTTGCGCATAATCACCCGGGTGGGGGGTGATTATTATTATTATTATTATTATTATTATTACACAAAACAAAGATAATTAATTAATTATTATGGCGAAGTAGGGAGTAACTACGTAAAAAAATTGCAAAAAAAAAAAATGATATCGGTATATATATTTAAACGATATAATAATATTTTAACAATATTTGTCGCAAAAATATCGGACTTTTTGTTTTAATTTAAATCTTTTTTTTTATATATACGTATATTTATATATTTGATAATAATATATATATTTGATAATAATTATATTTAATAATAATTGAATTATATTGTTGGAAAAAAAAATTGTTCCCTATAAGCATA
This sequence comes from Chaetogeoica ovagalla, assembly GCA_032441825.1. Lineage (NCBI taxonomy): Eukaryota > Metazoa > Arthropoda > Insecta > Hemiptera > Aphididae > Chaetogeoica > Chaetogeoica ovagalla. The sequence continues at coordinate 2,091,170 of CM063744.1, forward strand.
TGGGATTTGCAATGAATTTGAAAATTGTTTTTCAACATCAAATAATCGAGACCTACACGGTAATTACGTTCTCGAGCAGTAATGCCAATATTGATAATTGAAATCCGTTCAATGTGCATCCAATTCGCCTGAGCAGAGGGAGGGGGTGATCATTTACATATCAGTGATCGTCGTGTTGTATTGTCCTTTACATTTTTTTTTTTTTTTACAAACCTTGATCAGTAACATGGAGAAGGTGAAACATTATTATTATTATTATTATTATTTTTTTTTTTTAAAGCTTTTTATTGTAAATATAGCTCAACAATTACAATATATTATTATTATTATATGTGATAAAAACCTATATATATATATATATACATTTAGTTATACATTTTGACACACATACACAAAATTTTTATTATTTCCTTTTTTATTAATCCAATCGTACTTTGTACGTTTTAACGTAATATTCCCCTCTTCTCCTCGTAATAGCGTTAATTTTCTTCGGAAAATAAAAAACCGATTTTTTTATAAGAGTTATTTCTGTGTGGCCACGTTCGACAAAACATTAAAAATTTGGAGGAAAAAATGTACTTTTAAAACAATAAAATATTTCGCGTAAAGACAACGTGGTGTGTTGAGTATAGGAATTTTAAATTCCTATATGTTTTGTGCATACTTTTTACGATACAGATGACGTATTATTATTTTTATGCTCTGGTCGGTTCGATTCTTATCTGAATTCAGTATTGTGTACCACAGCAGTGTTCTCGTTATAAAACAACAAATGTATATTTTATTTTTCGTTATACGCTTTATGACGAATACAATCCAATGTATCGGTTTTTATTTCCTTTGTTGTATTATTATTATTTTTACGATGAACCGTTATAACATTATTTTACGTTTCACATATATTATCCGTTTTCATCGTATAGTGTACATATAATATATATTGAATTAATTTGTGCGGCGGCAACATTTTTATGTACGATCCAATATATCTAATAATAATGTACAAAAATCTCGGCTACACGTTTTGTAATTGGTCAATATTTACTCTGATATTAAAACGACAAATTTGTGATGAAAATGCTAAAGGTGAATTTCATCATACATCCCTTGGTTTAGACAGAGGGACAACGATGCTCTATTCACGAAACTATCGGGCAGATCGTAAGATGAAATTTCTTTTAAAATACCGACTCTAACGAATTCGATATTTGAAGGTCCGCGGGCGTCATTCGGCACCGTCTACTCGCAAAACTATTCGCATAGGCAAACAAACAAAAACGTAACGATGCAAAAGTGAATTAGTAATAAATCCTTTTCGATTTCGATTGAATTTTAGTAAACATTTAACGACGTGTATTTCGAGCGAAGTGATTTTTTTAAATCATCATTATTGGATACAAATCGTCAATTTCGTTGGACACACGATGTCTCATAAATATTACAAAGCGCCCCGGTCGTGTCGACTGTTGTAAAATTCGGATTTAGTTATTTAGAAATTTATTTAGTTATATATAATGAGACAAAATGAGGATTTTCGTTTATTTTCTGAAGCCTTAAATCAATTTTCCAGTCGTGTAAATAGATAATAACTCGAAGGGCCGGCGGGTGTATTTTCAGTACTGAATATATCGTACATTTTTCCAATACCGATTTATTATGTACTGATATTTATACATTCGTAGAAACCATATTATTACCACCCTGTTATCAGAGTTTATTGAAAATCCACATATATTTTTATAAATACGTCTAACAGGAATACTTTTAAGCAATTTTATTAAAAAATAATATGTATATATTTAAATCCGATTCATATTCGTACAACACGACGCGACACGACAAATATTCTATCAATATAATTATTGAATACGGTAATTCGCATTGATTCGGCAAGTTTCGTAACGACATGACACTACGAGAGACACGACACGACAAAGCATTCGAACAGAGAATGTTTTTCGGTGCTTGTCGGAATCGATTTATTTAAAATATACATATTATTATGTACTCATATAGTTCAATTAATTTAAAAATTACATTTGTAAACGATTACATTGTTGCACTGATTAAGAACAAATCTATTTATTATTATATTATTTATATAATAATAATAATAATAATAATATAATTATAGACATAGTACAAGGATATAGTCATTATATTATATCGGACCATAAAATATATTATTACCGTCACGGCTAAATCGTCAAATATTAAATAACGAAACATGTTGGAGAGGAATTAACAGTTTCCTAACCGTTCGAAACGAAAATTGGAATCAACTGATTGCGTGTCTCTCTTTTCTCGTCATCGGTCATGTGTGAATTGAACGTGAGATTTTTGTCTGTCTTGTCGTGTTGTACAAGTGTTTTTTAAAAAAAAGAGAAGCCTATGATTTGCGTTTAAAAAAAAATCAACATTCATTACAATTTTGAAAAACGCCTGGTTCACAATTATTAAGAATTATTTAAAAATAATTTGTTATTTTACTCTTGAAAAAATATAAATCAACAATATCCCGAAAAATTATTCATATAATATTAAAAGAGGAGAGACATTTGTCCGCCCCTCATATCTCGAGCACAAAACGTTAAGCGTAGTAAAAAAACAATATATTTTTTTTAATATTATACAATTATTGTTTTAAGACGAAACGAATACGAGTTTCTCTTTTAAAAAATTACTCACATGACAAACAAACTTCGGTGTAGTGTACACTGTTCGGCACGAGCACTAGCACGCCAATTCCTTCCGGATGTGCTTGTTCCCTGGTCAAGTAGCACGTCGACTCTTCGTACTCAACGGTGCCGCTAAATGAAGCAATGCGACTACCTGGTTGGAAGTCGAACGAAGTACACGTCCGTACAAGATTGTTAGTAGCCGTGCGGTCACGCAAACACAGCTCCTGACATTTTTCCAGCACGCGGAAAGGTGGAGCGGTATCGCGTACCTAAACGGAGTACGGATAATATGATTGTCCAGCCCATCGACAATATAATGATCAATGAAAAATAAATTTTTATTCCGAGTACTGAGTACATATACGGATCTAATGTTTAAACTCGAAAATTCAATTTTTTACGTTTTAAAGGCCTATCTATTTTATCAATCTTCAGTTAAATTATCATTCAATTAATCTCTAGGTCGAGATTTAATACACCGAGCTTGTCTTTTTTCGATAATATTTCAAATACTTTTTAATGGATATTTTATACGTTTTCTGAACGTATTAATCAAATTTTTTTTAAAAACATTGTGTCGAATCTTTTATGCGAACGGGTTTAATTAATTTAATATGCGTATTATTATCAACACTTGGCGCTAACGTAATAATATCCGGTTCAATATTAATATCCGAAAGTCGTATCTGCGTATGTAATTAAATTAAGTTTGAAAATTTATTCCAGAACTATAAAGAGATGATAGAATACTTGATGAATGTGTTCTAAAACAAAAGTGGATGTGCAAAAATAAAAGGGCAACACTTACCACATCATCGTCGAATCCTTGTAATTGTTGATCAGGAAGTCTTTCGTAAACAATTCGGCCAATTCCTTGATTGCATGTTGTTTGTGCTGAAAAACGCATTATCCAACGCAAAATTAGAATATACAATAATTATAAAAGTAAAAACACATTTTAATAATAAATTATCTTATCTTCTAATTCAAATTGTTTTTTTTCTTTTTGCTTCGAAAATTAACAGTCTCATAAAATAAAACCAAAGATAAATTACGCCGTTGTAAAACTTACCAGTAGAGTTTACCGAACCCAACAACACGAGAGACGCCCAGTACCATAAGGTAATAAAAATCTGTTTTATTTTAATAACCATGTTTAGAAATAACTAAACAAAAAAAAGGAAGTTTTATACTGCAGTTGCCACGAAAAATGTTTATATTAATTTTTAAAAATTAATCGAAATTCAATAAATCATTTTTTTTTACGACATAATATTAGAACGAAGAAAAAAAACACTTGTACAATATGAAAACACTTTTACCGTGTCCGATGCAAATATCGAATGTAATAAAAAAAAAAATTGCTTTTATAATGTTTTCGCGGCAGGAGTCTAACGTGAACTAATTACGGTTTAACGTGTATCATGTGGACAATGTCGGACAGGAACGGAATAGTCTGAAAAGGCCGATTAATACGATTCGTACGTGTATCGGTTATGGTGTGGGTTTTGTGGATGAGTAGGGGATTATCGTTATTCGTGTCAAGTACGGCGGTGGTTCGCCCACATCGAACGAATACGTGTTTGAAAACGAAATGATCGTGTAAGAGATGCAAACGGATTCAAAAACGAATAAAATCTATTATTAGCTTTTTTTCAACCGTAAAATATTCGGTCGGTGTTCGCGCACTCGTATTTGTGTCAAATACCAACTGAACATTTTTGGTTTTTTTTTCTTATAATTAACAGATAATTATTAAATTAAATAATTCCCGAAAACATACTCAAAGTGTTAGTTTTAATATTATAACAGTTGTATTAGAGTGCTCGAATCGGGAAATGTATAGTACTTGGAGCTCCATTGGAAATTAAAAAATAGCGTTCCAAATTAAATACTCTATATCGCATAACGTCGGGAGGCTTACACCACTAGTATATATAACCTAATTTCTTTATTCCGTATTCTTTTTATTTTTCGATTAAAAATTTTAAAATTTCTAAAAATTTCGATTTCTTTAGAAAAATATTTCTCTGTACAATTTTTAATAAAATAGTATTCTACAACATTTTATACAAATAAATAACTAATTAATCCATTTTGAATTGAAGTAAGGATAATAAAATGTAAAAAATGATAATATGTGTTATCACAACTTATAGAAAAAGTCATGATGTATTCACGCTATACATCGGCATATGATATGTTACACACAGCACAAACGAGTAAAATAAATAATTTTCCTAACCTAACGATTTTTACTGTTTGTCATTGTATGTAACGAGTAACGACGAGTGTGACACCCAGCAGCGTGACGTTTCGGAAACATTTTTAGTGATTAAGACGTATCCCGTGTTAAAATATTATATTTTTTACATTGCTTCTAATTAATGACTTTTTTCAATCTCGATATATTTTTTTTCTAAAAAAAAAAAATGTGTTTAACCAATACAATATTGAAAGTTATAAATATTTTAAATACGTACACTTGTAAAAGTAATAAAGTACGAAAACATAGTTTTTTAATTGGGACTTCATAGTAATAAACTAAAATATTTTTCGTTTTAAAGAAATATCAAATAATTGGTAAAAGAATATATAAAACACATGTGTGCATACCACTAAACTAATGTTATAATATCTAATATCATATCGTGTAAAATATCAGTTGTTGGATCGCGTGTTAAAAGCCCCCGGCGGCGAACGTAAACTCGTCCGTCACGCGTGGACCAGAGTATCACTAATGAATTAAAATTTTCAAAACGAACAATAATTATTAACGACCGTTGTTTATCGACAATTTTTTGCTACCACAGACACAGTTTTATAGTATATTCATCTGAAAATTATTGTCGAATAATATCCACGTGATAAATGATATATGTACTACAAGGTAATGGATTTATGTTATCAAGTACGTACTTGACATAGCAATAAAGTTTATTCGTAATAAAGATATGGAAAATAATAATATCAAATATACATTTTTTTTTAATGATTTTCATCTTATTGTCCCTAGGTATACCGGTCATAAACGCTCCTCCGCGTTCCTTTGACAATCGTAGTAAAGGAACGCTAATAGATTTTTTTTAATGTAATAGAGGAGCTCCGTGTTTCCATTCGAGCACTGATTTTATAACATAGAAATGATCGTCCGAGAGCTAATAAAAAAAAAATATTTTTCTCTTTCGATCATTTTTTATAACAATACCCGTCGTGTATACTTTTTTATACGACAACGTGGTAAAATTATTATTAAATAATTTGTAGTGTCTGTTCAACGGACAATGATAATATTGTCGATACGCGCGGCAAGTCACGACGACAACAATATTATCATCTTAAACTACAGAAATATTAATGTTCGCTCCGACGTAATAGTGTTAGGACGTCTCGTGGACCTAACCACCACGTGGGTTAAGACGGCGTATCGAGTAGGCAAATTGTGATACGCGCAAGCGGTTAACTACTCAACTGAAGCGGTAGAAATAATTTATACGTTCGTCTTGGAAACAGCGCGCAATTAAATTCCTTTCCCGTTATTGCGAATAATTTCCAAACGCATTTCCGAGCGAATTGATATTTACTATATTGTATAGTGAGCAAAATTAATTTGATTTGGTACACGCGCCGTTTATTGAAATATATTTTCGTTGAGAACACTTCGATTTGTTTCGATTATTTTTTTTGTGTTAGGTCGACCGCGCGATCAGTGAAGACGAAAGGGAAGTGTTGAAATGGTGTGTGTGTGCCGCCGCGTTACGGAGGTTGGTAAACTCGGCGGGGATCGGGACCGGAAGCACGGAAAACCCGCCGTGACTTCCGTGACCGTCGGTCAACGTACGATTGTTGTATTTGACACAGATTGGACGGCGGCAGGACGTTGGCGCGTTAGTTTGTATGAAAAAAAATTACAATGCTCGGAATCCGTTATTGTGCTGCACGAAAATTCCACCATAACCGTGTGATGTTGTTAATCCGGTCACGGGCTGTGCGCGTTCTGATTGTCGAACGGATTTCGCGATAAAAAAAAAAAACGAACGAAACAAAATACGCGAACGAGGGGTGCGTGGAACGCGAGAAGTGTACATTTCGATAAACTTTTAGTCGACACACTTACATACATCGATTTCGTTGTAAGCGAAAAACGGAAATCATGATATTGACACTCGCGGTGTTTAGTGGTGGTGGTGGTGCTGCATCGCTCCACGATAACAATGTGCGGTAACAGGCAAAGCGCCTCGAAAACAGCGAACGGAATTGATATTTAAAAAAATTATTTATCGTGTCTTATACAACAATTGAACGTGAAATCAGATAACGTTTACGGGACTCATTGGCGTCATATTTGGGAGGTGGGAGTGGACAGAGTAGAGGGGCAGTCGTCGTTCCCCTTCTCCCACTCGTGTTAACAGTGGTCCGACATGCTTTGTGCTAATAAATATTATGTAAAAGTCACCAAACCGAACAAATCGATAATAATGTCAATAATAACAAATCGGATTAAAATTGAAAAGTACGCAGGTTATATAACCGCGATTGAAGGTGATTAATTCGTGGTTACAACTTACCGAAGTTCAGGGTTTTTTTTTCGATAAACATACGGTTATCGTTAAACGCAATGCCTAAATCAGGTGTCTTCGACCTTTCTACGTCGCCAATTAATATTTTCTAAAAACTTTCGCATGCATAATAAAAAAAACCTGTATTCTATGCACAAATTTTGTTTTTATTATTATTACCATCATCATTAATTAATTTGTAGATTTAATTAAATTTACAAATTTTTTAAATCTAATTCAAAAGATTAAATGCCATATATTTATATTTTTTAATAATTTGATTGAAATAGAAAAAAATACACTCTGTACTTAAAAATGTGATGGCGTGTCGAAGACTTTTGTAGGCGACTCTGACGTATCTATCGCGTGTAAACGAATTCGTTTAATCGCGTTGTCTTTAAACGTTTCGAACGTATGTCTTACGTTTAAATAATTTGCGAGTGTCAAGTTGATGAAATGAAAAATGGAAAAAGTTAAAGGCGGTGAGGCCAAGACGGCGAGAAAGAGAGAGAAAATTAAACGAGGTGCCTCAGAGATGCGCGGTTACAAAATATTTTTAACTTTATTAAGTTTGATGTCATGACGAGTGAAACTTGAATTTAACACAATACTTATATTACACGTTTATGTGATAATATTTTAATTATAGCTGACGAATTAAAGAATCTCTTCCCTCTCTCAACAATTTTTTTTTTCTATCGACAATTCGTGCAAAATTTTGTAATATGGAAATTCTATCGAGGTAAAAATAAACGGGAAATAGTTAAACAGGCCGGTGAAATCTTTCACTTCGCCCGGTTCGAAAAACTGAAATGACCGCCACTGTTCTTATGAAAATTAAATTATCGTGAAATAACATTTTTATTTTAATTACGCGTTATTCGAGATTTTTAATCCGCTACACCTCCACTCCTCCTCAATACGCGAGTATTATTTTACCAATTGAAACGCTCGAAATTAAAACAGTAGGTTTTTCTATACAAACACGTAACGAAGTCGAGAGTTAAATGAACTCTTTTTTTTTTTCGTTGATAATTATAATAATTATTGCGCATACAATGCGCGCGAAAACTTCTGTCCGCATTTGCCAAAATAAACGCGTGCGCGCGCATATATGCTTATATTAATAATAATAATAATAATAATAATAATAATAATAATAATAATAATAATCGTGTATCGTGCGCATTACAATAATAATAATAATTTGATCGTTTTTAACACTTGTGTTTGTCCGCTGTTGCGAATCACTCATGCAATAACTCGTGGCAAACGATCGCGTCGGTCTGACAAAAGAGTGCAACGAACCGCGCGCTAGCTAAATGAGGGATGGATGTTTTATCGTTACGATCTCTGTGCTGGCTCTTTCAATGACACCGGCGGCCATGGGACCACGGCAATGCGCTGCTGTGTATAGGAGACGGATTCAATACGTTATTATTTCATAGACATAAAGTCCACGTTATCTCTGCGGATCGGGATTTGAATATAATTCACGGTATTCGCGCGAACCCACAACAACAAGTCATCGATGATGATAATATCATCCGATGTTCGGTGACGCGAACGGTTTTCGGTCGCGTTAGAGTTACTCGTTTTTTTTTTTCAAGAAATCAGAAATTTACAGAGACCGGTTGTCGCGTATGATGACACACGGTGTTATATTATATTGTCTTTATCGAATTCCCAGCGACGTGTAATTCTTTATATATATAACATTTTGAAATAATTGATAATTTAAAAAAAATTAAATGTTTGCTTTACACGCGAATAAGATTACGACTTCTCAATATTCAGTCGATTTTAATTCAAGCCTAAAATTGATTTTCATTTAAATTATATATTCGAATTGACAATGAGATATATGATGACGGAAACGAATTTTTATTTTGTAATGTGGGGACACAATTGGCAACAATATGTATGAGATGAGGAGTCATGCTCTTGTATGTCTTCTTATGTCTTGTATCGTCGTAATCGATAAAAACGAGGCAATATTTTTCGTAGATATTTGAAGAGTCGCCAAGAGACGTTGTTCGGGCAACGATTTTTAAAGAAGTATACCTTTACGTGTTTTGTAGAGCGCAGTTTATTGCTCTATAAAGTGTTTGCCGAAATACAACTGTACTTTTTACGCGTGAAAATAACGCTTTTATATATGTATGTTTTATTATCGATGAATTCGTGACGCGTTACAAATACACGAAATTTCATTTTCAAATATTAAAATTGTTTAAAAAAAAAAAAAACGTTAACCACATTAGTTATTTTTATTACACCGGATAATTGCGCATTTGTTCCGCGCCATATCACTAGCGACACTCGTTTTGTCAACTGTGCCGATAAATAAACGATAAAATTTTAACTGTATGAGAAGAAAATTCGTCGAAATCGCATTTATACGAACAGTTTCGGTCGAAAAATTATTCTGATATTTCGATCAAAACTGCGTTATGTGCGAGCGCACGATAATTTTCATAACGTTCGACCTCGTAGGTATTAAAAAAAAATCCCGTTTTTCGTGTATGAGCCGTTTTTTATTATATATATATAAGGAAAACGTGATCGATTCGATCTATCGCAACGTACAGTTCAAATCACCGAACGGATATTGGACTGAAATTCGGAATATGGATGGATATTATTATGGCGTAGGGGCATTAACTAAGAATGTGGCATTTAAGAAAATTCCACGTCTTCTTAAAGGGATTAAATGCGCGTTTGAAATTTCCAAAAAAAATGATGCCGTGTACCGAAAATCAGCTACGTCATACGTAGAGATACATTTTCTAAAGATTAAAAAAATAAATAAATATTCAAAACGGAACAATGTCTAACGCGGGCGCAACACTGATATAGGTATATTTGAATAATGTATCCCGCACCTCGTTGTGTTAACTTCTGTCGTACCGGGCGAAAGCGTTCACGGGCGATGCCGTGTGTGTGTAAAATTCCGCTCGTTAATAGTGCGCCTTACCTATAAAATGATCGAACGAGAAAACCCTGTTCAGAACACTATTATTCAATCGCCGTAAACGTATAAAAAAAGCTCAATGGATTTCGTTTGACGCGTATTTACGTCGTTGTTCATACGACACGCGAGTTTGTTGTAATAACCGGCCGGCAATGGAAGAAGGAATCGGACGAATTGTGTTCGTTCGAATTCAATCGACTATACCGCCGTTTTCTGATTGAAAAACGCAGAATTCGATAACGATTATTACTACTGGGGTGGTGGTCATGGGCGCCGCGAGGGGGGTGCAAGGGGGTGCACTTGCACCCCCCTGGCTTTTCAAAAAAAAAAAAATTAAAAAAAATTGAATGGTATTGAAAATATTTTATTTTGCATAATTATCTATATTATCTCTATTATCTATTATAATACTTATTTTACCTAATTGTCTATATTATCTATATTATGTATTATAATACTTATTTTTTAAATAATAAATGTAAACGTCTAGGTTTTTTCATATAATTTGAAAAAATATTTCTACGTATTTAACTTAAATGATTTAAGCATTAATTATAAATCAGCGTATACTATGCACGATGCACCCCCCTGACAAAATTCCTGGCGGCGCCTATGGTGGTGGTACTGTTGACGACGGACAATAGACGCGTACGACGACGAGCCGTTTTAGCTGACACGAGGGAAAACGATTAGAATCGAATCACAATGACCTGACATAGTAACGTCACGGATCGCGGTAAGCGCTTTTTTTTTTTTTTTTTGTCGATCTTTTCGTTGTTTTAACCGGTCGGCTAAATATCGAGTCACGGCCCGTCCGGCAGAAAAACGCGTGTCACCCGTAATGTACAATTATTATAAAATTTCAAAAATTACAGTACGCGTGTGTTGTCGTCCCGTCGTCGTCGAACGTTTCACCAAAACGTGCGGAACGTTTGTCGTGTACAATTACAACACGCGTGCGCCTCCCCTACGACACGTATACAGGACGTCGTTAAATTATTAATGATTACCACCACAAACACAAAAACGCCGCGCACCGGTCGTACATTGATTATTGTTTTTTTTTTTTTTTATTTCACGTACGCGCGCGCGTACACAATTTTATTGTACGTTTTTATTTGATTTTTTTTGTTTTGTTTTTTGTTCTATTCGGACTCCACGGATCGTTTGGCGATTTAATTGCACAGGACCACCACCAATTGAGAAGAAGGGGGACCCTGAGAGTATTGCGTGCCCGGCCACTGTGACTCGCCGGAAGGACTAATTACGGCCCTCTGGAAAACGAGTGTGCGTAAACCGCGAATTCAAACGATTATCGGCGGCACCGCTACATAAAAAGTGAAAAAATATCGAAAATCCGGCCGAACATTAACGGAAAGAACAAAAAGGATGGACAAAAAAAAACGAAAACTTTACTTTTCCAATTTTTTTTCGAAACGTTTTAAACGATACCGAAATGCGTTTCGGTCGAGGGGAACATTTTCTCTTATCTTCATTATACGTTTCGGGCGTGCGCGTCGTTATTCGAGTACGTTACTTGCGTACTACGAGTATACGCGTCCAGCATGAAAATAATAAAAAGGCAACAAAAAAAAAAAAAAAAAAATGCGTTACGCGCCGAGAAGAATATCGCAATAAAATCTCATAGATCGTTAAATAATAATAAAAAAAAACTACTACTATTACTTACCGTTAGTTAACATTTTTAGAACGGTGAGAACCGTGATAGCTTGAACCATTTTTACAGGCAGACGATTTGTCGATGACATTTTCGAGTGAATCACGAGTTCGAAACAGTGTTAGCACATGTTCCGAGTGCACGGCCACCGCGGTACGGTAGTATTTTTATCGTTTATGTCCGATGGCGACAATATATATATATATTTATTTATTTTCTTCCCTATTATAATGGTTGTATATATATATATACGCGCGTATAAGACTTAGAAAGACAAAAAAAAAATAAATAAATCGAGACAAGAGTTATTATTAGTTATAACCGAACGATATTTATTGAAAATTTTTATGAATTTTCAGATTTTTTTTTTTTTTTTTGAAAATTACAATTATAAAATTTTATAACACGCGTCCGTCGTCCTGTTCGTCGTGTCGTGTCGAAACACTCACACACACACACACACACACATACAACTCTGGTGAACGCGACTGGTCGGATCGACGGCGCGTAATGAAAAGATCGGCGGTTGACGCTGTTGTGCTGCTGCTGCTGCTGGCTTTGAATATATTTCCATCGTCCTTGGATATATGTCGTGTCCGTGCAAACACGAATCCGGATGTGCGCGACCATTGTGTGTGTGTGTGTGTGTGTGTTTTGGACTTCCGGAAAAATTGCGCCGCTCCGTGTGCCCCCCGGAGGTGTCAACCGTGCAATGGGTGGCCGACTCGAGCCCGTCTCTCGAGTTCATCGAACCGATTCAGCGGTTGCGTTCGTTGGGGCCATGTTGGAAAAACGACGCGTTTTATTAATTATTATTATTATTATTTGTACACCACGTGGCTGTGGTGGGCGGATGACGGACCAATGGGGTACCGGCGAAGAATACGCGAAAAACACTTGGCTAGCGACGCATCCTCACTTGACCGCCGGATAAAACAGAAAATGTAGCGAGCCGCCGGGGTGTTACGAATTACTCGGATGAAGATTTCAGTGTTATTGTTCATTATATACATTTGAAAACAATCGCGAATCGTTTGCATTCGATAAAACGATCCCGAGCGGCGGAGTCTGGGTGTTTGTAATTTGTCGATGGATTTGAAATGGTTATAGACATTAATCGCGACTTAAAACGGTTTTTAACATTTTTTTTTTTTTTTTTTTTTTTGAATAAAATCGAAGTAACAAACGTCGTCTCTGATATCGACTTAAATTTTAGATTCTGAGCGGGCCGAGGAGCGTATTGGTTTCACAATGGTGTGCGTGTTTCTTTTTTATGTTTTTACCCAAAAAATCTACCAGCATTCGATCTTTACAGTTTGTTTCCGATAACGAATCGCGTCTTGTCGTCGGTACTTTACCGGTGATTTTTCGATTTCATCAAAAGCACCTGCGACGTCTCGAACGATGTCTCGTACGAATTGATAAAGGAGAGTCGCCGACCATGGACCCGTGCGAACGCATATATATAATATATATTGTAACGGCCGAATGATTTAAAATTAATGTTAAGTCTGTATCCGTTCACCTCTCGTGGTCCTTAGGAGTTGAGATTTCCGCCGCGGGGAGGATTTTTACTCCCTTACTCAACGTTGAAGTAATTTATATTTTCGCAAAATGATACTCGAAATTAGTGATGGGAATAATCGAATGAAATAATCGAATCATTCGATTATTTGAATAATCGAATCATTTCGATTATTTTAAAAATCATTCGAATAATAAAATAATCGAATGAACTTAGATTATTTTAAAAATCATTCGAATAATAAAATAATCGAATAAAATTATTCGAAGGATCAAAATTAGTAGTAAAAATAATCGAATGCTTTTTGAAAATACTCCCACACTATTGACCTTTTATTAGGTGCCATGACAAAAATTTAACTTAAAATACTCTATAGTCAGTACTTATTAAATACTAAAATCAGTCCGTTAAACTTACTCGAATCTAGTAAATGATAAAATGAACAGTTTGATGTTGAATAATATTAAATAATAATAGTCTACTACTCTAGTGTATGGATTTATTTCTATTTCTGGTTTCTAATGAATTGTAATGTTTACTTTCCTTTGTTGTTATATTTAGATTTAAGTCATTGGGTACTAAATTAAGAATGTGTCTGTCCATGTATTGTATTATTATTTATTTTTATAACATTCGACTATTTTGTTTTCGAATACTAATCATTCGATTATTCGATTATTTTTGTTTTCGACTACTAATCATTCGATTATTTTGTTTTCGAATACTAATCATTCGATTATTCGATTATTTTTGTTTTCGACTACTAATCATTCGATTATTAAAATCATTCGATTATTCCCATCACTACTCGAAATAGCACAATATCATTTGTATTGCGTGTGAGGTTCTAACTTGCGGCGGAACCCTTGGTGTTTGTTGAACGAAACTCCTAGGTTCCGCGGAACACACTTTGGAAACCACTAGATAATAATCTAATAAAATCTAGATAACACTACGTCCAAGCATTTGTCACCGTCATGTCCACCGCACGAAACGTCGTTCTTAATGATAACTTCAATCATTATGATGTACATTGCGATGGACAATGAGTAGTAATACAGTTGTTTGTTTTCGTTTTCAAGCATATTTATTCTCATCAAGTAACTAGAAATCGTAGTTATTCTCTTGCAGTCCTTTAAAACGGTTTATATACGTAGTAGGATCAAAAAGTTCCCGGAATTTTATTTTATTTTTTTATATATACAATTCAAACTTAAATTAACTTAATCTCCTTCAAAATATCGTCCTTCGGAACAGACACACTTACTCCAACGAATTTGCAACTGCTCGAAACATCTTTGATATCCCTCTATTGGTATGGCCCTGAGATTAGCCGTCACATTATCTTTAATGACTTCAATCGTTGCAAAATGTTCACCTTTGAGCCCAAATTTTAGCTTTGGAAATAGCCAGAAGTCACATGGTGCAATATCTGGCGAATATGGGGGTTTTCAGAACAGTTTTCTGTTTTCCATTTGGTCTTCGGTCAAAATGCGCGGAACAAATTTTGCACAAACACGACGCATTCCTAAATCATCTTTCAAAATGCTTTGAACTGAACCATACGATATTCCTAATGTATTTGCCATATCTTGGATACGTAAACGGCGATCTGATAGTACCAAATTTTGAACTCTTTCGATTAATTCGTCATTTTTTGAAGTTGATGGACGACCACTCCGCTCTTCGTCTTCAAGTGACTCTTGACCATTTTTGAAACGTTTAAACCAGTCATAAACAGCTGTTATCTTTAATGCTGCACCGCCATAAACAATTCTCAAACATTCAAGCGTTTCTGCAGCAGTTTTTCCAAGTTTAAAGCAAAATTTAATGTTGGCCCGTTGTTCAAATTGCGCCATTTTAACAAAACGCGTAAACTGTCTTTCGTAATGACTCGATAACAGTTAACGCGATACTAATGTAGTTTTAACGATTATACCTAGAGGATAGTAAATTATGTGTACTTTTAATTCCAATAATCATATTTGTGATAAGTAAAATAGTTTTTTTTCTATAAATAAATTCCGGGAACTTCTTGATCCTACTACGTATGTTTTATCAAGTAAAAAAAAAAAAAAACCACGTTAGTGTGCTTTGAAAAAATAAAAATTGCGTATGTATATTAATTTTCGAATTGTGTTCGTACAATCTATTTTACAGTCCTTAATCATTCGTTAAAAACTCGTTTAGGTATTTCGACTATTCGTGTCACGTAGATAATTAAAAAACACATAATTGCACATAATTCGTATATTGAGGTCAGTTTATTTTTTTTTGTTTTTGTTAGGCTAGACAGAATCCGGAGGCCATGGACATTAGGTAAATTATATTAAAATGAATTTTTTTCAGAACAAAGGTTGATTAAGTGACCGAATAATTAGTTACATTCCGACAAATCTCGTTTTACTCCATAATCACTATAGTGTCAGCATTGGAAATCTGCATACGCGTGGCCTTGTTGTAATTTAACAATAATATAATGGATAAATGAATATCCATTAAAATTATTCGTGTTGCGTATTTACTTTGTTATATTGTTGTTATTTTGAGAAATATTTTTATTTTTTTTTTTAAAGCTTGTTTACGTTATTGGTACAAGTGTATTGTTTAATTATTAATAATTCTAAATGTTTATTTATTTAATTTTATCTTTACGTAGTGTACAATTTAATACATTATTGTTATATGATTTATAATTAAAACTATTTTTTTTTTATAGACGATCCGTTGTTTTTCAGTCGCATAGCTCGGTGGCGAATACTGTTTTTACGATGGTCGCCAACCGTGTATGGTGAGGTCGTTGGACCAAACGCACACACACCGGAATCTCGTGTAAACTAATAAAATTGGTTTTTTTTTTATAGACGTAATGGATAAAAAAAAAAAAAAATAAAAACTAGATTTATATAATATTACTGCGTGCATGATTTATTTTATAACATTAAACGTAACAAAAGTTATCCGAATCGAGTGCGCTTAGTGAATTGGATATTGGTTTTATAAATTTTTTTTTTATTAGTTATAGTTTTTAACTTAAAACGTATCGAAACGATGTTTTTTGTAATAAAAATTAATAATTACTGGCTAGAATGTATAAAAATATATCAACATTCACGAAAATTACGTTTTACGTAGTATAAAATGTACAAATAATAAGTTGTGTTAATAAACCAAATATCATTTAAATAAATATTGTTTTTTTTTTCAAAATTAACGCCTCTCTCAACAAAATATGGTTTTAAGTTTACTCGAATGCTATCGTATAGACCGTTACGAATTTGAGGTGTTCATCGGTCAATTGAAGTTAAAACAACGCGATTCAAAAAGCATTCAGAAAAAAAATTCAGAAGAGAACAATGTACAGAAAACAACGGTAACTCGTTTAATATAATTTCAATCTAGAAACTTCGATTGATATAATATATACATTATTTTATGAGTTATTTGGAACCTATGAATTATGATTGAGAATTATATACCGTTTTATCTTAGTACCGATATTTTTCGGTTTCAACAAAATCAGCTTAAACCGTTGACTCTCTGTAATACTGTTATACATTTTATTATATATATAATACTATTTAAATACTGTAATTGTTATTTATAATTTGCATTTGACTTGTGAATGAAACCGTTTTAAAAGTTGTATCTGTTATTTTTATTTTTTATTTTTAATAACACGATACGGGCATGTGCAATATGTACAATACACAATATGTACATTTAAATTAATTGTAATTTTACATAAATATTAATTAAAATAAATAATTAGGTAATAATACAATAAACAGGTAATCAAAAAGAAAAGGAGTTATACCGAAAAGAAAGAGTCATATACTCATTGTATATTTTATACGTTAAAATACTTTAGAGTATTTTGATATTTTTTATTTATTTCTCTTTTAAATACAATATTTATACGAATTAGTAATATATTGTTACCGTTTTTGCTAAACGCATTACTTCGATTAAAATAAACTCTAAACCAAGAAATAGTCGTACAACACGTCTTGTATTGCTGTGACACCTGATTGCAAATAATTTATATTATTAAATATTGTTAAATTTGTGTTAAGACGTGCAGTTCATAATTCTATGTTTAGAATGTGTCCCCCACAGCCTACAAGCAAACTCCCTATATATAAATAGTGGTTGTTGATAGTTAATGTATAATAACGACCGTCCGGCCACAATAATATGTACTTTAGATATTGCAACGTTCTTTACTGAAAATAAATACATATAACTATTTTATAGTTCCCTATAGTTATGGTCTATCTATGTATATTTAATCAATGTTTGAGTTAAAATTATCGCTGGTCAGTTTTCATTAAAAAATTGTTACGTCTTGCTTATTAATTTTGATTCAACTTTTCTTAAACGAACACAATTAAATTCGTTAAATGAATTATAGCCAGTGGTGTTCCCATAGGGTATACTCCATATACGCCGTATACTCTCATGATTTTTTTGAAAAATCATGGGTATACTGCGTATACTCTCATGATTTTTTTGAAAATCATGGGTATATTGCGTATATTTTCAAATCTCAAGTTATATGCAACGGAAAAAGAAACATAATTACTGAAGAAAGGCCTCAAAAATTTTAGTTTATTTTTTATTTTTTATGATTAATTTTATTATTGGAATTTATATTTATTAATTTTCCCACTGCAGACCTCTTTACTGCCGGCACACACATCACAACTTATTACGCCTTAAATCCACGACATTATGTTAAAATTTGGCTGCAAGACCATCGATCGGCAATCTCAGTTCCACGTGGCAAAAAACAAAACGAAACAAACGAAGAAAATAAGTTCCAGACAATTTTTTTCACTAATTTATTTAATTAATTTTTTTGATAATTGTATTTAAGAAGAAATATAATTACTTCTTATTATTTTATTATTTTTCATACTATCGAAATCACGTCTATCCTTGTATCAACTCCTGTGAATTGTAAGAAAAATATATGTATAATATTGAATGTTCATGTTTTGGATTTGGGTACTTAAGGCAGGGACGAGATTAGGAGGGGTGGAGAGTAACCCCCCCCCCCAACACTCAGGTCATTCGGCGAAAATAGAAAGTTGATGTATTTTTTTAGGGGGGGGGGTTAGTCCTCCTGGATGCAGAGTATACCCTCAACAAATTTTATGGGAACATCACTGATTATAGCAATACGTTGCTCTTCGTTTAATGTAATTTTATAGCGAGGAACCGAAAAAAATGGTGGTTTCTAATAAAATTGTATTATTCATAATGTGTGTATTTATCAACGAACTATATAAACTGTAGTCATTTTTTACACATTAATATATTTAATGCTTCTGTTTGAAGTTCACATTTTATCAAAGCACCAAAAAATTGTTGTAATTCGTATTGTAGACGAACATCGTTTTTAATATTTTAAAACGTTTCAAAATTGAAATTAATGTATTTATCGTGTGCATTGTGTGTGTGTGTGTGTGTGTGTGCGTGGTGGTAATTGTTTAGGAAAAGAATAATAACGAAGAACAAATTTCGGTGCAAAAATACGCGATTAAAACGGTGTTGAGTAATGTGTTTAAAATGGATATTTTTAGCTACGATAGTAAATCACGCAACGATGAATTCGAAGACCAATGTTTGACCACTTACAACAACGACGACGTTCTTGAATCAAAAGGCCCGTTTACTGAAATCGTAAATAACCTCAGAGAACGGTATATCGTAGATGAGAAACCCATTTGTAACGCGCGAAATATTTGTTACAAAATCGCCAACGACGAATACTTTGTACAAAATTCGAAAACTTTGACATTCAATAGAGGTGAGGATCAATCGAAAATCACGTTTGATGATGATTCTAAGGCATATACAATACGATTTGAATGACGATAATTAATTTCAAAAAAAAAAAAAAAGTGTAGCCTATCTTATAAATGTAGGAACATTATTGTAGTTCGGAAGTGAGATGAAAACATTGAGATTAAAAACGTCTATAAAATCATTCAGCCGGCGACGGATATTTAAAATACACGCGTAACGTAATAAATTCATATTATATAATAAAGACAGATTCCATTAACTATGTTACAAGACTGATAATATTCTTGATGTATTTATGTTTTATATTTCTAATTTCTGATTTCGATTAGTGGTCAAAAAAAAAAAAAAAAAAATCATTTGTCCCTAAAACAATATTAATAATATTTATTACGACATTTTTAGAGGATAATAAATAAATAAAAATTATAAGGGGAAAATAATAAAATTAAAAATTATAAATTTATAAAAATTATAACGGGATTATAAATCCGCGTTTGGGTGGGTGCTAACCCCTTTCTAGTTCCCGTCTAAGAATATTTGTTTTGAATAAAAAATATTAATATTATTTAAAATATTATTAAAATATATTATTTATAAAAAAACTATTAAAATTTATTTGTTTTAAGGTGTGGACTGTATTTTCGCCTGTGTACCCAAGACATTAATACAAATTATGCAGATGTAAGATAAATACGATAATAACACTAGTATTGTTCGTATATTATAATAAAATCGCTTAATGTTATACGTGTCGTACACGAGACCGACGTTACTTCCTTATAATTTGTACTACTAAAAGTCGGAATGTGCCGAATTAATGCACAACGATTTAATTGAACTCCGTTGTATATTAATTATTATAAAATATGTTAATATTAAATAATGAATAGCCTAAGAAGAAAAAAATATATATATAAATTTACCGTGTCATTACCAACGCATATCGAAAGCGGAACTTCTTAATCATTCGAATTGATTAATATAGAAAATTAATTAAAAAACGTTTGTTTCGACGAAAATATTTTAATTTTCGCAATTCTCTTTTATCATTTGTGTATAATATATTAGTTTATAAAATATTTATAAATTTTTTTTTCTTTTGACACAAAAATTACGTCACTCTAATAATAACCGTACCGTATTTTCCATCTCTACTATGGGGTTCTTCGTGTAATCGAAGAAGAATTCCAAAAATTAATTGTATTAAAACAAATACAGTAACAACAACAACATTGGTGGCAGACTTCTTCCCCCGCCTATCATATAGAAATCGAATCAATCTGAGACCACCCGCCGCAACATTGTAATTTATAGTTATTATAATTTATGTTCGTTGCCCGCCGGTACTTTCATCTCCAAAGTAAAAAAATTCGCTTAAAACGAGTGAGACAGTGTATATGATGATATTCTCTAGGAACCCATTGCAATTGACGATATACAAAGACAACGGCGGTGACGAAAACGTCGAATTCGGTGAAGCGTCCATCACGATGAGCGGTCCAGTGGGATTCACCGACGCGATAGCCCATCATTTCTACGAGAACAGCAAGAATCCGTATTTGAAATGTGCCGAGAGGACGGTCGAAGTGATTAGTTCGAACGATGGTCTGACCGTTGTCGGCAACATAACCGTACGGTTAAAGCTCACGTGTCACGGCCTCGAGACGGAGCAAGAAGTCGTACCGATTTCCGTCATGCCGGACAGACGTCAACTGCAACCGATATCCATCGAACCGTTCGATTTTCAATTCAACAGGCTGATCGAACAACCTCCGCCGAAAATGATGTACAACGACGTGCCCAAAAACAAAATCGAAATGCTCAACGCCGAGAAAAAAGGAAAATTTCTCTACTGTCAGAGGTACCGCGCGATTCGTATAGTTGTTGTTGTTGTTGTTATACGTATTATCGTTCACACGCACACACAGATTTTTTTTTACATCGAGGAAATCGGAATAAATGGATAAGCGCGCGTAGGTAATCGTAAAAGCGTAAATTTTTACTTTTTTCTAGTCTCTTTACCGGAGTTGTGTACCTCCTATCAAATTTCTTTACATTTGGCGGCGAAACGGTCTTTCAAAAGATTTTTTTACTTTATTATTATTCGTCGTGTTAGCCGTAATAGTCATTAAACTATTCTCCAATATCCAAATTCAATACGGATCAATGTGATTCATGATTTCCCATTAATCGTTTACAGTGATAATTTTTATTTTTTTTTTTTGAGAGGAATTATTCTTTTTACTTACTACAAGTCATACCGCGTATGATGTACAATAATTGAATATGAAGTTTTCATTTGAGAATAATGTGATTACGTTTTTATGACATTTTAAAGTCGTTTGTTCGAAATCACTAACATTTTTTTAATTGAAAATCACATTTATCATTATTGAAATAAAAAAAAAAATTCGTTTTTCAACGTCCTTCGAGTCGTGCATTTTTCAAAGACGTTGTTCGTAACGATGTTATATGGGTCGTATGTGTATAATAAAACGTGTGAATAAAATTTTAATTTCAAATATATTTTTTGTAAAAAATAATGTTCTTTCGTTAAAAAAAATGATTGAGACACGTGTGCCAATATTAAGAATATGATCGAGAAAAATTCGACGTGGTTCACGTCAAATAGTCTATATATAATATTGCATAGAGCACGATCAGTGGCGAAATAACAGAGAGAATATTAAATGTGTAATAATTTTCAAATTTCTCTCTCTCTCTATATGTATATATATATAATATTAATTAAATAATGATTTTGACTAGTGTCCAAAATGCAAGCGGAAAAAAGGAGAAGAAAACGTCTGATTCAGTGTTCAACACCTGCTTGTGCAAAGAATTAATGGAAAACGTCAAAAAAATTTTGTTCATCGACCATAAGCAAAAAAAATCTGCGTGCCAGTCAAACAATTGCAATGTTCATGGCGCGAAAAAAGAATTGATAACCAAATTTATATAATATAGATAGAACTAAACGTCCATGACTTGGCCTACTCATTCACTTCTTTTTTTCTTTTATAAAATTATTGCTTTAAGTTAGCAAATAACAATTAATAATAGCAAATTTACTCCCAAAGTTAACAAATCGTTATTATAATAATAATAATATTTTTTACGATTATTTTTCATTCGCTTATTGATTTTATAATATACAGTTAGATCATTGTATTTGGGGGAGGGGAAATATTTGACTACTAAATTTATAATTATACGGAAAAACACGTTTGCAGCACTTTCCCCGTCCTTACACATCTAAATTTAGCGCCGGCGAGAGACTTTTATGGAGCCCGGGACATTTTAAAATAAAACAATAAAATAAACCAAACAATTAATATACTTTGTCACTATGGTACTTTTACAGGGCGGATCACGCAAAACAAATTATTATTTGTTACACTATAATCAAATAAATAAATTAGTCTTAAATAAATTATTATTTAAATAATAATTAAACTATCCTTACGTCTAGTTGTTTACGAAGCAACTATGGTTGATGTAGAAATGTTAATTGAAGAAGTTCGTAAATATCCGGTCATTTACGACCAAACCAGCGAAAACTACAGACACTCGGAATACAAAGATAGAATATGGAATAATTTCTCAACTACATTAGTAATTACTAATTACATTACAAATTACAGTAGAACCCCAGTAATCCGGACTAATTGGGGCTCTAGGTTGTCCGAGTTAATGAAAGTCCGGATTAAACAAAATAACCAAAAATCGTAAATTTATAAAAAAATTTTATTGCATATTTTATTAAACCATATATTGACACAGACGCGCCTTTTTTGAGTTTTTCAATAACACAGAGTTTATCGTTAAGAGAAAGATACATATGCTTACGCTTTTTACCTTGACTAGGTTTACTTAAAGACATCGTAGTGATATGTATAAAAACGGACGAAGTATAAATTACGAAACGATAAACAAAACACATACGAAAGGTACGAAACATTCCGAAGCGTATCAAGCAACCGACTGTACATATACTGTATATAATATTGAGGTACATGCATATGTATATATTATAAATGGATTACAATTGGTATTGATAAATATGTTATCGCAATAACCCGCATTTATAGGAAATTTGTAGAACTCGTTTTCATTTTTATTTTAATCTACGGTGAAAACTAGCGTAATTTTCGTACGACTGGTTTATTTACGTATTATAAACGGCTGTGTCCGGATTAAGCGAAGTCCGGACTAATGGGGGGGATCTACTGTATTTTAAAGTCTCTTTTTGCGAAATATTCCACCTGTTATTAATATTGTAGTAATTATCGAAGTTTTCTTACGTGTCAGTACAACATCGAAATTCATCATAATGTAAGATATTCTCAATTAAACCAAATGTACGAACTCGTTAATAGTAGAAAATGTTTAACTAAGTAGTTTTAAAATAATAATAAAACTATTGAATTTTCGTAAATGTTGATGTTTTATTTATTGAATAACAGGTACACCTCCAGTTGTGGAATTATCGATTCCGCATTCGTTTGTACCTCGGACAATTTTGAAAACCCCATTGTCTCCCCAATGTTCGCTCCACGAGTTAACCAATAACCAATATGGAACACCGTATTCTTCACCCCATCCGATTAGTTTTACGGCATGGCCTCCTAAATATGTCGCATTTTCCGACTTAACGTAAACTCCTGAAAAATAATTAAGTTTTATGTATTTATGATAATATATCAGATATTATTATTAAACTTCTATTCATATATTGTGTGTGTGTGTTATAATGCCGTACGATATTATGTTATCAAAAATTAAAAAAAAAATTACGTTTCTCTTCTAGTCTTACCCGATTTATAGTTTACGAAATCGTCATAAACTTCAAACGAAGCTTCAACGGGACCGTAAGTTAAAACATCTTTTTGAATGGCGCCATAAGTAATGTAATACGCGTCTCTTGCTAACAATTTAAATGCATTTGTTTATTACTACGTGTGTAAATATTTTATAAATATTGGTCATACTCTTCCGGTGATCTTCGATATAATTTATTTCGATGTCTCCGTAACAATATCTGCGGCATCTATGACGTTTTTCCGTTGGTTGGTTTTCGCACGAGTTAGTTCGGTTTACGCTGTGACCGCAAGGTGCCACTTTGTATGGCTGGCAACCCTAAACAAAAAGCGTAAACTTTTAATACACTTAATAAATGTATTATAAATGTGTTATAATATATATTATATAATCGGCTCCGGGAATTGAAAAAAACTGAAATCGCGTATTCTGATTTGTAAAACAAAATTTTTTCTTTGTTTACTCAACGATTTTTCTACAGTTATAGTTTCTATATTTATGTGATTTTTCCGTATTTTTAGATTTAATTCATAATAAAACATACGCACATAAATCAACTATAAAACAATTTCAGTAACAGGATTTTGTAATTGAAGTAATTTTAAAATAAAAGTCGTGTTTTTTTTTTTTTTGCTATGTTTTAAAATATACTACAGGCGTCGAATATCGATTGTAAATTTATAATGACCTACTCGTTTTTTTTCAATAATAAAACATTTTTGTTGTTCAAGAACTGTCGACATGTTGACAGATCATTTTCTATTTGTAAAAAAAATTTCTGAGCTACAACAGACGGTTATTTGAATACGAGAACAGAAAAAAAAACATCTCGTCCAAAAGCGTCTCAGTGGTGACTTGACCTTATTTATTTTAATATGCCACAATATTATCGATTGTTTAACGCATACATAATATAAATGCAATTATTGTGTTATAATGACGTATAAAGTTCGCACCCTCTTAGAAAAAAAATCTAGACACTACCCCGATCTCATCACTCAACAATAATATGTGTAAATCAAGTTAAAAATAATAACACAAATAATATAATATTCGCTGTTGGATTTGATTTCGACATTCAACTCTTTTATGTATTTAGAAATCGTCGAATAATGATCCGATTAATTGCAAACGAAAGATATACTAAAATTCATTATTTATTATAGTTAACGGCTATTTTTTATGTTAAATCTTTATACTTGAATTAAAATTTTGTAGAATATTTTTTTTTTCAATAATAAGAAATATTTATATTTTTGCAAAAATTATTACGATTTTCGAATAATTATATTTTGTCCTTGTTTTAGCGTATAAAGTTCCGAGCCCTAATAATAATCTTACCTATCATTAGAATTACACGAATAATAATAATTAATAAAATTGTCGACGACCGCGATTGCCGGTAAATCACGGGTAATATATCACCCTTGAACGGATAATATTATAATAATATTAATAATAATATCCACACGATAATTCGCTTACGTCAGTTGTGTTATAATTTCCTCCTGTGACTATGCCATGTTTTTTAAAATGTTTCCACGCTCTTATCGGCTCGCCTCCGTGACAGCCGAAGCCACACAAATAACAGCAAAACGTCAGTTCTTCTGCGGATAACAATTCATTAAACTCTCCGTTTGTAGCTATACACAAGCGGTCAGAAAGTGCTGAACTCGTAGCGAATGCCTAAATAAATTAAATAAAATACACGGTGAAAACGAAAAATAAAATAAAAAATCCGTATGGAAAAATACCCAACAAGAACCGCAGTTTCCTTGGTCACGGATTTCACCTATCGTTTTACAATATTTCCATTGATTCCTCGCGTCGAAGTATTTTGGAATTTTTCCGTCGAGTTTTTCGTAAGCGGGATCGTCTGATTTGTACTCATTCCAGTTGAATATACTTGGAATTTGTACTCCTTTTGATCCCAAAAGTTGTATGATATATTCTATCGGCGTTTTCGAATTGAAGTTAATACCAGCCTACAATAATAATAATAATAAAAAATTATTATTATTACATAATTGTATAATATTAGCTACTTATTATTGACGTCAACCAATGTGGCAACGATGGGTTATTTTAGTAATTGTGTTCATCAGACTGCTTTTAATATGTTATTATAAATATTGTCCAACATTCTGTAGTTCGGTTCGATGTAATATGAGGAATAATGAGACTTTTAACTTGCGGCACGGAGCGTGCAGTAATTATTATTATTATTATTATTATTTGATCTCACTGCATCATAGTGCGAAATCAGTCACGTCAGTCTCAGTACTGTATTTCGCGTGTGATCGTTATTAAAGCAAGATATTTACGTTAAAATGACAATGAAAAAAAATCAAGTGTCTAGCGTATTTATTTGATAAAACTCAGTATTTTCCGACCGAATGTTTTCGTGTGTTAACAAAATTACCATACGAATTCTATCATGTAACGGCCTCGTGTTTTGAGTGGCATAAATGGATTCATAAGCTCTGTAAGGAGGTTAAGGACGAACAACGTATTATATATTGATGTTGATCCACGTACTTCAATACCTTGCGAAAATATAAATTATCAGTGTTTAAAAAAGAAAAAAAGAAGGATAATGTGAAAAAGCAGTTTAACTTGCTCAATTCTTTCATAAGCATTATACTTTAGTACTATCTGTGTGTAACAGCAAATTTATTATAGACAGTCTTGATTGAAAAAGTATTAAAACACTAATACTGGTTTTCGTATAAAAAAGTATTAATAATACATCAAAAAAAAAAGTCTTTTTGAATACTCGCAAAAAAACTAAAAAAAACTATTCAGTTTTAGTGAAATCGATATGAAACGATTGGGGTTTTATCGACTCCGTCGGCTACTATATACACACTATATTTATAGTTAAAAGGCTCGACAAAATATGTAACATATTAATAGGATTTTTTTATTAAATTTATGGGTTTATAGCTTTTCGGAACTAGACTTTGACAAGATGTCTGGTATTGCTGTCGATAAAATGTTACGTTTACTCAACGAGGGAAAAATCGATATAACCTGACGCGCAACGTATCTACAAAAGAAAAAAAAATTCCGTTATTATAATAAATATAATAATTTCGACATAACTCGCAATGTCGACCACAATTGTTACTCCACTCGTATATCTTATCTTTCTATAGATTTGCTGTAATGTTTATGTCGTTTTATTATTTAAGAATGACGTGTGAAGTTCATATTCGTGTATTATTGACGTGCTAAACTTTTTCGTTGGTTAACTAAAATATTTAACCCGGCGGTGGCGGAATAGATGTTCAGTTTTTACGGCGGATAGTCGACAGCTGGCGAAATCGATATATAGCCGAAAAAATCACTTAACACGTTCACTATACATTAATACGAAGCTCATTTATACCAAAACGTTTCGTTTTGTTCTATCTTCAATTCAAAGTTACCGTTAACAATGTAAATTTGATTTTTAAATAATATAAAATTAAAATTTTATAATTATTTTAAAATATTTGTCGTAATGATGTCAAGGCAATTTGTATTTGTGTATGATTTCGTTCATTATATATATATATATATATCATCGAATACTTTGATTAATAATAAAATTTATATATATATATATAAATATATAATATCAATATTATATATTTATATATATATATATAAATTTTAAATGCAGGCACGCAGCATTCACAGACTTCTGGTCTCGAAATCGAATGCGGAATGTCACTAATACGAAATTACGAAACAAGTGGAAAAATTAGTTTGTAATAAGGTGTATTCGTACATACGATAAACCAGCGTTTCTGAGACCTTTTGATACCACGGAACACTAAACAATTAATAATTTTTTTTTATGCAGAACCACTGAAAATTTTCTTCAAAGAAGGAAGGTAGAGAAAACATGACAACAAACAGCAACATATACAGTACATCAAAACATATTTAAATTATTTATTTTGGTATCGTTGCATTCAAGGAATAACATTATAATATCTGACTTTAATAAAAGTAAATATAATAATACTGTCGGTGCACGGATCCTAATGGGATGGATGAGCTTGAATAATGTGATTGCGTATT
Source organism: Chaetogeoica ovagalla (assembly GCA_032441825.1). Taxonomy (NCBI): domain Eukaryota; kingdom Metazoa; phylum Arthropoda; class Insecta; order Hemiptera; family Aphididae; genus Chaetogeoica; species Chaetogeoica ovagalla. Next base: position 2,119,293 of record CM063744.1, read on the forward strand.
TATAATGTCTGGAGTAAGATTTGTTAATGAAAGTACCCTTAGTATCGGCGTCAAATTCAACGAATCAAGAGTCATAGCGAGTTAAGAGCATTGGACTTAATAAAATTTGCTATTATGACAGATGTTGTTAGCATTCGATTTAACTGTTCGATACCACCGCGTTAAAATATGGTTAATTGGTGTAGAATTTTATAAAATTTTATTCCCAGAGGAATAGTCATTATTAAAGTTTCTATTCGTTTTACCAACATAAAATTTATCACAACTACATTTTAGTTTATAAATGCCAGGAGAATTAAATTTATTAAAATTATTATTTGGAAGTTGTTTTACTTTATAATTTATTTGCTTGATTAAATTATTATTAGTATTAAATGCAACCTTTATATTATTTACATTATTATTTAAAATTTTTGCAAATTTTTCTGAAATAATATTGTGATAATTCATACTACAATAATTAGTTACATTGTTTATTTGTTTAGGATTTTTTAAATTTTCTTTAATTTTTTTATGTATTCTATTGATTATGTTTAAATTATATTTATTTTTAAGTGCGATATCATATATAATATTAAGTTCATGTTCATAATTAAATTTATTCAAAAGTATACGCTCAAGTCTATAAAAAATAGAATTAAGAAAATGCAATTTTTTGTGAAACAGGATGATTGGAATCATAAGGAATAATGGAATCAGTTTGTGTAGGCCTTCTGTAAATATTAAATTCAAATTTATAATTAATTAAAGTTACTGTAAGATCTAAAAAATTAATTGTATTACTTAATTGTGTTTCTAGGGTAAATTGAATATGTTCATTAATTTTATTTAAACTATTAACCATATTTTCTGCTTGTATATTAGTACCTCTGAATAAAATGAATGTATCATCTTCATATTTGAGATAGGCTTCAATAAATGGACTATATAATTTATTGGAAAGTATATTATTGGTTTCATAATCAATTAAGTACAATTCTGATAAGAGTGCACTTAAAGTGCATACTTGTTTTGTTTTTATTACGAATAATAATTATCTAAATATTTTTTTTTTTAGATATAACATCGAATACGTATTTTAAATACATTGTTTTTGTATTTTTATTTGTGCCACCGAATACTTTTGTAAAATACGAAAAAATAATGAAATCCCAAGAAAATTACAATTTTTCTGATGAAAATAAATATAAATCAGAAATAGTATTGAGTATATTGATGATAGACCTCTATAGTTCAATAGTTGTCCTCGTTGCCGTCATTTTACAGTGACTATAGCCTAAGTATGAATGTCGATGTTGGTTTTTAAATAAATTAGTGTTTTTACGAAGCATTTTATTTAATTTCAGCGTTTGTTGACACTCCTTTATGTGAAGTCGAAAGTAAATTAGTGTTTATTTAAAAAAAAAAAACGAATTGATTATTTATCAATGATGCATAAAGATTATTCGAATAGTTTTTAGAATACTTTTTACATTCTTCGTATAAACAATTCAAATATATTTTCGGAAAAGTATTGTTTCGAAAACCGAATGTAAAATACTATTACAAAGCATAAAGTTTAATTAGAAATGATTTTTATGTCTGTTATTACCTTCCATGTCGTAGCGTGTTTGTTAATTCGGTCAATAAAACTATTTTGCAAAAAATATGCTTCTTCCGTAATGTAAACGTTGAAGAAAATCATAGACAACAAAACGAGCACTCTGGTCATATTTTTTTATTTCGTAATAAGTAAATAATTGTGTACATATGAAAAAATATTATTATTATTTGGAAAGAAAAAAAAACGAAATTGAATTGTTATTTGTAACATAAAGACTACACAACGGCGAGTGAAGAATTCAATGTGTCCAATAAGCACTATATATATATATATATTTATATATAATACGCGATAGGTACTTGAACAATCTATATAATATGGTGTTTGTGAATATTTTAAGAAATTAATTGTCATTGATGTCAAGTGTAGGTGCGAATATATTATATACAGAGGGTATTAAATATATATATATGTATATATATATATATATATATATATATATATATATATATATATATATATTTATATGTTAAAATGTCCGATATTAATTTAAACGAGAAAATTTAAAAACAATTCGTTTATTGCTCGATTTCGCTTATGAAATGTTTATATATATTTTTTTAGAACTCATTACGAAAAATCCCTTGGCATTAAGAAGAAATAATATTGACACATTTTCATATCAGGCGAACTAAATTTGATGTTGTAATTATAGCAGCTTAATCATAATAAAATGATTAAGCTGTTATACACGTAATTGTACGTACGGTATATGTTCGTATTAAATAGATACTCGTGTTACAAAATGTATTTATATTATGCGTTTTATAATATAATAAAAATACGACAACAATGTTATAGTGTTGTGCTGACGACGAGTCGAGATTATTCTCAAGTATTTTATGATCCTGTGACGACTCGCATCTTGGATAATATAGGGAATGAAAAAAAAATACCTACGCGTGTTTAAGAACTAAGTCATCAAAACTGTGTTTAATTCTAATTGATAATATTAAACGCTTACGTTTCGATGACTGCTGTACGTCAAGCAAATACTAATGTTATAATAGTGTAAAGACGCCGCGCGCAATAATAGTCGAGTAAATATTAATCGGCGTCCGAATAGTATACGCACGTAATATAATTTGTTTGTTTTTTGCGGGATCGAAACATCAGCTGTCTGGTGTCAATCGATTGTAGACAACGGGATCGAAACGTCATTAAATTCGACTTAAATTATTATCGACCATATATACTTATCTAATCCATAATATTATAATAATCCTTTTCTGGCTTCTATTTAATTAGAATTTTTTTTTTTTAATCTCACTAATTATGTTTTATATTTTAAAAATAATACACGTGTAACACTTTGATATAATATTTAACATCATGTTGTTCGCTAATAATAATTATAATAATAATAATAATAGTAAAAATGACACGACAAATCCGTTTAAAACATGTGTTTAAACTAAAACGTGAGTTTTTCACAAAAAAAAAAAAAAAACAAACAAACATATTACTTATCAAAAATATTATTTTTGTAATAAATATAAATATTCGCGAAAGCTTTGACGATTTAAAAATTCATACAAATTCATAGTTACCTGACGAGGAATTTCACCTGGACGTCAAGGTTTTCTACACGAATTTTAATTTTAAAACACCTACGCTTCATCTAAGTCGTGTTACGGCTAAAACCGAAGTTTAGACGTTAAACATCACACACGACAATTTCCTTTTTACAAAAGGAACACACACACACACAATTTAGTCGACATTTTTCAACACCTAACGCTGCTCCACAGCTAGTAGTGTAATATACTTAAATAAACACATATTAAATAACACGTTGATTTAAACGTCATGAACGGCCGAATGGAAAAAGGATGATAGTCCAATAATACGAAAACAAATTCCAGTTCATAAAATGTTATATAACTATTGACCGGGTAAATTGTGTATAGGATTTACGTTGACAAGGTTACAACAAAATAATAGAAAAGTTAATAATTTTATAAATATTAAAACACTATTTAAACGAGATGTTTATGTGTTTATTTTGAGTAGAACAATATTTTTTGACATGTTGAAAAGTGCATCAACCGTGGTGTACAGAAAAGTACGGGATATACGAATTACAGGCGCGAGATCAATATGTTTCGAACCTCCGGTCGCCATCAACGGGTTCGGGCGAATAGGAAAGCTTTTATTGAGGAAGTCATTAGAAAAAGACGTGAATGTAATTATTATTATTATTATTATTATTATTATTATTATTAATTAATATTTATTCTTACACGTCACAAGTACACTTTAAAATAATATAAGTAATAGTAACAAACAAATATACAATAAATATTTTATAATAATAATAATAATAATAATCATATAAATCTTTATAAAATCTTATATAAGTAATTAATTATTTTCATTCCTGTAATCAAATTGATAATTGAAAACAAAATGATCAAAGAAAGAAAAATAAATTTATTGAATATTTTAATGTAATCCTCGTTTTATTTATAATTTAGATGCACCATTGCTGTTACAGGTCGTCGCGGTTAACCAACCATTTGTCGATATACATGCTGTTGCAAACGCATTGAAATATGATACAGTGCATGGAATGTTCTACAAGAATGTTGAAGTTCGTGACAATCATCTGTGCATAAACGGTAATGTGATGATCATCATCAATATATATCGTGTAACGTTATTTTTGTGAATGAATAATTCCAGAGGTTTTCCCTCTCCGCACATATTATATTGTAATAACTGTTATTAACGTACGTTTCGACTAATAGGTCGGACGGTGAGAGTGTTTTACGAAGAAAACCCAGAAAACATCAAATGGAAAAACGTACCGGTCGACTACGTGATCGAGTCATCGGGAAAATTCGTTGAAAAAGAAAAATCCATGGTAAATGTCACATAACCGATTTGTTGATTATTCATTAATTTCATCATTAATCATTATGAGGTACATAAGTCGTCGTTTTTAAAGAGATTTCGACGCAATTGTCCACTATACAATCAATAATAGAAATATATTCCTGTTGATTGATACAGGGCCAGTGAAATGTACTTTATCCGGAATCGGTCTATTCCTCCCTTCTCTTTCAGTTTAAAATATAATATATTTTGCTCAAAACAATTTCGTAAATTTGTAGTACACCAGTAAATACACGTGTGTTGAACATATCGTATTTTAACGTATTATCATCATTTACAAGTAAAACGTAATTAACGTTAATAAATTGTTCGAACATAGAAATGTATTTCTCTTAATATCGACATTTAGAAAATGTATAAAGTGAACAACCAGTCTCCGGACTTTGATAAAAATTAACACAGTAATGATACTTATCACACAAAAATGCAGCGGCCATCTTCTCCTTTTCCATCTGGTGTGTCCATCTTTGAACAGAAGATATAAAATCAAAAGGATACAGGGTAGTATACATTATACAACAATGATTAGAATTCATTTCTTTTTAATTTTTCTTTTTTTAATAATCGTATAATGTTAATATAAATCAAATTCTTCAAAATGTTTACCTCATAATTTAATTTTTTTTTTTTAAGAATATCAATAACGAATTCTCAGTTCTTCAATTTTACATTTAAAGTATAAAGAAAAAGCTATTTAATTTTTATTTAAAAAAACACAGTTGACTTTTACGGTAGTTTTTTTTTGTTCAGTTATAATAAAAAGTACTTACCGAACAGGACCTTTTGGAAAAGAAAAAAAAAGCTCACGGATTCATTAATGTTAATTTTTTTTTCTCCACACGCGATTTCTCTCTATACATTTCATTGAGAAACCTCTAGAAGTCGACATAATGTATTACATATACTAATTAAATTTTAATTTAGCACAGAATAGATGAGTTTAAATAAATGGTTTAAACAAGTATAAAATATAAACGGTCACCATTCGCGCGTCAGTCGTGTTATAATCAATATTTTGAACTGATACTCCAAATAGATATCAAATGACAAAACAGTTTTTTTTTTTTGTTTACACGTCGGAAGCGTATTCCATCTATTCTGTGGTGGTTCAGCCTACAGAACGTTTCCTACACTACTGATCTGTATATAAATGTATCTGTTATAAATCGTCCGATATATTATCGCGATTGTCTTGATAGACTGATTCACATAAATCCTTGTAACGTTACCGTTACCGGTCGAACCGCTCTAGCTGGGTCGCCAATCTAGATCCGGAGAACACCATAGTGGTGAAGGAGATCTAGGATTTTTGTGAGGTAAAAAAATGAAGGTATCGGGCGTAGAATTCCGACCAAAAAGAAATTGTACGATTAATATTAAATAATTATAAATGACAAGACATCTTGTGACGGAAAAATAATTTCAAACATTGACAAATAACAGAAACCAAAATTAAATGAAACGAAATAAATCAAATATCGGGCAAGACGAAAAAAAAAACAAAAACAAAAACATAACCGATTTACAATCTGGACGGACGGGTGTGGATCATGCGCGTGGAGATCCGTGATGGTTGGCCGTTAGGAGAGACCGTGAAAGGTCTACTCCGTGTTTAATGGCTAACAAACGAATAATAAAAAAATTCAATAAGAATAATAAACACTGAGAAACGTTGAAGACGAGTGTCGAGGGCACAGTAAACGTGTGGTTTAATTTGAAATACTGGCCTGGTGACCTGCCTGTACACCGACAAAATAAGTCGCGACTGCAGGTGGTGGTGGGCTATCGGTTTGCTGCACCGTAGATTAACGACGTGGCCGGTACGGTGCGTGCGTGTGTATTTCCTTACGTTACAATCCAGTAAACGTTTTTTTTTTTTTTCGTCTTTCTCTATAGAATCACATAAAGGCGGGCGCGAAAAAAGTGATAATCACCGGGCCGAGCGAAGACGTGCCGACGTTCGTGAGGGGTGTGAACTTCGGTGATTATCAAAAGTCCATGCAGGTGGTGTCTAACGCTTCGGGCACGACCAATTGCGCTGCGCCGCTGTTGCACGCGTTACACGCGAGATTCGGCGTCGAAAATTGTATGTTGACCACCGTGCACGCCATGACTGCGTCGGATCACGTGCACGACGGCTTAAATTACGTCAGTAGTTTAGTGTTTAATAATGCGAATAGGAAAATTTAATATTTTTTTTTTTTTGATGTCAATTTCCCGGCAAATTCGCCGTGTACACAGCGATCGGGTGCGTCCAACATCGTACCAGGCACGACCGGTGCGACAACGGGACTCGGCACGGTCGTACAGGAATTCCAGACCAACGTGAATGGGGATGCGATCGTAGTTCCCGTGTTGAACGTGTCTCTTCTAAAACTCTACATAAAGTAAATGAAAATAATTCACGTTTATGTCCGCGACAGAGACGTATTCGTAGTAAATGAGTGGGAAATGTGTTGGTTGGGGCGTACGCGTGTTAGGACTGTCCTGTTCTTTCGTTGGAATTCCAATCGAAATTCTCTCCTGGCATACGAGTTGTAAGCGCACAAATCGGCATGAAGACACTATAACTTGTCTTGTTTTTCCAAACTTTCGAAATTCACATCCCGTTTGACAATTTTTCGTGTATTTCTATACTTTTATGTGATATTTTTTTTTATGGTGTGAAGAACGGCAAATGCGATCTCGTGATTGTATATAGATTTCCAGATTGTCGGCGGCGCGTTTTGTATTCTTGGCGAATCTATCATTTTGTTCCCTACGCGTTATATGTGTGTACACACATTATGCCACTATCGGCGATTTTCAAGTTTATCGTTGAATTTATATTATACATGAATCTGTTTAATTCGTATCGATTACAACGAATTATTTTTTGCATTTTGCACATCCCAGTCTCGTGAAAAAAAAATCAATTTATCTGAGTGAATATTCATAAGGAACTAAAGCGTGCAAATGAGAAGTGGTTTTATTTACAATGCCAAATCTAAAGATAAATTTGTTTACAGATATTCTCTTATTAAAAAAAAAAAAATCTATAAACACGTCTCTGTGGTGGCCGCAAAACGGCAGGTTTTCGGCGTTTCATATAATTGTGCGGATTGTTTGTTCCCGCGCGCGCGTGTGTACAGCATTTCCAAAGAGAATTTGACCGCAGACGTGATAAAAGAAGAGATCATAAAACGAACGGAGGGCGAATTAAAAGACGTGTTGTGTTACATTAACGACAAATGCGTGAGTTCGGACTTCATTGGCTGTCAGTACTCGGGCGTAGTGGACTTCAATCAAATTCGAGTGGTCGACAAACTGATCACGGTCGGCATATGGTTCGACAGCGAAATGGGGTATTCCTGCAGGGTATTGGATCTCGTGAAACACATGATAAAAGTCGATAACATGTGAACGCACTTTAATTATTTATTTACCGAATATAACTTTATCGATAATAAATATGTTTATTTTCATATAATTCATTCGATTACCTTTAAAGTTAAAAAACAAAACTTAATTTCAGTGTTGGACACAAGTAGTGGATGTTTGATCCACTTCATTTAATAAAGGCGAAAAGAAATCTTTTTTTTTTTTTTGAACAAAAAGTTATTCGTACGTCGATCATTTGCGCCAGAATTGAAATATTTTTGAAATTGGCGCCCACTGACTGCCCATTCTCCCTGCGAGCGCCTGTGACTATAGACAACGTGACAATCCAATCTTTGATTGTCTAATCATGGCCCAGAATCATTTACATTAGGTAATGGATACTTTATGATCTTGTTAGTTGATGTAAATTCATCGGGAATGGCCTATAGTTACAATTTGTTTGGGCAAAGAAGAAAGGTAAAACGAATGGGAACAAATTTACTCGAATAAATATTGGTATGTCTCAGTGACGTCATCGCTGATTTTTATTTGGGGGGGGGGTCATAGTTTGCTCATATCCGTCTTTTGCCCCGCTACTGACCTTAGGTAAGCAAATTTAAAAAGAACACACGCTTTTAATATAAACGTGAAGTAAGAATGAGGTCCAGTAAGCAAAACGTATTTTAAGTTGCCTATTTGCAGCCCCTGACTCGTACGTTTACACTGGTAATAATAATATTGTATAATTTTATAGGATAATTGTAGATGGCACTGTGTGTATGTGCGTTTGAAAATTAATAACATAGAAAAAAAGATTTTACAGAATAGCAACTCGTGTAGAAAGTTTTGATATAAAATTCGCTTCTAGCGCTTACGATGGTTGTCTAAAATAAATAAAACAATCGATTCAATATAGTCGATATCGATTTTCATTCAACCGAACTCATAATTTATCGATTTCTCCAATATTTTTTATTAGTTTCTTAAATCCGGTGCTCTTTCAGTCCTAAGTTAAAATGTTTATTACACATAACATACAATTTGAATATCTGTTCATAAGATATATTTAACAACTCGTTGTTGTCATATCTTTGAACCCTTATAGCACAAGTCGCATGATCCTTAGGGAAACGATGTCTTACAGTACCCTTATCCCTTTATACGTCGTGTTACGTCCAACAACAATATATCGATTGGAAGCAGTGGCGCAACTAGCTCTAAAATCTTGGGAGGCTTCAGTCCCACTTTAATATTATCTACAGAGGGGGAACATTTCCCCCTCTCTTTACTCGATATAAAGCAACAATAAAAATCATAAGACAATAATTTTATAACTCATTTATTTTAAAATCAATGTGTATAAAACAATTTTATAAATTATTTACTCTTATTATTTCAATTTTAGTTTCAATCTTCTATTATTTTTATTGATAAATATATTTAAAATTGTTTCGGAATTAATTATTATGTCATTTTAAATATTAAGGATGGATAGATCACAAAAACGGTCTTGACTCATAGTGGATCGTAAATAGCCATTTATCCTCCTCATAACTGAAAAAGAGCGTTCTGATGTTGCCGATGTTACAGGCAAAGTAAGAGCAACTTGTACCATTTTATATAAATTTAGAAACAAGTTTCTTGTTAAATTTTCTTTAACAAAATTTATATCATTGACGTTATGTTTACACATATTTTTAAATACATTTATTTCACACTTTAAATCATCTTGGTTTTTATTTATTTTTTTTATTGAAACTTTGTTGTACAATTAGTCTCGACAGTTATTTACAGAGCGACCCTACATATAAATTTATATTTAATATATTCTGAAAATATACAACAATATCACTCGTAAGTTTTTTAATTATATATAATATTATTGTGATAAACAAATTATATTATGTCAATTTTTTTTTCAAAAGTATCTATATAAAATGATACATTTTGAAATATTTAGTAGTAATTGTATTTTGGGGGAGGAGGGCTACGAACAATTTTGAGGGCTACGCCCCCATAGCCCTCCCCGTAGTTGCGCTTATGATTGGAAGGCATATTAATTATTTGAATAACAAAATTCAAAACATACAATACAAAATGAATGTAATTTCTGAAATCGTCGAAAGTAAAAACCTTTAAAACAAAATTCGAACACAATGGCAGAAATCAGGATCATAACGAATCAGTAATGTGTTCATATACAGTTCATTTAACTCAAATGAAAAACAGCGTCCAGATACTGGGAATATATTGATTTTGATAACGTTGGTATGTCGCGTGTCTTAAACCTCGTAATCTCAAGTTTTCCCTATATAGTCTGTTCGTTTAGAGAATAGGAGTGCGCAGCAAACACTTTTCATTGTACCTCACCGCGACATCGCCTTGTAGGCTACACGCGTCCCATAATACCGTGTGCCGGTTGCACTCGTCGGCATGTTGTTATACACCGTGCTTTATTTTGTAGTGATTACCGCCGTATTCGGTCGTCGTGATATTAAAAAATGCCATTCCGTTTTCGACGGCGTGCGAATAAACGATAATGTGCGTGCAAAGCATATTTTATTCGCTCTGTATACTACTATGTCATTTAATCGCGGAGAGAGGATAGCCGACGACTGATTAGGGAGCGACTAGAATTTTTGCCAGTCCCGTGCGCGAAACACTCCTATTCTCTCGGCGAACAGCGTTACACCATAAGCGCAATTTGGATTAAATTTATGGGGGTGCTAGATTTATGTCAACCAATGTGGCTTTGCCCCCCACTAACATCAATATTCATACACCTTCATTACACTAACTTAGTAATCCATAATTATTAACAAAGTATAATAAAATAACACTAAAGAGAATAAAACACAAATTTATGGTATAAGTAAATACATTTTTTATTTTGATTTAAATATCATATTAAAGATATACGTCTTTGAGAAATGACAAACTTATATTATCTATATCAATTTTAGTGCTTAGATCTCTTTCAATATTAATAACTGACAAATCTGTAAATTTTTCTTGTGCCATGCTTGTCCCAAACCAATTCTTTATATGGCGCACAGACGAAAAAGATTTTTCACATGTAGCTGAGCTTATAGGAATAGTTAATTCTACTTGAATAAGTTTAAACAGGTTTGAAAAAACATCTTTAGTGACAACTCACTTTATTTCGAGTATATCAAGATTCGAATTTTTATTTTGTATACAATCTTCTTGTGTTATTAATACATAATAACTTCATAATATTATAACAATTATCTATAATATTATGAAAATGAAATGTCTTAGAATTAAACGTATTTACGCAATCATTTATACTCATACGCCTTTTATTCTTTAGTAATTTACCCAATTTCACCACGTTAAATAACGTCCTCTTAGTTTTCATTCAATTGATGATTTTCCGCAGCATTCACGACAGATTGCCGTCTAATGGAATTTGTTGGGAAGGGTTTTCGGTTTTAGTTTCTATTCGCATTGCTGTTGTTTGTATGAAGTTTTTTCGGGATTTGAGCCATGTGTTTTCGATTTTTTTTTTTGTCTTTCGTATGACATGTACATGTGAATATAAAATTAATGCCGACGAGAGCATTGCGGGGGGAAAAAAAGACATGTATACGAGTTTTCGTATTAAATTTGTTTATTTACTATCGGTTTCGAGAAAAAAATCATCGTTGGGCGATTAAACAGAAAAGTGGAAAACATGATAAAAAAATGAACACGGACAAATTACATAGAAAAAAAACCGCATTAACATATTATAATAATTAAAAAATTAATACATTAATTGCTCATTGGCTTATTGTAAATTCGTATATACATAATTTTATTATTATTATTAATTACGCATATTAAATTTACGGTATTTTCTCATACGTATTGAATATAAATTATTACGTATTTTTTATAATGCAATATGAAAAGCGTAAAAACAGTCTATAAAAAAAAAAAAAAAAATAAGTAAAACATTCTTTACGTTATTGTATTAGTGCGTTAACCGAATATTTTGTACGTGTTCTGTGTGTGTGTGTTTAATATATTTCTCGTCTGCAGTGTCCATTCGAAATTGTAAAAATTCACGCGACGACTACAACAGCAGGGGGGATCTGGAATGTAACACTGACGTGGACGACGCTTGGTGGTGAATAATAAACCGGTTTTACGCCCGTCCAGGTCTAATGTATTTTCGGACGGTCAGACAGGATTAATAACGTTTCGAACGTACACACACTGCGCGTACGAACAACACACACGAATTCGGTTTTTAAAAAGAAATCCATTGAAGAAAATAAAAACTCCAACAATGTATTACGGAAGAAAAGTAGCAACAAAATATTCGAACGCATTCGTTTGTTTATTGTAGGGCGCATCATCGTTATTGCTACGGATGATATTTTTTTTATTTATTTTTATAGACAGTTTGCGCATTTCTTTTTTTTTTTAAAAATTCCTTAAATTTTCTATCGTTCCACGTTTTTTCGCACTCGGATTTCTTTTCTAAAACCTCATTTACCAACGATAAATACGTAATAAAACGCTATACAAAAAAAAAAAATCGTATTAATTAATCTGTTAGTCGGTTTTAATTAAACAAAATATAATTATAAAGTCAGCTGAAATGTATAACTATATAGACGTTTAAATACGACGTTTTTATACGTTTCAATATATAGACGTTAAATTATTAACAATTTCAACTTTCACTGTTCCCGATCGATTCTTGATCGATCCTTACTATTTCGTCTGTATTAGTTTTTGAGATACGTTTGAAACATTTAAAAATACAAAAAATATATGAAATTCATTTATTCATTTATTTTAAGATAATATATATACTTACCGGTAACAGCAATTTTAATTAAGTATATAAATAAAAATCACGTTCCACGACTTGTCTCTTTTAATTTTGCTAATCACGCTCTATAATAACCTTAGCCATCGTACGATGCGTTTGGAATTTGAGCACTCTACTACTCATTTCTAACTTAATAATAATTATTATTCGTATTATTGTTAATATTTGAAAATATGTATTAGTCTATTCTTCAAAGCATGTCTGTATTATACATAATGATAGTAATTAACAAATTATAAAAGCAATGATATATCATCGTATTGGAACAACGATTTTGAGCAGATCTTCAATAGTTCGATGTATACATTAACAGCTACAAAATTATATTTGCTTTAGTGGTCATAATCCTCGTATCTATAATAATTGATTTAAATAGCCTTTAAAATATTTGAAGAAAGTTAAACATTTATTTTTATTTACTGGAAACGGTGATAGCGGAACGAGTTAAATAATTTAACGATATAACACTAGCCGGGGGATTCGTGTAGCTTTCATTAAAATAATCGTGTGTTTCTGATATATATGTATATATGAATAAAAATGTGAATTTATTATGAACCGGTATGTAAATTATCGTAAGTCCGCGTGTGGATACCAACAGATAACTGTGGAACACACAAAAACACATAATACGTTTGAATATAAAACTTCTCGTATTTTGTCAGTAAACACAGCGAGTAGTATGCAGATAATTTAAATAATAATATTTTGAGAAAACCGACTTTTGAAGAGAATGTTTCTTTGAAGAGAAACTGAATTAAAACCAAATCAAAAAGATTTAAAATTTCGAAACTGGACGTGACCCGTAGTTATTGGCTGATTTGATGTCGTTTAAAAGTCTTTGACCGGGTTAACGTTTCATGAATATATATTCGGAAACATTTCAACAAAAAAATAAAAAAATACAGAAAACAAGTTTTCTTCTATCTACATACGGATATTTTACCATATTTATGTAAATATTTATAAAAGAGTAACGACGAGTGACATTAGATTGCACCGGCAATCGCGCACACATTCGAACGTTATCGTATTATTTGACCAAAACCGATTTACTATGGAAAAATTGAAATTTAAAAACATAAAATAATTATTTGTAAATGATATTTTAAAATGTTTAACATTTATAATAGTAAAAAATACAATTAACTTACTAATTCGTAAAAATCAATATTTATTTTTATAATATAAACGTTTCGATCCATTACTACAATTATGAGAATTTTTTTTTTTGTAATTTTTATGATGGTACTTGTTTCTTTATAATTTGATCAATTCAAGCGAATTTTTTTGATATTTAACAAAAAAATAAAAAATAAAATATATATATATATATACTATAAAGTATACACTGAAGATCTGAAATAAACGCTTTTGTTCTGTTCAATATTTTAAGATTTTTTTTAAATCAAATAATTGATATAATTTTGTGTTATATAATAACGATATTTTTAAGTATAAAAATAAAAATTTATAAAAAAAAAAAAAAATGTGTGCAGTCGGGGTACTTCGGTGTCAGGAACTTCCTTATGCTTTTTCTTCAACTCCGGATATAATATTCGAAATAAAATCTGTACATTTTATTTTTTTTTATATATCAGTTTTTCAATACAAATAATGTAAAGTAACGAATCAAATCAAAAAGTTTCACATTTGATATTAGCAGAAAAAAATATTCATTTATCGAAAAGCAGGTATAAAATAATGAATTATATATTACATAAAAATAAAAAAAAAAAAAATTACAAAACAAACCCGTATGATTTTTAAAAGAAATAAGAAAAATATGTTTTAACGAAATTTCTACGTTTTCAGTGTCAAAGTTATAACATTTATAATTTACAACCGGTCGCACGCTCATAGACACACTACTCGCATATTACAATAGAAGTCGCATGGAGTGAGCATAACGTTTTATCGTTACGTGATGATTTCTAACTACAACTACGAACACGTCTTACGTGCTACGTAAACTGTTCTCTAGTGAATCGGTGCTGGTAAACGAATTTTTTTTTTTTTTTTTAATATATCAAGTGTAATAAGCCGTAAGTATACTTTTTTCTGTACGTAACTGAAAATCCAATAGTGATTGTAAAGTGATTGTAAAACGATCGTTTTACTACGGTCTCTCGTTTGTCATCATCCGTGACAAATGTCTGTATGTCATTATAAACACGGACATTAAGAAATATAAGCGAAACCACATTCGGAGTAAAAAAAAAAAAAAATGATGGAATGAGATGAACCACTGTTGATGAAAGAACATTCTAATTATAACTGGTAATTTTTAGATGGTTTAGTGACAAAGATGGTTATAGGTTTATTTTTTGTGATCAAATAAATATAATATGTACACGCGGGAAAAGTAATAATAGTGAACTCACAATTATTAAAATTACTATATATATATATATGATTTTATTATTAACGTTCTCTGATTATTGAGTGCCCGATTTCTTCCCAAATCTCTCTTCAATTCTCCATTTTTTTTTTTTGTTACTTATGTTCACTCATATATAGGCTTTATTCGTGATATTATTCCAACAACTCGTTTTATTCGATGGAAATAAAATATATAAAAAGTAATGTATGTAAATTACATGTATGAAAAAAAAAAACTATTGTAAGTCGAACGGGTGTGGACCACCTAATCCCGGTACGCTCGGTATACGTAATATGTTGTTTTATATAAAATATATATAGGTACATGACACGAAAAAGAAACTGATTATAATCTTTTTTTCCCCCTATTTTCGTCGTATGTCGAAAACGTAAACGTATTGGTGTGGTTTTTTAAGCCTATAATGTATATACACGCAAATAAAAGTGATAAATTAGAATTAGAATATGCGAAAATATGAGGAGTATATCGAGCGTTACTAGAAAATACTACCATTATTTCATTGAGTGTATCGCGTTTTCTGTTCAAAAAGGTGCCTCTATTCGTGTTTGAAACAACTAATTATATAACCCTAAAAATAAATGCAAAATAAAATTTTCAAAAAGAACGCTTTAAAAAAGAACGTTGCATATAAAACCGAAAAACTTTGCAACGATTTAAACGCCCTACCGGTAAAGTACTGCACTTCAAATTATCAAGAATAATTTCATTTCTAGTTTTAAGCCATACGTAGAAGAAAAATAAAAATCATACAATAGTGTAAAATATAATTTTACTTGTACAATATTATTTATTTGCTAATGATTTCAAGTAGTTTTTACGGCAATACAAAAAAAAAAATTCAATTCAATTATGTTAAAAAAACGTATTTTCGAATTATTTCTATGTCGTTTATATCGTGATACCGTAATACGATAATGTTACCGAAAATATAGGATTTTTAAACACTTCATCAAATGTTTTCAAATATTTTGATTTATTGTTCGAATGTCGTAGATAAATACATTTTGTGGAATATCAAATTACAAACAAAATAATCGTATGGGAAAATCAAAATAGCGTTTTAGAAGATCGCGAACGCGGTGTGTTTAATACAAAATAAAAGTCAAATAGAAATAAAGCGAGCCGCGAATTAGATTCTCAAAAACGTTTTGAAATCATTATTCTCGATTTAAAATTGAATATAATCATCGATTTACGAACTTACGATTTTATTTTAAAATAAACAACAATTGCCTTGAATTACGCCGAAGCGTTATTTGAAAATGGTTTTCCGAATAAAATGATTTATCGTTGTTTTCATATTACATAAACGATAAAACTCCGAAATCTCCGTCACATAAGCGGACTCGCACGCGGCTCGCTATATTTCAATCGCATTGAACTAAATTGATTTTCATATATATTTATTTTATTCATACCATTTATAGCTCATAAATCTCGTACGGATTAATGAATTAATAATTGTTATAAATTCGAATTCGAACGCGAATCGGCCGGCGGACGAGCATTCATTTGACAAACGTGTGGACCCGCCGCAGCGGTATGTCCTTGGAGTTTTTTTTTGCAGGTGGTCGACCAGGTGTTCGTATTCGCAGAGTAGTTCACGAACACGAAGACAGCAGCTCGCGCAGCAGGATTTCCTCACGTACGATTTGTTGTTCGGCTCGTACATTTTGTTGTACGCGAGACCTGAGCCCCGATCCACACGGTGTTTTTAAGATCGTCTCAGGTATGGAAATCGAAGGATTCCTTTTGAACATTCGAAACGAATGTAACGTATGGTATTTCGGTTCTCTTCACTATTACTTTTATAATATATTATACGCGTCGGCGACGCAACACGGTAGGCCGTAGAGAAAACGAGCGTAGGTTTCAAGAATCCGTACAGCGGAGGGATAAACTAATCAAACTAAAAATTATAATCGCGAAAAAAAGAAAATGATGATCGTCGATTGTAATAATCGAGGCGTGTTGTCATCGAGTATTTTCGCTATTTATATGCGTATCACGAAATCGATATTATAAAACTATCGAATTTACAGCGGACGACAATACGCACGACGTGTTCACGACACCGCTGCGGACTTTATCAAATTGACGATTTAATAGCGAATAATAAAAAGCCGATTTTTTTCCTACTTCGTGTAGCACTGGAAACGCTCGGAAAATATAAAATTATTTTTATATACCGTAAAACGCATTCGTTTGTCGGACACCGTCGTCGGTCGACGAGTATTCGTGTTTCTCGTAAAGCGATTTATAAACGTTTCCAAGAGCCGTTGTCCGCGTAACGGTTCTGGGCAGGTGAATCTTTTTCGAAAAACCAGTTTGTAAACGAGTCGTAAAAACGCGACAAGATCAATTGGGTGGTGTATGGTAATCGTGCATGTACGACGTTCGCTCATCCCTTCCCTCCACGTACACCTGAAACGTGTAATGACGTTATTACGATGAGTGCGCGCGCGCGCGTTATGTTTTCAGGCTGGTAGGGAGGGGGGAATGGGCAGCCTGAGCGTCGAACGTGTGGTGATGCACGGTGGAAATAACACGCGATCAGCAGTGCAATAACGCGTCCTGCGCGGCGAGTCGTTGCGCGATACGGAACGCGTTCATGTAGTGAGAGCGCGTAAGAACGCTTTAGTCGTTTTAGCGTCTCTTCGAAGCGCGCGTGCGTTGCAATCCCGCGGCATTTCGTGAGAGAACGGGGGGAGAGGGGAGTAACAACGCTCCGTCCGTCGTATTTTCCATCCGCGTGAGTACGATAATATAAAATATACAATACATATATTAGTATTCTTGTAGTCTTACGTTTTTATAGGCGTTCGGCGTGATTACCGGCGGTTCTTTTTATGTAAAAGCAACAAATTTTAACTCCGAATGTAAAAAAAAACCGCCGAATAAATAACCCAATCTGTTTACGGTCTCGATTGTGTTTTTTCACTCTTAGAACGCCTATATAGTGTAATCACTATGTATTGCGATATTTGTTCGATTATTATATCATCGTACACTCGTTTACGATTAATTTTTCATTTACAATCGAGTGACTGAAGATTTATTTTTTTTTTTTTTTTTGCCGGTCGGGCGGTGTAATAAGCAATACACATATATATATATATACGTAAATGCTCACTGATTGTTAAAGAAATGCCGACCGTATTTTTATCACGGTATTGTGTCGTTTACTGTAAATTTAAAGTGTGGATTACTTACAGGTACGTTAGATTGCGTCGCTCGGGCCCGTGCTGGGGGAGGACACCGGTCTACTGTTCTCAGTAAACGGGCCTTTGGATACGATGTAAAAAAAAATTAGGTATAAAAAAACGGTTTTTAAAGACCATTTTTTTCGTTTTTCGCTCATTACTCAATTATGAGTCGTAGCACGTCAATTGTCGGCGTTTACTACACTCTTTTTTTTTTTTTTTACTTATAATTTAAAACTTGCGCGTAAATTTTAATTTTAAAAAACCGCATAGTGTTGAGAACAACTGAAATTAAAAAAAAAAAATATATATATATTATATATAATACAATCGTTAGTTGTGGAATACGCAATAGTTTATTAATTGTTGTAATTGATAAAATAATGACTAAAAAAAATTAATGAATAATTTAAACAATTTTTTTGTATGTTTTCAGTTTCTAAAGGGATTTTTCGTGTTTTTTAGTACGTAAATGTTTCTTTTTTTTCAAGGCACAAACATCCGAGCCCCCAGTTATTAGCTGCGCTGGACACACGTTACATCGTAAATCGTAACCGAATCGTTTTTTCGGATTCTCGAGGAAATCAACGAAAAATGGAACGGGCGCAACACGAGGGGTTTTTCCGTGTAAACATCGCCGTCTCCATGCGAAGGACTGGTGACAGACCACCGGAACAAGTGCCTAACCGAGGATCTGTTTTTCAAGTTATCATACCGGAAAGCGCCGGAATAGACGCGGTCAACCGGATTGTCGAACATATCCGACTGCGGTTCGATTGGGAACATTGTCGTCGTCGTCGTCGCAATCGAACACAACGGCCGCGCTATCCGGCACCCGGAACGCCGCACCCGTCGGGCGGTGGTCACATGCAATTGCCGTCGGCGCGCAACATTACGCCACGTGGTCGTCATGAGCAACAACTAGAAAATGGCGCCGGCCGCAGGACACCACGACGCCGCGCAGCCGGTGAAAATCGAATTTCAGGACCATCACATCGCGTCGGAACAGGAGCAGCGAGAAGACGTGCCGCAGAAGGGCTCGTCGTCGGCCGCGCGAACGATGATGACCGGCACGCGGGCAGACCGCGCCGTAACTTCGCACCAGAGCACCCGGGGCGCCGTCGTTTCGATGCCTCCGGCACGAGAAACGTTATCGACAGTCGCGCTTGGCGTGCGATCCCTAGGCACATCATACGAGCCGCCCTGAATAATGATCAAAACCGCATGAGACGTTACCAGCTCTTTCGCGACATCCTACGTTATGGCGTACTTGTCTCAGAAGGCCATTGATCGAAGGTGGGGTACAACGTGTTTTGCTGACCATCGGAGTAATTGTATTTTTTTTTTTTTTTTTTGGTAACTGATTCTCAATAATAATAATAATAATAATAATAATTATTATTATTATTATTGTTATTTTGTGCTCAATGTTCGACATAATATTATATTGTCTTGTGAACAATATTCACAATTATTATTATATAAACGGGAAAATGGTGGTTGGTATAGATTAGTCTATTATAGATTTTTTATATGATATGTATATGATATATATTAAAGTGGATGTTTGCGTTTAAAAAAAAAAATATCCTTAGAATGTGTTACGTTATATACAAATTTCGGAATGTTTTTTACTTTTCACTTTACAAATGATAATACGAGTAAATAATAATGAAAATTTACTTAATTTATAGTAAACGAAAAAAATAATAACAAAAATAATTGAACTCATGACAATGTTATAAAAATTATAATTATTATTGAAACGGCTGAGTAAAATTTACAACATACGTAGATATTTGTATAAAATTAATGCTTGCCTATTAAATAATACCATTAAAAATATATATCCGATAAAGCGTTTAAAATAGATTCGCACATTGACATTTTTAATCACACAAAACGATGCAATTACGATATGTTGTAAAATCAATCACTTCTCAATATTATTAATTTAATAATATATTATATTTTATTATTATTATTATTATTATTATTATATTGATTTAATATAATCAGTTAATTAAGTATTACAATTTATCAATAATATTAGTCGAATATATAGTAAAATCATTAAATTCGCAATTATGATTAATAATTGATGTTAGATTAATTTTAAAAAAAATATAAGAAAATTTAATTATTTTCAAGAGAGAAATTTGACTAGATAGAAAAATTAAATATTATACGTAGGAAAGTATATTTTTAATTGTTTACGCGTTTGAAGTACTTTAAAGCGATAAGAACTATTTGTTATTTATGTATTAAACTGAGTTATATTTACATTATTAATAAATTATATTTTCCAATTGTAAAACTGAAAATTGGTTTATGTGTTCATAGTATTATTGACATGGCCGTGTTGTACGTACCCTCTTATAATGAAATTGAATTCACACACCACTCAATCAATTCCTTTTTTCCACTGCCTTGAAGAACTCATTACCGTCATAAAAAAAAATAAATACTCCGCAAAATAAATATAAAAATCGTTTTACTGTAATTTATAATTATTTGACGATCACTTAAATCACGGAGTAATTTATGATTTCTCACTAGTCCAATTGAATTTCCGTTATCCATCTTAAATAATAAAAAAAATATCGATGTTAAGATAGCTGTACATGAACGTGTATTACACTGACGGTCGTATCGATAACTTGGTTATCGTTATCGTGTTCACAATAGCAGACAAGCACGTATCGACTCAGACCTATACAGTACACGACAAAATAATATTCACTTCGAGTTTGTCGGTCAGTGCCGGTTCGTGTCCACGCCACGTTCACACACGCTAGATATGAATATGTTCGTAAATAATATGTACTGTTTCAGAAAAAAAATCAGGAGGCGTCAGGTCTGGGCTGCGTAGAGGCTATAAACCCGTGGAAATCAAGCGTATTCCGATAAGCTCATTTTTCTAATGGTGTTGCTCTATCATTTAACCAATCGTCTGTTTTACTCATATCATGACCATTAAAAAAGCCTGAAGTCAAATCTCAAAGTTCAGCGAATCATTTAAATGCATAAGTGATCGTAGCTATAGTAGGCTCTTTTTTCCTGGTATGTGTATAGAATATTTACATTTTTAAAGTCACAATATATTTGGACCAGACCATACGACTCAACAACCACCTATATCAAAATTAGTATTCTCGAAAGATTCCAATTCATCGGTAGCAAAATAATCAATTTTACGTTTTCGTATTTTTAAATATAAATTATTCACTTTTAATAATTAGGTAATTATTTTTTTTTCCATTTTATTTGCTTTTGTTAACTTGAACATTACAGCAAGGCAGTTATAAATAAATATATATGAAATAGGCTAAATTAAGAAGCCAGAGTTGCGAATGAAGTTAATGATAAGGAAAATAACCATAGGAGAGGGGAGTTAAAAAGGAGATATGAGTCTGGAGAAGGATAACCTAGAGAGGATAATTGAGAAAAAAGATGGAGTCTGTTAGAGAGAAGGACAGTTAAAATGAATATGGTTGAAGTAACAGATTAGGTACTTATTTTTTTCCTTTTTATCATTCTTATTTGGTGGTAAATTCTGAAGAACCCCATACAATTTTAAAGTTATATTTTTATGGGTTACGATTGTTTGTATTTACATTTAAAAACAATGATATTGCAATTTAAATTATAAGTTACATGAGGGAGGAGGTATTTATTTTTTCTCAAATTAAATTTTCAAATAGAATTTTAAGGTGCTAACTAAAAAATTTTTAAATAATGTAAAATAGATGTTCTTTTTAATTTTATATGTTACTATCTTGCAAATGTACCTTTTAATCATTATCATTCAGGATATTATAATTTAAGTATTATACATATAGATAAAATAAAATATATATTGCATATCGAAAAAGTATAAATTTTGAATATATACGAGGAAAATATTTGTAATAAGCACACAGTAAAATGTTGATGATCACCTAATTTTGTAATAAATAAATTGAACAATGGTGAAAATTGTACAAAATTATTGTTAGTTCTCATTAGGCCATTCCGCGCCAGTTTTGATTATTATATACACATAAAATATTAACTACATTATTTTTTTTTTATTTATTTAAATATATGTTAAGTTTATAAATATTAAGGCAATTTCAAACAAATCTTTATTAACGATACATTAATTAAAGCTTATTTTACATTTTATACACTTCAAATATCTGGAGATAAAATAATATTAGTTACATAACTTAGTCTTACAAAGGATAATGACTTAACATAAAATGATACAATGTAGCCTTAATAGTTATTATATTGTAGATGTATGTGTATACATACAAGTATAATAATTTTATTAAATATAATTTTTTTTTTCGTGGAAACGTATTTTAAATTAAAACAACAAAATGTCGTAACCTACAAAAATTTATTTTGATTTGATTTAAGATTAACAGTTAAAAGTATATAAATTCGAGATCAAAAAGGAAAAAAAATATCTACTTCTAAATATATGATTTTTGGCAAAAACCTAATGAAATACCGTAAAAAAAACTGTTGTGCGAACTAATGATAGACTTCACACATGTACGGGAAATAAAACGTTCGTTAAACATTTCAAAGACTTGGTTCTCCTGAAACAAACAAAAAAAAAAAAAAAAAAAAAATACAAATTTATTTATGTTACATTCAAAATTAATTTTATGAATAAAATTAATACTATTTATGATTGACGTAAAGAATTTTATCACAAATAGTGTTTAAAAAAAATTATAATCTATGCTCTCACCCAATAAATTTGTTTGTTAGACCTCGGCAGATAAAAAGAACATATTTCATTTGTACTTCATAAATAGGTATGTTATGTTAATTAATGATAAATTATTTATTAATATCTGTGTGGTGTGTCGCCCAGCCATGAATCTGGACTTGGTGGGAAATCTGCGAAACCGTGTGTACTACTGTTGTCGCTTAATTCTGACGGAGCAGAATGTGCAGGACCTGGTCAAAAGAACATATTTTATTTTCAAAATCATTTCTTACAATTTGTAATCAAAATACATTTATTTTGTTTTTATTCAAATTATATTATTACTCGGACCTTTATTAACAAATAATTGTTATTTGTAAGGAAAATTACGATTGTTGTTATGCAAATACCGCGTTTCAAATCAATAACAACAACATTCAAATAATAAAATAATTTATCGTTGATTTTTCAAAAATCGATTTTTTTTTTTAATTTTTCAATTAATTCACGATATAAATAATATTATTTAAAGTATATAAAACATAATATTATAATAATATCTGTTTAAAAAAAAAAAAAATTCTTACATTTGATCAACACTATATTCTACTTAATAATATTACGAGTGAAAAATCTCTTATTTTTAAATTAATATTAAAAAATAAGTAGGTACGTATAAAAAAAAAAATATATATATTTTTTCGATGAATTCAAATTATACAATTATATAAACATATTTATTGATATCTGGTCGTTAGTATTTTTTATTTAAAAAGAAGACTAATACAATGGTATGATGTAACAATGAAACAAATAGAACAATTGAGTTTAGAATACAAGTCAAATAGAATTGAAAATATTATACAATGGTAATTGGTAACGCGCGTTATGTTTTGGTACGGGCTAAAATAAACTATGAAAAATTTCATACGGAACATAATTACGTTTATATTTATTTGCTATTAAGCGATGAGATATAATACCTTCTTTTTGAACGTCAACACCACCGAAAAACTCTATTATAATAAACCAATAATAGTTTTCTATTAATTTTTTTCCGTGTTAATTGTAATTTGTTTTTAACTTTAACTAATATATGTATGTACTTATAAATTTTATATATTTTCTAAAAAAAAAAAAAAATCAAAATTTTGGGTTTTATTGACATAATTTGGTTCAATTATGATGTTTATTTTATTATTCAATGAGTTCACACTAAGGGTAACCGCAAACTACAGACTTTTTTTCAGCCGACAGTTTAGTTGGATCGGGCTGCTAGTGCACATAATGATTCGATTATTCTCGAAATATTTGCTGTAATTCGTACGCTGCTGTTGAAGAGATCGGTCGCGTAATTAATTTATAAAATAATTTTCGTCCAGAAATGTCATTATTGCGTTTATACAACGGAGGAGAAGGAACAAAAAGAAAAATTGAAATTATTGTGTGCATTTCATCTACAGTAGTCGATTACTATTATCCTTGGCACTTTATTCTAAATCGGGGACAACTGTTTCACAGACTTCCCTTCACAGTTTTTTCTTCTGAATCACATCAGAATACACTATTAAATATTTTTCTTTATTTCATAAAGCGAGAATATGTTTTCAGTTTCCTTCTATCGAATTTTCTATAGACATTTCTACAAACAGCGACATCATCTTCGACTCTCGAAGTCAATACAAACGCACTACTTTCCCGTGACAAAACTCGGAACGAATTGAAGCTATTGGCTAAATCGGCTAACCTCTTTAACTTATTTATCGGCCGATATTAAATAATTATAATGTGCGCACTTGCGTACATCTTCGTATTGATTAAGAACCCGACTAAATTATGAGCCGATAAAAAGTCTGTAGTTTGCGGTTACTCTAAGACGTATCAGTTAAATATTTCAACTGTGTACCAAAATAGAAATTTTGAGAATATTTTGAATTCATGGCCTCTTTGACACCCGCATGCACAATATAATTTACTTTTTTAAAGAAGAAATTTCAAATTTTTTTTATTTTATATACAGATTCGATTAGTTTGATTTTTTTAAGCAATTAATATATATATATTTCGAATATGGATAAATAATTGAAATGTCTAATACATTTCTAATGAAAATTCAACTATATTTGTCGTTTACTGTCAAAATATTTCCGATATTCTTAAATTACTATTTGTACACAAATAAAACATCAACTTTTATTTGTTTCGTTATTTACTCAGTCATATTTGCGAGATAAGATAAAAAAAATACTTGAAGGTGGTAATGAACATTATAACAATTAACACAGTGGATTTTATGTAATAAATCGTCCAACAATTCCATCTTGACTTTATAATCAGGATACGACTCAATAATTCTCTCGGTATTGCTGTTTTTATATTTGATCATAATTAAAATTAAGTACATGCCACTTGTATTCCGTTTTTTTAAATTTTTGGACATTAATAGGTGAATCTGCGTATACAACGGTTTTTATGCGCTCTCATTATACTCTATAGGTTTGGAAAATTTCGATTTGAATATTGTTGTTAACGGTGACGGTATTATATTGCTTGAATACCATCTTGTTGAACAATAATAAAAATAGATTTACAAGAAAACTAAATTCTATCTACCCGTATTTATTGGTTTCCTTATAAAAAAATAGGACTTAAAAGTTTTCCACCGACCAAGCCACACCACACATTAAAACCCAAGACCATTTGAAAGTTGTATTCTCTCGAAACTAGTATGAGTTTGTGTTGTCCCAAAATCTATGGTTTTCTTTATTATACCATTACTAGTAAATTTTTACTCATCAGTCCAAAGAAAACGATTATAAAATAATCAATTTCAAATTTCACATTTTACTATACAACAGTTTCCAATCTAACATTATGATCTCCTACGGGTATGCGTAAATTTTAAATAAAATCAACTTTATTATACAGATACAGATTGCATTTTTTTTCAAAATTCTATGTACTGTACAAATTGATGTTTCTCGAGTTACATGTTTAATTGATGCACGTGGATTAGTGTGTTTATCAAAAATTATTCGGTGTAGTCTGCCGTCGTTCATTTTGATTACAAGGTAATCAAATTATTCCTGTCTATTTAATTCACATAAAAGTAGACGTACTTTCGATTATTTTATTATTATTTGATTTTAATAATAAATTATTTGAAGAAAAAATGTATGTATAGCAAAAAGACAATTCGGGAACGAATGTGATGCATCATTAGACCGAAAATCTTAAATTTAGATAAATTGATTGACACAAAACTAGTTCCAAATTGGTGCGATAACAATCAGTTGTGATAATGAATTTGATTGTTTGTCTTGATTTTTGGTAGATCTGCGTATATGTGTACGAATAATATTTAAAAATACCGGGAATACTATGTCGACTATAAGATGAACTACGGTGAATATTTCATAAAAATGG
This sequence comes from Chaetogeoica ovagalla, assembly GCA_032441825.1. Classification (NCBI taxonomy): domain Eukaryota; kingdom Metazoa; phylum Arthropoda; class Insecta; order Hemiptera; family Aphididae; genus Chaetogeoica; species Chaetogeoica ovagalla. The sequence continues at coordinate 2,145,744 of CM063744.1, forward strand.
ATTGGCGTAAATTTAAATTTCGACCTACTCTAACTTTGTCAATTTTGCAATTAGAAAAAAAATTGTATACAAAAAAATTTGCCATTCCGAATTTGTAGAAAAAAAAATTAAACTTGCTCTTTAAAAAATCTATCGTGTATGTGCGTACCAAAAGGGTTAAACATTTAAAATGTTCTCAAAATATGTAGTTTGTATTCCCTTTCACCTCCCGTATTACCCTATTTCAATCCAAAATCTTGTAATCGTAATATTTAGTGTTCCCCTTTTAGCTTGAACCCACTGTATGTGTCGTTGTGTCTCAAAAAGAAAAATAATGAACAAGTAATAAGTATTACGCTAACTAAACACGTTAATTTTTGTTATTCCCTGTTTATCATAGTCTTTACTTTTCTCAAATATTTCTGCCGGAACAAGTAAACTCATACCTTTCTAGATGTAACATCTAAGTACTATTTATTTAATATTTGTACAGCGAAGAGATTGATTTTTTAACTTGCCTACGGTAATGTAACCATTGTCGGCTGCAAATGTGGTAACGTGTTGAGTAGGTGATGACATGTATTGATGTGATGATGGTGAAGAGTTGCCGGGCAAAAACTTATGGTGATGACTGCCGGGTAAAGGAGAGCTGTGTTCTTGATCTATGGTCAAGGTACTCGTACCATAACTGTCATTGCTTTCTAAATCTGAACAAAACAATTTATCAACTTGAAGAAACCAATTTTGAAGACGTAATTTTGTTTAAACGTACCATGCGAATGACTGAAGTTTGAATCAAGATCAACTTTAAGATCATCTTTGTCATTTCGAGGTGACATTGAACCTTTCATTGTTCTGAAGTATTGACTCCAACGTGATCTCCCAGCATCTTTTTTAAGCCTTTTTTCTTTAGCACGTCTAAAATATGTAATTAAATATTTCGTGAAAAATTGAATACGCTTATTTAGAGAAAATTTATAAAATTCAATTACTATATTTTATTTTTTCGTCTCAGAATTATTAATAAATTATAAATACTTTTTTCCTTTTTAGAATAGTTTTCATATATCATTAAAATGTACGGTACAATATAAGTGTTAAAACTCTATTACCTTATATACTCGTATATTTTTTAAATGTATAAAATATTCGTAGACAATATAATAATAATTTATGATACATAATACTTATTTGGTCATATATTTTATCTCTTTTAATATATACTAATTTCATATATTAATAGTTACTTTTAAAATCTATGATTTTACTATATATGTAATATGTATATATCTAAATATATGGTGTTCATATTACCTATACATTACGAATCGTAATTTACGGTACATTTTTCTCTATAAAAAATATTTTGTATCTAAATATATAAATATTTAATTAATCATTTTTTAATATTAAATAACTTAGAATTACGGTCATTGCATTCAATATTATTTTAAATAAACTGACAATATGTGATAATTTATTATAGTAATATCAATAACTAATGACTTGATAATAAATGAATAATATTTAATTTAAAATAATGGTTTTATTTGTTGAAAGTTAATACATTTTCAAAACAATATTTGGTCATTCTTCCCTGAATTATTAATGAATAAAAATATGATGTATTAATAACATCTTAATAATCTTTTCAAAATTCGTTAAACATAATATTGTTTACATATAATAAAGAAATAATTCTTTTTTGTTACCTATTTTATAACTTAAACATTTCGTTATAAACTATAACGAAAATAACGATACTGCATATGACCATTGATTTCATAATATACATTACATTTTAATACATATTATCAAATCAATTATACGATTAATCTATAATAAAGGTTAAATTATATCTAAATTGTTATACATATTTACATAAATATCAGAAACATTCGTTGATGCATCAACAAATTAGCATGGTTTATTATTTAGTTTTAAATTATAATTTGTACTCTTTCATTAATTCATCCGAGATTTAAAAAAATATATATTACGTTATACATATTATACAATATTCACATTTAACTGCCAATATTATAAGAAGTACAGTTATTATTAAAAATAATAACAATAAATAGGTTATCACTAAAAGCAAAACCCCGAGTGCTATACAACTACGTTTGTAGTTTGTATTAAAAACATATCTTTGTTTAAATGTAAGCATATATTTTTTTTGTTTGACAAATTATGTAATATTATATTGTGTATTATATTATATTGTATTAAATCGCTAATTGCATTTAGCGCTTTGAATACAAAACGATATTCAATTCGCTATCTCGTATTATATAATAACTGATAAGCGATGTGTTTTTTTTCTATTAGATTTAATCCTGTTTTACTACAGTAGACAAATGTAACATCGCTGCTACTCTGGGTCCAAGAGATCCAATTAATAAATATAAAATAATAGAAACAATTCTAGATCATTTTTCTTTCTTTTAAATAAATGTAACATAAAATAAATAATTTTCCTTTAATGTGTGTGTGTATATATATATATATATATATATATGATGTACACATTTGAATAAATTGATAACAATTTTTTTTTATTAAATATAAATAATTTAAAAAGTAAAGTTGATTTATTATACACTCATTGCGCACAAAATACGCATGTTTTTTTTTAAACATAAATAATTTTAGCAATTATAATTTTACTATTTAGACATAAATGACATCGACCTTTGATTTCAGGGTTTCTACTAGGGCTAGATTGTAATCCTAATCATAACCATTTACTACGAAAGTACTTAAAATTATTGGCAATTACAATGTATCCAATACAAGAAAATAAACCACCGTATTTTTAACTGGGTTTATTAGACCTGGAATAATAACGCCAGGGTTAATATAATCAATTTTATATTTTCACCATTATCCGTGCTTAATTGTAAGATATATTTTACGGATTATAGCACAAATGCGTTAAGTCATTTGAAAATTTTTTTATATTATTAAATTAAAATTATTCTATTTATTAGTTAATAACTTATAAGTTAGCATACAGCTACAAAGATGGTTCATAAATAAATTAAAAATACTCCTCATCATCTTAATTATATTTCAGTACCACGTTTTATTTTTTATTCTTGTATAGAAAACCACAACGTGTTTTCTAACAAATTGTATTGATGTAAAATATAAAATTTTAAAAGAATACAATAAGTAGCTGATAAATGTATAGGTTCGTTTATATATATATATAAGGATATTGAAAGTATTTGTTGCTATTTTCCTTCTCACCATTGTGACCATGTTAAATTTTCAATTTCTCATGAATATTTTACCCTTAACCATTCACTTCTGCAAATCTTGTGCTTTCGTTGTTAATGGCCTACTTTTTTGTATATATGTAGTAATTCATACGACCAATGGGTTTAAAAATGTAAGACATTTATTCCGTTATAAATATTATATTCACCTGTTTTGGAACCAAACTTGCACAACCCTCATGTCTAATCCAGTGTCTTGACTTAGTTGCTCTCTAACGTGTCTTGCTGGTTTTGGACTGTTATTGTACGCCATTTTTAGTGTCTCCAACTGTTTGGCCGTAATAGTAGTTCTTGGTCGTTTATTTGGTTGATCACCGTCTAAACACCCACCCTCTAAAAAATTTTTTTTACATATACCACAATGCACGTTTATTAGAAATTTTCATATCTATTGGAAACACAGACCTTTAGTTTTTGCAGCTTCATAATCAGGTTTGCACACTAATTTCCGATCTTCCATTAGATAGAATTCATCTCCAGTGTTTAACGTACGACCACACATGACACATGCAAAACATTGCAAATGGTAGACAAGATCTTGTGCTCTTCGGACGATTTGCGTAGGTGGGATCCCTAAATCACATCCGGCGCACTTGGTCCCGTACCTTCTGGCAAACACCAAAATTTAGACTCTAACTATGTATTTGTGAACGTGATCACGTTTAAAAATTATTTAGTCTTAAATTGTTAGTATTTGACAAATATATTTGGTTTTTTTCTCTTTAATTTTCTTAGTAAGAAGTGTTTAATTAATGCACGTCGACAAATATTTAGATATAACTATTACGAGCTAAATATATTGAAATAAGAAGAAAGTTTAATATACCAGTAAAATAAATAATATTTATTAATATAGATAATTTTTGTTTCATTTATATACGTTACGTGTAATATTATTCTTCGATTATAAAAATGTGTAATCACGATTTTTAATTATTTATTAATTTCAAATTGAATTTTTTTTTTCAGAAAAATAATTTTATAATTTTTCATATACAAGAAAGAAGAAGAAAAATACTGTCACCGACACTTCTTATTAGTCATTTAAATGATATTCAATCGATAATGCGATATTTCTCAACTGAGTTCTTGGCAATTTAAATACAGTTTCCAATTGTATTTGATTGGTGAAAAAACCTCATAATAATAGTATGTCCAAGATAAACACTACAATACTTACAATTATTGTAAAATATATTCGCGTGTCAGGGCGAACGCAGGGGGGGTTTTGGGGGTTTAAACCCCCCCCCCCCGAAAAACCGAGACGTATAGATCTTGTTTTATAATTTAAATTGAATTGACAAATTTTAATAATTAATTATTAATCTATGATATGTAATATGTATAATGTGTATAGTATAAGTGTCTAAAATAAATAGTTAAAGTGTAATACAGTATGAATAATATGATATTAATGAATACCTACTTTAAATTTTTTCAAAACCCCCCCGAAATTTTTTCCTGCGTTCGCCCCTGTCGCGTGTAATTAAAAACTACTTTAAATATTGTTTAACATTATCTTCATAAAATATTTTTATTTTCTTTTACATAAATTGTACTCACTTAAAGAAATCGTCTTTGCAAAACAACATTCCGTTTCTGGCAAAACACTTGTCGGATAATGTAGCTCCACACTCGTTACACTTTAAGCAGTGAGCGTGCCAAGTACGCTCCAATACTTTTAATATAAATCTGTCCAAAATCAATTCTTGACAGCCGCCACACTTTGGTATACTAGCTGCAAAAAAAAATGTATAACCGTTTAGTACATATGTTAATGACGATAATAATTAACATATTATATCATACCATACATGAATTGAAATCTATGTTTGTTGCTTTATCGATAATATGCAAACTTAGTTCTTAGAACAAAATTTGTTTTTATATAACAGTAAAACTTAATTTTTTAAGGATATAATATTATTGTGTAATGAAAACCAAAAACGATTTATAAATATGTATATATATGTATATGATACTTAAATCATGTAAAAATAACCAAAAATTGGAACTGATGAATCTAGAATTTGTGAGGAAGTGTGTTCACGACTAGGTTCTTCTACATAAAATACATTCGTACATTTTTCAAGAATAATTTTTAATAATATGTACAATAATATATATAATATATTATATCAAATAAAATAATTTAGTTGTAATATGTGACAAAGAAAATAATACATTATTAACATTATTTATTTCATTTTACAACATTAACTATGTTTAAAAAGTAAACAATACAAGACGTTAATCGATTCTAACAATTTGTAAACAACTAATGATAACAATTGTAACAAAACTCTATTGCAATCGTAATTATTATTATCTCGTGTTAAGCAGCAGCATAGTTATAACATAGAATTGAATAAAATAAACAAGTAAAAAAGGGTAACATTAGGTTAAAATTTAAAATAACACATATATATTTGGTAACTATTAGTTGCTTTGGTAGTATCAGTCTTTATTATCCAAGTTGTCATAAGTCATTTGACCAGTACTGGGCCCTATAATTATAGCTTTCTGGTTTGCTTTCTATAAGGTCATTGCCATTACATGTGATTGGACATTTGCTATATTTCAGCAGATGGTGAATTATTTGTTTTTCACCACACTCACACAGTGCTGATGATGTTTCTAAGTAGCCACATTTTTTAAGTTGGTCTCTCACTTTGGTTCGTAAGCGGTTTAAACTTCTCCATATTAACCATTAATTATTTTGTCCAGGTTCTAGGTCTTCTGTTGGCATTATTCACGCTGTTTCGTTTCCTATTTTTTCTCTCCATCTCTCGATTCTCTCTTTAGGGGTTCTCGTGATACATTTTGTCCTTTTCATAAAACTCGTAATCGTAATAAAAATACTTTTCTGGTCGTTAACATTAGTTTATTACTTAATAAATGAATATGATAAATATTGTTTAAATAATATATACGTATATAAGCTTACATTGTGGTTTTAGCTTTTAAATAAAAGTATTCCGAAGTCTAAAACACACACATATATATTGCACATATTGCACATCGCACTCGAAGAAAATACTGGTGGGAAAATTCCTTGAATGGAATATCAACTCAATACAATTGTTCGGTGAAAAATTACGCAAGTAAAAATCGTTCTATCGCTACATCCGCCGTTTACATGAAAAAGTATTTGCTGACAAAACATTTATAAAAATAATAATAATAATGTTAATACTACTAATAATAAAACACAATATTGTATAATAAATGCATTCTTTGCTCTTCGCAGAATTTAAATAAAAATGTATAAATATCCCAATTTATAAATTTTAAATTTAGCAGAGGAAATACAAAAGAAAAAAACCTTTATTATATTATTCTAACCAGCTTTTAACAAAGGTTATTTCGGCATTATTATAACGATTCAATCATTTACAATTAATAATATCAAAAATTTGTTAGCATTTATTTTCTTATGTATTTCACGATATAATTATTCCTTTTGCAGTTTTTATATTATAAAATTCAAAATTTTAACGTTGGAAATAAATTGTTTTCAAATGCATCTTTTCGAGGTTTAAGACGTAGACTATGACGAATATTCTGTGAAGCGTTTGAAATTTGAATTGAGGGGTGTTTTTTATTTTTATTTTGTAAACGCGCCGCGCGCTATATTATTTTTATTATTTACTCGCGTTATAATATTTATTATAAGTTTAGTTCGTTTCGACACAGTGTTTCCACATCTTTATGATTATATTTCTATATTTATTAAATTTCTTATTACAGACAATATTTATTTGAATTTATATAATATTATAAGGAATAAAAATACGCGTAGAATTAAATTTTTTTTTTTTTTGCTTTTCGAAAACGTACGTTTCTGTATAAAAAGCAAAGCTTATTCATTAATATGTAGGCGATTACAGAAGTATACTTATATTCGAATAATAATTTGCCAGGAATAATAAACAATAAATTCATTTATAAAATTTATTTCCATTACGCAAGTATCTGTAAATTAAAATCGTTTAATGCGAATACAACAATGTGATATTTCAATTATTATTATTATTATTATTAGTATGTTTGATAACAATTTGCCATCGTATTATACGTGATTAATTCAAAACACTGTAATAACTTGAACACTGAAAGGTAAAAACGGTTATTTAATTTTTTTTGCTTCAAAATTATATATGCTTCGTATTAAATACGAATGAGCATACGCAAATGTTTATTCACTACGTTTTTAATTTTCGTTTTCATAAATAACAAATAACTTTGAATTGACACTCAACAGTGTTTTAATGAATTTATTATGTCTCATTACTCGGACCACTACGTAACTAATATTCAGCGTTAAATTGCGTTCGAAAACTTGTGACGTAGCTAGAGAGAATCCTCCCCACCCCTTTGACTTTTTTTATATACTAATAAAAATACTTTATTAATTAATGTTTTATACTATTGGATTTCATGTCTTGAAATTATTCTACTTTTATTTCGTTTTGCAGTTAAAATTTTAGTTCGGAAATTTGATAATAATAGGCCTGCAAATCTATTTGATTGACGCACAACTGTATAATTTTATCGTCTTCGCTCATAGGAATTACTAATAGTGATATAATAGACAATATGCCGACAGGCTAAAACCAAAAATAACGCCGTGCTCGTATTATTATTATTAATGCTCAGAAGTTATAAGAGCTAAAATAGACATAATGTTCAAAAAATTGTTATTAGTAAACATTCAAAATGAATTATTAAATATTACATTACATATTATATAATTCCTTAAAAATATGAAATCTGGTGAGAAAGCAGTCGGCAATATTGAATTGAAAAAATAGTACCAGTGAAATTTAGTAAAAAAATAAATTATAAATATATCGGTATATATACCTGTGAAGTAAATAAATCGATGTTTTATCCGATGTGTCGTTGAATTAAATCACCTATATTTTCTTAAATATTACGTTAATAATAATAATAATAATAATATCATCATTACAATATAATATCATAATAACAATGTCTTGATTAATATCAATGATGATGATATTGTTAATGATTCAATACTATTATGGTGTGAAAAAAAGCCTTTTTTTCTGTTTACAAAAATTAACGGCGAACATAAGAATAAAGATAAACGCAGATTTTTTCTAATATTTGTAAAATACGCGTTTCGAGCATTCGTTTTTTTTGAACTCGTTTTTTGTACGAGAACCGATTTCTAGTTTGGTCTGATCTCTAATTGAGAGAGAGAGAAAGAGAGAGAGAGAGCAAATTCATTAATCATCGTCTTGTTCAGGACGCGTTGTTTGTGAGTTTCATACACAAGTAAATTATATCGCATTTACCCTCATCCACTCGACTGATTTCTGGCTACACTATTGTTGGGCATACACACACACACACACACTGACGTACTTCACCGTAATCGTACAAACTATACTCAACAGTGTCACGGGTCTCGAGTGAGTTCACGTGAGAAAAGATTTTTTTAAAAAAAACAACACGTCGTTTATTAAGACTATTAAATAATATATTTAATACGAACAGAGCAAGAGAAAAAGAAAAAAAAAATATATATAACGAAAAATTATAACGATAAAGTTCTCAGTACGTGAGAAGGAAAAACGTCAGAGTACGTCGAACGTAGCGAACGGAATAATTATATATTGGCGGCGGTGGTGCACAATCGGCAATCGCCGCCGCCTTGCAACACAGGCCCCGTTGATAATTATACGTCTGATTACCCGACGTTAATTAACTGGATTCTATTTAGGTTCTTAAGGAGGTGGACGGGTGAGATATGAACGGTGCAAAATGCGACCGTGTCAACAGTAGTTACCTAAAATCTTCACGGGTATGTTGTTCAGGTCCTGTTGAAAAAATCTCAAAAACGAGTTTGGCAGCCAATCAGCCGTGTCCGATTCCTCGTTGTTGTTCACGTGCAAAGACGAATCTATCATTTTCGCCCCTCAAACCAGATACATACTAACCGCGTCATCGGAGCATCGTGTGTCGGTGGTACGGGTGGCGAACGAAAATGTAACAGCAAAATCGTTTACTGTTTATTATTATTATTATTATTATTATTACACGAACGTTTGGAAGAGTCCCCCGAAGGAGGAAAAAAGAAAAACGCAATACGGGTGGTTTTTTTTTGACGCCGGAGAAAGAGAATTGCTTTTGACGACGACGACGACAACGACGACGACGACGACGAGGAGTACGACGTTCGATGTATGCGCGAACACTGGCGGACCACCGCGCGTCCCGACGACGACCGGGCCCGGTGGCCGCCACCGTGGAACGTGCACAGAGGGTCGTTGGCGGCGGCGCGCATGCGTGTGTACCGCGGTCGATGGGTGGACGACAAAGCGCGGGTGGGTGACCGGCCGCCGGTGAAGGGTGGATAATGTGAAGCGGCACGGGGTCCCCGTGGGTGAGTGGGGGGGGATCGATACGCGGACGACGGGGACCCGGAGCCCTCTCATTCGCGACGATCGACCACACCCCTATACGCAGGCGTGGTGCTCGGCCGCCTACGACAGAGATGGCGAACCTATGACACGCGTGTCACAGAGTGACACGCGCACACTATTTTAGTGACACACTCAACTGTGTAAAAAGTTTGTCATCAAAAACCACTGGTCGTAGGACGTAGACTAAAATATATTGAGATTACATAAATGAAATATTAAGTTTATGGTATTATCTAAACGCATTGAATTGAATATCTACACTGCTCAACAACTATTAATTTTATTACTTTTCGATAAGAAAATCTTATTCGATAAGAACTTTATTAGGTATATATATTTTATATAACGGATATAACGTGTAGCTGGCCCACGGCTAGCGTTAGTCATTACTCATTCGTCGAGTCGAATGTGTTTCATGTGTTAAATTTGTACAGTTTTCATTATTGGTGAGTGTTATTTTTATAGTAATTCAAAGGTTATATTTTTTAATAAGATATTAAATTTTGTAGAATTAATGATGCCAAAAGTAAAAGTGGAGATCATTTCACGAACAATGGACCGTAGATTATGGGGTAGTTCAAAAAAATAATAAAGCGTTATGTTGTTTATGTAATGAAACAGTAGTTAGTCGCAGTTTTAATGTAAAAAGACATTTTGAAACAATTCATACGGACATATTTTCTTTATCAACTGAAGAAAAGTTGGAATTAATTTCGCAAAGATTGAAACGTTTTAAAAATCAATCAAATAATTTCAAAGTTGCGTTTAAACCAAATAATAATTTAACAGCTGCTAGTTTTTCTGTATCCCACTGTATTGCACAGCATGGTAAACCAGTTTCTGATGGAGAATACATAAAATAAGTTTTTTTAATGACATCAAATACTTTATTTCAAGATTTTGCGAATAAAAATGAAATAATAAAACGTATTCAAGATTTACCTATTAGTAGAAATACTGTTAAAGAACGAATTTTATGTATGAGTGGTGATATATCAAATCAGCTTCAAACTGATTTAGCTTCAGCAGACTTTTTTTCGATTTGTCTTGATGAAAGTACAGATATAATTTCTCAGGCTCGTTTAGCAGTTTTTGTTCGATTTATTAGTGTTAATATTATGAAAGAAGAATTAATAAAGGCCTCCAAGGCCGAGGTCAAACAGTTTTAACTATGTTTGATAATATTAAAATTTTTGAAAAAAAAATTGAAGTTTTTTGTAAAGATCTACAAAATGAAAACTTGAAATATTTTCCTTATTTGAAAAAGCAATTAATAAATTCAAAACATTTTAAAGATAATCAGCTTGATATGAAATTAATGATAACAAAATATGTAAAAATATTAAAAAATGCATACGAATTATTTTCAAGCAGATTTTCCCAATTTCGTCAACTAGATTCAACTTTAGAATTTTTAATAAATCCACATAATATTAAATTTGACAAACTTGAACTTAGTTTTTTTGAGTGGTTAAGTATTGAAAATTTAGAAATGGAGTTAATAGAATTTCAAGGAAGTAATATTTGGAGAAATAAATTTATTAATTTAAATAATGAGCTGGAAAATAATCATAGTGAAATTGGTAGGAATATTAAATCGGAAAATTTGATTCTTAATGAGTGGAAAAGTCTTCCAAATACATTTGCATCTATGAAAAAAGTAGCTCTTTCTTTATTGACAATGTTTGGATCTACTTATGCGTGTGAGCAGCTTTTTTCTTCAATGAATTTTATTAAGTCAACTGTAAGGAATCGTCTTGGAACAGATTTAAGTGAAGCGTGTGTTCAACTAAAATCAACCAGTTACAGTCCAAGAATTGATTCATTAGCCAATAAAATGCAGCAACAAATGTCTCATTAAAAATGCATGTATAAAAATTGTATTTTTTAACGTTTCAATATTTTTTATTTTTTATAAATTAAATTTTTTTACATACTTACGTGTTACTTATACTTTTGGTATCTAATATATTTAAATTGTTTAATAATATAATATTTGACTTGTGTTTTTATCATTCAAACCATAGATGTAGGAATTTTTAAGTTTAAAGAAGGGTTATCAAACTAGTTGACACGCAAGGAAAACAAAATCCAACCAACATTTTTATTTGACACGCTGGTACAAAAAGGTTCGCCATCCCTGGCCTACGACAACCCGTCGACGGCTCCCTCCTGAGCGCGATCGTCGTCCCTGCGCCGTCGTTGCGTTCGCTGGCGGCCGTCCCTCGACGACCCTCGCGCAGGTAATCCGTGAAAAGTCTACCGCCGCGCCGACCCGGGAGAGTATGGAGAGAGGACGAGGGTTTCGGGCGTACAAGAGAAAAAAATACAACCGAAAGAAGGGACGCGCGGAAAGAGGAAAATGAGTGTGTGAGAGGGGAAAATGATTTTTGCTGCGGCGGCAGTCGTGTGCGTTTTGTATACACTCATACTATATATATATATTTTATGTATATAAAAAGGATAAAGCGTAGATCCTCGGAAGGGCTGGTTTTTAAAATTCCGCCTTCGTTCCTGTCACGACGGGCTAGCGCGGCGGTATACAATAACAACAGTGACGTCTGAACGGGCCGCCGTCGCTCGCCGCCGCCGCCGCCACCCAGTAGTGTAACTACTATTTTTTGCGCGCGTGCCCGCCGCCGCGGAGAAAAACCACGACGACGGGTCGCTGCGAAATGGCAAACGGCGCGTAACCGGAAAATATTCAATTTGTGTATATCGCGTTCGGTCGAAACCGGTGGGCGTAATTTAGGATTCCTTTGCGGGGACAGGGAGACGACTGAATAGAATAGAACAAAAAAAAAAAAAAAATTTCACTTGACCTTTTGATTTTTATACGTTTACAAATAAATGAACGAACGACAAACATCAAATTTTTCTAGAACATTTCGAATTGTTTATCCACACTGGTAGTGATAACAGCTTCGGTTAGTCTCGTTTTGAGCTCTTCGAAATCGTTGGAAGGGTTTTAAGACCGTTTACGTAGCTTCGTGGGAACGTGTAGGCCAATGTAAAAGTTGGTAAGATCGTGGGGCCCATCCCCTTTGAAAAGAGTTGTTCGTATCCTATGAACGCCGTAGAAACTCAGTGGGGTGGAGTCCCGTCTTGCTGTAAAAACAATAAGTTTTCATCTTGTCGTCTTCTATCTGCAGAATCGGCCAACGTGACTAGGCGAATGGTACCTGCTGTAACCGTGTGTTTTCGGCAAAGAAAAACGGATCGTGAACACTTTCCATCGTATTAAAACACATTGACATTCAAAGAGTCCCTCCGATATTGTTACACTCAATGTTTCAAAGGGCTACACTCAAGTTGCCAAATGCGAATATTGTGTGTGCCGGTTTACTGAAATGAAATGTAGGCTCGTCTAAAAAAATAAAAGGGGTGGCAAAATCCTCTTCTTGTTTTTAAAGAATGGTTTTACAAAAAACAACATCACGTTTCGTTTTATCATTCGGTAAAATTGTTATTATAGCACCGGAATAACTTCCTCTCTCTCTCTCTCTCATTGAAATTAAACTTTGCGATCCCCTCTTTCGAATCGTATGCTACAGTTGTTTGGCCTAAGTATGACTTTAGAATCCGTCTGTAATGTATTTATGTATATGAGTACACGATATTATATAAATGTGTTACGGAATTTAATATATATATATATATAAAAGTTAAAATGTAAAATATATGCATATAGGCAAACGGAGTGGATTGGTGGGTAACAGAGTGAGCGAATGAGAGAGGGGAAATTCGACGCTCGAAGGGCTGGTTTTGTTGCTATCCTTCTTCGTGGCATACTGTAGTAGTGACACGTGTACGCCTACCATTCGTTTTGACGTCTAAATGCGCCCACCGATACGTTTAAACTCTTCCACGTCTTGTGACTTGTATGTACCGAAAATGACATACTCGCCGGAATTTTATACGAGACGCGTTTAAGATAATTGATAATTGACCGAGTTCAAAAACAAATTCACCTTATTATGTTTTTTTTAATTAAATTTCATCTCACCACCGAGTCTCGGCGTGGGTTACACCATGAGTCTATCTATAATATTATATTCCATTCACATTTGACTTGAAAACTAATTAAATTAAGTTAAATTTAGAGTTAAGGATAACTTCTCTTTCCCGAGTTTATTGTTAATGTACTTGAAATACTTCCAAGCTACTATCTTTCGGGTCGAATTTGTAAATGTATCATTGATGGTATATTAGAAAATTCTAGTATAACATTTTAATTTATATTTTTATAGTATTGAATTGATTTAAAATGGTTCTTGGAATCAACAGTATATTTTATTAATATATCAATTTTTTTTTTATATCATTCAAAATTCAAATCAAAATAATATTTTACCTTATATTTGATTTTAATTAATAACACGTAATGAAACAACATTCATTTAACCTTAATTCAACATTTTCTAGTAAAACTATTACATTAACTATAGTATAAATTCATATTTCAATGTATTTTGTTTTAATTATTTTCAGTAATAGACGAGATATATATATATATGTATTTATATACAAGTGCAATAACTAGTAGGATAAATTGACTTATATTACTCGATATTATATACATATTTGAAAACGTAAAATTGTAAAATACATTCTTTTCTAATAATAAATATTTTTCTCAAAAAGTTCCAATATTTCTAGACGAATACGAGTCCAAAACAAAACAATTTGTATTTGGACTGCAACATAAAATATTCAATAATTATAGTAAATAAAAAATTTTTCTATTTCTCATTTGTATATAATATATATGTATTTAAATTTTAAGTTTTTTTTTTTTTTGCAAGAAATTATATATCTTATAAAAATGTATGCATACGTAAATATAAAGTCATGTCAGAAGAGTATTGTTAAAAACAAAAATATAAATAAGAGATATTTGCTCGTTTACTACATGGTTTGGTCTATAAAAGTGTTAGGTTCGGATATTAAGCGATGCGTACAAAAACAGAACAAAAAAAAAATTAACATTTTAAATAGAAAAAAAATTATGAATATTAAAATAAAAATAAATGGTTTAAAAAATAAAGAAAATACGCAGTGAATGGAATTCTTAAAAATTATAATATCTCATTTTATTGATATAATTTAATACATATATATCGAATATAAATTATTACTTTTTAAATCTGTATATTTAAAGTATGTTTAATTTTATTACGTTTTATTTCTTTATATATGTGTGTATGTGTAATTCTTACCAAGCTTGAATTCATAAAAATATGAATATTTTCTGTGTATGTTTAAAATAGAGTTTCAAAGGGACGCAAGTGGCATTGAGCACATTGGATTATTCGATGTTATCGTATGACTAAAATCGATAATAAAATCGAAAAAAAAAGAACTGTACGGCCGACAAACGATGCTACACCATACAGGTACACATATTACTCATGTACGCGTGAATGGCAATTTAATTTGTAATTCGCATTATTATATTATTTTCGTTTTACAATATTTTTGTACAAATCGCATCGTGTTAAACTTGTTATGTATTATAGACTTGTTACGTAATATCAACACTAAAATGTTTATTGAATGTTTGTATACACAAATAGTTTATAAAATTAAATACTGAGAAGACCAATTAATGTTTACGTCGACTTTTAAGAAGAAAATCTAGTCTTAAAATCTGTCCGCGATATGATTATATGATAAAATGTTGAGTTTATTGTGATTTTTATAATTCGTGCGGTAGTATATGTATTAAAAAAAAAATCGGTGTGTATTTTAGTAGTTTATTATTGAAAAATGCACGTGTCGAATTCATTAAAGTAGGTGAATTAAATCACAGTTTATAAATGTTTCAAGTTCGGACAATAGTTTTATTAGGTGCTTATATAGTATAATTCATAATACAAAAAAAGTTTTTATTGAAATGAAATCGGCGAGGCTGATATAGAATATTGTGTGTAAAAAAAAAAAACGGCAAACTTTTTAACGTACAACTAATACTAAAAAGTTTTTTTTTTTTAATTCCTCAGTTGTTTTAGTATAATTTCTATGATACCTCGAGAAATTTTTCATGCGTTAAATCGAAGAATACAAGTCGAGGGCGATTAAAATATTGTGACACTTATCATAATATAAGGTCGCTGTTAATCGGAGAATCGTGATCGGAAAAGACAAATTATCCGAACGAATAATTACAGTCATATAATACTTGGGAGTATATTAATTCTATTTTACTTGTTTACGTTATAAACATTTTGTGTGTATAATTATGATTAGGTTACCCCCCATACGTTTCAAACGAATTAGTTTACATTGAAAACGTGATTTGAAATTTTTCGCTTAGCAAACTATTTTACCGTTTTTGTAATAAATCCCATAGTATAATATAATATAAAGCGCATCAATAATGTAAAAAGAGTATAAATAATTTTTACGAAAAACTTGAATTGTAAATTGTCGAATTGATAAGTTGACAACACGCAAACATGTATTTGCCGATATTTTCACTTTACGTTTTCGTATTCTGCGGAACATTCTCCTTGGCTTTCGACTGTATAAAATGTTCGAATTGTTTTTTAAATACCTACATAATAAAGTGCGTAGCGTGTATAGCGTTTTTTCGTTGTGCTATAAATGTAATACATACTACTCGCGGACAAAACACACACCGCTAATGTATATTATAATATATTTGTGTCTGTAAAATATAAATTCGATCGAGTTGCGTACTCCAATCCACAGCCCCACTGCTGACTACTAGTAATATTGTGATTCGTTTAATTAAAATTGACATACCTATAACGATTTGTGCACGCAACATTAGGCAAAAAGTTTATTAAATGTAATTCGGTGAATAACGGTAAAGTTAAAATACACTTAAGAGTACAAAATTCCATTAATTATACTATTATGCCGTTAATCCAGTGATTTAATTAATTAATTTTTTTTTTTTTTTAATAGTCATAAGCCATAGACAAGGTTATATAACTGCGCAAACGATTCCGTGTTTTGATAGTGAAATCGATTTTAAATTACGTTGTTATTACGACGTATGTAAACAAAAAAATTAAATAAATACGTAAAAGAACACAAAAGCTACGTGAAAAAAGTAAAAAAAACAAATAATAAAAACTATAAATTTGTAACGTATATATAATCAACCAAACGAGCTTATGCGTAATAAACTTTTAATTAGCTCTTTATTATTTTATAATTAAGAAAAATATTATGTCGGATAAAGAATGTTATACGATTTTCGTTGTATTATTAAATTTGTTTATTTCATAAGAAAATAATAATTTTTTTTTCGAACAAATTAATTCACTATATACACAATTTTTCGTTGTTTTTAATTTTTTATTTAACTCTGGAACTATTTACCGTAATATTCGTAATTTTCACTTCATAATTTTATATTTTCATTTTTTATTCCGTTGTATTTTTCGTTTTTTTTCTTTTCTTTTTTTTTTTGCTTAATAATTGACGATAAATTTTAGTAGTGACCAATGGTAATAAAAAACATTTTCTTCGCTTTACATACAACTCTTTGATTAGATTGTGTATTCACATAACATAATAAATTTAATAAGACGTTTTACATTGATTTTGTTTATAATTTGGCCATTTTTAATATTATTAACGTTCCAATCATTCTATTGCTATGTCCAGGCCGATATAATTGACTAAAAAAAAAAAAAAAAAGCGGTCGTTATCAATTTATTTTCATTTACACTGTTTACATAATAATAATAATAATAATAATATAATTATTATTATTATTTGACTTAGAATCGATTTTCAAAATAACGTAAACCCGAACGTATAAAAAAAAAAAAAAAATACGTATTACGTTTTTACCGTTATTTTTCGGTTTTGGACCGTATGTACACGGTCACTTGTTATACCACTGCCGTTTGTATCGCGCATCTGTCGAGATCGTTTATTTAAAAAAAAAAAAAAAAACAATAATAATAATAAAATAAAATTACATTTCCTAATGTGTGTGTTTGTGTCTGAGTGTTTCAAAGAGGGCGGCGCCTGCGTAATGGACCCGGGGCATTGACGACGGTGGCCGACCGACGATAGCTTTCGATAATATCGTCGCTGTGGAGTCACTGGCTTCGGACCGTCGCGGATGCTGGGCGCGAGCATTAGAGAACGTGAATTATGCGAACAAAAGGGATACAACCCGGCATCAGCAGCAGTTTACCATTTTGCTCTTGGATTTGGCACCGCGTTATAAACGCGCACAGTGTAAATACAATAAATATATCGCCCGAGTCCGACTGCTCCGTGTGCGACGACAGATGGCCGGCCGGCCGCCGCTAAAGTCGCGTTTAGTTATTGTTATTGAAAACTGGCTTTTTATTATTATTATTATAATACGCGTGTTTTTATGACGATTGTCCCGAAAGCGATTGCATTCGACGACGGCGCCGATGACTTGAGGTTTTTTCCTCACGCCAATTTATGGAAACACGATTATAATAATAATAATAATCGCGTCGAACGGGCTCGACGCTCCTGTCCCGCGGTGATGTCCATCGGATTCATCCGGCTAATTCGAACCCGTCGATTTATGTATATAATTTTTTAATTCTCTCTCGCCGGTTACAGAAATACGTTTAGACGACGCACAAGACGCGCACGCGCCGCTTTTTGACGAGTTCTAAACAGACGAGGTTTTTTTTTTTACTTTATGAAATCACGAGGAAAATTCTAACGATTGAAAAAATATTTAAATATATTTTTGAAATCGTAAAACCGCGGTGTTCGAATCGAAAGTACCATTCTCGTGGCACGGTTAAAAACCCCGCGTGAAAATTCCGTATTCGTTTTTGTCAAAAACACGGTGCTGTGAACCAGGTTTGCGTCGTACTTAGTCGAACCATCATTTATTAGAACGGCGTCTACACCTAAAATGCTATTCCGGTATATTACCTTCTCTTCTTTTTTTTTTTTTTTAATCTCTGTAACTACACTTCTATTTCTTTGGTATTTTGAAAACCGCATATGAAACGTCTATGTTATCTAACATTTTCATAACAGGCGTTTTTACTTTCAATAACTATCGCGAAAAAGTAATTTCTTTCGCTTTGCGCGAACACGTTTTTACCACTGAAGATCGGCGGTGAAACGTTTCCGTAATAATATTCAATACATACGATATTGATTATTTGGACTTATTAGCGAATGATCTTGTAAAATGTGATCGGTGTTTGAAAAAAAGTCTATTCAATTACATATTTATTTACTAATGCAAAATAAATACGGTATTTTTCATTGTGAAGGAAAAAAGAATTTATTTATTTTTTGTTTGTAGGGAATAACAGACAATGGATAAAATGGAAATTTTTAAGAAAATTATCCAGCCCTTTTTTTTCTAGATATTAATTTTTGAATTCTAATTCATTGAAATCCACTTTCAAACATCCGATATTATTCTTTTCCGTTGTTTGTTGGATAAGGGTTCTAGGAGTGTCATCCGAAATGAATGAGTTCCGTTTTTTTTTTTTTTATGATTCAGTACTTCTAATAATAATAATAATAAGGAAAAAAAATATATGTATAATAAATAATTAGAATTTACAGTCTTATCTAATATAAAATAATAATCAATCCATTACAAAATATTATTAAAACTATTTGATTATTTTCCTTAACGCTTTTCGCAGTTTGAGAATCTTAATGTCATTATAATTGATATATTATTTCAATCGGATTTATTACAGCGTCGAATCGCAGTTAACTGTACTGCATTATTATTATTATTATTATTATTATTATTATTATGTCCGTCTTCGTTGCGAACAATGTGAAAAATTCGCTATTTGTGATCTGCTTCAAGTGGGGGGGTATTCGCGTTCCTATTCAGAGCTTTTTTCTCTCTGACTTCGAACCAACGCCCACGGTGAACGAAATACAGAAAAGTCCACGCGAAATGTGTGTTCATAGTGTATGGGTGAATGTCAGTGCGCGATGAGTAGCTTCGTTGAAATATCATTCGCATAATTCCATAAGGTTTTTACGAGTAACGACGGCCGGCCGGTCTGCCCGCGTGCAACGGTCATTCAGGTCGAACTTGAAATTTAATCAAAAACTCTACTCGGCCGCGTTTCAAAGGGCTTTTAACAACAATAATACCAGCGGGAAGTCTTACACAAAGTGAATTACCCAAAAGAAGAGAGATATAAAAAAAAAGAAAAAAAGAAAAAAGAAACCGACGCATGATGATAAAAGATAATAATAACGCGGAATATAAACCGTTGGATAATAATTTCACAGTGCATAATCCCCAAGAGAGAGAGAGAATACGGAATTGTCTGCGGCGCGCGGGAACGACCGGGACAGGTCGCGTGCACGCGGCTAAACCCCAAGAGTGCCCCGCCGACGGCTGATATCCATCAAACCTAATTATTATTTGAGCTTTGGATCGGTTTGGCACGTGATTCGAAAACAGTTATTCTTCTTTCTTGCTCTTTTGTTTTCTTTTTTGTTTTTCTACGGCTGCGCGGCGTCTGCCAGCCCGTGGGCGGCGGCCGCGCAACACGGCCAAATTGAATTAGTGAACGCGAACCGGGGAAAGAGTAATGGGTAGCAGCAGCAGCAGCAGCAGCGCGCGGCGCAAAATCGTTTTGTTGCAACCATCAAAGCCGCAGCGGAGTTCAAATAGAATTTTCGTCAACGCGCAATCGGCGGGTGTACGTAAAACGTACGATTCGGCCGATTCAACGTGTATCACTTATAATTTTTAATTTTTTTAATATAATTATTTGTATTAATTCGAGTATTTAGTTCCAACGCATATTCGAATGTCCGATGTGTGTATATTGCGATTGTTATTTTGCAGCACAAGCGCATTGAAAGTGTTTATTGTATTATAACCTTTTGACGACAATTCGAATCGAACACGCGAGACCAAGCGGCCAGCATTATTACGCGTTACGTTTGCAATTGATAGTTTTGTCTTTATAAACTCCTTTACACGTGACTAAAAGTGTACTTGAAATTCAGTTAGTACAATGTATAATGTTCACATGAAAAGTACATATTTTTTTTTTTTTTTTGTCTCGTTCAGTTAAAAACACATAAAATTAATGTGTTCTTAATGCGGTGCGACGGTATAGGATACGAATTATTAGCCGTGACATCGAAGAGAAAACGAATTATTGTATATTGTGCCATCGCAGAGTGACGGATGCGTGTTCGACGATAATCGTTCAGTATGGAATTAAAACGTCGAAAATCGGTTAATCAGGTAAACGAGAATGTATATGTTGATCGTGTTATTTTCAGCTCTCTTGTAGTATTACTGAATATTGCTTTTATACGATTTCTATAAACGCATCCGCCAAGATACTTATTACGGATCGAAGTGTGGCCGTTTGAGTCTACTTTTTTTTAAATATCATCCAACTAAATGTCGTAATTTTTATTTGTTTTTTTTTCTCGGCATACTCAATGAGTATATTTCCAACAAAAAAAACCAATGTATTTATACGCCTATAGAAGATCATTTCGATTCGTCGTAACGTCTTGTTTTTTCTTTTCGTAGAATTTTAAACACGTATCATATGAATCCCCCCGGTCCGTTTGGTATAATGACTTTTTTTTTTTCTCCCGCCTTTACGTAGAAAATTTTCTACGAATCGATATTTACACACGTATAAATAGAGAGAGAAAAAATGGCACAAACGAAATGACCTAAATGTAAACGGTGGTGGTTTAACGCGTGTCCGTCCGACTTCCATTACGAAATTAATGTACATAAAAACGATGACGACGTGTGCTGCAGAGCGTATGCGTGTGTGTTTTTTTTCCTTTCGTCGCACCCTCACCCACTCACTCTCGCTCGCACTCTTTCTAATACGTATTATACTTTTTTTTTTTTCGGGTGACGGGTTGTTTGAAAACGTTTACCACACTGACGTTCGGGTTTTTATTCCGTGTTGTTGTTTTTTTCTCTACGCGCACACACACACACGCATAATATATTTACACCGTTCGTCCTAGTAATAATATTCCACGCGGCCGAATGTGTTGTCGTTCCGCACTGAAAGCGCGCGTGCGGTTCACGTGCCCGTCGCCGCGGGCGTGTACGTACGGCAAAACGCGCTGGCGCTCGTCCGACGACTCCCACCGTTATCGAAATTCACCCCAGTCTACAGTAGTACACGGTTATTGTATTAATATAAATATTTTTTTTAAACATATTATTATTATTATTATTATTGTTTTTTTTTTTTTTTGTCGGCTTTATCCCTATATAATTACACGATTGAGAGTCTCTCGTCGCGAGAGAGGGTGTAAATCTGGGAACAACCGATATTCGTGACGGCGATGACGGGACGACCTGTGTGCGCGCGCGCCATCTTCGTCGCAGCACATTCTGTTTTTCTTTTTCCACTTTTATTCTCCGTACGAGTAGTATATAAAACGTGTGCGCGGTGATACAAACGCGTCCGAAACAAAACGTGACGTGGTAAACGTGAAATGGCACGTAATGTGCATAAAAAGAAGAAGGAGGAGAACGGACGGTACGAGCGGAAAAGCGGGTTTCTCCTCTCTCGCGGACTAAAAACAAAACTATAGAGAAATTCTAACGCGGAAAAAACTTCTTTTCACTCCTGTTCCAATTGTTTTTTACTACAGTCTTAGGTAAAAAAATGTTTAAAAAACAGAACGTATTCTTAAATGGTCCGTATGAATATATACATGATGGGGATCGTGGGAAGGAGAGGAGAAAACGTCTTAGGAATTCACAGACTCATAATTTCTTTTTTATTTTTACTCTACTGAAAAACGTAACGCCGAACCACACGCACGTGTACGTTATTTAACCATTAATTCTACGGGTTAGATAGTTTGATTGATTCGCGTAAACGGCGACTTGCGGGTGGCGTTTGAAGTCCGATTCACACTCGTACGACGACAACACGACACGACAAAACATTCCATCGATATAACATAATTGAGTACGACAATTCACACCGTTCCGCCGGCCAAGCTCCGTAACGACACGACAAAACATTCGAGCAAATGACGTGTTTCGTCGGTGCTTGTCGGAATTAATTTATTTAAAACATACATATTTTATACGTACTCATATATACATTTAAATTACATTTGTAAACGATCGCATTTTTGCACCGATCGCCGCAACAGGCCCAATTATTATTATATTATTTATATAATAATATAATTATTATAGTGCGTGGATTATATTTGACCGTAAAATATATTAATTACCATCGCGGGCAAATCTTCAAGTTTTAAATTCCAAAACGCGTGTGTGTGTGGGGGAATTGACGATTTCCGACCGTGTTCGAAACGAAAATTGGATGCAACCGACCGAGTGTGCGTGTCTGTCGTTTCTTGTCGGTCGTATGTGAATTGGACGTGAATTTTGTTTGCCGTGTCCTGTTGAACGTGTGTGAATAGGTTAGGATAGGTATTACGTAATTTATGAGTACAAATTTTTATATTTTCCGGGCCGAAAGAGTTAATTTTACATATTTTTATCGGTAATTTATTTTATATTGCCGAGACGGAAGAGCTGTTTTATTATTATTATTATTATTATTATTATTATTATTATTACGAGTATTATTATATTTCCTTAAACTCGTTTATATTAGATTATTTTTATATATTATTTAAGTTACTAATTTTGTTGTTACCATTTATATTTTCATATATTTATAACTACACACGTATTCATGAGGTATTAGACACACATCGCGTGATCAGCTAAAAGGGTTGTAGCTTATTTGCCGTCCGAGAGCACAAGTATGTATTGGGGAAAAAGAAAAATACAACAATAATTTAATAAAAACGGAGAAAATTGCTCGGAGAAATGTATCGATATTACAAAAAAAAGCAAAGAAATTGTACGGTACATAGTTAATGTGTTAAATGGGAGAATTTTTAATTATTCGATTATAAATGTATTTAAAAAAAAAAAAATTCTATTTGTACGCCTGTTAATAATATTATTCAGTTAAAAAGAAAACATTTCAATAATATTTTAAAAAGTATATTAAACTTACAAATATCTATAAAAAAAAAAAATATATATATATATATATGAAAAATACATACAAACGTAACGTATAAAAATCGTTGTGATAATATTTATCAGTATGGGGTAGTAATCTGGAGTGAGTTCTTGAAATACGAATAAAAAAAAAGAGGATGGGGTTAAGTATTTAAAATGTATATTTACGACGGGTGTTCAGAATCCCCTATGTTTTTTTTTTTTAGTTATTACATCCGCCGTTGGTTCTCATAGCTGATATACAATAGACTCGAGTGTTCTTTTTTTTTTTTTGTTGTTGTGAAGCTGCTTAACTAAAGGGATATATCGTTTCTAACAATAACACAACAATAGTTGAACTTGTTACACCACTCGTGACCAACCTCCAATAACGTTCAATAAATCGTTTAAATAGATTGGTTATGTCCGTATTATTACGTATGCTTTACTCGCGCAAATATTGAGAAAAGAAAACACGTTTTGTAATGTTTTCATACTATAAATCGCGGTATCAAGTCCGATCGTTTTACTACGATTAATTCGTACACTTAATCTGATTGAACGCTCCCGTCTGGTATGTTTAACAATAATAATCATGATATAAATGTTTCAAATTATTGGATAGGGGTTAATCCATAAGTTACAAATAGAAAATTGAATCGAATTATACTAGGTATATTGACGATTGTTCTAAAGCCGCGTCTAGATAAAAAAAAAAAAAAACATTTGTCGCAAGCATGTGTTGCCGCCAATTTTGGTGACAAAAATCAGAAATGTTTCTGAAATTTGTCGCCAACAATTATTGTGCAGGAGAGACGCGTTGTTATCGACAAATTTTCGTTTATCATCCGACGCGGGGAAAACAATTCGACAAAGTTTACAAACACAGTCTACTGGTGTTGTCAACGCGTATTATTGACACGTCCAGACCGGACAAATCTCGTCGATAAACGTTTAATAAATACGACATTTATATAATTTATTTATTTGGTTATACGTTCAGTTTAACCTCGGCCGTCTACACGTAGTGCATATTTTCACACGTTAATATTTTAATATTCGTTCATTTTATATCTCAATTCTTCGGATTGACCAATGTCTGTATCACGTTTAAGATCAGTCATTAGGTCTCTCATTACCACTGTATTTCTGCTTTGCTAAAAGACTAGAGTACGAACCCAATACCTTTTTTTTTTTTTTGATGCCTTCTGTCGTTTCTAAACTCAAAATAACGCAAGCAGATCCAGCAGCAATCGCAATGTCGTCATTCTCGTTCTTTAATTTTGTCGAGACTCAAATGTTTTTCAAATACTACGTTGCTTTGGCGTGGACGCGCGTGTTTTTACATTTTGTCACCGAAATAGGTGACGACAAATGTTTCTTGGTCTGGACGCGGCCTGAGAACTTTTCTTTTAATGTACGTACCAGAAATACAATTTTTATGATCCCTTCTAATAGTGATTATTATATATTATTAAACGTTTTGTACGTTTTTTTTTCTTCTTAAAACACCACCACCTCCTACACATTCCGCGTTTAAATTCGCAATATGGATGGTTCAACATTTTCTTTTTTTTTTTGGCATTATTCCCATTAAAGGCTTTCAAAATAACGACGGTCACACACAATGACTCCATTCTCAGTGACCCTATTGGATCCGCCTATAGGATTACAACAGATGGCCTTAAATTTAGAATGCCATTTCAATTGTTTAAGTGTTCCGTAAACGAATGGCACAATTGCCCGCTTTTATAATATAAATCATAATACGAGTATTTGACGGCTTTTATTTTATAAATGTTCACGTCAGACGTGTAAATTTATTATTAAGTATTTTGTTGAAAATTACGCGAAAACATTATTATTATTATTATTATTATTATTATTTCATTAATTTCTAAATTACGAGTCGATTAAAATATATAATTTTGTGTACGTTTTGTTTTTTTAAATATTTTAATACACTGTATTTTATTATTATTATTCTATTCGTGTCAAAAAACTATACATAATTTCGAGCACAAACATAACATAAATATTAATGTGTATAGTTAGGTCAAATTGTATTATATATAAATTCACGTATTGTCACGAATGTCAAAGTAATTTAAAATATTTAAGTAATAATAATAAAATAATTAAATATATATATATATATATATAATTTCAAATTTAAACTGGTAACATATATGAATGGATATGAATATGCAAGAAAAAGATATAGTTAAAAAATAAAATAAATTAATGAAACAAAAAACGTACACGAGTAAATAGTTTTATTATAAAAGCAAGAAAATAGTGAATTTACTTTATAAAAAATTAGTCGGATAAGCGTAGATTTCAACTGTGTATAGGATTGAAATTGATTTTCTCGAGTTTTCCTATAACTTGCCTACCAATAATAAATACTAACTAACAGTTTTGATACTTCTACTATAAAGTTTTGTCTTGTCATAATTAGAAAACTGTATCCCGCTAAATTCTATTTTTTTTTTTTTTAATACAAACACGTTATTAATGGGAAGTAATTATTGTGTCTTATACTATATTATGAATAAACACGTTTGGATTAGAGTCGTCCCGATTATTTTTCCAGAATTCGCCGATTTGAACGTTTTTTCAAATGGTTATTAAATATGCTATGAGTTTGACTGTATCATGCAATTGTCTGTATTATTTATGTACCTGCGTATTGTGTTTCTTACTTTTGAATTTTAAGTTTAAATTAAAAAGAACAAAAAAAAGAACCGTTCCCTTTTCAACTGAACGAAATTATTATTTTATTTTCAAACATCTCGGTTGTTTAGGAATAATGTAAATATTGAAATTTCATATTACGAGTACAGTGAAGAAAGTTATTTGTTTTTTTTTCCCCTGAGCGATAAAAATGTGCTGCAAAGTTTTGTAATTAAATCCACTCTTATTCATAAACATAAATAATATTTTAAAATACTAGTAAAAAATGACATATAAAATTTATTTTCTACCCAATTGTCTTGCGTTAATATCAATTTTTCGTTTCTGAACAAGTCGTCGTCACCGTTAATAATAATTTCAACTCGGACATTTCAGTCTTCATTCGAGCTTTCAGTGGAAGTAACAATTTCCGACCTATTCGCTGTTTGGGAGACGAGAGGTGTCCCACTTTCCGATACCCCATAGACGATCACTTTTGAATTTTGGCGGTACCTGGTCTACGGTAGTGATCAAACCGAAATCCGACTCTCAGTTTTGAAGCGTTTATAGCGTTTTTTTTTTTTTTTTTTTGAGGCAATTTTAAAAATAATAATAACAATCTATCGACGTTTCATTTAAATATGTTTTAATATTAATTGAACTAATAATACACCCGATGTACTACCGCGTCAGTAACCCATTTATTGTTGTTGAGTATTATAAAATAATCGCGTGTTAACGGTGAACAATTTTTTTTCTAACTGTTCTACGAAAACAGTTTATAGAGAGAACTATTTATTATTTAATTCCGAATTTTCGTTGTTCCCGTTTCTCTTCTATTTACTACGGTTTTCAAACCGGTCTCCAGGGTCTTTTTCACGCCTTATTTCTCGGAGCTTTGAGGAAAAAATAAACCTTTTCGCGCACGTTTTCCCGTCTCGCCGACGCGCAGGAAACGTTTTCTACTACGGGTCTTTTAACGTCTGATAAGAGACTTCACGGTAAATCGCCTGTACAAAACTCCTTCGAAACGACCCTCTTGAGCCTCAAGGGATTGGAAACGGGGTATTTTCTCTCTTCGTCTCACACACGGAATACGGTAAAACGGACGTTGCTTACTTCCAACTGGGACCTAGTGTTGCTGTTGTGATAAGACAAAATAAAAAAAAAAAAAAAAAGAAAAAAAAGGAGAATTGTCTTCGGGACGGAATAACTCCAGCGCTCGATCAAGAATTCACGGAAAACTATCGAGAAAAAAACGTGTATTTCTTCGGGGGGGTTTTTTTTTTGTTGTTTCTTTATATTTTACTTTAACGCGTCGACGATTGCGCGCGCGGTAACGAGAGTGAGAGAGAAAAATGCGTTCGAGTTGATGTAATTATTACGTATCGTCGGCGCGATAATTTAAACGCGCGGAAACGCCTCACCCGATCCGGTATATTCGGCGATATCTTCTCTGTACGGCGCTCGCGGCACACCGCGGCGGCGGTCCCGTCGTTACACTACAGCTCACCCGCGTGTGTGTTTATTGATTCGATAAACACTGTACACACACCGACCGAGCTCTCTGCGTTACGTCGTCCGCTTGTGTCACTCGCCGTCCCTGTCCCCGTGTATACGGTGGCTGCTGCGGCCGTTTGGCGTAGTGTTTTAAACGGGACGGCGGAGTGGAGGGGTGCGTGGTGAACACTGACTCCAGGTGGCGGTAATTGCGGGTAGCGGGGTAAAGCGGAGATTATACGCGCGTATGAATGTATACGAGAACGAGAGCGCGCGCGCCAGATGGTTAAGACGGGTAAACCGGCAAAGCCACAACGGGGTCCCTGTTTTCATACCGTACACATATTTTATATATTATACCGGAATGGTATAGCGTAAAACATATATATACACACGCGCGGGCGCGTATATATTTCAATCAACAAATTAAACGGGTCGATGTACGCGTTTCATTCTTCTTCTCTCGCGCGCGCCGCCACCCTATCCGACCGCGCCACCCGTCTACGCGAAACGATCCGTCCGTCGTCGAACATGATTTATAATAATAATAATAATAATAATAATAATAATAATAATAATAATAATAATAATAATAATAATAATAATAATAATAATAATAATAATAATAATAATAATAATAATAATAATAATAATAATAATAATAATAATAATAATAATAATAATAATAATAATAATAATAATAATAATAATAATAATAATAATAATAATAATAATAATAATAATAATAATAATAATAATAATAATAATAATAATAATAATAATAATAATAATAATAATAATAATAATAATAATAATAATAATAATAATAATAATAATAATAATAATAATAATAATAATAATAATAATAATAATAATAATAATAATAATAATAATAATAATAATAATAATAATAATAATAATAATAATAATAATAATAATAATAATAATAATAATAATAATAATAATAATAATAATAATAATAATAATAATAATAATAATAATAATAATAATAATAATAATAATAATAATAATAATAATAATAATAATAATAATAATAATAATAATAATAATAATAATAATAATAATAATAATAATAATAATAATAATAATAATAATAATAATAATAATAATAATAATAATAATAATAATAATAATAATAATAATATGTTTCAACGGCTTCTCACCGATCGTGTGTGTGTGTATTTATTCGCCGAGAATCGACCGTTTCAATTCGGTACCTAATTATTACGGAATAATGAAAACGGAAAAAAATTTTATTTAAAAATATGACGAATATGACGATTTTGAATAATAGCATTAATGAACTTAAATTGTTGTAGGGATGGATTGTGCGGGGATACATACGCAATATCGCGACAACGAAACGTATACGAGTTGTAAACAATAATTAATATGACCCGGGGGGTCGAGTTAACTGACGATCGATGTGGCGTGTGATGCCGTCGATGTGCCGTCGATATTTATAAATGAACGGTGACGGAAGACCGATTGATTACAAAACGAGAATGAAAATGATGATACATGGCATGTGCGCGGGGCGATGGAGACCGGGAAAATGTGAGTTCAGACGAAAGGGCCGCGGAATTGAGGTGCGAATAACGGTAATAATTGGAACGAGTACTGGACGCGGTTATTATGATCGAACGAACGACGAGAGACGCGATATAGGAAATGAAGAGACCGGATTCATTTTTTTTTCTTTTTTAGAACGGTCTAAAAAAATCGTTTAACATAAATGCGGTGCTGTGATTCGACGAATATATGGAGTTGTGGAATAATTATTTAAATACGACAAATAAACGTGATTTCATCTCGTTCAAAAAAAAAATAAAATAAAAAATTTTGTAATTTTTTTTCAAAATCGTCTTGTGCTTTTGACATAAATTTCGTTTTCTTCTCGTCGTCCAGAAATTATATTCGACGCTTCCGCAAAACACGTATACCAATCAAACCGTTCTCGCTATTACGCTTTACGCGTGTCACGACGTTAATTTTTCAATTTCAACCATTTTCGTATGACTGCTGCTGCTCTTGGACCCCAATCATCAACAGATAATACGTGTCAAGATGAATATACAAATATTCTATTTCAGTTTTTACTTATAAACTTTGACGACTCACTGATGATTTTAAAATATTACTTTTACTGATTGAACGTTGAACGCGTCAGTACTCTGTGGACGACTTTCCACATAATACGGGGAAAATGTAGATTTTACGTATATATATAAATATTTTTTTTTTAATTACAACTGTCACTAGATACGCGATGATAACCGTACATAAATATCAAAATATATCTAATTACGCACACAAGTTGAACTACGCAAAATCGATTGGCCACGTGCGCATAAAACCTTTCCAACTGCGTTTTAGAATAAGCGCAAAAGATATTGGAATAAAGGTAAATTTGAAATGTATCAAATCGGAATGTCTTAGCGACGTTTGTGTCCTATAAAGGCTGAATAAACCGAAAAAAATTAGAGTCGCGAGTAATGGCGCTTAAATGGATTACTTGAGTTTTAGAATTTTGCGTCATTACTAAATTATCGCGTTCACACAAAACGCGATTATAAGCGGTGTGTCTATAACGCTTCGTCGAGAAATTTAAAGTTGTAATAAATAAAAAATCGTCAGTTAGGATTTTTAAGATTTTTTAAAATATAAAATTAAAATAACGTAGGACTTATTTTGTATAAAATCTTTACCGCTTTTAAAACACGAAAAATACCGCTTTTTATGGCCGAAATAACACTCAATAACCTAAAATTGGGAATAAAGTGTTTTGTAATATATATATACTATTTTTTTTAAATAATGCAAAGTTCGGTTTGAATTTCAACACTCTGGGGGACCAATATTTTGGCAGGTTTTTTGCTTAGCGTTTTAAATTCTATTGAGAAAATAGCTTTTCTTACCTTTTTTTTTTTTTTTTTGACTTGTTTTGAATTACTCACAAGGAATTTACTGAGAAAATCGAAAAAAAAAACGTTTTACAATTAAAGTACCAACTAACACTTAACTGCGTGAAATACACAAGAACGGTAAAAACGTGATTTACACAAAATCACATGTTATTTCTTCATCATGTCTTAATTATAAGACCAATTATATAGAATACATTACGGACAGTCACAATACGAAACACCATCGAGCTATTATTTAAAACGGTCAACAATGGTTTTGTAAGTTACGCTGAAACTCCGCTCAAAATCGTTTTCCTAATCATTTATCATTGCTTACAAATGCATATTTTTGAATATATTCATGAATGAAAATCTGTTTTTTTTTCTTTTTCAAAAAAAAGTAGTTTTTTTTTTAAGATACACAAATGTTTAAAACATATTGTCAATTTCCAAATATATTGTGTGATGTAAAATTGTCTGGCTTTATAATTGAGAACGTCAAATTACAGTTTAATAAATTATCTTGTTACGAAGATATATTTTCAAATTATATGGATTCAACGGTTGTACGCGTTTAATTGAAATAATAATAATAATAATAATTAATATATTTCCTTTTTACATTTACAATTACGTTTTAAACAAATGTGACTTATTTACTTAATTTCTACGATCACAATTATTTTATAACTGGATATTGTTTTTATTTTTAGTTTTTACAGTTCTTTTTATTATTATTATTATTATTATTATTATTATATAAATATTAATTAAATATATTTCGTGGAATTCAAATGTTTTTATTGATAATGCATAATTGATACGATTCTTGAAACTGTTTATTATGCATAATATATATATATATATATATATTTGAGTTTTGAAACTCCTAATATTTGCACTATAAATAAAGTCGACATAATAAAAGCAGAGACGAGAGAGATTATACAATGGTAAAGAAAAATTAAGGGTTGGCCAAATACGCGCAGTTGTTATAAAAAACAAACTTGAAAAAATAAATAAATATGATTCCCAAAGGATAGACGCTGAAAAGCAAATACTACAAGGAGAAGGAATAAAAAAAATGCTTCGGGATCATAAAAAAATATAAGCCCCTGTATGTGTTTATTTGCGGTGAGTATGAATATGGGTACTATAAGCCAGTGAGCAAATATACATTTCCATAGGTATTATACGTCATATTTGTATACGGTTCACCATCGAACACTGGTTTTATAATATAAACAAATCATTTCATGTGTCGTAATTGTTTAAGCGAAACTTCGTTATTATATTGTGTGTGTGTGTGTGTGTGTGTTTACAGTCAATTTAAATCGGAATATAAAAATTGTGTAAGCATTTTTAATAAGTGCTACTAAAAATGAATTCAGTATGATCTCAATATTTATAATTAGTGGTGTGTTTATGATTATCATTGGGACAGAGGTCCCAATTAAAATGAAATAACTGCGTAAATTGTTATAAAATGTTTTCAAACGAATTTAATCTATTCTCTTAATAATAATAATATTAATTAATTATTTAATAATTTATAATTTTAATATTACCAAATTATATTGTAAACTCCGGCTTTTCGATTTTTCTTTGATAATTTATTTTAGATTTTTATATCAGTCTTAATAATATAAATCTCGATGAATCGACGACAACATACAAAAAACACGTAAAACTTAAAATAATATTATTTTTTGAGTCATTGACAAATATTTAGCATAAGACATTTGTGTTTTTTAATGACGTGAATGATCGCTCAATTGTCGCGGTCGAAACAGGTAATTTGGCCAGAATTTATATGAGCTTGGAAATATTTGCGTACAGATCAGTGTATATTAAAAGTGCTTCCATTGCGTTTTTACGTTTTATAGGCAGTGAAATTATTTTTCAAATCTAAATTTGTAATTCCGAAATTGAAACGTCTTTGTTGTGATCTATCATTGATGTCAACTTTATAACGACCTCGTGATAAGATAATGATTTTTAAAACAGATTCGAATTCGTTACGAATTTTCCTATAGATCGAATTTTTTAATTTTTAATTTTTTTTTTCTTTGATATCAATTGAATATTATCAATTTTTTTTTTTTTTTTTTAGAATAAATTGGTTCAATTATTTGTGAATGGATTTCTATGGAGAACAGAAAATGTGATCTCGAGTAGACTTCATGACGAATTCAACCGCGTTTTCAAATTTCTCATCACATAACTACATCGACGTTTATTTTAACTCTACATTCCGTATACGAAAGAAAAAGAGAAAAATAGTAATCATCTTAATGTAATCGAACAAATATGTCAATGTGCGAATTATTCAAATGTGATTTTTATTTTTTTTATTATTATTAATATAATTGGCAAACTGCAAAATTTTCAATGCGATTGTAAATTCGTAGTCTTCAAAAAAATTCTCCCGATGGAAACCACAAACACGTTATCGTTTACGTTTAATATCAATATGCGATGCCGTTTTAGAATCATTGAATGAGATTTGCATTTAGTCATTACTATATTACACGCATACGCGGCGTGCATTTAAAATATTTGGAAACTCTACGGAATTCTTATGAAGTAATAATCACTTGAATTCACTATATTATATCTTATAAACAGATAGAAATCAATTTTGAAAACACACGGAAAACGAAATTATTCGAATAAGTAAACTAAAATATTGTTTTTAAAATATCGTGTTGAAATTTTCGTTTTCTAATTCGGTCATAAAATATTGTTATTTTATCGACGTTTGCGGTACATTTCCGATGAGTTTATAACGTTCGTATTTTCATTCTATCGTTTCGACAACAGAAATTATCACAATGTTGTACACGAAAAGGAGAAAAAAAAATAGACTGTTCTTTCTCGTAGACTCGCGGCCGATATTTCGAAATTACATTTCATATATTTTGTAATATTCTTTGTTGTCACCCGTTAATATTTTCGTTGCGCGTGGTTTTTTTTTTTCGCCATTGTGTCGGGCGGTTTTCGTACGCGAGCACACACTACTACTACTACTACTACTACTACTACTATTACTACTACTACTATTATTATTATTATTATTATTATTATTATTATTATTATTATTATTATTATTATTATTATTATTATTATTATTATTATTATTGATGATTCTGACGAGACCGACGTCGGTCGTTGAACAATTTGTCACCAGGGATGATCGGTGAATAGGCACGTGTGTTGTTATTGTTTTGCGTTTTTGAAGGCGTGAAAACGAGGAAAACGTGTTAGGAGAAAAAATGAAATAAGAATGAGCTCTCGTACAACACTCGTTTAGAAACGCATTAGGGAAACGCGCGATTACAATGCGCGAGATTTGTGTACGGGTTGTTATTTGTTTTGTAAAGGTCTGGAACGTGGTACAGTGTTATATTGAATATTATTATGTGAAATCCAGTGTGCGATGGCCCAGCACAATGGTTGGCCGCGTTCTGCTACTACTATATATTTATATTATGACAGTAACGGCGAACAACGGCAACACGTAAGTCACGTGCCATCTTTTGAGTGATATAAAATATAAAAGCGTGTTTTAATGAAAATCAAACGACTTTTCTTCTCTCTCTCTCTCTCTCTCTTTATACATATGTATGTATACCCGATTGTTTTACGCGATACAATAGCAAATGTAAACGATTTGTGTAACAGTTTTGAACTGTGTTGTGACGACGGTTAAAAATCGAAAACCGTGTCAGACTTTATGGCAAAAAAAAAAAAACGAGACTCTTTTGTAGACGTTCGTAATTGAAATGACACAATGCACACACAATAAGACATAGACGATTTTTGCGTTTTTTTTTTCACACTCCAAAAAAAAAAAAATACTATGAGAAATAAAATAAATTATTCGTGCGAAGAAATTTTTTTTTTTTTTAGTTCATAAATCGTTTACTTCAGTTTGATTGTTTAATCGAAAGACAAGAGAAAAACACCGATACGTATTCTTCTATGAATTTTCACTTATTGAGATTATACGTTTTCAAAATTAACTGTAGCGCATAAAACTGAATGATGAACGGTTTAACAAAATAAAAATACGAGTATATAAAATGTTTTTTTTTTTTATGCAAAAGTATAGAATGTATACCTATACACTCGTCATAAAAGATGCTTTGCCACGGCTCACGGATTACCAATATCAATATTTTTGAATAAAATAAATTTTCGTATAATATTGTATATTCAATTCTGATGTTATCGATTGTCAATATAATTTATTTACGAAATGTATTATACAAAACCGGAATCCAAGCGCATACCAGTGTGTGGATATTTATTTACTTTATTAAATTTTAATTCCACGATAGTCAATTATACGTAAACGTTTCTTTTCAAACGCACACGACGAATTTCATTTGTAATCATAGGCGGCGAGTCGATGAAGTTTTTAGTATTTGCGTTTTGTGCATAAATCGCGAACACAAATGCTAGAAAAAAAAAACTCGCGGGTATCGCGGTGTTAATAAGAGCAATTTTAGAGTGATATACGAATAAGAACATGTTGCGCGTTTGTCGTTAATAGCTCGCACATAGTTTTGGCTTTAGACTTTCAGTTAATCATTCTAATAGCTGCAGAGTGCGGTGTGGGTGTTAGAGAGATTTGTCAACCCCATTACGAAATTTAGTCGCAGCTAATTCCTACTTTTTTCTCTCACTCTCTTTGTGCGTACATCGGCGTTTTATGGTAATCCGCACCCTCCGAGTGTTCAAAACGTATAGTGTACGTGTCCCCTTTTTCCATATACAGTGTTGATCCTTAGCACGCCGATCGTCGTCTGTGACTTATCCTATGGGGAAAGGTTTAGTGATAATCAATGGTAATCCCTCGACCGATTTTAACTGCTGGCCGTTTTGCTATTACAGGGGCGTAAAATGGCATTTGGACTAAGTGAAACATTTGGACGTATTTCATCGGTTGATTGGTTTTCAGTCTTATTTTTATTTTATTTTTTCCTTTCTCACTATAATACACACAGTCCACCCGTGGTTGTGTTTCGGCACCGACCAGCCCCGTACTAAACGCATTCATATTCGTTTCGACGGAGAATTACGTTTCACATACACCGTAAATATCGGACATTTTTCTTATCTAAAATGAAATATTGACGTTTACGTACATCGTCTGTGACTTTATCGTTGACGAGTGTGTGTGTGTGTGTGTGTGTTTGTCGGTGTTGTGTAATAAATTTGTATTTTTCGCGTTTGTCATCGCGACAATATATTAACGCGGAATTTTTTTTTTTTAATATTATTACGTACGCTTTAAATCCATTGATTTCTATTGTAATCCTATGATTTCGTCCTAGATTATATTCAAACGTGAAAAAATCGTTAATGTGTTTTTTTAAATTTTTCGACAATTACCGGTCATTCAAACGCATTGACATTTTATCTTATATAAATACGAAATAAAACGTTATCTTATTTAAAATTGTGCTACAATTTAGAGTTTTCACGAATTCAAATTTTTTTTACATATATATATATATATATATATATATATATTATAAGATATAATTTCAAAAAAAAAAAAAAAAAAAAAAACGTATGAATATAATCGTATAAGAAACAGTCGTTTCAATATTATCAGTTTATATTACTTTATCGTTTTTCTTTCTTAATATTATTTTCCATTCAAAAAATGAAAAATAAAAAAATAAATGTAGTATTGTTACCGCAAATTTCATACCATTACGGAACAACAATGTATTATCCGAGTTTCTTTTTATCTCGCGCACAAAGGAAGAGAAAAGAAATCTCGGAAACACGAGGAAAAAAAGAAGAAGAAGAAGAAGAAGAAGAATTAATCACATGCTAAAAGGAAGAGGCTCAGGTGTAAAAAGGTCTTTGTAAGTTTTAATCAACACCAGCGAACGAGCGGTAACATTCATTACTTAACGGTTGGTGCAAGTGTTTAACCTTTCCGAGCGCCTTTAATTGCAGGTCGAACGGGGGATCTCCTCCTGCTATTAAATAGAAGAACATATTAAAGCGCCGAAACGACACGATATAAAATGAAACTTGCGTCGTATACCTTTAGCCTCTTTTTTTTTCTTTTATTTTATGATTACGAGTACACAAGAATATAGAAAGAACTACCTACATCTAGAATGGGTGAAAAGAAGTTTTCCTTAGCATCACTTGGGGGGAAAAACGCCCTCGGACGATGAAATTGTAAACATTTTTCGCCAGATCAGGAAACCCGTGTTTTCTTAGGACAGTGCGTGTGTTGAAAAATGCAATAATTACGTGGTCAGAAGAATCCTTAGGAGAAACCTTGTCGAGAAATCCCGATGAAACCTTATTGTTTCCATTGGAATTTCTACAAATGATTAAAAACGTTCATTCTCTATTTGACAAACAATGATAATGAAATAATAATAAATGATAAATAAAACGATAATATTTTTACGCTGTTAATGAAATAATTAATATACTTCGTATTATATAGGCAATTAGAATATATATATATATATATATATGCTTTATAGCTGATAATCTATGGAGAAATAATTTACCAAAACGTAGAAATAGAACAGTGCAAAATTAAAAGAAAATAAAATTCTTTCAATTTTTTTAATTAATCATTAAACTAAATATAATATGTGTATTATACGTTAGCGTAAAAAATTTTTTTGAATATTATTCTCATGAAAAATATTCGTGTTGTTTTTAATGCTTTCGCTATTTATCTAATAGGGGGGGGAAACGGTCCTCGGATATTTTTGTCCCTGTTTATAGAGTATATATATATTTCGTAAAAATCCCGCCGAGTGGTCATCGATCGTTTTCGTACACATTACATAATTTTATTATTATTTTTTTTTTTCCAATAATTTTATTTTCATAAATTAAGATCTACGCGCTGTGATCTACATATCGAAGAGTAATTTACACAAGACAAAGTCACTCAATAGACGCACCGGCTCTTAACGATTTCAGTAGTTAAATGTTAAAAGTCACAGTATCAATCCGTGCGGATCTCCGGGAAGACGACAAACCTATAAACGATTGCGATTAGCCGTTTTGGAATTCGGTTGAAGTTTCGCTTGGAAGCGTTTATAAAAAAAAAAAAAAAGATTAACGTTTTCGTCGACGGAATAGATTTTAATGTATCGTGTTCGAGACAGATTCTCGGGAGCTCCGGGAGTTCTTACGATGATTATTATTATTATTTTTTTTTTACGTTCATCCGAAAAGCCATTTGCGCGATGCGCGTACACTTCAAGTCCGTATGAGAAATAATCGGTCGTTTACATGCAACTAGTTTTACACACGATAACGATGACTAATAAGGGACATCGCCGTAGAGGGTGGCCCGTCTCATTTATACTGCTAATCATGGTGATATCCACACTGAACAGGTGGTGGTCCCCTGGTATTATTTTTCGACTGGACGGAGACGGGGGAGACGGTCATTTTTCCGCGTGACGCCGAGTGGTGCCGTATGTTATCGGCCGATAGTTATCTTACGCTCTGTCTCGGTGTGTCCTGTTTTTTATTATTATTATTTTTTTCCCCGTTATTATTTATTGCGTTTCGAGGATGATCACGCAAAACATTGTAAAGGGGACGCCTAAAACTAGTAGGACCCGTATAATCCATTTCGTCGGCGGTACTCGGGAACTATTAAACCGTAACTAACGCATCGACAAAGCTGTTACGATGAAATATACATCGCATTATGATGTGCGTCTTTGAGTAAAACTTCACGGAAAATAGCATTTTAAAAAACTGTTTAAGAATTGTAATATATTATTACGGTTCAGGTTTTTTTTTTTTATTTTATAGCGCGTAAACGCCAAACAAAGTGGATTAATAAAGAAATTATGTTTGAAACGACTGTACGCGATTTTTTCCAATCCAATCGCCTGATACGTATTAAACGTTGACGTGTGTGTGTGTGTTTTTTTTTTTATAATGATTATTGATTTGAAACAAATCGTCAGATGTATCATAAGAAATGTTTTTTTTCTCGTATTGTATATAATATTTTCATCTTGTATTGAGAAAAGTGTCGTCCACCGTGTTAAAAACTATACGTATGATGATTTTTCACTGATCAATACTTTCAAATTCCATGACCCCCTCTCCTTTAGCACGGTCTTGCTCTATAATATCATATTGCTGATGTGAACGGTAAGATCATCGATTTATTGAACGAATGACTCGGTGTGAACAATGGAAATAAGAATATTCTTTTGAGAAGTGATATAAATCCTACGAAAAAATATGGATAACCATAAACGCACATATGGGGAAAATAGATGCCTGCAATATTGTAATACTGTTCATTCAACAGTGCACTTCTAATAATTGCTTTTTGTATCGTCTCCCGTCTTTTATGAGCGCTTGCTATATTGTTTGACGGTTTAACTATCATAGTTTAGAAACTAATAAGTATCCATATTTGAACGTTTAAAAACGTTTTAGGGCTTCAAAGTTTGGCATGAACGCATACATTTTATATACACGTATAGTGACAATTTAATGTAATATAGCATAGAGCCTATTATTGAAATGTTTGTAAAATAATAAAGATTTTTTATTAGCAGCAAATGTATTTACCGGGTGCATTTTAATTATACGAATACGTGTAAATGTGTCCATATATAAATTATTATTAAAAAAAAAAAAAAAAACGAGTGTCAATCGTATTTATATATAAACGGAGTTGGAAGTGATTTAGTTAGATTTATGAAAGAAAATTTTCTGCTGGGCCATATATAGAAATTTTTCCAACAACAACCGGGTTTGTTAAAAATTCGTATATTTGTTTGATAAACAAAAAAAATTATCCCTCGATTTAATAATTTCTAAAAAAAAAAAAAAACAAACCAAATAAATAGATACCTAATGTTATTAACAAATTTATAAATGAATAAGTTAATTGATTCGTTTTTATATAAAATTAACAAAAAAAAAAGTTTAATTATTATAAAATGTGTATATTTGGTGTTTATTATTGATATGATCATACACAAATACTACTCGGGTAAATAGTTTCAACGTTTTACATAAGTTATTACGGTTTGTTATTAAGGACTGTTCTACAATATTAGAAAATGAATGTTTATTATAATGTATTCGTGTACAATCGCCAAAACCGTTAGCGAATTTGAACAGACATTGATAATTAAACAAAAAATACTTAAATATTTATTAAAATATATGGAATTCCACACAAGTATAAAAAAAAATATATTCTAAAAATACCTATTTCGTACAGAGTATTATCCTATTTCGTAATCGATTATTATCCTCGGAATCTCGTCGTACAAATTCGAATGTTTTTTTTTTTTTTTAATATGATTTTATCGCGTTCTAATCGAATTAAAAATTTGTATATATTATTATTTGTTTAATATTATTAGTACGTTGCGTTAATTCATTTGTAATGTATTTATGTAATACGATATGTATTATTATATATTATATTATTACTGAATCAGTTTTTATTTTGAACAAATTTACAAAGGTTAATTTCTTTTCTAACCAAAATATTTTCTTTCGCAAACAAAATAATTTTTAAGATTCGAACATTTTACCAATACATAAACGTCAATACTACGGAGTTTTTCATAGTTTATGTGAAAAAAAAAAACAACGACGAAATTCGTTTGAAAATCGATCGGAGCATGAATAAAAACATATAAACATGCGAAAAAAATATTTGAAATGTTTAAAAAAATATTACTCGAATCTGATGGAAAAATATATAGTAAATAATTTACGCAATCGTTATGGTCAATTTTCGTACAATTAATGCAAAAAAAAAAAAAAAAATAAATAAATATTTCATTTATAGTATTTATAAAAAACGATTGAATTGTAATGAAATTCCAGTAGGCATTGGACATACAAGTGAGCAGTATGTATACAATTACACGGGTGATGTTTAATGTATTCTAAATGTGTTGGTTTCCATGTGAAATAGATTGTAATAATTTCTTATAATAATATTAAATCATAGAATTTTTCTATCGAATCGTTTGAAGTTACGAGTAATTGCAAGTAAAAACTCGCGATAAATTAACGTATCGTTTAATTTTTTCAATATAATAATTAATAATTAACATCGCTTTAAAAATATTTCTTGAATTTTTTTGTACTGAAATTATGTACAATCGCACGTCACTTATGTGATGTAGTTAGAGAGATGACTCAGTGAGCACGTATGTTATTGTAAAATGATTAATTGAATTTGCAATACGTTTCGAAATAGATACCTACCTGGTCGTTTTTTTTTTTTATTATTATTAAATTAATATTTTATTAAAACTGTCGTGTTTCATCCACAAGCATAAATATATGTGTGTGTGTGTTTTTTTCTGTCAAGAGCAGGAATAAAAATACCTTAAAAATCGTAATTACTCAGATTTTAAACCGTTATTGAATGCCGTATTAAACTATTATCGCGATTCGTTCAATAAGGCCCGTCCGAGGCCCGTTTCAGACGTGACGATTTTTTCCGCGCGGATAAAAAACCGTACGATTTTCATCCGTGAACCGTTCTTTGTAAACTGATGGTTAAAACTTTCACACCGGACGGGAACGGATTTCTTCCGTACGGTCGATTTACAACGGCCGTCTCAACGAAACAGAAATCTACGGCGCCGCGCCTTATCAGCGGCCTGATGTGTACGCTCTCACACGAGACGACACGGATAAAGACCGTACGTTCATTTTGCCATACGGACGAAACCGTCACGCGTGTATCGCGCGGGCCCAAAACGCTTGAACCTCATCAACAACTTTACTTCGAAAGTTCACAAATCCAGTGAATATTTTCATACTACCACCACTCGAAACGATCGTACAAAACGTTTATAACAATCTATAAATACGGACGGGCGAAAAATCGAACATCGGTTCTCGTTGTCTCTCGTGCGCAATTTACACGTGTCAATTGACGATCCCGGTGTGATGGGGGATATTTTATCGCTGTCGAGTCGTGTGTGACATCGACCGTGTTGTGTTATTAAGCCGTGGCGGCGCGCTTACCTTCCAAAGCCTTGTTCCTGGCCAACAGCGTGAGCAGAACGTCCGGATTGTGGGCGGCCGCGGCCTGTAGTTCGGCGGCCGGCCGGTGATGGTGCAGGTGATGGCCGTGCAGGCCGTGCGGCGACGGATGCAGGTGCGGCAGCAGCGACGGTTGCGTTGCTCCTCCGGACGGCGGCTGTTGCAGCACCGTGGACATGCCGGTGATACGCGCGCCGATGTCAACCGCCGGTGTTGTCGGACGCGGCTGCTTCAGCAGTACAGCAGTAGTAGTGGGCCGCCGTCATCAAAAAAAAAAACGAAACGCGCGCCGCGACAAAATGATAATGCGCCGGGCGGACGGACGACACACGCCTCCGAGACGCCGTCCGAAACGTTCGGGAGAAACGGAACGCCGTACTAGCGACCGGGTATACCGGAAAATATTCCTCTAGTCGTCGTCGTCGTCGT
This sequence comes from Chaetogeoica ovagalla, assembly GCA_032441825.1. Taxonomy (NCBI): domain Eukaryota; kingdom Metazoa; phylum Arthropoda; class Insecta; order Hemiptera; family Aphididae; genus Chaetogeoica; species Chaetogeoica ovagalla. The sequence continues at coordinate 2,188,060 of CM063744.1, forward strand.
CGTCACGGAGAGGGCGGCCCGCGCGTAACGGGCTTTTATTCGTGCCGGGCGGGCGGCGGAGGCCGAACTTTCGGCGGCAAAAAAGAAAAAAGGGACGACGCGGCAGTGGTTTCGGGTCGCGGCCCCGTGCGCGTTATGTCGTCGTGCGATTGCGGCGGCGAAGGGACGCGCGTGGAAAACCCGTACGGGCGGGGTTGGGGGCCTGCGGGGTGTGCGACGCACAGCTCTGTACGCACGCGCCGCGCACTGTCCGTCCCCGCCGTCGCCGCAGCCCGAGGGGTTTAATTTCGCTAAGTGTCAGCGCCGCCGCGTCCCTTTCCCGCTGCACACACACACACCGCCCCGACGGTCGTAACGGGCGCGCGCGGCGTTTCGTGTGTCCGTCCCTCGTCGAATTACCGCCATCGCGCGCGCTCGTCGGGCGGCGGCGGCGGCGGCGCGTGCGCGGTGAAAATCCCTTTGGTGTCGGTGGTTTTCTTTTGCTTTCCCACTGCCCGTCCCGTCCTACCACCACCACCGCCGCCACGTTTACACGCCGTGTGCGCGCATCCTCTGTTGCCGCCGAAGGGTACACACGGACGAAATGTATAAAAGAAAGAAAACTACTACGACAACGTGGTGGGAGCGAAAGAAAGAAAAAAAAATGAAAATACACACGTGCACACGTTATATAGGCGGTGTGTGTGTGTGTGTGTGTGTGTGGGTACACGTAATAACGCTTTCCCTTCTTCCCAGGGTCGTGTCCCGAAAACCGAACGCGAAGTGGTGGTGCGACCGCCGCCCGAAGGAGAATAAACGCAGCCGCGTCCTCGTCGTCGCTGGCAAAAGAAGTATCCCTTTCTCTCTCTCTCTCTTTCTTTCTCTCTCTTTCTCTCACTCGTTCGTCGAATAAATAATAAAATCGATGTAAATGAAAAAGCCGAGTGCTGCTGCTGCGAGGGAGGAAATAATAATACATAACGAAACAAACGACGACGACGACGTCGTCAAACCCTCCAGAGTTGTACGACGGAGTATATTATATAGTTTTCATACGTGTACACACAATGCTGAGAAAAAATTCGGTATTTCGTACGGGGTTAGACGTGTTCGTGATGCGACGACTTCCAGAAATTTTCTTCTTTTCTTCCTTTTTTCTTTCTCGGTTTTTCTTATTTTTCGCCACACGACGAGGTGTACTCGAATAACGCAGAAACAAAATGTATCTGAAAGTATTCTGAGACGTTTGAAATACTGCACGCGACGGTGGTGTACGAATCGATTTTTAATAAAGAAAAAAAAAACGATTCGTCGATACATATGTTTGTTTGGCAGACAATATGTGTAAATACGGCGTAATTTAAGCGCGCCCGGACATCAAAAACCTGGTGAAATTTATGTGTTGTGTACTTAAATTATTTGCACGACATAAAACTGTAATCCGGATTTCACGGGCAATTTAACGATTCTCCTCTATTAATGATTATAAAATAAATATCGACAATTTACGTAACGATTAGCAGCTCCCTTTTAGCTCGAAAATAATAGAAATGATAAGAAAAAAAAGCAAAAAAATCGATACTTACAAGAATATGAATTCGTCGTAGTAACCAGCCGTTGCCCACGTATATATATATATATATATGTTTTTTTTTTTATTAAAAATAACAAAAACACACGTGCGAGAATAAAATATATATAAAACGAAATGGTAAAAAATAATATTCGATTATTAATATTTGGCTATTCGAGCAGCCGTATAAATAGAACGGATGTAACACACAAGAGACAACGGCGATTACATTCGAATCGACTGATATAAGTATATTTAAGACGCATGAGAACTCGGATATTCGAGCCCAGTACGTATGCGAATAACAATATTGCGTGACTGTCCGAGTCGGTATAACACGCGCACAGAAAAAAAAAAATGTAAAACTCTTCATATTGCGCAACAAAAGTCAATTTTTTGGAGAAAATAAAGTACACAACCAATGACACGGGCGTTGCCCTTTTTCAGTAGTAAATAACAAAATTCACGTAAAAAACGGATAACTCAATAATAATATAGCCGGTCGACTGTTTGACCATTGCGATACGATGATAAATGATGATGGCAGTGAGAAGCGAGAGTGTGGTTTCTCTATCAACGACTTGTAATAACGATAACGTCGTTATATAATATAATATTATATTTTTCGATAAATCGTAAAAGAAAATCGGATCCGGTCGTATCGACGAACGCGGCGTGTTGATGTGTTCACACCCACAAAATATATGAATTTATAAAATGTGTTTAGTAAAAACGGAAAAGAAACTCGTTTTGTTTTATCATTTCGAGCGGTTTGTATACGTACACAAAAAAAAAAGAAAAAAAAGAAAGACGTTCTACAATCTTCTAACACAGACATTGAATGGAATTGGTGTTATAATTTCGAGATATCGTCACGAAAAACCAATTCTCATTCCGGATATTGTGATGACTTTAGCATTTCATTTCCTTTAGGTGATGCTTTTATTGCTGAAAACACGATTCGATAACACACGAATATGAATATGTATTCATATAGAAAGAACATTAGCGAACATTATCCGTCATTACGTACATCAGTGTTTCACTTCCCATGACATTTAACGAAATTTTATTAAATGCACATCGACATGGAATTTGATCGATCGAAATTGATTCACATTTTCAAAATGTTGTACCTTATATTATTATTATTTTTTTTTTTTCATGATCTCTATTATACGGATATATTATGCAAGTATATTTTGATTATTTGAAAACGAAAATTATATTTATGGAAATTATAATTAGATCTATGCAAACGCTACAATAATTTATAATGCAAACGCGTTCCACTGTTGCCGCTGTTTTTTCTCGCAATATTTCCACCCTACAAAATTATTTTATATATATATATATTTTTTATTGTAATTCTTAACCATTATTTACGACCTTGGCACCATGATATTTTCAAATGAATAAAATACTTCTGTTGTTGCGAAGATGCTGATCGATATAATCCACTATGAAACGGTACGTTTCGGTGACGCTCCTTTTTTTTTTTTTGTTGATAATTGGAAAATTTTTAAGTCAAATTACTTTTTTTTTCAAAGTTAATTTTCAACTTATAAAGGTGACAAAAAGAATATTGCTTAATTTTAACTCAATAATTTTAAATTAACATAGCTTATCGAGTTAAAACAAAATCATCAACGTGCCCACCTTTGATCACGGCAATATAACGAATTATTAATGATACCGCGTACTAAGAAATCATCTTTTAAACATTAGTGACATAACGTCATTTCAAAAACGTATAAATACTATTAAAGAACATTTATAATCTTCGAGTATACGTTATATTTTTGAATTTGAAATTCGGAAATGATATACAAATACCAATGTACGGTTATTAATCGATATTTTATTTAAATTGAACATATGGTAATACACAAAATAATTAATATGTAACGCTTAACATAAATAATGTTAAAATAAGAAATACAAATAATAATAATAACGATTATACTTAATATATTCTTGGTGATATCATAAAACTGATTCGCCTAATGTAATATGTTGTTACGGCAACTATTAGAATTATATTGAAGGAAAACGGTCGAAACTTGGTACACAAATATAATGTACATGTTGCGAAATGCAGATACATGTCATCGTATGTAGTGAATTGTAACACATCGGAGGTTGATTTTGAGATAGCCACGAGTATGAATCACAGACGAAAATTGACCGTTCGTTTCCTATACTCAACAAAAATGCTGAATGATTTGATTTCATGTTTTATGATAAATCCTTGCCGAACATTTTGTTTTCGCCTTGAATTTGAATAATATACATTTTTCATGATATATCCTTCGGCTCATTCGAAATTTATAAAACGTCACTGTCTAGGGTACAAGAAGGCCGGTAGCACACAATTTCCTTGGGATTCATTTTGAATAATCCATTTGCTCGGTATCGGAACACTATTATACTGTTTATGCTCGGGGAATAATGCCATTACCCATTCAGAAGAAACCTATGAATTCGAGTATTTTACAACAATCAATTAATTTCTACTTTATGAAAATCATATTATTAATAAACAAATAAAACTTACCATTTATTTTACTAGTGGCGCTATGTAATTTATATAATTTAATAAGTAAAAATTTCAACATTATATAAAATACAACGCGCACGAATTTCCGTGTAATGGTGATAAAAACATGATTTTAAATCGTTATTATCGATTTCATTTCAAAATTGTTATCTATTATTTTTTAAATTCGCAATTAACGAATAAATATTTGTATTCGATCATAACGCAGGGAAACATATTTATATATATAAAAAAAAAAAAAAATAACAATTATTACTTTATACGTTTATTGAAACGCTACGCAACAAAATCAAAAGAAAAAAAGTATAGAAAACAGATGTGGTGTAACAACAACTGTCTACAAATATTTGTGTTCAGAAAAAAACAATTTTAATTATTGTCCTTGTCGTTTTATGCATTTTTTTTTCTTTTTTTTTTTTTTTTACTATTACATACGTTTTGGATTTCTAAAAATCTTTTTTTTTTTCTAATACATTTCATTATACGATTAACACGAGCGCCGCAGCTAAACCATAATATCGCCGTCGCAATAATGTGGGTACCGCACACTGTACCGAAATCGACATTGCACTTGTTCACGTCGCTGAATAACGTCGGCGGTGCGTTACCGAACGATGTCGTCGGGCGCGTTGTGAAATCCGAGGATTTCAGTTGGGCGGACCGTACGCCAAAACCTTTAAAGTCACTTTGTTTAGACAACATCGCCGACCATTTCACGGAATACACGCGAGAATTGTTCGAGTCGATTACACCGATGAACGCGGCGTATTTTGTGGAAACACTCAGCACCAAGTTGCCCGTACCGTCGGTCGTCCACGTCCCCGACGGCGAGTATTGGCGCCGACGTATCGACGACACGTGGCCGAACGCCACAGTGTCACGGGGCGCGACCGAGCCCGGCGGTTTTAGAACGTTCTACTTGACCGCATACTTGTCGGAGACCGTCGAGAACTTGACACCGGGTTACGTGGACGAAACGGAACTCCGCGAACTGTTGACGGCTTGCGGCCCCCACGTAACCGCGTTGAAATGTAAACAGTTGCGCGTCTCTCGTTCGCCGCTGGAGAAATTGACGTCACCGCGCGTTCCGGTCCACGTGAGCATCGATTCGGTTTTGTCTCATTTGAAGAGCGTGCGGAGTGTGAGTCTCGTTTACGGTCCCAAGAAAACCGCCGTTGGCGAAAGATACACGTCCGGCCTGTACAAGATCCATATCGACGACATGGATACACTGGGCCGCGGTTTGGTGTTGTCAACAAATCTCACCAGCTTGGCTATAACTAAGAGCGACATAAACGCCATCAAGTTCAATAGACTATTGCCTTATTTGACCAAGTGCCGTGGTCTCGAAGAGATAGACTTTTCGTTTTGTGATCTACAATCGCCGGGTGGAAAGTCAGTAGCGCACTTTGTGAAAACGGCGAGCAGATTGAGACTGGTGAATTTATGCTGTAACAATATTGGCGCTGACGCGGTCGAATCATTGGCGTTTGTAACGCTTTGGAGGCGAAACAACGATTATCCAGCCATCGAGTTGAACTTGAGTAAGCACTTTTCTTTTCTTTTTCTTTTTTTTTCTTAATGGAGTTGTTTTATACCATAACACGGTGTTGAAAAAAGTAATTAATTTCGTTGCGGATTCACATTACTTTCATTACGTTTGTTGTAAATGACGTACGTGTTAAAACTCGTTTACCAAATAACTAGGTGACGGTGACCTAACAATTTGAATTTGTCATATTCATTTTATTCGGAAAATTATCGATATTAATTACGCTATTAAAATGAATATTATTCTGATTTAAGTTTGGCAGAATATAATATGTAAAAAAATAGAAAGAAAAATGAAATAACTCGATTAATTTAAAAACAAATATACGAGGCGCACACAAGAATAATATACGTAATGTTTACGTGTATTTAGACATGAACAATATAGGTGACATCGGTGCCAAATATTTAGCATCTGCATTAGCGTCCGGAGTTCAACCGTTTACCAAAATTCGGATTCGCAATTGTAATATAACCGAAATCGGAGGTATAAATTTAGTAAAATCATTAACGTATGATCGAGGACTGAGCTCGTTAGAATTAGATAACAATCCGTTAACGCTGGAAGTGGCTATTTCCCTGCACACCGTGCTTAAAACGAATTTCAATATCACATATGTGTCTACTTGGAATTGTAATTTCCCAACAAAACTGGCGAATTTCCTTAGAAACGTAACGTTTCACAACCGACACGACACACGCTCGAAATTTGACTACGTGGGCATCGACGATTTATGCGATGACGTAGAGGAAGAAAATGTATTTCACGAAGAATCACTGGATCAGGAACCTATTTAAAAAAATAAACGTATACAACTGAAAAAAGTACAAAATATATGTATTAATATATAGTGTACTCGACTTGTATTTTAAGTTTGATTAAACCTACATTCATCATGAGAATAAAAACGTAATTCTATTACAGTTATATTACAATCGATGCATTAAATAATTTGTTTCCAATAAAACGCTATGTGTGTTTACCTATATAATAGAATCAATCACTTATAGATGTGTAGAATGACTATAATAGATAGTTTTACTGACGTTATTATTTGCACGGTGGTCAATAAATACATTGTTTTGCATTCACCTTGGGTAATAAGACGTTTTGAAAAGACAGTATTAATTATTACAACCGAGAAAATTAAAAATTTTAAAATTGTATAGGACGAGCTTATTTAGATGGAATACAATAAGAGAGGACTGCAAGTCCTGTACACATCCCCCTCATTACGTATATTCGCAACGCTGCGGTTGTTTGAAAAATTTAAATGGTATTATAAATTATATTCAAAGAGAATTCTTTACGCATATTAGACATGTATTACTCTTTGTAACAACAGTTCTATTCGAAATGTTAAATATAATCTTTTTTCGATTATTCTTTATATTTACTGTCCATGAAAAAATAATGCTCGTTACAGTGCACCCCTAATATTTTATGTCTGCAGAGCAGCAATACGTTCGAGACTCCGGTTGTAATCCCAGATAATCATTATTAGGTCAAAAAATTTACACGGGGCAAGGATGTATAAAATAGTAATTCGATTACAATGAACTAAAATCTCGCCGAAGAAGGGTTCCGGAATAAATTATTTTCCTCTTCGGTTTTTTGTTTAAACGTTATTACCACCTACCGGTTATATTCGCGAATTTGCCCGAGATACGACGATTAAAGAAAATGGCGTTTAACAATAGGGTCTTTTACAGGTGATGCTGGGGAAAAAGCTTTTAATTCACCGTTTTATGGTTCGCTGTAAAACTTAACGATATTTTACGAAAACTTTTGAGCTTCACTTAGTTTACTTATATGGGTGTTCGTATTAATTTTTATTTCTAGTGTTTTACAAAATCCGAATGCGTACTTGATGAAATCAATAAATTTTTTTTTTTTATTATATATCCATCAAAATATAGACATTTTAAAATAATATCGCTAACGAAAGTGAATGTTATCGGTGAAATACGTGATATCGTCTCGCTTTACTCGTCAATTATTATTCTTATTATAATCGATAAGTTTTTTTCTTATAAAATACAACAGATTACCGTATTCTGGTAGAGACCATAAAACGTTTAAAACTACTATTTTTATTTTCATAGTTTTGAAAAATATTGTTAATTTATGATAATACAAATTAATGTAAATTCATGTAGATCAACTATGCATTTTTTGTTAAGTCACCTCGAACTGTAGTCGATATTATTATTATTATTATTATTATTATTATTATTATTATTATTATTATTATTATTATTATTATTATTATTATTATTATTATTATTATTATTATTATTATTATTATTATTATTAAATACTCGTATTATAGTAACATAATTTTAACTACTTTATATTTTATCAAATGAACGAATCATTTATGTTTACAATAGCATTTTTACTATATTTTGCTGTCGGACCAACTATTATATTATAACTGTTGAAATATCCTCTTTTTTCAATATATTTTGAGTTTTATTCAAAAAGGTGAAATCTCATATCAATTCGACACGCAATTCTAATTTAAATACGAAGAATTTTTCAACAATAGAATAGTTCGTACTTAATAGATAAATATTTCGTTACTCACTAAGACACACGGGAAATTAGATGAAAGATGATTTCTGTTCTAATCCGTATGCTTTTTATATACAATAGCAAAAAAAAAAAAAAAACAATCGCCGTTAACTCACGCACAAATCGACGGCTTAGAGAATTGCATGCTCTTATAATATAAATAAAATGTTCTCCGAAAATAAAATGAAAACAAAAACCACTGTATTAAGTTTACACGTTTCACTGTTCAAAATTAAGCACAACTCATAAACCACGATAATGAAGTACTAGTAAAACTGGTACGACAAACAATCGTTGTTTTTTTTTTAAATACGACGAATCATTAACCACTGTTACTTGCTTCGAGTCAAAGTATACACGGATAAAATAATTTGGGCCAGGTATTGCTTATATGAAATTCAAACGGGAATTTTACTTTTATTTTATATTTGCTATCAAACGAAGACGGAAAAGTTGAACTACGTAATACCGCGTGGAAAAGTGAAAATTAAAATATAAACGTGATATTTTTGTGGGTGTTAGATGTGTTAGGTGTTTACGCGGTGTAAAAAAAATTAATGATTTGTTTTGGGCGGCGAACACCCGGCTAAAAGAATAAAAAAACTAACACCGTACGCAACCAACCGTGCTAGATACAATTTTGTGCGTTTAAAACGGGGTTGAAACTTTTAACGTTCCAAATACATGACGATGAAGATTTATTTTACACCATTGTATTGAATACGACTCCATATGTTTTGATTAGATTTTTTTTCCCTTTTTTTTTAACGCAGTCTGTGAACGTCATAATATTTCCAAAATGAAGCGTATACACTGAACTCTCTACGCTATTATACGCTTTTTAAATTATCGTCTTATCGCAATTAACCGATGCAAATATATTTTTTTTTTTTTGTAAGTAGTTAAATTGCACGACCATACAACGATAATAATATATTTTAACATAATATGTCATCCATTAGAGTTACACGATTATTGTTCGATTATATTAGACATTGTACTGAATTTAGTTAATTTGGTCTCTGCATTTTTAATGGCTCCAAAGGATTGTTTTATTACAGTAAATCATTTATATATATGATGAAAAACATTATTTATAATACTATTATTTAATTGGGCAATGCTATTTGTTTTTTTTATATATATATACATTATGCAAAGACAAATATAGGAATTAATAATTAATCAATTAATAAAACAATAGTTACGAAACGTTTTAAATACGATCATCTATATAATAAAAACGAAATGCTGTACGTTGGTGGTAACCATCGCATCACTTAAGAACGACTGGACGGACTTGGCTGATTTTTTTTTAATGTCCGTAATAGATCACGTAACATTAGAAATGTAAAATTGAAAAAATTACGCGGAAAATTGAAAAATTCGGAATGGTTTTGTTAATAACGGTTATTGTCAGGAAGTGATTGTCCAATCGTCTTATAGTTTGATTTGTAGAGTAATCTGCGCAAAAGTTTATAGGCATTGTTATGTCCGTTTGGTGGTGAAAAAGCGATGAACTCAAAAGAATATTTCACACGAGGAAAATGTCCAATTACCAATTGTTAAATTGCGGTTAACAAATTTTATAATTTCTTTCGTAAATACGAATAATTATATTTGTATCGATAATTTATTGTCATCGGCGCAATCGATACAATTGAACAGAACCGAAACGGTTTGATTACGGTACAATACTGTCAATAAGACGGTGTAATTCATGTCGTAGAACTCGCAGTGCGGAGTACACTTCGCGGTGTTTAAAACCTGGTCGATGTCTGTAATGACTAAACACAGCTAATACGGTTTATAGATGTTGAGTTAGTATAGATATAGTATTAAAATCATAAGTATAGATAACAAAATCAAGTTTGTTAACAGCGTTGTTCATGAATTTTCCAAAAATAGATGGTACCAAAGTTTCATGTTCTATGATTGAAATTTTAATTCGAAACTGTTGTAATTTTGTATCTATCTAAATCAGTGTATTTCCTTAAACGTACTACTATTGAAATGTACACGATGATTTAACGTGCACATTATTGTAACGCTACCGTTATTTATAACGACGTGTATTTCGTTACGCTACAACATATTATATAATATTACATGCGTACGCGGTCGTATATAAATAAATTTTAAACACATATTATATTTTTGCTTTTTGCGCATATATGTGATGTTATATAAAGTTTATAAGACATAATATCCTTACCAGTGTCTTGTATATGGTTTATGGACGTTCCTTCCTAAATCTGAATGTCTGATCACACAAATATAGATAAATAATTCGATGAGTAATATTAATCGAAATCAAATTCAACCGTTTTTCCTTATATTTCGTTATCAATATTATTGATATGTTTTCTCGACGAAATTTTTTTTATTTTTCTAATCGTTTTGATTTATACGACGGATCCCTTACAAAAAGTGTGTGTATTTTTCAATAAGTTGGCACCGCTGCCGTCGGAAACAAAACCGATGATATTCACTCGGGACGTACCGACGACATCAATATGGTCAGGACTCGGGGGAATATGAGGGAGACGACACGCAGTGTGCGGACACAACGACACGTTTGGGAAAATTATGACAATAATCCAAAACGTTCTTCGTTGCTGCTGTCGTTTGCTCGTTTGCATTTTTTTATTATTATTATTTTTTATTATATTTTTGCCCGTTATGTTTTTCGTTTCATCATCACACGCATGGCGTCCTATATATATATATATACAATCCCGTCGTATCTCATCGTATACTACCAACCCAGTTTTGTTATTCGTATTACGGTTAAAACAAATAAATAATATATAATATCTATTTCTTTGAGATTCCAAAAATAATATCGAGAAACTCTTAAAAAACGTTTACAATTGATGTAATATACATAGGACGTACGTCGTAATAAAAAATTACGATGCCGACTTCGGATATTTATTATATATATATATATAAAAAGAATTTCGATTATTTCTATTAAATTAGAAAAATAGAAATAAACGTCATGAATGAGCGAAAAAAAACGTTTGTTTAAAACGTTCTCTCTATAATTCATAAACATTTTGATGTTTTAACTTTGATTGTTACGAGGGTATAAAAACAAAAATGCTTACGCTCCAAGTTTCGAGTGTTGGATGCATGGAATACATTGTATTTATTATTAATTATACTTGTACTTTTTTTTTCCGCGAATATATATTATGGCGATGAAAATAACTCTGTTCGCCAAATTATTAGAAAACATCAATCGACTATATTAAATATATTATTTAGATTATTGAGAGATATGTTTACTGTTTAATAATAATAATAATAATAATAATAATAATGTTTTGTGTAGTGTAAAAAATAAACGTCCATTCATTCGATTTAAAATGAAAAATGTGTCTTAATTTTATAAACATTGATTTACAATGTGGCTCGCCTCGAATTAGTTTTGTAAATTTGCGGCTCCCAAAATTAAGGTTTAGTGCCCACCTCTGATACATTTTATGTTTAGTATACGGTGTTGTACGTGATAATTTATAAAAATATTTGAAAACGCTATTATTGCAGATGTCCGACGACAACGGGTGCAACTGTGTTGTAGTACATAGAAATTAGTGTGTGTGTGTGTATACGAGGCAGCTGTGGCGGTCAATGAAAAAACAAAACAAAATTATTTATCGTAATAATCGTACGGTATCTGATTTTGCAGCTGCGTTCTCCGATGATGACTAACGGAAAACATTTTTAAATCGGACGTAATTGCCAATTATTGGAAGCCATAATTAACGATTATAACCTTCCGCGGTTTATTTTACGAAAACAATATTTTACGCACGTATTATATCGAGAGAAAAAAAACGTATAAAAACTGTAGAAGCGAATTAATAAGAATCTCTGTGCTAAATGAAGTTTTCCCGTCCTCGTACCACGTGACCGCCCAACACCACGTCGGTGCGTATTGTACGCTTATACATGTGAGTAATACGTATTGGAAAAACATACCGTATTTTATACAAACTTGTAATTTTTAAACGTTTAGAAGCAAAAAAAAAAATGTTTTTTTCTTCTTTAAATACACGGTGTTTAACGAGAAATATACTCGTCTGTGTTAATTTATCGGCAAAATACAAATATATAAGAACTCCACAAAAAAAAAAAAAAAATAAACGAATTTAAGACAGTATACGACGAACAGAATTTTTTTTTACGTCCGTAATGATAAATCATGAAAATAAAATAACAACTAATAACGTTTCACTCGCCTGCGAGTTTTACCGCGAAGAGGAGAGCGACATCACAACTCGTCGAATTTTAAATCACGTTAAAAATACGAACGTTTCATCGATGATCTTTTAACAGTGGACGAAAAAAAAACCAGACATCGATCAATGAATTAATTTTTTTATCATTTACTATTACGTACATATTTCGGTTTAAATTTTTTTATTTTGTATATTTTTTCGAATAAATACATGTGTATTGAATTCGATTTAATACATGCAACGAACGTTACACTATTATTTTTTTTTACCAATTTTCGTTTAGTGTTATCGGTTTTGTCCAGTGCCAAAGTGAATACATCAAGCGGCGATCATTGTATATAGAGTAAAAAACACGAGGTTTTTTTTGTACTTGAATTATTTGTGTACTTGAATTATCGAGTTATATTCATGTTATTCGATATGTACACGCATTTAAATACGAATTTCGTCGAAAATGTGTAAAAATACGCTTAATAAAAAAAAAAAGACAACCATTAAGTAACGCACGAGTTGTGTTTGACAGTAAGTCGACTTTAATTTCTGGCGGTGCAAAGTGACATTCCAATTTCTAACCCACAAAATGCAAATACTTTCTCCGTAAACGAATTCGTCTGTCTTTTCCTTTGTGATTCAATCATTTTAAGAAAGCAAAAAAAAAAGAGAACTAACCGTCAAACAATTAAAAAAAGCCGAATGAAGGGATCGGGTCTAAAACACGAATTACTAAACAGCCGTCGTGAACTCGAGTGGTGCGAAAAACGCAAAACGTTCAATGATCAATACGAACGATCCGAATGATGGATAACCGATATAACACGCTGTTTGGCGCGGTCCAACCGTTCTGTGGTAGTCGTGGTGTTCATATAAAATCTGTATCGTCTGTGTGGCGGTACAACGATGATAACGATGATGTACGCAAAGCGCACGGCGGAGTCGACTGGCGATCATCTTCGTGATAGGCAAGAAAAGAAATTACGGAGATTACAACATTGGGGCCGAGGCGGAACTAGGATTTTCGTTCGCCCCCCTGGGAAAACGTTAAAATTACTCCCTACCATCCCTCGATTCCCCTTCGCCTTAACGGGCCCTGCCTAATTGTACGCCCGGGAATCAATCCCCGTTTCTCTCCACCCCCTCCCCTAGTCTCGCCACTGAATATTGCGTTGACGGGCAAGTGTAAACGTCGACTGTCGAAAATTAATAAAAAAAATTACGTGTATTTCCATAAAAGGATTTACTTTCGGTGCGAGATTAGCATAAGATGCCTTCTGGTTGCTACGTTTTTCCGATTTTACGCCACTGATTGTTCGAGATGAAAAAAAAAAAGAAGCAATAACGGAAAAGTCGCTCGGAAAAGACGCGTGTTGTACGACGGCACACGCAGCACCGGCGGACCGCCGGTGAGTTTGGCGGCGGCGGCGCGGGCATTGGTTGCGGGCGCTCTCCTGTGCGCGCCGGTTGATCGATACACCACCACCGCGGGCCGCGTCGTCAAGTCGTTGGGCGCGGCGCGCGGTGCGGTCCCGTCGGGATCGCTGGCGGGTTGGTTGTTGTTTCGCCTCTTACCGCGGGGGTGTAACAGTAGTAGTAACTTCGGCTCGTTTTTATATTCCGTTGTCCATTATTTTCAATTGTGTCAATTCAAAGCCCAGGAGGCGCTGGTTGTGTGTGTGTGTCCCATTAATCGAATTATATACGGTGTCGGGAGCGCGAAACTTCCGTTCTGAGATTATATCGCCGCAGCTACGTAACGCCGGTGTCGTGTTTTTGTTTGTTTGCTTTTTTTATACACACACACACAGTAGACGTACGAAAAAAAAAAAACGCGGCGATTTCTCTTTATTTATTATTTATTTTTTTGTTATTTCTTAATTGTATTATCCGCACGCCGACACGCGCGCGCCGCCCGGTCGAATGTAACGCAATAAATGCCCGTAAGCGTAACACCCGGCGGACGACGACAATAAACCGCGCGTGAAGTCGCGCCACGCGCGGAAAATAGGGTTGTTCGCTTCGCGGTGTACACGCACACGCACACACAGACCGTGTGCGCAGCGGACTCCGGACGTTCGTCTTAAACGAAACGAGATAAATAAGTGTTCGAATTCGCTTCCTCCCTCCTCCCCCCCCCCGCACCCACCAATACGATCGACGTTTTATTATTATTATTTTCTTTTTTTTAACGACGAATTTATTGCAAACGTTTTGAAGAGTCCATACGGTTATTTATCGGCACATTTTAAGACGTAAAATATTTTCGATTATTTTCGTCTCGTGTGGAAGAACGGCCGCAGAAGAGTACGTTTCGGGGCAACGACTTTTCAGTTAAACAATCCCTTTGCACCACGAACACTTGTAAAAACGGGCGAAAAGGTGTGTGTCCGAGCAGCAGCACACGAGTTTGGCCTGCCCGTGGTCACGGTGCCCGATGATTTGGTCGCTTATTGTAAATTCGTTATGAATTTAACGACTCGTATTATCCGTCCACGTTAAATAACCGGTATATATATATTACGGAATCGTCCGTTTCTATAATATTACAATAATTCTATAATTATAGCGAAAAATTAGAAATCCACCAGTGGCGGATATCTGCGCTGGGAGGTGGATCGCCGCCACGCGGAAAAAAAAAATTACAACCCATTTGTGTTTTGAACGTAAAATAGGATAATTTCGAAGAGAACTCTCGTCCGTTATTGTGATAAATATAAAGCATTTTTACGTTACTTGCAATTGTTGGCCACCATCGCCCGTGTTAAATGATAATTATTATAGGCTATCGTATTGTTCAACTGTTATTTATAATTGAAATATGAAAAATGAATAATTTTTTTTCGCGTATCATTATTATTACGTTGTCGATCGATATACCGCCGCCGCCACCGAACAACAAATGAAACAAAAATAACAATAGTAAGTGCGAGCTGGTGTACAAATAATCGAAATCACTGGCCCGTCGTCGGGTATTAATAGTAGTTGTTGTGTATGATTGTTGTTTTGGAGTTCGCACTAATGAAAAAAAGTCATTGGGGCGTGCGATGACTATTGAATTGTCTAGAGAAGGGTAAACTAAAAAAAAAAAAAAAATAATAATAAATAAATAAAAAATACACCAAAGTTTTTTTTTCTTCTTACTGACAGCCGTTCGTCAACGTACAACCACCAGCCAGTGTACACACACACACACTTACACGTCTGTATATTTGACTTGGAAATAATAATAATAATAATAGTAATAACTAAAGCGAAAACGAATGAGAGATAGGAGTGAGTGAGAGAGAGAGAGAGAGAGGATCGAGCAGGAAAAAATGAATGAAAATAAATAAGGGGTTCTTTTTCGTGCCACCCCGCCGGCATTGTGATGAAAACAAATCCCGCTGAGAAGCTATTGTTCACCGTCAGGTATTTACGGACAGACCACATCTGTTTGATATAATATGACTATTACTACTACTACTACTACTTCTACTAGTAGAGCACACGATATCGCGTACAAATCATAAATCAAAATCCCGATGTCCATTTCATATACACACACCGTCGCTGAAAATTTCACCGCGAATGGATCCGCCGAGCATTGTTCACTCATCTCACTTGCCTTTAATGTTTACACTTTCGTCCGAACCAGCGTTTCCCCGATCTGTGGTCCTCGGACCCCTTCCTGTCCGCATGTACGTCGGAAGAGGTTGTTACCCTCACATATTCGCTTGAAAAAAACGTTTGACCACTTTCCAACACGTTCTGTGTAAACATCGTAAGATGGTTTTCCTCAGGAGACGTCTTCGAGTTTTTTAAAGCATTCGGTACAAAAAAATATCCAAGTTTCAGACAATAACGCGTAGCAGGTCCTTTCAATACAGATTGTCACCGAAATTACCGGTTTAACACAACACCAAAATAATGACAAGTAATATCGACATATGTTATCTCGCGATTCTAATTCGAAAAGGATTTTCAAAGAATCATCTCGTTTGTGCTCATTTCGGTTGTGTTTATGATCCAGAAATATCAGAAACGGCAATAAGATCATTCGTGTATTTTTCAACAACGTTTAAAAAGGATTTTGTACTCGTGCGTATAATAAAAATTAATATCAAATTCGATTACGAGCAGAATCTTAGTTACGAACTTAATTACCTAATATACCCGATTCAGTATCGAAGAAACAACACAACCAATTATCACGTCGAACCGTTTTTTTTTTTTTTTTTTTTTTACTTATTATATATTTATCATAAAAATATGTACATTTAGTTAAGAAAGCAAAGCAATAAAACAATAAAAATTATTTATTACTGTTTTTTTATTCCATCATTTTTACTATTTTTAAGGGATCCAGATTGGTGGAAATGTGTTTGAGAAAGCCTGGTATAAACGATAGTTTTTCTTTTTATTTTTACGTGATTACTATTTATTATTATTATTATTATTGGTGACTTTTCTTCAGCACTGCGAGTAGTATTCTATTTTACATTGTAAACGATCGTTTTTAGAGTACGTATATATATATATATATATATATATATATATACGAATATTTGGAAACACAAATATACAGCGGACATATTGTTGTGTTTATAACGATAATGATAAAACGGAATATTTGTCGGATGCAAAATTAAATTTCATACTGTTCAATAAAACACAAATCTGTAATGGAAAATTCTTATGAATCCTAATGGCGTTTGATAGACAGATTTCGTTGATTTTCTTCGTTATATAACGTAATACAATATTTAGTTTCACTAAATAATTATTAAACACTCGTTCAATTAATACGTTTCGAATAAGATATATTTTGAACAGGAGTAAAATACAGGCAATATATATACACACCTGTGTGTACAGGCGCGGTGTTGTACATTTTAAGGTTTCAATTTCACCTTTTATGACTGATTCTATTTCAAATAGAATTCAATCACAATAAAATCTACCCGATTTTGTTTCAAATAAACTTAACGAAAAATTCAAATCTGTTTTTATAAACGTTATTGAATTATTGGGTTTCTGTTTGGCAAAAGTGACAAAAAATAAGTACGCTTTGTTAAAAATCGGGATGTTTTCTCTCTTAAAATAAATACATATTGGTAATTAATTAAAATACTATTAGAACATAATTTGCGAATATTACGTCATCCAGTTTTATTATACCCTTGTATAATTTAATTAAAATTAATCACAATTAAATTTAACACGATCACAGATGATATGCATATAAAAATTGTACATGTACTGGTAAGTGGTGTTCGCGGGCTTTAAGTACTAAAATAAATATATAAATGAACGACAATAGTAATTTGAATATTTTCTTAGTGTGAATATCATATTTTATAATCAAACCGACAACAATATTATTAATATTATTTTTATTATTATTATTATTATTATTATTATTATATCAATGCGAAACTTGAATTATGAATTTATTATAAGGGCTTGAATCGGAAAACTATTGTTTTGATTTTAATTACGATTTCGATTATCAAATTCAAGTTTTTTTTTTTTTTTTTTTGGTTTTGATTGCTAAAGTTAACTTATCGATAAAACTATAAGCCCGAATATAAGCAAATGTCGTTTTTTTCCCCGAACGAAAATCCGCTGTATAGTATAGCTTAGTATAACTTAGTAAGTTCACTTCGCAGTTCCATCATTTATTACGAAATGTTCGGTATTTTTAAATAATGTTATGGATTGTGACACGTTATAACGATGATGTTGATAGCAATAATGAAATAGCATTTTATTTGAAAAACAGTTCTAAACTTGAAGTACCATGTTATATCCAGCCCAAAGCACGTCGTAATGAAATTGACTGCATTGTACATACTAGTGCTATCTAGCGGTATTTGAGTATTCCGATATTTACTACCAAAGTCGCAGTTATATATAGTAATTTTGATAAAATACCATATTATATTGTTATAGAACTGTATTAAATATATGTATAAAAATATTCCAAGTGTTTGTAGCAGTGGCGCATAACATCCAAATTTGGCCCTCTATAAAACAAAAAAAAAATCGTTCTTTTTTCCCCAGTTATCGTGTGTCTTTTAAATACTCATAGTAGAATTGTCCGATTCCGTAGATTTAGTGAAATCACAGCTGTATGTTATATAAATTGAACCGTATATCTTAAAATTACGTTATTATGAAATTAAAGATTTATTCATTTAAACGTTCCCTAAATGTAAAGAATGTTTATCATTAATTGTTTTCTAAATTTAGCATCGCAATTGACCGAGACCAGCATAACTAAATATGTATATATATACACTCGTTATATATTTTATCTATAAAAAAAATTTAATGTTTTATGTTTCTAAGGTAATATAAAATTATACATTTAAAGTTTATTTTTTACATACAAATTAATACATTTGCGTAGTTAGTTTAATTTATATATACCTTTTTTTGTGTGTGCGAATAGATTATAAAGTTAATGTTGAAATGTCTGAAAAATCACCAATTGTAACGACCATTAATAACAATAATGATGGCAATTTTTCAAGCGATATACCCGAAACATCTGATCTTCGTTATAAATTAACTGAATTAGAAATGATATTAAATAAAATTATACATCGATTACAAAGTACGTGGACTATTGACATGAGGTCTCGATTCATTAATCCAATTCACATAAATGATGCTGATAAAATTATAATAATAAACGCATTGCCTGAAATCGAGGCCCTATTTTTAGAAAAATTGAGATTATGCTGGTTGAATTTTAAAACTCGGTTTCAAAATCAAATGGCATGTAATAATTTCGATTATAAATCATTTTGTATAATAATTGAAAATATCGAAAAAGAATTGTTTTCTTTCGGTTCAATGTTTAATTGTACGGACTTTATTTGTAACAATTCAAATGACAGAAAAAGATTTAAATTTACTAATAACGGTGCATTTGATGAATCGAACATTTTGTCTAATCAAATTAAGTTGCCACAAAGGTAAAAAATATACGTCTTAAGATATGTAATATAAATGTATCAATAAATATAAGATATTATTATTATTATTATTATTATTATTATTATTATTATTATTACATAATATGTTAAAATGTAATTTACTAAACGAAATATTAATACATAATTTAGAAACTCTCGAATTCATTAATTCGTAATCCACAGATTAAAAAAAAATGTATTATTTTATGATAAATATTTAAGTACAGTATGGAACTACGCAAGTATTCGGTTTGACACTAGTCCAAACATAAGAATGCGCTACAAATTTTATGGTTGACGTTATTTTTAAGGTTTCATTTAGTAAAACATTCAAATAATACATTAAATTTACAGCATTTGGTCCTATTTATACGTCAAAAAGCATAACGGCATAAAAATTATAAAAATATATATAAAAGATTACATGTACCAGTCAATCTATTAAATAACATTTTAATCGAACAATATTATTTTTATCAAATATTATTTAAAATTATTTACCTATAAATAATCCAAAAACTACTTTTATTATTAGCACACATTCCTCCTTTCATTAAACGAATTACGACGGTATATACAATATTTAAATTTGTGGTAAACTTTATATTATTTTCTGGTAATTTAATAAAAAATAATTGAAATTTTAATAATAATCCGACAAATAAAAAACTATCGAGAGCTAAACCGCAACAAGAGAATGTTGAATTTTTCGTGTAATTTTATCCAGTATTTTAACCATTTGCATCAACCATCCTAAAATTAGTGGCAAATTCGATTTTTGTAGAACTATCATTTGAATCTTTATTCGACTGTAATTTCTTAGTATCCAGTAATCTACTACTCTCCTTATTAATAATGTTATTTGTTTATCGGTATGGAATGTGTATTATAATGTTCAAATACACATTCATATCTTATAAAATTCTTATTTAATATTATTATTATTATGATTTCGTGCCGATCTGATTAATATCAAACGAGTTTGCGTCATGTTATACATGTAATAAAAAAAGTCATCTAAATAGTATTGTTACCATATATAATAATAATATAAATCAGCTGCTACATTCATTAAACAAATAAAATCTATTTAATTTTTATATTTTTATCTTTTTTTGTTCATTGTTTTTAGGATGCACGATTTTGTGACACGACGATATCACGATAAAGTAATTCTACTTAAAAGTATAGAAATAGATTTCTGCAAATTTATCGGAGAAGATCAGTTACGTCTAGCAGATTCTAGTTTTGATATACATTTGTCGGAGGGATTTAATTTTGGAAAAATCGAATTGGCTATTAATTCAGACGGTATATTATGCATAATGATTCGGTTAAATTTTAATTATTAATTTATCACATATATATATATATATATATATATATATATATATAAATATATATATATTTGTTCAGGTAATTCGTTTGCTGTGAAAAAATTATTAAAGAACTCGGAAATAACTATGAATATCGCATCCAAATTAACAAGTAGCTTGAAAAATTTACTAGGCTTGAATGATGACAATATCTTGCCATACACTCATTGCATTGAATACTCTACAGAACTTTGGATAGCTACTCCGGTATGCGATTATAATCTAGAAAATTACATTGATCTTATTCATACAAGACCAAACTTGTATAGCCTTAACGTTCGACATGCAGTAAAACAGGTAATATAATATATAATTTTAAATATTTATTAAAAACTATCTCTCTAAATTCTAATTTTAAAATATTACATTGCAGGTGATCACTTCTTGTTATTGAAATGTATAAAATTAAAATTAATTTAGTTGTACTCCCAATGTTAACCTTAGACAATATATGAGAATAATTACTTAATAATTTAAAATATTTGTTTTAGATTGTGAATGGATTACGATTTTTACATTGTACAAACAATGGAATAGTGCATGGTAACATGAAACCATCGAATGTTTTGATAGATGCTAACGCAAACATCCGTTTGGCTGATTTTGGAATAATAGAAGTATATGCTTTTTATAATTAAACTAATATTTATTGATTTTATTGGTTTTTTTTTTAAATTGTTCTTTGTTTTACAACCAGATTCTTTATGAAATGATAGAGCCTCGTTCAAAAGACGTTATCTGGTGGTCAAGAGAAACAATGAATAATTATGAAATTAATTCACAAGTAAATTATCCCTGTTATTTACTATTGATTATTAATATATTTGTGTGTGTGTGTGTGTGTGTGTGTGTGTGTAGAAGTTAATGTGTGATAAAAAAAGTGATATTCAAACTTTGGGAATGATTATTCATTTTACATTAACCAAAGGGATGCATCCATTTGGAAACACGGTCCAAGAAATATATAATAACAAAAAAAGAGGACGGAAGGTAATTCATTTGAATAATGCGGAACATTATCATTTGATTAAGAGTTGTATAAATAAAAATCCGTCTAAAAGACCGTCCATCGTCCTTGTCAATCAGTGAGATAAATATAATTAAATTACCGTGGTTTTTTTATTTTTTATATTATAACACGTATATTTTTTTAAATATGCAGAAATGTATTTTTGTGGTCTGACAAAAAAAATGGGATTTTTTAATGACATGTGCAGCAATGCGACTCGTCGGATATAGAAAATTTCCAAAAGTGTTTAGATATAATGTCCAGAAGTAACTTGAACCATTACTTGGTAAATGGCACGGTTAATTTAAGATACCTACTTAAAATATCCAATAGAATATTATAAAGTTTGTTAAAAATCAAAAATGTTATAAAAAAATTATTTATTATAATATAATTTTATTGAAAATTTTACGAACATAAATTATTTTATAACGATTTATAGTATTTAAAGTCTTAAGTGTTCAAGTGTATTTATTTTAATGTTAGTTATAAATAATCAAGTAGTTAAGGTACTTGAGAGTACACAATAACGTGTTTAATGTTCGTGAGAAATTAATTAATGTGACTCCAAAGTGTCGACTTGTTGAACATCCTTGATAATACTGATTGAATTACCATCAACAACGGGTATAAATCTGTTTTCTAGACTTTCAATTTTCGTTCCTAACAAATAATTTAAATGGTTTCATGAAATATACCTAAGAATATCGATTAAACTTGGACGATTAACCGGAAATTTTAATTTTAATGCGTTATGGAAACTTTCAATGTTATCATTTATTCTCCGTGGTAACAGAACAATTTCTGTTCCAACACTCCTCAACCAATATCTGTGTACATAAAACAAAGTAATGTAATAATGTTTTGTTTGTTTTTTGTTTTTAATTGGATTTATTATTACTAATTTTTAAACATAGTTTAAAATTTAAATGTATCATAAATATATTATGTTTATGTAAATAAAGTACCTTTGATAATAACGAAATATGTTTTCTCTAGATGAACTCTTGTGATTTCGGGCATAGGTAGTTATTATTAATGAATTCGATGTATTTTGGACTAGGAATTAAGGCAGAGTCATTAATGATTGTAAAGTCTTTAATGCATCGTTAAGCATATGGTTAATATAATTTAAATTTTTCTGCATACATTTTTAAAATAAATAATAAATTAAAAATTATTAAATTTAAAGTAGAAAAAAAGTGTACTATTCCTAACTTGGTTATGATAAAACAAATAACCAACAAATCGTGCGCCAGCAATTGTTGACAAAATCGTGTCTCACAAAGTAGTCTTTTATAAAACATAGAACGCACTCATTTGAGTGTAAACTATGAGTAAACCATTGATTTACTATATAAAAAAAAAGTGATATCCCATAAGTATCCCATATTTGCAGGGATTACTTTAAATGTTGCATCTGCACGGATTTCTATAATATTATTGTTATTATCAAGAAGACGAAATTAAATTAATGCATGTGAAAATCGCGTTGCTGTTGTTTCGAACACAAGCTCTACTGAACACGCTGACGTCGTACACGTATAACATCATCATGGTAATTGTTGCCTTCCAACCTAACGTTGTCAATCTACTTGAATTTTCTGATAGTCTCGATTTTTATGATTTAGCCAAACGCCATTACTGATTCTGCAGTTGACCACGGAAGCGTATACAAGGAGGGACGTGGGGGTCCCCTATAGGCCATGCGATTTGTAGCGAACGAGAGCAACTTTTTTTTTTCTTTGATCTCCCTCCCGCTCCTTTCATAAACTATGTCCTACGCCACTGGTCGACCAGATGGATATCTGGCTTTCGTGTGCCTGTGTCATAATATATTATTAAATGTTCGTGCCGCCACTCACAGCACTTTCTACCGGTGTAGATTAGTCTCAAGACCTGTGGACTTCGAGATATCGATTATCTCTCCGGGTCGTCGTCGTATATTTTTGGCGACGAGTTTTGTCGGAAATGCCGATAGGAACACACGTAAACCGCTGCGTGTCGTCGTTTTCGTCATCGTTTTCTCGACGCGCCAGGCGAATCGAAGCCGATAATAAAAGTCGCGAATATTTCTCGACTCGGAATTAAGAAAAAAAACGCGTTAATAAAAAGAAAAAAATTTAAAACGTTAAAAACGCCGTTGTTTTGTTTACAACTAGTTTTAAAAATATTTATTTTTAAACAAACTTTTTTATTGAAAGTCTATAAGACTAATAATAATAGATTATTTTGGTTCGAAATTTCGGTAATCAAAAATCGAAGAACCATAATATTTTGTACTTAAACCACAGAGTACATATTTTGCGTCTGTATTACTTAACTAAGAAATTATTGGTTTTTTTTTTCTATTTGACGTAGGCGACAAATATCAAATATTAAAAATACCCGGAGTAAATATCGAAAATTAAATATAAAAAAACCCGTTTATACACGTATTGTACATAGTTTCTGTACGGACATTCTGGATGAGAATATTTTGTAGGAACCGATCGTGTCTGATCAGGTCCGAATGTGTCTGTATGAAACGTGAACGAACAGACAATATTTTTCATTTTCTACATGCATAAAATATATTTCATTGAAGTTTTACTAATATTGACTCCGACACATTTGAAAATACAAATTACCTTAATGGAATAGCATCAGATTTTAATCGTTTTGAACATTTTATCGTCTTCTCTAAATACCTCTAAAGCAAACTGGATTTTCTAATACGTGTTGTGGACCAAAATGTGAAAAACATACTATACATGATTATTACATTTTTTAACACAGTCCGTTGGTTGTATTACAGTGGTCTGTACTACTAAAAGTAATTATTACTCATCTGGAAATGAATGAAAATTGGATTTTCAACATTGATCTTTTATTCGATTTTTATCATTGTCGTCAATTTATATCTTAGCTGTTAAAGTAAAAATGGTATATATTACATTTACATATATATAAAATATTATAAATTTGTGACGCAATATTTGTATAGCTTTTGTCATTTATTCGTTTTAAAATTTGAATATTTTATGAAAATTTAATAACACACATTTCTTAAACTATATGACTAAATATTTATATTTTAAAAATAAATTGCTTTTTATGAACAACTTGTGCATATTACATTATAATATCATTTAGATTCAAACATCGATTTGTTCTACTGTAGATCCCAAGTGTAAGTTTTCTACTTTTTTTATTAGGAATTTTGAAAATTGACCAATTAAGTACATTATTTTAAAACTTTGGACGAATTTTTGAATGACAGGAATATGAAACAAAGTTTGAAATACTTTTAATCGCGTTATTGCCCTTTCTATATGAATATTAACTCGAGCAATACTTTTGTTTTTTCTTTCACTTTGCCAAGTGTGAACTAAGAAGAAGTGAGAAAAGGAGTATGTTTAAAGAAACATTATCAGGTTTGAAATAAGATCATTAGGTTTAAGAACGTTTAAAATACCACAATTATTTACAATTTTCTTATCATAAGTTTATCCTGAATATAATTTATTCATAAAATGTAATTATGCTATAAGGTGCAATACCAGTAAGATATTTAAGCATATTTTTATGTTTATTTGAGGTGTATATCATTTGTTGGCTGACAACAACAGGGGAGTGCAAGCACTTGTAATCATCCGACCGTACGCAACAGCCTTAAGTCCTTCTCCTCCCCCCCTCCACGCGGAGTTCGTCCTCTCGTTTCCCTCCCTTTTAAGTCCATCCTTCCCTCCCCTTCGTCTATCACCAAAGTGGTCCCTCCCCCAAACTAGTGACGGACGAAGGGACAAGAGAGAACGAACCCGGTTTTCGTTCACCCATCCACGTCGTTTGTCGACGCGTGATGCTGAACTCCACTCTTTGGGATCTCGCTCGGTACACCGATCGCGATGTGGTTGCCGGACTTCGCTCCATCAAATAAAAATTTGGGATGAGGGGCGTGGGTTGGATTAGACACCATGCGTCAGTAGGGTTGACGCCGGGACCGTCTTCTTTGATAAGTTGTGGGTCAAAGAATACGGCTGATCCGAAGACAGATAAACTGTCTTGGGATAGGGAGGTGACGACTTGTTCACCTCGGAGGCACGTAGTACCTGGAGTCGGTAACGGGTGAGAGATCACCAGTTGCGACTGCGCTCCTACTTCAGTAAGAGCGGAGAACACGACTTCCGTGTTCTTGAATGTCTTAGTGTTCGCCAGAACATTAGACATTGCGACAATGAATTCGTAATTGAATTCAGTGTTCGGAGGGTACGAAGGAAAATCGGCTTCTGTAATCCGGCAATCAAATGCAAGATTCTTAGCTTCATTCCGCCTCGATCCTAGAGCTCTGAAACCTAATAGGTTTTGATTTGGTTGGAGCCCTCTGTAAGTAACGTTGGACTGGTAAGGTCCTGGCGGTGCGTTACTTATTGCCGCTCGGATGGCCTCAGACAGTACACCTAGGCATGGAATTTCTTCATATAGGTTGTGTAGTGTCGAGTCAACATCGTCTCCGGGTGGGAGAAGGGAACCGTAGTAACCGCCGTGTTCGGCTATTACTTCGGTTGGGAGCGGTGGGAACTGGGGATATAAATGTTGTTTTGTTGTTGAAACAACATTTCCCAGTTGGCGTAGTTGCAGTAGAATTGGTTCTACTACCACAAACGCTGTGTTCTGAACTAACGTTAGGAGATCGTTCTCCTCTACTGTGAGTGACTGTGAATTTTTTCTGCTTTAGAGTCACTAAACGCATCCATAATAGTGCGGCTGAGTAATAATCAAAGTACTCAGGTAGGATCGTTTTGGTTAGGTTTGGGTCGTCAGTTATTAGTTCAGAGTAGCACTGTCTTGAAATATCAATCAAGGCAGGTGCTGAAGGAGAGAAAGTCTGCCTTGGCGCGACTTCTCTAACCGACATTCCAGTTGAGAAAACTGAACCGTCGGCTGGGCTAACCTCAGTTAATTTCACGTGAGACGTGTCATGTAACTGGGTAGGCTTTGGTAATGCTCTTGGAGCATTATGAGGAGTGAGTTTGGGAGGCTGTGGCTCACGAGGAGCGCGAGGGGGACCTTTCCAGACATTGTCTGCTCGAGGATCCCTCTGGTTTTCCGGGCGACCCCTGTAGGGGTTGCGCGGACGGACAGCGGGCGCTAAGCGCGAAACATCATCTCCGTGATCAGACATTATTAATGCTGATGGGTAGCTTAATTTAATTAAAAACCAAACTACGGACAATTATTACACTAAAGTGAAATAATTGTGGGTGGGGGGATTGGTGGTAAACAAAAATTGTTTATGCGGGAAGTGTGAGTATATAAAATACTGTGGTTGCGAACTTCGCTCCTACTTCAGTACAACACGGGAAACCTCACCAGGCCCGGACACCGGAAAGATTGACAGATTGAGAGCTCTTTCTTGATTCGGTGGGTGGTGGTGCATGGCCGTTCTTAGTTGGTGGAGCGATCTGTCTGGTTAATTCCGATAACGAACGAGACTCTGTCCTGCTAACTAGGCGGGTAAACCCGCGTCCGCGTTCCCGTCGGCTCGGCCCGGTATCCCCGAACGCGTTCGCCCGTCGTCCACGGCGGTCGTCTGGCGCGGCCGCGCCATCCGCGTCCCGGCGTCGCGGCGGGCGCGCCGTCGGCCGGGGGGCGACTCCCGGTCGGCGCGCGCGTGCGTCGCGCGCCGGGCTCCGCGGTGAAGCGCGCCGGGTCCGCGGCCGTCGCCGGCGGATCACGATACGTTACTAGGGCTACCGCCGGCTCCCAGGAGCTTAAACTCTTCTTAGAGGGACAGGCGGCGGACGAAAATAGCCGCACGAGACTGAGCGATAACAGGTCTGTGATGCCCTTAGATGTTCTGGGCCGCACGCGCGCTACACTGAAGGAATCAGCGTGTGTTAACGTTCCTGGGCCGACAGGCTTCCGGGTAACCCGCTGAACCTCCTTCGTGCTTAGGGATCGTGGCTTGCAATTTTTCCACGTTTATGTTCCAAACATTTTTGATTACTAAAAAAATTATAAAAATATATTTTGTTTTCCGCACCTTCGACAAATGTGAAATTAGTATTTGAATTTTTGGATGCATTTAAAATGTTTCGTCTTGGATTTTTTTTATTATATTTCCAATTCTCTAAGATTAAACGATTTAATCAAAACAATTTATGTTATACAATACACATTTATTCGTAATAATAAACGTTGAACAAGTACAAAGAGTTGTGATCAACTATTTTTTAAGTTATTAAAAATTAACTTAGTATTTTTTTAAATATCCAATTTATTTATATACAGTTTTCACTGAAATTGATTTAATCAACGTTTGTGTAGTAGGTAAATTAATTTTACGCCAACATTTTAATTAAATGGCTTGAAGGAAAAAAAAAAAAAAAATATATATATAACGACAAAAATAATAACAATAAAGTTCTCAGTACGTGAGAAGGAAAAACGTCAGAGTACGTCGGACGTAGCGAACGGAATAATTATATATTGGCGGCGGTGGTGCACAATCGGCAATCGCCGCCGCCTTGCGACACAGGCCTCGTTGATAATTATACGTCTGATTACCCGACGTTAATTAACTGGATTCTATTTAGGTTCTTAAGGAGGTGGACGGGTGAGATATGAACGGTGCAAAATGCGACCGTGTCAACTCTCCCCCCCTAAGCCGTACAAATCCGAGAACCTGTGTCATGGTGTCACTCGGGTGTCCCGAACTTGACCACCCCTTTCTTGGTGGACGCCCGATCCACCGCGAAAGTTTACAGGTTGGAGAAGCGACTACCGCTTGACTCCCTCCCCTCCACCGAGCTTACTCCCGGTAGAGATTATGAAGGTCCTCCAGGGGATCCCCATACCCGAGACCCTGTTCAGTCGACCCCTCATCGGAAAACTCCGGCAGGGGCGACATGAACACGTCTTGGGGAGGTTCCGCGTCTGCCCCTTCACCCTCTTCTGGTGGGTTTGATGTCACCATCACCAGAGGAGCGAAGTCGCGCTGCTCGACCTCCATTAGGGACGATCCCTGTGGGGGTTCCACCGGTCGGACCTCATTAATTGGGACGGGTGGCTTGCGTGAAGCTAGCGGTTGGCGCGGGTGCTGTCGTGACGGAGGTGCTGCCGGTCCTCGTTCGGCTGGTCCCTGTTGACCCCTCGGTTGGCGACGGTAGACCGGGCGCTCCTGTACCGGCACTGGAACCGGCTTCGGGCCCCGTGCTGGTGGCTTGCCTTGTCGCTGCCGTTGCGTGATCGGACGCCGTGCAGGCCCAACGGCCGGACGCGAGTCCACTGGCCGCCGTATCGGACCGGGTACCGGTCGAATGTCCACCGGTCTTGGTGGTGCCACTGGCGCTGCCCTCGCGTGGTCTCGCCATCCGCGGTTATACGCCTCCCACAGGCGCGCATCCGCCATTATCTCGGCCACTGTGGCCGTCCGTATGTCCGCTGCGGATCTGAGTGTCCCCACGTGCTCCGGAAACACCGCGCCTAACGCCTCCGCATGCTGTCGAAGCTCTGCCATCGCCGCCATAATGCCCTCGATGGCGCCTCGATGAACAGCCCTCGACGGGCGCCACCTGTCCTGTCGCCGTTCTTGCGAATTGGTGTTCATCTAAAATAAGATAATTGGAACCCCAATTTTTTTTAAAAAAAACAAAAATTTAAGAAAAGGCCGGCTTCAGACTCGAGACATGCACCTTGCGGGGAGGGTTCTGGTCTGTCCAAAATACCCCTTCACCCGCCTTACGTGTGAGTCTGACCGGACCTATCCATTTCGCGGAGAACCCTGCGTGAAAGCCTAGCTCTGCCTTTGAGAGAGGGTGCGCTTTACAATACACCATGTCTCCCACGGACAACCCGCGATGGCCCTGTGGATTGACATGGGCCGTTTCCACCACTTCGCTTATCTCCGTTCTCCATTTAGGTACTTCCGATGACTGGTTGAGTGGTGGAAGTAGTGCCCAGTCGCCTGGAGCTTTAGTCTCTTGACCTAGTACCAACACCGATGGCGGGACGCCCGTCCTGTCGTTCCGTCTGTTCCTCAGTGTGAAAAGTACTGTAGAGAGTTTAAGATCCCAAGAACGGTGATTGTCGTCCAATAATAGTGAACGTAAACCTTTTTTTAGTTCTTGGTTGCGACGTTCCACAGGGTTGGCCCTCGGGTGGTACACTGGGGTAGTCCACCCCTCCACCCCCCATCTCTCCAGTGCTTTTAACCAAACATTCGATGAGAATTGAGGACCATTATCACTAAGTAGCACGCGTGGGTACCCGAAGCGCGAAAAGAGTTCTCTTTCCAAGGTATTCGATATTACGGTCGCCGTAGCGTTACCTAATGGATATGCTTCGACCCACCTACTGTGGCAATCAGTGGCTACTAAAATGTTAGTTTTCCCCCGACCTGTGCGAGGGTATGGACCCATCAGGTCAACACTAACCACTTCCCATAGCTGAGAAGGTTTTCTGGGACGTAAGGGAACATCGATTCTATTGTTCAGTGGTTTCGTGCACGCGCATATGTGACATGATGCCACGTAACGCCGAGTCGCGTTCCGTACTGATTTCCAATAAAATCTATTTGTGATGGCCCTATACGTCTCCTTCCACCCCGGGTGACCCGCTAGTGGGTGGTCGTGATAACGCCACAGGATGTTGTCCTGTTTACCATCGGGTATCACTACCATTTTCACCGTGTCCTCCGTTTCTCCCAAAACCTTTATTTTTTTAAGAAGACCGTCCTCAACAACAAAATTATTGAATTTTTTTCGGCGATCTAGTCGTGTGTTATTTGCCGGATTACCCGCGTCAAAATTCGACACTATAGATTGGATTTTTTTATCATCTTTTTGCCATTCAACAAGTGTTTGAAGAGAAATGGGTCCCTCCTCGGTTTGGGACGGATGGATACGGTATAATTGGTCCGCTCCCCCGATTTTGTTGCCCGTCGGAAAACTTACCAAATTTTCCTCTAACGCGTCTTCATCTAATGGTGAACCGTCATTAGGAAATCGAGACAACATATCGGGCCCTTCGTTCTGAGTACCTGGAATATGCCGCGTTACGAAATCTAAAGTTCCCAACTGCAGTGCCCACCGGGTAAGTTTACTATTTTTACCTTTTGCCCGGTGTAACCATGTAAGCGCTGAGTTATCGGTAAACAGTTCAAAGGGGCGCGAATCCAAAAATGGTCTAAATTTATCTATCGCCCAAATTAGCCCTAAGCATTCACGTTCAACCGCTGCGTACCTGCGTTGTGTCTCGCTAAGTTTTTACTGGCATACGCGATTATTTTCCTCTCATTTGAGTCATCACCCATTTGAAACAAAATCGCGCCCACCCCTATTTCCGATGCGTCCGTTTGTAAACAAAACGTCTTAGAAAAATCTGGGGGTGATAATTTAGGTGAATCGTACAATTTCTGCCGAATTTCATCAAATGCATTTTGTTCGACTTTAGACCACTGCCATTTAACACCCTTCTTAAGTAAGTTCGTAAGAGGGTGAATTATATCAGCATAATTGTGTACGAACTGGTTGTACCAATTGCAAACGCCCAAAAATTTTCGTAACGTACGAATATTTTTTGGTAGAGGGTGATTTAAGATAGCCTCCAATTTTTCCGGTTGTTTGTCAATGCCGTTGGCGTCGACTATATGACCTAAAAATGAAATTTGGGTTTTCCCAAAATGACATTTTTTTGAATGACAAGTTAGACCACCTCTCTGTAATCTTTCCAAGACTTTATCGATGTGTATGAGGTGATCTTCGAGACTGTACGAATAAATAACAATATCATCTAGATACACCTCCACAAAGTTACCTATTAACCCTTTTAATACCTCTCCCATTAAGCGCACAAAAGTGGCCGGGGAGTTCTTTAAACCAAACGGGAGTACTCGAAATTGAAATAGTCCTCGTTGTGTTCTAAAGGCGGTATATTTTCGGGCTTCTGGTTTTAAAGAAAGTTGCCAATATCCGGATTTTAGATCTAACGTGCTAAATATCTGTGCTCCCTTCATACCACGAACCATGTCGTGAAGGTTACCCATAGGTTGTGCATCAGATATCGTAGCTTCGTTGAGTCTCCTGTAGTCAACGCATAAACGCAAAGATCCATCCTTCTTTTTGGCAAGTACTACCGGTGAAGACCACGGTGATGTACTCGGTTCAACCAACCCTTGTTCCTCCATTTCCCGCACCATTTCATTAATATACTGCTGTTTTGCGGGTGGATACGGATAAGGACGGAGAGCAACCGGCGACGGATTCTTAAGTAGAATATCGTGTTCGATTAATTTTGTCCGTCCTATACTTCCACTAAAAACGTTTGGGTACTTGGTCAGTACTGTTTTTATTTTCTCGATATATAACGGATCACCCGTAAAATTTATATCAGAAAAATCGAGAAGTAAAGATGATTTGGATTTGCTTTTTTTCCAACATACTGTAGTACGTTGTTTGGCACCCATATAAATGGTATACGTTGAATAGTCCAACGACACTTCGTTATACAAAAGAAAATCGTGGCCTAAAAGAACGTCACTAAACAAGTCGACTAGGACGGCTGCGCGAAAACTGAAATTCAAATTTGCAATCGTCGTATTGAACGTGCTTTCACCAGTAGTTCGCGTAGTGCGGCCGTCAGCTAATCTCACTACCGTAGTATTACTTGAATAGCTTTTACCAAATTTACTCGCGACCCAGGGCTTTACGTAAGATTTTACTGCCTGAGTGTCGAGTAATGCCGTTACATAACCATTCGGAAATTCTAATTCCACAGCAGGAGTAGAATTTTCTTCTGAACAAGTTTCTAACATGGTAGAAATTGTTGTGAACGAAGATGAACTTTCCGAACTCAACTGGGTGTCAAAGGGACTCGATTCTACAAGTTTTTGACCTTTGTTCCCGGTTGTGCTTGTTTTTGGTATAGACCGGGTAGAAATTGGACTCCAAAATTGTTCCGTAGTCCCTATATCTACGCCCGGATAACCATATCCAAGTGGTTGTACGGAAGTCGGAGTGTAATCTCTAATTTTTTCTACTCCGAAATTGGACCCAATGTCAGGCCTTTCATTACAGAAGTAATGAGGTACTGACTTTTGGTTTTCTACCGATTCTGATTTTTCGATCAAGTTGTCAGTTTGATCTAAAATAATAATATTTTTAAAAACGTAATTACTAGAAGACGACACTATCTCTTTATTTTCCCTCTCCCTATACGACATTATTGTCCCTTGATCAGGAACTGTCGTTGGTGGGAAGTTTGGGATAGAAGATAATTGTGAAGTCGTAGTATTAATATTACGTGTTCCTATCACCTGGTTTTCTTGATCAGAAATAATTGGAGATAAAGAACTTATTTGCAATAAATTATTAAAAATTAGAGGGTAGCCGGAGTTTACTTTTGGGACGACTTTTCGGACTTTTTGTCGGCCCTTTTGTCGTTTCCCGGCTTTTTGTAATTTTTCGAATCGTCCGATTTTGGTTTTTCGGAACGATTCGGACACTTATTCGCGTAATGCGCCCCCGAGCAAATTACGCAGATGGGGTCTGGTTTTTTACTGAATCGGATACTTTGTGTCGTTCCGCCCTCAATCCTATTTTTCCCCTGACTTTGGTGTGTGCTTTTTTTGTCCGGACCGGTACTATTGTAGTATCGGGAGCCGTCCAAATTTTTCGCCACGCGGCGGAGGTCTCTAAACGTACACGGATTTGACAGTCTTATTAATGCACCTAACTCGTCGTGTACGAGACCGACGATGATGTCTATGACGTCATGTTCCGGTAGTTGCAGACCTATTCGCCTAACCAAATTTATTTTATAAATAAAGAAATCTGTCAGGGCTTGGCCCGGTCGCTGACGGGTGGACATTATGTCCGTCGTCAATTGCGATCGGAGAGCCGGGCTGTCCCAACGATCCGAAAATTCCTCACGAAATTCCGCCCACGTTAAGCCCATTGACTTTATCAGTCTATACCAACTGGCGGCCGCGTCGCTCAGTTGATCACCGATCAGTCGTACCCAATCTGACTCTTGAATGCCGGAATTACGGAATACCACTTCGGAATTAATTATAAAACCGTTCGGGTCCTCGTATTTTTTTCCGGCAAACTGCGGTGGCGTCATTTTAAATGTATACGCCGCGCTGTTAAGCGTCGGCGTAATTGTATTTTGACGCGCTTCTAACCGGGTATTTGAGTCGATTTGTCGATACGTATGGTCGTCGAAACGGACCGTATTAAAACCCGTATTTCTATCGGCATGCTGTGTAATAGGTGTATTACGGGATGTTGGTGCGGCACCCACGCGCGTGCTACATATAGGAATTACTCCTGTAAAGTCGCGCGTTTCCCTATCACAATTATCCGATACAGGTTGTCTACGTGTGTTTGTGTCCGTTACAATATAATCAGTTGGCGGTTGGTGTAGTGTACGCGAGTTCGCGTTACCTACCGGAGTCGGCGAACGTGTGTGTACGTTGGCCGCAGACTGCGTGCCGAACGCCGTTTCACGTACTTCGCGCTCGATTCCCGCCAACCGTATATTTAATTCCGCCATACGTGAGTCCAATTGACGATTTTCAACGTTTTCGGTCGCGTCGGCATTCCGGGAACGCCCGTTGCCGACGCTAACACAGTTGCAGGTACGTGAATTCAGTCTCTGCTCGATTTCTAGTTGACGATTATTCAACGTTCTCAACGATTTACGAATATCGACCAACGCGATTTCGACTGATTCCAATCGGTTTTCAAGTCCGAGGAGCTCTACTTCCCGCCTGACCTGTGCTCCCGCGTCGACTAACTCGGCCGCAACCGAGCTTAAACGTCTAGCGATATTTGCACTACGTGTAGAACGTGCTCCGGGACTCGATGTACGCGAATTCACGCGTGAACAATTCGATTCACGAGAACAAGCCACTGACATTGCGTGATTACCATGCATAACAGTCACGTCGTGTTGAAAACCGGGTAAATCGTCATCGATAAAACCATCTTCGTGATTCAACCTGAAATCGTCGTTATGTAACGACGATTGGTCCAGCCCTGTGACTACCACAGAGTTTGGACCGGTCGAGCTGATGGGGAACAAAGCCGTACGCGGATTAAAACCGTCGTTGCGGAGTTTTTGTTCCAAAATGACGAGTAAATCGTCTTTTGTTCCCGTACAGCAGATGGATCGATTTTCACACTCGCGTTGTAATTCACTCAATGTCATCTGATAAATCGTTTTGTATGCCATTATATAAAATGTAACAAACAAATTTCACGAAAATCACAGAGAATAAATGAATTCGCGATGTTTTGAACAAGTGTAAACACTATAATCACGTAAACACACAACACTATTATGATAGAGCGCCGTATCACCCGGTGATTACGACCGACAACCGATAACGAGTGAACTTGACCTATATTTATTTCAAAAATAAACTGGTCACTTCGGTACGTACGTACGAACAGAAAAATAAAAATAATATTTCGGTATCACCGTTAATTAAATTATTTTCCGTACCTGTACGGGTGTTATGATATTTTCGTAATATCCGATACCGATAATGCACTCGTTAATCTGGTTGGTGCTATCAGAATTTTCGTAGACTACTAAAAGTAATATAATAAACAGGAAAAAAAAAAAAAAAAAACTTACTTTTTCCGCAGTCTATTAGTACGATTCCTCAGGGGGAGCCAATTTTGTCACGGGTATGGAGTATGTTCACGTGAGAAAAGATTTTTTTAAAAAAAAACAACACGTCGTTTATTAAGACTATTAAATAATATATTTAATAGTCGAACAGAGAAAGAGAGAAAAGAAAAAAATATATATATAACGACAAAAATAATAACAATAAAGTTCTCAGTACGTGAGAAGGAAAAACGTCAGAGTACGTCGGACGTAGCGAACGGAATAATTATATATTGGCGGCGGTGGTGCACAATCGGCAATCGCCGCCGCCTTGCGACACAGGCCTCGTTGATAATTATACGTCTGATTACCCGACGTTAATTAACTGGATTCTATTTAGGTTCTTAAGGAGGTGGACGGGTGAGATATGAACGGTGCAAAATGCGACCGTGTCAATCTTATTGATAAGAACCGTCACAAGATATTTCAATACTATCTATAGTCATCCTATAATTTGAAACAGATAATTAAACAAAGTCAATTTTTGTTTTGAGAAGAAACATAATAAAACACGAAAACAAAAATATAATGATATAATATATTATAATAAATAAAATATAGTGGAATAGAGAGATGGCAACTGGTAACGAGATTTCTTTTTCTAGAGATTACAAGAGCATACCTTTTGTACGGCCGGCGGTATTGTCTCATTTGTCCTTGAATTGCCCAAAAGATGACAATCCCCTAAAAGCCGTGGACATTGAACGTGACCGGACTGAATGCCGTTGACGGTCATCAGCAGATCGTAATTAATTTCATCATTGACGACAGAGTCTTGTTTGTAGGCTGGGTGTTCTTTGACGAAACTTCGTATCCAACTGGCGGTTGTATCGATCTGACCAGACGCGCGGTTTGATATTAGTTGCAGGTACTGGTGGATGGTGAAATGAGTGTCCTTGTCCACTTCAGTTTTAGACAGATAATAGTGAATCAACGGAATGAGACCGGGAAATTCGTCGGTTTTTCCATTGACGATCTCGTTTATGGACATTGCCATATACGTGGCATTTTCGTTGGAAATATTGACGTCGGTACTCGTAGCTTTGGATGCTGACATTATGTTCTTGCGGAACCAAAACTTTTCCGTCAGAGCAGCCGATCGTTTTTGAGCATTCGACATATTTTCATCAACTTTACTGATGGGTATGATAAAGTTTAGTTGATACGACAGAATGATCCTGGTGAGTAATACGACGAAGCACACAATCGCAGCGTTCTCAAAGTCGGTCAGTTGCACTTCGCAAGGTCTGAATTCGACTCGCCAACCTATCGAAGATATAGGTGGCGGAGGTTTGAACCGCATTGTCTGCCAGTTGGTGGACTGTATATTTTCAAAATGATCCAACTCGATGGTGTCGTCCTGATGCACTTTCTCTTTGAACAGCGACACCGTGTCTCTGATGAACAGATGAGCCACGTGTTGAGCCATCTGATGATCGATATTGGCCTTCCTCAGTTTTTCGTAGATTTTTTTATCGTATACTAATGGCACATCGTTAAAAATTTCGCCTTGACTCGACAAATACGATGTTGTGGAGTCGTACCGCGATTTTGGTATGACGAATTTGTCTGTGGTTAGTGGTTCCAAACCTCTCTCCTGTCGCGTCCGACAGTCCACAGACTGGGATATCACGTTCCACCGGCAGTCCACGTCCGTGAGATAGCCCCGATAAATGGGTGACGCTGCTGTCAAAGCCAATAAAATCGGACACAGAGGAGTCAATTGGTCGTATAGGGTCCGTCCTTCTTTAATACAACATGTTTGAAATGTCATCTGTAGGCAGCAACAGCCCATGCCAAAGACCATCGCGTCCATGTAAACGTGATCGGGTAGCGCCGCATTCAAACTGTCCGTGTCCCCGCCCATAGCAAGCAAATCCTCTTCGAATGGACACTGAGTGTTTTTGTCTTTAAAAATCGGAATATTAATGGCCACTCGTTCACATCTCCTCTCCCGTATGTTCCTGGTAAGAGTGGCGAACCTCGGATGTCCCTTATAAATCACCGAGTCTGGTACGAACAACGATCGTGAATACCCTGCTTTGGGCGTCGGCTGATCAACGGGCCAAGTGAATTCTTGGCACCCGAGCCTGGGGAAATTGGTGATGGTCATCAACACCTCATCCGGGCCGAGCAATTGTTGCACTTCTTCCCTGCGGTAACGCATGTTCGCCTCGACAACGTTGAAATGGGCCAGAAGTCCGCTGTAAGGCTTTCCGGGCATGCCCTCAATCATGTATGATCCGTACTCAGGTCTCCATAGTGATTTAACATTGTCTGGTTCGTTCGCTTCTTTTTCATTGAGCCGACTCAAAATGTCTTGTGCACACAGTCTAACTTTTGCGGTCTTGTTGATGTGGTCGAACCGGACGATAATGTACTCGATCTCATCGCCCCATTTCAAAACGTCTCCTTTGCGGTCCAACACTCGATGGTACAGATTAATGAACTGATCGATTCCGTGCTGTCTCACGTGATCCGCTAATTGTTTCGTCTCCTCCCAGTTTAGCGGCTGTCCTTTTGTCAACAGAACCATATCTTCTCTTGCAATTCGAATCGGATTTATTTACCGTATTGACGGCAGCAATTATAATGTGTATAATATATACAGATACGTATTACAACGATAAAAGATGCTACTATTTACTAACTGTTGCACACAATATATATTTATATATTAATATTAATACACAAGGTAACAAAAAAATGATCAAAAGCCGACTGCAGGCGTGCACGACTGCATGAGGTAATTTTACCTTGGTCTGCTATCAGTAAAAAAACTAAAAAAAAAGAAAAGCTAAACGACCCATTAACGCGATTGATGAAACGACGCGTTTTTATAAAACATAATATTATAATAAAAACAAATATTAACATGTGTGAAACCCTAACAACATATAAACCATTAGTATATACCTAATAGATATTTTTCGTTAGTAATGTATATTTACAAAAAAAAAAAAAAAAAAGAAGAAACATCGTTACACGAGGTAATATGTTACATTTGAAATTAAATACATGAAAATCATCGTTTTTTCCTCAGCCCCTCGTCTCTCGTCCGAGGGTGTGTGTCATACGCCCGGTAAACGTGTGCTTTTGCACACCCCTTACTTTTGAAAATAATCTCTCAAAAATAATGCGCCATTTCGCAAAAATCGTTTACCATCATGCAAAAGTCATAAATAACGATTATTAATTAATGTGAATATTATGCGCTCTTCTTCTTTTCTCTTCGTTTTCTCGCGTTTCCTCGCGTCTTCGATATTTTATTACTCGTTTTGGTCCTCATAACTAGAATTTTTTTTTTAAATTATATTTTAGTATTTCGAATAGCGTTTTCGACGATTCAACGAAAAACCGGATGATGTACGA
The DNA here is from genome assembly GCA_032441825.1 of Chaetogeoica ovagalla. NCBI lineage: Eukaryota > Metazoa > Arthropoda > Insecta > Hemiptera > Aphididae > Chaetogeoica > Chaetogeoica ovagalla. The sequence goes on from CM063744.1 coordinate 2,226,926, forward strand.
TTTTATGTATATATATATATACATAAATACGGTGAAATTTCGAAACGGCACCTGTGTTCGACACCGCGCACGGCCGAAACGACGACGCGCCACCGCGGTCGTCCCTTGAACGTCAAATGCGAATAAGTCCGTCCGCTAAAGACTTCACGACGACGCGGTGAACCACCCGATGCCGTCGTCGTCGTCGTCGGTCGTCGACACAGGGACAGGGGGCGCTCGCGTATACGTTTTCCGCCGCGGGTGGTGCGAGCAGCGCGACACAGCGCGCGCACGGCTTTTGCGGCCCTTTGACGAGGGACGGGGAGGTGGCGACGAGGGTTGTCGAGGCGTTTTCTCGCCGTTCGGACGCGCGTTTCAGTATCGCCGAACCGACGACGCCGTACAGACACTCCGCCCGCGTCTTGAAGAGTCTGCTGCTGCGCCCCGCTGTCAATGCACATCATCATCAACTTCGTCTCATTCCGTTCGAGCCGCTCACGTTACCAGCACGCATGTTGTGGGCCGCCATGTATTTCGGTAATAACACAATAACGCAGGAGTTATTTTTTGCTATATTTCAATTTCGATATAATTACACGGCGGTTTACAACACGGCCCGGCGCGTTGACCGACGAACTCTCTCTTTTCGATTTCCATCGGGCTTCTTTTTTTTTCCACGACTATTTCTTGTGATACGAAATTTTCGTTGTTTTTTTTCTCCTCTACGTTTTTGCCAAACGGATATCGTCAAACCGATTGCGCGCGCTTATTTATTATTCTATACTCGGAAAATTGTTAACGGACAGTAAACGCCGCGCGTACTTGACGGTAAAATTACGTATCCGTACACAGGAGAGTTTGACATACGTCGTGTGCACTACGCCCCGCCAACGACGGTTTGACGAGAGACTGTCGTTTTGTCGTTTTCAATTATTATTTGTCCGTGATATTATTATTATTTAATTTTTTTATTACAATGTTTTAATCGTATAGGACATATTATTAATAATAATAATAATAATAATAATAATAATAATAATAATAATAAATAGATCGTGTGTCGCGTTAACGTTACATCGAGTTCTGTGCTGCTATGAATATTTTGTGACAACAGACGATATCGCGTTACGGCCACTTTTCCCGTTATACATAAATTATCGTAATTTATGTTACGTTAAATGTATTTTTTATTTTTATGACGGGATTACGAAATCCCCGTACGCGTTATTTATCCTGCACACTATCGTAATATCATGTAATCCGCTTACGGCGGGGTTGTGTAAAATATTCAAATGAATACTCGGTAATTATGTTGTGATGTCGGATGTACGAGGTGATGAGGCAAACCGGCGTCCTCGTCAAAACCCTACAAAATACTAATCAAACCACGCGCGCCCCCTCGAATTGATCTCTCGGTGTTTTGGTAAAGTATTTGATTCAATGGGTTTGTAAGAGTGTGGTACGTCTTCTTTACAATCGACGTATTATTCAAGTTTTACGTCGGGGATGATATCTGTTCGGTTATTCAATAGCCGGTGGCCCACAGTGCGCAACCACCGCTGACGGTCTAAACTTTAGACTCCAAAGAGTTCAAACGTAAAACGATCCATGAAATAGCGCGTAATTTTAGTACGAGATTTCGAATTGAAATGGTTTTAATACATTCACGGTGATTTGATAATAATTCAATCCCAGAAGCCTATGACGAAAAAAGAGAAAAATGTTTTGAGATTTAAAAAACAAATATAACGGTCTACGGGGGAAGCAGGTGGTAACCGTTGCCCACTGTCAACAACATTAATTTATTCGACGTTAAATTCAGACTCCGAAACGGAATTTTCACACCAGCCCCGTAACGTGTAATTGCTGCATCGCACTGTAATCAGTCATCATCGCGTAAATATTCAAGCAATTATAAAATTCCATTTACGCGCACATTTATTGTAAAAACATTACCGAAACCATTTTATTTATTTATAAATTCGTCGACTTTGATTCAGTGTAAATCGTGTACAATTCGACGTTCGATAATTATTGTACTTATAATTACAATAAAATAATTTGAAAAATAAATAAAGCGATTGCGTTGATACTTAATGTATTCACCGTTATAGTCCCCAAATTTCGCTACAATGCTTTCTAATGAGAAAAACAATTAAAAATTATGATTTCTATCAATATAAATCGAAAATATATTCGTACGCATTACATATCACTTTTTTTTTCCAAAACGTGTTTCTATTCCAAACGGTATTTTACACAAAAAAAAAAAAAAAAATTTTAAATTCCAACATGAACGCAATATTATTCAATTAACACGGAGGTATTTTTTTTTTTTTTTTATATAAAAATGTCATACATTTTACATAAGTACATATGTATAAAATTATCTTAAACGCTTAGTTTCATTTCTTCGTGAAATACAAAGTACAAACAAATATACTTTACAAAAGGTTTAATTTGATAAAATATTATATATGTAGTTCATAATATCGCATACACGTTTTACCGTTTTAATGTAAATGGAATGAAATAAAGTTTAACTTATATAATTCTTATACGCTGAAAACGACCAATTACATAATGACGTAAAATTATTATTATTATTATTATTCGGAAGAAAAAACACGTATGAGACAATTTTTTAAAATTCAAAAAATTATCTAGTTCATTAATTATAAAAATGCGTTTAGATGTATGATTATATTAATTGACATTATACACAAATTCTTAGTATTGAAATGAAATTGTATAAAAAATATATACTTTGAATTTTCCTTATCGTAATAAAGTCTTACTATGATATGAATTTTTCGTTATATATCTAAAATACATTTTAGATACAGCGTAAATCGGTGCACACTTCAATGTTATGCTATTTGTATGATCATAATCGTTCGGTTTTGAATTTTAAATCGACAAACAATTAATTGTAGAAATTATGTCGTAATCTACGTTATTGTAAAAATAACTAATGAAATTTCGTGTAGGCTTTCAACAATAAATACAAATATGATTTCATGTAGGTACTATAAAATTGTATTAGATCATTTAAAGTGTGGGTAATAATATCACGTAATAAAATAATAAACGTCTCATTACGTACACTACAAATACCTACACAATAAAATCTCTAAAACTCATTATGATCGTTTTCATTGATTGACGAATTTATTATATAGATATTTTCTGAACAGTTTCAAAAATAAAAAAAATATGAAAATACAATAAAATTTCTCATTTGCCGTCTCATATTTGCATTTTATTCACACAGTTCAAATGTATTTTCTTATATTATTATAAAATCAAATTCATATTTCTATTCGTCAACATCGATTAACATAACATATTATAAACATTTTAAATTTAATTAACCTATTTTCGATATTCTCAATTATTGTTGATTTGTTATCACTTATTGTTGACTATCACAAGATGTTTTTAGTTTCGGTAGGGTTTCTGAATTTTGAGAAATATTCGCACGATCGTTAATCAATTTAGTATCCGTTAATTTGCGTTATTTTTATATAGCAGTTAAAAAAACAAAAATTAAAGAATTCAAAGGTAAAAATATCATCATCTATCATTAGATATTTACCGAAACAAACAATTCAATTCAATTCAATTATCTTGTTAAGAAAAAAAAATATATTGTATACCATTAAATTTTTAATTATAATCCAACGACGTAGTTTTAAATTATTCTGACGATTGAAATCTTGTGTTAAGTCATCACACATTTAGTATTTTACTGGTGATATTTATTTATATCCGAAAGAATATTCTGCATGGACCATGATGAAGTCATATTACAAAATATTTACAGTATTTTGTTTTTCGTTGATTACACATAATAAGTAATCGTTTTTTAAATTTAAAATTCAAAGAGTTATTTTATCTTACAGAGAATAAAAGATAAATCGGTCTGAAAATCATAAAAACTCTCACTGTCTCCTGCGTACGACGCTGATTTTTAAAATGTGAGGTTTGTTGAATGATTTACAAATAACCTAACCCATTAAGTATTTTATTTGTTGTCACTCTGCAGGCGTCACCATTATCGCCTTAATTTTGTAGAACGTTTCAAACGTAATAAATTATTTTAACAGCTGTTAATTTTATCAAGTTTTGTCATTTTAAAGTATTAAAAAATATCAATAAACTCTTTTATTTTCAACCGACTATAATTTAAAATGTATAGGAATTAAAGTTTTGGGGGAAAACAAAATGATCGATGTACAATAAACAGGTGTAGGATACTTATTATTTTTCCTCGGCACAAAATATTAAAACAGTGTTGTATCATTTTTGTATTTAAGTTTTTGAAACTCAACTCATCATGATTAAAATATGATGTTAGGAATAATTTTTCTACCACAATAATTATAGTCGTTATAAATATATTTTTCTCAATATTTCGGCCAATAAATTATTAGAAAATATGTAGTACATTGAATTCTCACAAATTTATAAAATACATTGTTCAAATGATGGAACAAGTAACTTTATATTACACGTAAAATGGATAAATTCTCAGTAAAGATAACAAACAGTCATAGCTCTTGCGAGTTATGTAATCAAAAAAGAAACAAATTCTTCATTCTCCACAGGATCTAATTTTCGTTCGCGGTAATGAGTACCAGCAAGAATTGACAAGCAGATTTACTACTTTCTCTTAAGTTTTACAGTTTTTTTTTTTTTAATTTCGACTTTGATGTAATTTTATTTTTCGAATTATTTTATTATTCGAAACTGACGATAAAATGTAAGCAAAAAATAATATGTATTATATATTATAAATGAACCCTATTTCCGTTGGTCACGCCATAATTCGAGATCTCCTTTACCGATTATTTTGATTTTTTTTTTTTTTAACGAAAGATTATATTGCGAAACAGGTTTTAGGCTTAATTTCAATTCTATAAGTTAATTGAGTAATTATTTATTTTTCAATTATAAATAAATAATTAATCAATAAAATAATTATACTCATTTGATTTCGAAAACTTAAAAAAATCATTTGTCGTGCGATGCAATAATGTGAGCAATATTTGTATTATTTGTTTTGTTTCATATTATAATATACGAGTATATTATTATTATTATGATTATTATTATTATTATTATTATTGTTATTGATTATTAAATATGTTGAATTTTTTTCGTGCAATTTTAATGTAATAATGCAAATATTATTAGTGGGGTTTTAAGGCAATAATATCACTGCCCTAAGTGTTAATAACGAATAAAATATTTTGTATATATCTATGAAAATACGCATAGTACATATGAAAATTAATTAATTATATTATATCACATAAGATTAAATCTTGAACATAAAATGCAATTAATAACAAACTAAAAAAAAATTAATGAATATATATATATATATATATTGTAGTTAGAATAGTAAGAAATCAAAAACTAGAAACTTAAAGTCCACATTTGATTAATGAATATTTAAAAACAAAACGGGTCAAATAGAATTTTGTATTAAACGTCCTCTATTCCCCTTCGAAAATAAAGCATTTAAACTTTATTGAAAATGAATCTGAACTTATATGGAACTGAGCCAAAACATCAACGGTTCACTTAAATGGTTACGATTTGCTATTGATTAATGTTTGACTTGCTCTATTTAATTTAGTTCATATGTCTAATGAAGTACTTTTGTTGGTTTTATATCTGAACTCTTTTATTTTTATTCTTATTAAAACAGGATAACAGCGCATATCTGCAATACCGTTTTGAATCAAAATGAACTACGACTTACTCGGTTGATAAAATAAAATATTATTTTCAAAAATATATTTAATGCACTGTGCATTTTTTTTTTTAACGAAAATGACAAAATTAACATTACTGAATATTGTCCATTTCAAACAACTAGATATTTTTTTCTGTGAATAACCACAAAATTGTGTAGCTATCACAATATATAAAATATATACATGTTTTAATATTTAATTTGAATACACGACAATGCATAATGACTGAAATTATAAATATAATAGACAAAATAACTATATATAATATAAAAATTTCATCTAAAATAAATATATTGTACGTTTAGCAAACTGAATCTGCCGAATTGTTCATAATCCTACTACAACTCACAAAGTATCTACAACAATAATGACATTTGGGTTTGATTGGAAGTGTTTTGGCTGTTCAGTTGTTCGTTTCATTTTACAAAGTTTACAGCAAATTCAATATTGAAATCTATTAAGTTATAATACCTAAGGCTTAATTAAACATAGTTCAAACTACGTCTCCCCATATAACTTAATACATTTGCTTTAAACGAATGAAATGAGCTTTAATATATAATTTTACAGGTATCTATTTAATATTAGTGTATTTATAAAAACATATTATTACTTTCAATAGATAAAATTATTTATTCGTATATTTGAATTATAACACAAAAATAACAATAAGAGGAAAACAAAAGTGTGCGGTTACAAATCCAGATAATTATGTTATTAGCCGAATAAAATTATTTTATAGATTTTTTTTTTTTTAATACACTTTGTATTTTACTTAGAAATACGGTTTTATTTTTAAAATGTTTAAATGTTCAGTTATAAATTGTAGACGGAAGTAAATACAATTTGATTACGTGACGATAACATTGAATTAAAAAGAAAAAAAATTTGTTGATGACTTTACTTGTGGTGACTTTCTACTAGATGTTTTATCGCACTCATTATGTATGGTATCTGTGTTCATCTGAGCCAGGTCTTCTGTTTTAGAGACGTACTCATAAAAAAAAAATAAAAATGTTGTCTTTCACAATTCGTTTTTCCGTATATTAACCGCTCCACAATTTTGCCATAATTGATCTGTTCCTCGACAATCCAAACTTCGTTCTCAACGTGAATTTTTTCAAAACGGCAATGAAAAAAATTGCACATTATATTATTAAAAAGAGCTACTTCGTTTCGCGAGACCGAGATCGGTCGTGCGTATTTAACGGTGACAATAGATCGCGCAATTTGTTCCCCCGGACGCGCGATCGAGACACGAGTGTTTCCCACTCGTGTAACGGTGTGTAATTCATAAATCCCAACGCGATCATCAGTCAACCGATTAAAAATTTATCGGCCTCAAAATATTCCTCTGCTCTTCTCGTTATTAACGGTACGCGCGCGTCGTCATACTTATCCGTTCGAAGATTTTTGTCTGCAAAGGTACGCGGAGACTGAGAGTTTCTAAGTATAACAAACCACCGCCCGTCCGTTTCCAGTGCCTACCCAACCCATCAGCGTTTCGCCTTGGCAACGACACGAAATAAATTACACAGACATTCAGATTAAACCCATCGTATACCATTAATTATCGTTGGTACACTCCGACGATATTACACAACGGTACGAGAGACAGTCGCGAGAACACAAATCATTCCTTCGCATTTCTTGAAACTATATATAATATATATATATGTATATCCGTTGTCGCCGGTATTCGCCTTAATGTGTAAAACAAAATCCGCGGTTTTTTTCCTTTCGAAAGATGAATTGTCATTAAGTGTGGAAATACGTATTAGTTCAATCGGTGGAATCTTCAATGTCGACGGAAAAATTCACATTCGATCATATTACCCGCAAGACGTCCCCTAATGTATGTTCGCGTTTTACTCGTTTTCAGTAAATGATTTCGGAACACGAATTTTCCTATTATCTCATCGAATCGTTGTCCTATGCGTACACGTTGTTTTTTTCTCGAAATTTATATTTGTTTCCTGTAGTTTAAGTTATGTCCACGGGATATGCGGTTTAAACGTATATCGTATCGCGGCAAATCGAGCGGAAGATCAACGATATGAATTATACATCAGGACATCGTTAACTGTATAAGAATAGACGATAAATCCTTTGAATGGACATGTTCTGAATGAACTCTTTCTATGATTTCGAAAACGGAAATACGCAGTATATATAGAAGTAAGAATAATACAACAATACAGCGCCATTAATTTGAAATTGTCGGTGACACTGCAATGAAACGATATTACGATTGATTATTGTTACATCGATTTCCATCCGTAATAAACAAACAAATGTTCTTATTGATAATTTATAAATTGGATATGTGCAATGAATTTTTTTAAAAAATTATTTTATTTTATTTTGTGCGCGTAATTAAAAGCGAATTTTTACGATTATCGCGACAAGAAATAATTTTATAAAAATAAAAGAAAATATTATTTCTGAGGCGAATATTGATTTAGTGTGAAATAAAAATATTGTGAATAATAACTAAATATTGTATAATTATTTGAAGAAAATGTTTTCACTTTTATTAACATCGGTTAGGAGGTAATTATAGGACATTGAAAAAATAACGTATAACGTTTGCTCATAGTTAAATTTTGAATAAATTCGGTAAAAAAAAAATTCGGGTCTCAGTGATTGTAATAAGTAATAACAAGTAACTACTAAAATGGCAAGTACTAAGCTAAACATAATGAATTATAACAAAAACATTTATTTTAATAATATAATCTACGTTTACATTTGCAAATGATATAATGAAATCATTTGAATGTTCACCAATTAAGACATCAACTGTAAAATATACTTATTATATATTTTATTACTTTTAAGAACAAATAATTCGAATATTTGTTCATGAAGACATATATGGATAGAATATTAGATTTGTATGAGTTATTATTATTTTTTTTTTCGATTATAGTAATTGAGTTAAATCTCAATTCTCATTTATAATCGTGACTTGCTTAATATTATATTCAATCTGCTTCGGCTAGTCTGCCCTGTAAACGTTACGACTTAATATATTTTTGTCTTCGAAAATATCTCTTTCTCCGTTTCGAAGACTATTTTAAGACGAATTTCCGTCAATAAAATTTGACAAAGATTTTTCGCAAACTTCTCACATATTTATTACCAAACATTCGTTTGTTAAAAACTGACAACAAAACTTCCAGCTTATAAAATTCAATTCGGTGTTTTTTTTTTCGTAATTTTTCAACGTGCATAAAAGTTTGATTTCTGTACACCGTAAACATCCGACGTTTTTCACTTCGAATTTAATTTATTTATTTCGTTCAATTATTACTATCGTGTGTTCCTTTTTAAAATTATACGCTTTAGAAAATGAGATATACTCGTATTGTATATACTCATTGAAAATATTTTCCGAAATTACAATGACATATATAAAACATTATAATCGTACACAATTTTAACGAAATCGTGTTTTTACTTTTTTTTTTATATATATGTAATTTTTCTTTAATACTTTAAAATACTGTTGAAGAAATTGAAAAATTATTCACTAACGTACTAAGCAATATTTATTACGAGATTTTTGTTAAGCATGTAACGATTAAAGCACTGTTTTTGATCGAAAAGTTGTAAAACTATAAAAAAATTTAAAACCACTTCTTCGCTCTACTAAGAATGTAAAAAAAAATCTTTTTTGTATTATATCGTTGAAATGTATTATATCGTGTTATGAACAGTCGTTATATTAACTTTTTAGTTATATTATCTGACTCGTTTGTTAATTTTTCTATGTTATCGATTGTGTACGATTGACAACCTTTATTAATACCACGTCTGATAAATACGTAATTTCTAAATACTGTCACTGGCCGAACTCAATAAATTGTTAATTTTTACGTTGTTACACGCGACGACCGGTTGAATTTTTAACGTTTTTTTAATATCTGTTGGTCTACACATTAGAAATTTCGTCGTAATACCATTTTAATATTGTCGTCGTTCGTTTCAAGAGCAATTTTTTGAATTATTTTAAAGCTCGGCGTACAGTTTCAATTTTAGGTGCGGCGATATGAGTTCTTCTCGTCCGTCCGAATATACTTCACAATCGAGCAGCTACCGGAACAAAGTGAGCGACAGTGTCAATCGTTCGTTTACCAAACAACGGAATTTGGAAATCGACGCTGACAATCGAATACTCAAGAATAAAATCGTCACGATTAAATCCAGATGTTCCGTTTATCCACCGTTTATGATACCGGCGGAAAAATCGATTTCGGCCATAAACCGCAAGAGACACGCGAAAGAAATCATGAGGGAAAATCAATTGATTACGGACAGAATCAAAAACGCCAAGTCGACGATAAAAAAATAGAAGATATTTTTATACACTTCACGACGAACGTGTTCTAATAAATTCTGTATAAATCTGTGTTTTATTCGGATGCTTGTCGTTTTATTTTATTTTTGGTTTACCTTAGACGTACGCACCGAACGAATCCGATAGGAGGTAGGTTTTTAAATGTTTTACATTTGCATTCCATATAAAATATGTGTTTTATAAAACGATTGAAAACTACGCTTTAAAAGTACATTTTAGCTTTTCGCGGTGGATAAGTGTTAGGCGATACGTTATTGAAAGTCACTCGGTTGTACAAAATAAAAAAATAAAAGTTTTATACTTTTTTATTGTAACGTAAATAATTTATTCTTAACAAATATCGCATTTTGAATCTTTAAATAAACGTACAAATGACAATAATAACGCGTCTACGCCATTGCCGATGTATGGTAATTTTCACATTCAACTTCATACCAGGATTATACGATAAACCAATCATCCAGAAATAATTACTTCGAACGGTTATTTCGGTTGTTTCCGAACATTAAATTTCTAGGGTAAAATGTGAAGACTTCTATTCGTGAAAGATTTTTATTTGAAACGCGTTAGGCTATATACGTACGTATGTATTTGGTGTTTCTCTAGAGTAATTAAAACAAATCATGTATTAATATACTTTAATGTTTATCTGGACTTCTGATTTTTTTTTTTTTTGATTTCAGACCGAAACGAATCGAAACGTCGTTTAATGCCACTTACGTTTAATACGTTTGTGAAAAACAAAGTGGAAATTTATATTAACAATATTTTACACAAATGCGTAATGATAATTTTTTTATACATTTGAGAGTGTTAAATGTATTAAAACGTTGTAATAATATCAACGTAATTTCATCTTTTAACCAGATATAATTATATAAAATGCTTTCTATTTTACTTGTAAATAATCTTACGACGATTCTTAATTTATGTCAATATGCGTATTATTTTTTTTTTGTCGTTTATTCACAAACGTTATTTGAAAACACAATAATTTCACACCCGTCGATATAATTCGGTTAGATTAAATAAGCTTGGGATGCTAATATGAAATCAGGTAAAGTGTGTTTAAATTTGGTATTAAGTTCGTTGACGCTATATCTACGTACGGTGATATGATAACAAAAACTTTGGCATTAACACAGCTTCAGTTTTTCCCACGAATTGATCCCCGACGAATCGTATTTAATATTTCGTTAACAGTAATAAATGATGTGCAAATTTAAAATGCCTGTTAGTAGTAAATAATATTATTATTATTTTTTTCTATAATTATTTTTTTCAGATTCGACTAGCTTGAAAAAAATGAAGATTCAAAAATCAAATGCGACGCTTCGAACGTGTTTACTGGTTGCTCAAATAGGAATCATAGCATTGACTCTGGGTCTAATGGTGGTAGTGATCACTAAAAGAAAATGCAAAGTACGATATTGCTCTTTTTTTTTAATATTCATAATCACATTTCATTATATATTTTTTAATATCGATAATATAATATGAAAATGTAGTTGAAACAATCGATGTAAGTACATATTTAATGAGATGTAAAAATTAATGAATTAATCTCATAGAAAATTTACTCGGAAAGTACAATAATTTAAAAACGTAGTTTGTTCTCATACTGTTAAGTCAGATTTAATGCTATAAATTACGCCGTATTATGCAATTCAAATATATTTTCTTAAAACTGTTTGAAGTAATTCGAAGAATTGACGAAATATGTTTTTGCATAACAACGCATCATTAGTAATTAAATTATATAAATCAGTTGATTTTTATTGAATTCCACGATAAATGCAAAAACATATCGTTGTCGTCATGCATACATTAAGGTTATAGTTATACATTCGTAACGTAGTTATATGTGTTCATGATTCGAAAACCAATAAAACCACTACAAAATAATAATAGTTGAAGTTCTCATATAATAATATATGTTTTAACACGATTAAACGAGACAATCGAATTAATAATACAGTAATTAGGAAATACAATTATTCGAATACACGAGTGTGAATTCCGGCTGGAAACAAATATAATAACAGATCTATCATAATACTATGGAAATTGATTTTGTCGCAATTTACCCAAAATTGTTTAATAATCCGTATGCAATTAAGCGAAAAGTATATTGCAAAATAATAATTATCGAAATTTACTCGCTAAATCACGTAACTAATTAATACGAATGAGTTATTCATTTTATTAACGTTTTATGTTTATTACACGCCTAATGTTTATCAGCGTTGTTACACATATTCATTATGTATAGTTACATTGATCTATTAAAATAAAAATCTACAATTAAACTAATAAGATTGATCAATTAATTATATATAATTCCCGTTTGGTTTTTCAGACGATTTCAACCAGTATGTGGACTTTATTAGTAACTATCATAATCGGTTCTATAATATTGGACGTTGAAGTAAGTTTATTATTATATATTTTAAAATATTTTAATTTAGGGTTCGAAAAATTTATTTTAGAAATAATATTTTTCTTAAAACAACGATCGGACGAATTTTTATTGACTATAATTTACTTATAATTTACGAGTATAGCATTATAATTTAAATCGTATCCTTGCCCAATTTCGATCGAGTGACTTTTTCCCTACTAATATCGCGTGTTTTGTATCTTATTCGTCGTTCATCACAGACAAATTATAATATAACATACATTTAAAAGAAAACAATCATTGAAAAATTACGCAGTTCATTGATATAAATGCAATATTAAAATAAACACGAGTACACATATAATATTTCTGGGATAAATTATATTTGTTTTATTATTATTATTATTATTTAAAATGAATTGACTATTAGCATATTACACATTTAAAGGTTTGTCCTCGAGATTTTGTTTACGATGATAGTGAAAGAAACTTTCAATTGAAATTTTAAAAATTTGTTAATTTTGTACCTAAATCAGAAGGTATAAAAGGAATTCGGATTACAACAGTATGGAAAAAAGATTCAAAATATAAATATATAAAATCGTTTATAATGAACACGAAGTCTCTATGTTTTATTTAAATTCACCAGCCCACAGAGTAAAATTGTAAGTGCATCCCAGTAGACCGCACTTCCACAATACGACTGGTGCTTGAAATAAATAAAACAATTTTTCAATATTATTCTATTAGGAGAAAACAATAATTTTTGTGTATATTTTAAAATACGTCATCGCTGTTAAAAAAATATTCGTTTTACTTGGTACAACAATATTATTTTTAATTTTTCGTCGACAATGAAAACACTGCAATCGAGGATGGCCTCTATTAGGTAAAGTTGTTACTGTGTTGTTTGAATCGCAATGGTACGCCATAAAAAAAAAAGTATTTTTTCGGGAATAAATATATTAATACATTTTTTAGTATACATAAATCAAATAGTGATAAATTACTCATCAGTTAATAGAACTTGGTTACTTTGACGTATTTATTAGAATTTAGAAAACAGAGAATTATTACCAAACGGTCTATTTCTATTAGGTTATTTCGAGTGAGAACATCTTCAGGTCTTACGGCGTTCATTCCACCACGTTTAGTTTGCCATTCTCGGAGAAGTCACGTTTCGTAAAACGTTTCCTTTATTCGGAACGCTCAAAGTTTTTATTAATTTTTAAATTCAAACTTGTACTGTAATCGCCATATTAGATTAAATCGAAAGTTGAGAGGAGTAGTTGTATTGAGTTCTTTCAAAATGTTTGGTGATTAAATTACGTGTTATGTATGGAAATTATAAGCCATTTCCGTTTGTCTTAATAGAAAACAGAAATGTTCAAATTCGTGATGTGGCGTCTAATCTTTGCGCACTGTTGTTTTCAGGTCTATTTTTCTTTTTTTTCATTTCAGCAAAATGTATTGCTATTTCTTCTACTGCAACGTTTATTTCTCGATGAACATTTAAAAATTTCTAAGTCACACAGTCAAAGAACGTGGCCCTAATCTTAGACCAAAATCGAATTTTCAATTTATAAAAGAGCAGAAAACAATAACAAAGAGACGAAGTGAAATAAATAATGTAATTAAGACGAACGCAAAGAGGCGAAGTTAGTGAACTGTTTGTGGACGCGTAATCATTAAAAAATTTGCAATGTGTTTCAAAATAATCGTCTCAATGTTATTAATAATGGAATTTCAATTTAGAAACAAACTGAAATCAATACCTTCTCAATGTTGGGAAAACATTTTCAACTGAAGAGCTGTTGATTGAAAATATCGCGCCAGTAAAATTCACCGCTAGATAACGTTGAATACACGGCGGGGGGCTATTTGTCATACTAGTTTTATTAAAAAAAAAAAAATACAACAAATTTTTATTAATATCCCATATTATTACTGAAATTCGTTAAGTCTATTTACGAAATTATAATAATAAATATATAAATGGAGTAGCGTTATACAATAAAATTAATTATTTAATTTGGTATAATATCGTACGATTTCTCCTCCCTCAAATAAGTGCCTGTATTACGCGGGTTTGCGACAGAATCCCGTGTCTTAAATATTATGCGCGTAGTAACTGTGGACCGCGTTAAACAGCAATAACGGGGTTACTCAAAAGTTTAGAGTTGAATTTCGACATATCGAAAAATGTTTTTTTTTTTAGGGGAGGAAGAGCAAATAGATATATGTTTTAATCATTTAACTATCAATATATTCTATTGGAAAAAAGGAATTTAATAGATTTTTATTTTTTAAACCAATACGAGTTTACTTGGACATTCGGCAGAACGGGGGGTTTTTTTTTTAATGTTCACTTGTGAAAAATGTTCGAATGTCCGTATTCGATATTTCAAACAATTTCAGACTTCAGTAATACAATCATTACAAACTGACTCGGAAGATTTTATTACGCTTTAAACTATTACAGCATTTTCACAACTGACCACTCAGTGGATTTGTGTGTGTGTGTGTGTGTGATTTAATGCGATCGCTTGTACTTATAAAATTAGTAAAATTTTAAAATATTTTATTGAGATTATTAAAATCTCATACAAACGTTAACAGAAATCTGTGACTCAATTTATACGTATTATATTTATGTATATATATATATATATATTGTTGATTCGCACTAATAATATTAATAAAAATATAATTAATTTACACAAAATATAATAAAAATAATAATCAAAACATAGTCGTATTCGCGAATCTCTTACAAAAAAAAAAATCTTTCATACGTATATACGTACGTATGAAAGATTTTTTTTTTTTTTTTTTGTACGACTGAGAGAAAAAAATAACTAACTGCAAATTGTTTCTTTTGAAATGTCCCTCAATGACGACGACTCTCCTCTCTGTACTTTTCATCACTTCCCTGCCATCTGCGACATTAATGCCTAATCACACATTCTCTCTTCACAATCTCCTGCCGTCGTCCTCGTCACGTTGCCCATTTTCCCACAAATCCGGGAAACGTGTTCGCGATGACGGTAAAACGACGACGATTTCTAATATAATATTAATGCGATTGAAGGGAACGGTTTTCCGACAAACGCGAGCGCCGGCCTCGTGTAATTTTAAAAATTCCCGTTAACGCGTTATAATTTCATAAAAATATTTTACTCGTGCGCGCGTGCCAGCCGATAATCGGCAAAGACGATAAAATAATAATTACGAACACGCGTTTTTACGCCGAAAACATTACAGAGAATAAAAATATATTATTTAAATGATTATATCGTCGAATTACGTATGCTACAATCGCGCGATGATGATTATTATTATTATTTTTGACAAATCGATTGTGTTGTATTGTAGAGTTAACTTACGAATTTGTACAGCATTTTTACCGTCATTCTATCGTTTTATAATTGAGAATTATGTTTTGAAAAAAATAAAATATACACAACCGAGATGACACTCACAAGGAGCGTCGGTCGCCCTACCCGCAATACTCCTCCTCGCTCGTAATGATGACAATAAATAGAAATAAATTTGAAAATAACGTGAAACGACGTATAGGAATCATTTTCGGGCACGGGCCAACTTCTAAATTGTTTACAGCAATTCTCGTTCACAACTTATGTCGATTATAACAATATTATTCGTTTTTTTTTTTTTTTTTTTAACCAAATTAGTAACTCAATTTTAAATTTACTAACGAATTAGTAAATTGATATTTTCGATAACGTAAAATTCTTATATTTCATACCCGACACGAATGAATTTGTATGTACAGTCATGAAAAAAAAAAACCAACTTATTTAACGAAATATTATCGCAAATAAAAAACCCCCCGTTGAGTCCGATTGCTTATTCGGTCCCGGTTTTACCGGAATATCGTTTTGGAAAAAAAAAAAGCCAATAACACGAAAAAAAAAGCCAGAATTCGGTTTAAGAAAAGAAAAAAATCAATATTTATAACAAACAGGGGCGGTTTTTTTTGTCAAATTAACACGTAAAAACAACAATATTGAAATTTTTGTACGTAAGATGAAATACAGTTTTTTGTTTTTAAATTTATATACATATATTATGTTATTTTATATTTTTTTTCTGTTTTCTGTTTTGTATAAAAAATCGTAACTTTTGTCCCCGTCCACGAGCGCGGGAGGTTATTGTCAAATATGACTTTATTTTCTTTTATTTCTTAGAGTTGTGATGATTACAAGAGTTTTTTTTTTTGTATTAAAATAAATAGTTTTTTTTATATATTTACGTTATTTATTTTTATTTATATATATATACACACCTATATGAGTTTTGTTATCTATATTATGTTAAAATATGTGTGTGTGTCCCAATAAATGCCTTTTCCGTTTTTCTCCGTCATTCGCCATACTCTTAAAGCTTCCTGTAGGAAGCGATTCCTGCATTTCGCATTAACTGTGGCCAATGTATTTCGCCTTAGTTCTTGTCCCTTCTATCGTTCTTTCAATTAGTAAATTATACGATTCGCTTTTACGCATCAACGCGTGTCCTATAATCGTATTATAATACAGCAGGTGTCATCAAAAAACCGCGTGGAATATATTATTTTTGTAAGCTAAAGTTATTTAAGTGTAACGAGTTCAACGAATTTTCGTATATTACACACATTGTCATTGCCTACGTTTTTTTTTATTTTACTTTTTGGAAGTTTCAATACTCATTTATTACTGTTATTTTTTTCTTTTATGTAATTTATAGACGTTATTGGAACGATAATAGAATTCCCATTTTATTTCTACGACGTTCCCTTTGAAGATAAAATCATTTCGCGTACGACATTGTTTTCAATTTAAATAATATTTCTGTTCGTACCAACGCATTTCGTTCGTACCGTTTTGTTTTCAGGTGCTTCTACAATTTTTCACTCCGACATTGCCGTTGTGTCTCTTGTTCCCATGGCTACGGGAATTAGGGTTCATTATATTTTACGGAGCAGTCGACCTGAAACTCTACAGGTGAATTGTACGAGATCAATTAATTCACAGCGTCTCATACTAACACTTGTACGTATTCCATTAGGATTCTGATGCAGTTTCGTACTAGAAAAGCGCATTGTTGGACAGTCAGCGACAAAGACCTACTCAAATACTTGTTTTACGCTGTCGTTGTGGTAATCATTTACCTCGCTGCCTGGACCGCCGTTAGTCTGAATTTCTTTAACGACGGATGGGATCTATTGATAAATTTAGAAACCGAAGACGGCAATTATTATTCAACGTGCAAACCTCAGTGGTGGAACTACGTAACGGAATTTGGTACGTCGTTTTTGTTTCAATATTGACGAAACGTGAATTTGACGAGAAAATAGACTCAAATTGAACTTTTGGAAATCTCTCGCGTGGTTTTAACGGTTTTTCCAAATTGCTCGTAGAACTATTCAAACGTCGGCAAAAAAAAAAAATGGCACGCTCAAAATGGTTATCATTTATCTACTTTCAATTTGTGTTAAAATCGATTGATTTCTTGCCAGTCTGAGTATCGAATAGAATATCATAATTGCGTAATATATATATTATATATATAATATAAATTGAGAAGGAAGATAAGAGCAATTAAATATGTAAAAGACGCGCTATTATTATTATTATTATTTTAGAATATTAACGACCAGTTAGACGACGTCATTGACCTCGGAAAGCTTGACAACAATTTTTTCAGTTACGAAAAGGAATATAATGTTGTGATCGAAATTTTGATTGGTAATAAAAGTCAATTATTTATTATAAAAACGTAGATGGAAATCAATCTTTTTTGCGTACGCATTACCCGATGAAAAATAGTAAAAATCCCGATCATTATTTCAAAAGATGCCTTTAGCGCGTTCACTTTCGATTTCGGGAACAAAATTTAAGGCGATCTTTCGTACTTCGTTTATAATGATTCGTGTCGCAAATCACGAAATTAACGAAGCATTCACAAAATGTGTGTGTGCTGGGGACATGTCAGCGCATTAAACTTTTGAAAAATAATTAAACAAGGATGATTGTCTATGTTTCGTTTGTACAGTAATTTTCATGGTTTGTACCCAAAGAGTTCAAAAAATAGTTATAAACGTAGCATTTTTTTTTGTCGTAAAATTAGTACACACTGTATAGCGTGATTTGCCATAAGTATTTTGACATACATTTCTTATTATACCGCTGAAATCATCATTCGTTTCCCATCGATCTACGACGTGTACTCGTCGTAACTAAACGAAGTGAAATGCCCTCTGTTGATTGAATATTTTTGATCATAGGTGTTTGGAATCGACGACGAGTTGGTGGTCCAACATGGAGAAGTCGCCGATTTATTTAAACGTTATGGAAGTCGAATTTCTGATTTTTTTTTTTTATTTTGATATATCTGCAGGTGAACTAATGGTTTTGGCTTTGGGCTTACATTACGGGAATTCGGCGCGTAACGCCCGCGTACAGTTCGACGAGCGGCGTTTCCTTTTTTACGCTATTACAGTGGAATTGACTTTCAGTTCAATTTTCAACGCCGTTCGTGCAGTTTACCCCATACCGTTTCAACAGGACGTGACGTTCGTAGCCGCCTTCTTGCGCAGCCTGACGACAAACACTCTTGCGCTTTTCATCATCTTCGTACCAAAGGTATACCCGACGTCAATGAATATAATTATTATTATTATTATTAACATTGCGTTGTGTTTGGAAAAATTCACCACTGGTACGTTAGTTTTTACGACGTTGTACACACGAAAATCGAACGAATCGAACTCGTGACAACGACACGCGTCAAACGAGTAAGAGGTGTTTTCCCACCCCGCCGCCATTTCTCTTCACCGGCAAATTCGTGTTACGGGTTTATTATGAAAGAAAAAATAATTTCGTTTAATTCACACGTTTCGTTTTTTACTTTTCTAAAACAACAATCTTAAATATCGTGTGATATTTCGAGTAAAATAATAATTTAATCACAAAAGAAAACAGTCGTTATGTTTATTTATTAGGCGATACACTTATAATCCGCGTGAATACGTGTTCGCCTAATATAGAATTCGTTGTTTGTACACGGGATAAAAATGAAAATGTTTTCCAACGCGCGTTGTTTTTGTGCGGAATAAAAATTCGCATTATATCCGTTTTATCGCGTGGAAAAAAAACTTTTATATTTTACACGCGTTTCGGCGACTAAAAACGCTTAATTATTCAATATTTATATTTAAATTATATACAAATTCGAGTAGACTACGCCGAACGAGGGTAGCGCCGTGCTCCAGGCAGCGTCAATATCGAATTATTATTATGTTGACGGCGCTACAAAGCACATTCATTTTTACAAAGTCCCGAACAGCATCGAATTACTTATTATCATAATTGAGATCTTCGTGATTTTAAATTAATGTACATAATACGATTAATATTTTTAATAAATGGGTACCGATTGAATTCGATTATTTGATGTTTTAAAATAAAATCGCGTAAAAAAAAAAGAAAAAAGATGTAGTTTTAATTATGGTATTGACGCTCATCGAAAACGATTGCGAAATACGGTTAGTTGAATTTAATCGGTAGCTTCAGATATTTATGTGATAAAAATTACATTTTTTAACATTAAAACATTTCCGAAATAGTGTTAACACTTATTTTCGCCCAAATTTTTTGACAGCGATATTTTGCTTTTGGATTTCATCGAAGTAAAAAAAAAAAAAAAACAATAGTTCGATATTTTATCGGAAGCGTTGATTACTTTTTGAAAATTCGGATATTTTTTAAAAGTGTTTTACATAATTTTGAAAAAAAAACTATTTAAATAAAAAATGTAAAATACCCGAGACTCGCGTCTTTATAATTTTCGATTTTAAATCACTGCGGAGTAGTTAATCCGTTGGAATTGTCAATATTTTTTACTGCACGTACATAAATCGTTATGTTTTATACACGAAAATACTAGCACACTAATATCGCTACGATTGTGTTTACAAAATATTTCAACAACATTAGGTATGGTACCAAAAACAAGTGAACGCCGACCTCAAACACTCAGCTATGAATCATGAACTCTCCGAATCGTTCAAACCCGATTTCGCAGACAACGATTTAAGAGAAATGAACATCTCGGAAATGACTGCGGACGAAATAAGGGTAATTAAAAATATTTGAATATTACAAATGTCTGTACGTGTACCACATAGGGTTACACAATAATTGTAGCTGATATATCGTTTTCGTATATAATATAAGATTATACAGCATTGAGTGAAATAATTATAAAAAAGTGTCCGACATTTTGATCACATCGTGACAAACCGTAGTCTTGAGAATTATTGTTTTCAGAAATAAGTAGGTATAATACAAAATTACATGAATCGCGAATTCGCTGGAATGTAAAATGTTTAACTCATAGACGGAACTATCGCGTTATCCGAACGTATATAATAATAATACACGCGTATTTACCTATGAATCGAAACGATACGCTAAAACAGATGTCTCCGAAACTTTTACTTTTGCCGAATTTCCGGACACGTTTAGGAGCTGAACACGAGGAGACTGTTAGAACGGGAAGAATAGAAAATCGTGTCACGTGTACATTTCTTGAAATTTGGAAAACATAGCTCCGGCAGCAATGCGTAAAATGTGTACGTGTGTGTAGTTCGGTCTCCTTTAAACAGTCTTTGAATTAGTTATTTGATGTGAAATCAAACACTTCGTAGTTAGAGCACCGGTGACAGTGTTTCGCTTTCTATAGCGAACGGATTTTCGAAATTCCAACCAACTCCGCTGTATATTTGAAGGCGGATTTTGCGGACGTAGGTTATCACTTCAACAGAAGAAAAAAATGTGGTAATTTGTTTTGATTCAAGATTTTTAAAACACCGGTGTCGGCTTGACGGGCCTGTTCAAAAGTTTGTTGAGCCGAAACTGGATTTGAGATTCCTGCTCGAGGATATAACCTACCGACAATGACATAAACTCTAGAGTGTAAAAATATATATAAAGCTACAGTTAACATAACAGATCGTCACTCGGTGATCTCGTGATTAAGGGATAATTGAAACAATGATAAATTGAAACGAGCCTTTTTTTTTGGGGGGGGGGGAGAAAATTTTTTATAAATATTCGATATCGTATATTCAATAATTCGAATCAGTCCAATCCTATTAAAACGCGTACTCATTAAAATGAATGAAAACAATAATTATTAATGCATAGGCCGTATTTATCATTTATAAAATATGAATTGTTATTTACTTAATAATTTTTATTTTTATTATTATTATTATTATTATTTTTTTTTTTTTAGAGTGAGTTCAATCGCGTCTACGTACAAATGGGCATTTTACGGGATAAAACTGTATGTAAGAAAAACCCCCATATATCTAAACGAAAAGGTGGAAAGAAATTGCCACATAGACGATTTTCATTACAGGTAAATAAAATTGGCCAGCTGAAACCAGAAGTGGAAAAATGTATTGATTCGTTGAATAAAATAAAAACAAAATGTTTTTTTTCTATGTACTCGGAACGGATACAGAAGAAAGGAAGCAAAGATAAGGTATGAAACTGTGTAGCTAAGCACATAACACATTAGGTAATCAGCTGTACGAATAGAATTTCATATGCTAATTACGTTTTAACATTTCATTCAACAAAATTGTCCTAACATTAAATAATTTACAATTTAGTCGTTATTATGTTGTGTTTCATTTTAAACAAAACATTTTGATTTTCTCTACAGTTGTAACTCCTTCAAATAGACGATAGAAAACATTCAATTCCATTTCACCGAAAACAATTTTTAATACATACTCATATCAATTTTTTTTTTTTTTTTTTTTTGATTATACGAGTATATATATTTTTACTACTTATGATACTTTGAACAATTATTTATCGATTACATTTTTTTACTACGTGTGGCGAATTAAAGTTTTCTTTCTCGAGTTATGACGATGTAAATTAGTATTAGTATTATTATTATTATTATTATTATTATTATTTTGTGTATACGACACATTAGCGATTTCATCGATGTGGTTTGGTATCTGTGAGTAAAACACTAAGACTTATTTATAAAAATATAAATTGTTTTTTATCAAAAGAAAAGTGGAATTGAATGTTTTTAATTTGACGAAGAAACGAATTTATATTTTTTTGGACGACTCTTGAATTAAAATCAATTTGTTTTTAAAGTCATCCATTAAGAGCCGGAAAAAAAATAAAGACCTTGATTCGTCCGAGATGAGCGAAACAAACGAATTGAATGAAATCTCCAAATCTCCAGAAGATTCGGTGGTTAGCAACGAAGAAGGTGCCACAGGCGGAAGTGGATACGGTGTTTGCAACTGTCATTCAACAACGGGTATACATCAATCCGGATGCAACGAATACAGCGATAGTCCTGGTAAGTACAATGTTTTAAGATAAGTGTAATTCAGATTGGTATTAGCAACAAATTATATAGATGGATAAATGGGCCGAGCGAGACGTATATTTTTTCAATAATCGATGTACCTTCCCCTTAAGTATATCATACCCTCCTCAATAACGAATATATACTAATCGAGTAAATTAAACCCACCAACACGTTCTAATGAAATGTGATGCATCACTCTGGCCCATGTCTCACTGTGACCCCTATCTCTTAGTAAACTAGGTAGAACGAAAAAAAAAACATTTCTAATTTCTAGTAGACAATATAAAATATACTTCAATTAGATATGTTCCATAAACACTAAAATGATGTATTATTATTTACATCAATAAGTAAATTAAATATTTTTGACACCATATGATCCTATAGGTAAATTTCCACGTTCATTTATTATCAGAGTATAAAACAATGAATATAAATATGAAAATTAATCAAAAAAAAAAATGCGTACAATTTAACAATATAACAAATCACGAACTCTAAGTAAATACATTTGTATTCCGAATTCACTTTTACTTATCGTGGAATAATTTATATTATATGTTTGGTCCATGATATTTAACTACGAGATGATATTATTCGATTAAAAATATGAAGTATTGTAATGAGCTATGCAACAATATTTCTATAGATTATGTTTTTAGTTTTAGTTTTTACTATAGTTGAAATGGTGTAAAAAAAAAATTAAAATCATAATGATAAAATCCTACGTGGCTGTTGCCTTTTTGTTTACTTCAATAAAACGTGTATTATTATACCATTATGACTTTGAGTGATTTTTTTAGAAAGAAAAATTCCATTTAACAAGTGAAACAGTATTTTATCTATGAAAATCGAATATTAGTTAATTTTGATTTCTTTGGTATATCCAATTTTGCGCAGTCAAACGTGTCGCTGATGCAACGTTGACATATTTGACTACGAAAAATGTGCAAAAAAAAAAAAACAACGATTTTATATTAATTCGTTTTAAATTCACACATTTTATTCGATATTAATAATTTGTTCAATTGACCGAGTTAATTTTCTATCGTATCTATCGACTTTCCAGAATCGATTGATAAATCCTTCTTTACAACAATAAACGTTAACGCTAAAAAGACGTTCATTGATTTAATGTCGAATGAAATTTTGTTTTCACTATTTCGAGTTTAAAATACTCTCTCACATGTCGTTTGTGTCGATCGTAAAAGTAATGCAGGCCTACATACACAATCGCGAATAAATTTCAGAATAAATTGGATTGAGTAAACGGTTTTTTCGTAAGAAAAAATACACAAGAAAGACATTTATTACGTTTATCGCATTCAGAGACGTGTACACGATTTTTCCATAAGGGATCAGAAAATTAATAAACAATTTTTTAGAGAATCGTAGGAATAACCGTTAGTAGCTCCGATAATATAATATAATATATATATACATCGAACATTACTGAAACATTACACAATCGTACTCTTATATATACATTTTATTTCCAACTGTTATCATTTATCATATAGCATTGTTTTTACACCACCATCGATAAATGATTGAAAGAATCGGTGATATCATATTGAAATCATTGAAAGTAATATATCTTTTATTTTCAATTGTTAATTCCGTCCAGTATATTTCATCGGAAATAATTAATATTTCTTTTTGTACTGTTATCGTAATAAATCCATTGAGACGTTTCTATGACATGTCACAAACGCGTAGTAATAGTAGTTATTCGGTTTAAATATTCGTTATATAAAGTAGACAATATTGTCTGTGAAATTAATATTATTTTCTAATCTTCTCGTCGAAATGAATTTTATTGTAACGTGTTATCATACACAGGATCATACAATGCTTCCTTCAAATCAATTTTGTTTGCTTTGTAACCGATTTAATGCTCGGAACATGTAATCTATTTTTAAGTTACAAGTAATCTAATAAAATGATGAACGGTCTTTAATCACAATTAAAAAGCATATTTATGCGTTAACGTGAGTTACAGAAGCAATATATTTTGAACAAGACCCAAGACACTTTTTAATTGACTTGAAGTAGACACAGCTTGAATTAAGGCTATGCGCGGCACAGTGAATGCAAAACTCTTGAATAATTAAAACATTGTAATTCTTTTGTTAAACGTTATTTTCCTAAAAGACTACGGTAAATACAATTGAAAGTACTAATCTATTTACATTTGTTATTAAGTGTCTAGAGTTTAAACTTAACACAAACAACGAGTCACAGAATATTTTATAAGTTCACAAAATGTAATTTCTCTGCTCTACCCGTTACGGTGTAGACGGGGGACGATAAATATTATAAAATATTACGGATGTAGCGTTCTCCTCTTAAACAATATTACCATATTGGTATTTTAATTTCTAATAATAATTCTAATATTTATTAGATAACATCTATTATGAAGGATTTTCATCCTCGAAGACCATCGAACCCGTTTGAGATGTACTAGCACAGGTACGAGTATTTAATATTACATAGTATTTATTTCAATTAAATGTTAAGATATGTGAACAGCGTGAGTTAATTGAACGTGTAATTTTGTAGCGGTTCGCGAATACCGCCAAGTGGATTACGGTAGACACGGGTTATGTTGAATTTGAAAGCAAAGATAAATGATTTGAAAAAACGATTCTGAGCAGAGCGATTCAGTGTAATTTACAAAACTTTTGTGTAATACCTGTATTTTATACAAATAATTAATATAGCGAACCGATGATAATCACATATCAATTAGGTTTGACGAAAACCGCGTTTTCACCGTTTGTTCTGTAATATTTTTGTGACGCCGGCGTTCATATATCACCACCACATTAGGAAAATAGAAAAAAATGAACGTTTTTCAAATTTGTACCGGAATTTTTTCAAGCACGTAACATTATCCAGCACTCCACTAGTTGAAAATCCGTACACTGAAAAAACAAAAAAAATACCGTGGTAAAACCATTAAAACTTCGTCGCTCCGCTCAGAAACTAAAAAAGTAATATACGACGAACAGAAACCTTCTCGTGCACGCAATTTATATGTTTTTACGTTTTTTTTCTTCTTATATATATTCATATACCAATAAATATCGTTAATAATGTAATTATATTTGTTTCAGAGGGACTATTATTGTGTCTATAAAATAAGTTAGTGAGAGTTGGATTTTGTATTCCCATGGTGTATCAACGAACATTTTAGAACTGTGTGAAATTTAAAATTAATGTACCTTTCTATTTATTTATTATCTATGAAATATTTTTGACAAAGAACAAAAAAAAAACTGTATTTTTTTCACGTGTTCGACGAAACAATATTCCTTATACACTTATTATTAATGCACCTGAGCTAAAAATATCCAATGAAAAATCTCAAACGAAACTCATTTTATTACTATTATTGTAAACGATGTATTTAAACGTGTAATGTATTAACTGTTTGTTTCGCTAATTTTAATAATTTAAAGTTGACATTGCTAAACAACGTTCACTAAATTCCTTAAAGGGGATACGTGTTTAATAAGAAAACAAAAAGTAAATACCAATTAGAATTCACAAAAATATAAAATATTTTTCTGTAAAATAAATCAACCCATTAAACGATTAATAAAAAAAACATATATCCTTTTATTGATTATATTTTAAAATGTGTGATTCTACGTGTTCAACGTTATTTTAATAAAAAAAAGAGAGCCGTCCTTTTTATTTTAAACTCGGAATATGGCACGACAAACGTTATTAAATACAAATCGTTTCGTTTCATGCGGATACAGTAAATGCGTAGAGAGAATCGTGTTATTCATAAATAATGAAACAATTTACGAACAATTGATGATCGTGCCGATTTTCTAATTAGCGTTTTTCACTCGTCTTCCCTAATTGAACATTTTTGTGACACGAGACATATATTTATATTATATTTCGTAACAACGCAATAATCAAAAATATATGGACTCGATATTATTTCTAACGTCCACGTTCGTGTGTTATTCTTTAAAAAGGATTTAGAAATTTGGAGAGCAAAAAAATTTACCGATTTTTGTATTAAATTTATGATTTATTTTCAAACGCACCGGCCGAAAAGTTCCGTGCAGTCGATGTAAGGGAATATTTTAATACACGCGTAACGCGCAGGTGACACTGTTCTCTTTCCCGTACAATTGTATCTTTTAATTTTAACTCCGCTATATTTCTACGATTACATTTAAGTAGATGTGTAATTAACGAGATTTAAATTATTTTACAAGATTTACACTCCGTGACACGTAGCTTAGAAATTAAATCGCTATTTAAGTGCTGGTTATTCTTAATTCAGAAAATAAATAAAATGTATGGATTATATTTATATAAAACGAACCGAAAAATTGTTAACGAGTCGATGAAATATCTGCTGTGTTTGTGTATGTTTTTTTTTTTACTATTATCAATGTAACCGATCAATTATTATAAAATTGTACTTTGTTGAAATAAATAATTTTTTTTTTGTATTTATTTTTTAAATATTATTATTACCGTCGTAACAATACCGTTTAATTATTATTGTGTGATAATAAGAGATATTGGAAGAATTCCAATCTGAAGTATATATGAATTACGAGTGTATTCGAAGTCGAACTTAATAAAAGACGTTTCGAATTATACGTAATATAGTACAATTATGTCTATATATTAATTGTCAAAGCTGGACATTTATCGAGTAACTAAGTCACAATAAAATAACTTCGTAACAATTGAGTCACGTTTTCGTCATTCGGTTTACCTATATTGTTCGACGACGTTTCACGAATTGCAGACATTTGGAAAACGGCCAATATTATCGTGATTTACTTCGCGTAAAAGTGTGATGTTTAGAGTGACCTTCGAGGTGTTTTCGTGCGAATGTGCACGTCCCACTTGTTCTCCGTCAAAAACCGACGTCGCATTCGTATGAGAATCACACAAGGACATTGGCGGATATTTGGTCATATCCGTGTGGGCTTAACATTTCTATTTCATCCATTAGCGTAAACAGACATTTTCGTAGACGCTTCAACCCACTAATTCCAACGTTACTCTCCACACACACACGGCAATCGCGAACTACGTTGTTCGCGTTTGCCCCCGCCGCGGCTACACTGAACGGCCCGTTGATCACGGGCCGCTATTTATACGTGTTTTCTTCGTGGTTACCCCCCCCCCTCTTTGTTGTGTCGTAGCGCTTTTTGATGACAATTTTCTTTTCCCGTTTTATCGCGTTCGACTGGCGCGCTCTGTCGGTATACGCGAATGTCAAGTTTGACCGAACGATCAATCGTATGCGCGTATGTTAAATTTATTAATTATTATTATTATTTTTATTATTATTATTATTATTATTATTATTATTATTTCGCGTAATTCAATAAAACGAACTTAAATTAACGAACATCTTTCCCCGTTCTACACTCGTTTACACGTTTACTCGTTTATTTTACATAGATATGACTGCAATATACATATATACGTAATACGTATATTATATACATAAATACATAATATACGTATATTTTATACATAAAATATAAAAACTTAAACTCTGTTTACCTACATTTGTACTTAATGTTAAAATTTGTCGCACGGGGCCTGTTATTAGAGTTCCTAAGTCAGAAATGACATTGTTTTCAATACTTTTTTTTTTTTACGATTTTTACGAAAATCGAAATACCATTTTGAATAATAATAATAATAATAATAATAATTGGCGTTGAAAATTAGTGACACATCTGTTTCTAATATACGATTCAATCGTATTCAAATCATTATACATTGCGCGTTTCGATATATTCGTTAGAATTTCGTTGTATCTATATAATACCGTATAAATGATAATCGGCAAATACAGTTGAAATAATAATAATAACAGTTAAAATGTAAACATTTTTTTTTTTCTATATCGTTATAAACATAACGCGCGCGGGGGGGGGGAAAGATACATAATTTCAAACTAATAGTAATTAAATAATTTATTTGTTTACTTTTTTTTGTGTTTTTCTTTTACGAATACAACTTGTAATTATAACGGTTTGATGACTAAAAACCGAGGAGTCCGTTTGGCTTCGAATATATTTATATATATATATCACGCGTGTTAAAAAAAATAAAACGCGCAACGAAATTCGGGCGCGCTTAATCGTCTGTAAAAAAAAAAAAAAAATAATAATAATAATAAATACGAGTTAGAAATATGTTTAGAGAAGATGAAGAAAAAAAAAACACTAATAAACGAACGCGCGGGCACGTCGAGAAAACGTCTATATTTGGACGTAAAGCTCGCCCAAGGTCCAAGAGCTATCCCCACACACAACTGTAAACGTGGTACAATAACAACACACACGCGTATATAATATACACTTTGTCCGGTTCATTATTATTAAGGTCGATGATCATCATCATCATCATCAGCTTTCCATCCAACGTTATACCTATACAATAATAATTATCATTGTTATTTCGATTATTATTATTGTTATTATTGTTATGTACGCGTGTGTTGTGCACGTATTGTAAAACGCGCGTACCCCGAGGAAAAAAAATAAATATATATAACCGTACGAACGCGCACAAGAGCGTGTGTATATACGGACAAAAACGGGTTTGGCCCGAGACCGCCGTGTGCAGAGCACCGTGCGAGTTGCCCCCCCCCCCGTTCCACACCTCCTCTTACTCCTTCTACTCTACGTGGATCGTCGTTCGTTCTGTGTAGACCGTTTTTCTATAGATCCCACTCGCTCGCTCACTCACTCACTCACTCACTCTCTCCGTCCGCCGACCGAGCGGCCCACCTATATATATATATATCCCCGACACCGAGTCCACCGCCGCCGCTACCCTACTACCCACCGACCGACCGACCGCGATAACGGTCGTACCTAATTTATTTTAACACAACGGCGACCAGTCGTCGTCGAACAACGCAACGCGCGCGCACCGTACCGCGGTAACAAAAAAACAAACAGTCGTCGTCCGAAGGGGCACGCACGCAACAAGTCTCCTGCCGGCCGTCCAGTTCTTCGTCTTCTTCTTCTTCTTCTTCTTCGCGTGCGCACAGTTCACAACGCTCGGCGATCCCTGGTGTGTTCCGCCGTGTATCGCATTCCCCGGCGTCTTCCGGACAACTATGCGCCGGTGATCTACTGCGGGCAAATAATTAATAACGAAAAACGAATGTGAGTACCCGCAAACGTTTACGTAAATAATAACAGTAGCCGGCCGTATTGTAATCGTGCGTTGACGTATGTGAACGGAAAACAATATTATAAATCGAAACTGACGGGGCGAGGGATAATTGTATTTGTTCTCCCCTCCCCCCCCCCTTCGTCCCCCGAAATAATCTCTGTGTAACATGTACTCGGAAGGTACGCAGGGTTTAACACGACGTCGGTGGAATTAATCGCTCGGAGACGGGTAACGGGGAGCGAAGCGGGAATCGTGTTTTAACCACCGGCCCCCGGGGGACTCCGTTGTGACGATCGGTCACGACGGTCGGGTCTCCGGCGATAAATAACGCGGCTTTTTCTCTCTCTCTTTTGAACGCCCGTCGAATCGCCGGGAGTCACGACGAATTTGTTTCCCTCCCGCGCCGAAAACGGTGAACTCCGCGTGCGTGACGGATCTTTGCTCCTTCTGTTTCTTCTTCTTCTTCTTCTTATAACAACCGCGAACGCCTAGGCGCGGAATTCATTTAACGATTACCACCACTGCCGGTTTCAAACCGTTAATTCGTAAACGCGTTTGATAATTTATCAGACGATATTAATCGGCGCGTGACGAATACGTACGAGCGGAAAACGAAATTCACGTTTTTCCTCGGAAATTATTCGATTTATAAACGTTATGTATATCTAAATATTTATTTCGCACACGCGCCGCGTCGAACATCGTGTTGTACAAACAATTTATATTGAATTGTGCGCGAACAACAACAAACGTTTATCCGTCCGTCCGTTTTATAACGAAGCCAACGGGCGCTTGTGCCCCAACGACCACGAAATTTCACGTCGAACCGCGTAATTACTTCATCCCCTATGGCGGGGGGGGGGCGAGTAGAAAAACGGCCCGTCGAATCTGTTGCCGACTTAGAATTATCGAGAAATTATATGAAAATAATAAGTTTTAAATGAAAAAAATGTTTTGTTACATTTTAATTTTAGTTCGAGATTAATTTCAGTTGTCCGTAGATATTAGTAGGTACATACACAAGTATCTTGGGGGGGGGGGCGATCGCACCTCCCCCCCCCCTTGTATACGCCTCTGGTCGAACGGAAATATAATTAATATAAACGTATTAGTCATTTTTTGTTTACTCCGTTTTCACACTGGTTTTATCGAGCAATACGTGACTGTATACGGTTTTGATGGACCGATCTAAAAAAACGTTTATCGTCTAATAGTAATTCCGTTTTTATACGTTTTCCGCGCGCACAGATTATTATTATATCGTGCATCGACGGATTGTTTTTTATCGTACGGCGATAAAAAAAAATAATAATAATAAATATATTAAATACGTATTTTCCGCGTGAGGCGGAGAATCGTTTGACAATATAACAATTACAATAAAATCAAAAGTTTCATTATACCGCGGGAAATGTCGAAAGCGTTTCGCGACTGAAAAAAAACAACGCGCGTACACGTGACACGAGAAATACGATTATTTTCCAACACGTTAACGGATTTACGAATAATGAAAACGATTTTAGACGAACACCCCGCGTTTTTATTTCGTCGGGAGGGAGGGCAAAATGCAATAACAAGACGATTTTTCGCCGGACGAAATTCCACAATGATTCTGAACGCCGCTGTGGTTCGAAGAAGACTAAATATGAAACACGACGTCGCGTCGTCTAATACTCCGTTTAAACGACCGACGACGGATTTACGGTGAAACACGGAAGCTAATTCTGTTCGGCCACAGTAATAACGTTAAATGGAATATTCAAAAGAAATTCGATTACAATTTACTCGGGAAACCGAGTACATTAATGTGTTGACGAACGAGTTGTACGCGGAGGAAGGGCGGACAACAGTCTTCTCCGACCCGCGTTTAGCCCCGTACACAAGTTTCGCCTCGTCTCAATTGAGTTTCTCTCCGCCCCTCGTTTCTCGTTTTATACGAAGAAAGTTTTTCGCCCGTAGATACGATTACTTTTCTCTTGCGTAATCCTCGTTTATCGTCCATTATAATTCATTTGTTTTATTATGTCGGCGTAGAACCGAATCGCTACGACGCATTTTTTTTCTTCACCGACAGCGCGTCGCTCATTACACGGTTTCCGAAATATCTATTATCCATCCATCGACCACGGGGCACTCGGCGGGATTCAATAATCGATTAGAGAATTCCGTACCGGGAACTCCACTACTAACATTCGACTGTAATATAACTCGCGGTTACCGATTTCCAGACATCGGCTGTGATTGAAAATTGTGTTTAAATCCATCGTCAAACGTTTTTACACCGATGTTCATGACGATTGGACACGATTTCATTATTATTATTATTGTTATTATTATTAACATTTCAACTGAACGAAAGCGAAGAGTGACGTTTTCGTTACGGTGGAAACGACGACGGTGTGCAGTGTCCGAGAGGAAAATGCGCGCGGGGTGAAACAAGAACTTTAATGAAAGATAAACCACAAAAGTGTGTGTATGTATTGAAAGAATAAAAATTTCAAATAATTTTTTCAAAATACGTTTTTCTGTTCGTCGACTCGAATGCACACACATTTCATCGAGAATAACAATGAACACAATTACGGGTCGTTTAAAGAAGAATTTTCCATTGGAAACGACACTGTCGTTGAAAAAAAAAAACTCGTGAGACTTGTCGAGTTGTCGTCCTTTCTGTAAAATAGTTTTGGACGTAAACTCCGTCGGACTGTTGTTCGGACGTATTCAATCGTGCGCGTTTTTTTTTTTTTTTTTTTTTGGAAAACGGTTTTCCTCGTTTTCGTACGCGAATCGTCAAAAAATAATAATAACCGCGAAAAAATCGATACCCGGCTTAATCGCAAACGTAATAAGGATGAACGCTTAAAGGTTTTTTAAATATCAATAAAAATAACGTATAATTTTATGAGTCGTCGAGAGAATTATGATGCGTGACGCGCATTATTAACGGACGATGGTTATCGATCAACGGCGAGGTTATTATTTTATTCGGCGTGTAAACATCGAATTCGAGTGCGCGCGATATTATTATTATTTTTTTTTTTTTTAAATAAGAACAAAAACTTTTGACAATTCCTCTCTCTACGTCATGTAAACCCGTGATATCGGACGTGTGTTCCTAAAGACAAACACGGTTTGTTGTAATTCCGCTGTGTGCGATGTGGTGGCGTTTCGTTGTTTCTCCTCGTGTTTCCGCCGGATTTTTATGCCGACGCACTTGTACACACATACGTCGCGAACACTTCGGTCGACAGTAAATTGATTTTTAGCGTTTTCGACAGTGAAATACAAACTACGCGTGTATTTTTATTGTTTCGGACACGTCGTGAACATAAAATGTGTGTATACGTGTCAACTGTGAAATACGTCTCGAATTCATATTTATGTATTATAAATACTAGTGTAGACCGTATCATCGTCCCCCCCCTCCCCACACACAGACGAACGTCGTAAGAAAGTATTACGAGTTTAGTTGACGATGGTTGAAAAATTGCCACCAAACAGTGTTTTATTATTGGTTTTTTTCTTTTCGAATGTAAATTCAAAACCCATAGAGAGCACTCTTAATATACGGAAATTTTTTCTAATACTTATATCGTGAAAAATAATATCGTTTATAAAATTACGTAATTGTAGAATTTCTCGTCGATACGTTATTTTATTAGGGAAAAAAATAATAATATTTCATTTACTCGGTGAAATTGATTTTTTTATTTTATGTCGTTTAAAAAAAAAGACTAAAGGACGGTTGCGAATACGATAACTCGTCGTGTTTTACATATAAAAGCGATGAGAAATGTATTTCGATTGGATCAACAGTTTTACTTTCGTATAACAGTCAAGATTCTACGTAATGAAATAGAGAATTATGATGAATTTTTATTACGCGTCCCATAACAATCACACGACTTTTAACGTAAAAAGCACCGTTTGCATTGAATGATCATTAGTTCGCCCGTTTGAAACACCGTAACGCACTTTAGCAGAGCAATTTATTTGACTGTTTTCTCTCTGTACGCGTATAATATTTATAGTAATAAAAATTTTCCAATTATAATTCGACTGACGTATGATAAAATGACGTGGAACGGCGAATTTATCGAATAGTCCATTCGTAAATTACCAACAATGCCGATCTTTATGTAAACTGTGACAAAGCAACAAAACGTATCGAAATAATTGTATTGTTTGTGATATAGAAAACGGCTCGTGTGGTAGCAAGAAGTACTCGTCGTAGCGAGTGGCGGTACGAGTGAAAAATACAACTTTCTTTTTTTCTGCATAGGAAAAGATAAAGAGAAATATTGTGTAAATAATAATGAGAAATATTTATTTACCGAATAAATATTAAGTAAATATTTAATTTTGTCGTTAGCAAAAAAAAAAAAAACCACGTTATATCGAGAAAAAGATGATATTTACATTTTTCGCAGTCACTGGATTATTATGAACTTTTTCTGTTTGACATTAAAAAAAAAAAAAAAACTCTGTCTTTACTTTATTAACTTCTTCGATATTATAATTCCAGTGCCGTTTTGTTTCGTTTTTCTCGGTTTAAATGTTTTTCATAAGCGTGTCTCCATTCTTCGTACCCAATGATTACCGACTTCTCTAATACTCTTCTGCGGCGGCCACATAATATAACCGATTTCTTATTCGCTGTTACATTCGTATTTTTTTTTTTTAGATTCGAACATCGAAAAATTACTCTTTTTTCACATTCTCCAAAACTTATTTTCCGCATATGGGTAAGGGGTATATATTATGATATTATACGGCTTGAGTCGTTTTTCGTTAGCACAGCAGTGTTTGAACGTTGCCTGATCTTCAAACGCGAACGCGTTTAAAATACATATAACGTTTAATACACATAACGTGTCTGGGAGAAGTTTGTATTTTTTTTTTTTTTGTTCTTATCAAAACGAGAATGAAAAATAAAATGTACCTCATACGTCGATTAATATATAAAACACGATTATTTCTTAGTTTCTCCTTTGGACTCTAATAAATTCACAAAACAATAATCGTACGACGATATTATATTGTATAATATTTTACACGCGAATTTATTATGCGAGTGACTATAACGTGTTAGTCGTCCATTTAACGGAGAAATAAATGTATGGTATTTAAACACACTCGTATAATATTGGTAGTAAAATACATCAAATATATCGATAATATATGTATACTGTATTCGATGCGTAACGAAATTTGACGTAATCGTTTTGAACGAATCAATGAATCGTAAAAGCTATTTTATCATTATCGTTATTATTATTATTATTATTATTATTATTATTATTATTGTTGTTGTTGTTGTTTTAAGGCTTCGACGACCGTCGTTGGTTATTACGCCGTTTAATTGTCGCGAACGATTTAGACTTGAAAATGAAAATGTCATTCGGGAAATTGATTTGACTCCTAAAGAAGTGGTGTCCCCGGATGATTTCTCTTGGGTTTTCCGTACGCGATACGACGACGGAATACATTCCGGGCGTACGTTTTCGGGACGACTGAGTCTTACCGCGGCGTGTGCGTTGGTCCGGAGGATTTTTTCGAAAGCAACGAAAGTCTCGTCGCGAACGAAATGCGGGAAAAATTTGAATTACTGCTTCGGTCACTGTTATTATTCGTCACCGTCCGTGCGCAAAATCCAAACGACGGAATTTTCTCATTCCGAATTCCGAATGTTTAAAACGACGAAAAAAGTGAGTACATTCGACGACGCGTATAAATCGCGTGTGGGGGGTGGTTTACGTTTCTCTCTTAAAACGGACACGTAATTTCGTTTTGTCCCCTCTACCGCGCACGCACGTTTCGTAACGGCGGAGGAAATCGACTGGAACCCGACGACGACGCGGTATAAGAAAACGGGTCGCGCGGTCGGTCGGATTTCTTATTTCTGTGTTGAGTGGGAGGGGCGGTCGTTATTTTCCATATTATAATATCGTATTTCGGTGAAACGACGATCGTTTACGCGCGGATTCTATTATTATTATTATTATTATTATTATAATTACTAAGACACTCGGCGTTTTATCATCCGGTTAGAGTGAGGTGTGTGTGTGTGTGTACTTCGGTTTCCAACGCGCGTACACACACAATAATGTTTAAATAAAATGACGTCAACGTTTTTTTTTTTTGTTCGAGACGTTAAATATTGGTAAAAAAAAATCGTTGTAAAACGGATGTGTGTGTGTGTTTTCGTCAATATTACAACAACAAAATCCGGGTCACACACCGTCGCCGTAAACACGGTGTTCGCTCCGTGCTTGTTACGTACGTACGTACGTGTGATCATCATCACACCGAAGACGAATACATTTCCGATGTATTATAAAATCCCGTCGTCTCGTTAATTATTTCGTCAGTAAACGCCCGCCCCCCCCCCCTCACCGCGGTTTACTGATATTAAATAATAATAATAATAATTTCGATATGATTTACGAATGGGAGAAATCGACGCGGTTTATCGTTAAAACCGAATTAAACCGATTACAAAAAAAAAAAAAAAATCATTACGAAAGTGTTTTTATTCAATTGAATTTCGATCGTTTGAAATGCCATTGACTTTGTGAGTTTTTCCTATGATTATTATAGAAATACGATTGTTTCGAAGTCCGTTACGCATTTCGATATCAATATACACAGAGGTACGGGGGATTAATTGAAAATTAATTTTCCCCGAAAAATCGAGAAATCGGCCGAGAAATCGCGTTCCTTTTCGTCGTGACGGTTTCCCTCCCCCCATACGCCAGGTTTTTTCGCGAAAATATAAAATAATTTTAAATACTTTTGCGGTGCCGCTCGGATGATACGTTACGTTATTGCCAAAAAAGCCGGACGGACACCAGTCCGATTTCGGATAAAGTGGAGTCCTCCGTAACGTATTTGAAAACATTTCAATCTCTATATTATACTGAATCCGTATTTGAACGTTTATCGCGTATAAACATTAACTTTGAATACTATTCGTTTTCCGCAA
This sequence comes from Chaetogeoica ovagalla, assembly GCA_032441825.1. Taxonomy (NCBI): domain Eukaryota; kingdom Metazoa; phylum Arthropoda; class Insecta; order Hemiptera; family Aphididae; genus Chaetogeoica; species Chaetogeoica ovagalla. Next base: position 2,264,029 of record CM063744.1, read on the forward strand.
TCGTATCAAAAAAAAAAAATGCGCGTATAATTGCAAGGCCGCCCGCCCACCAATTCATTTCGATAACGGTCCATAATTTCAATTACATTTGAATTGGCCATCCGTCTTGCGCGAATAATAAATACTCGCTTACGATTTACACGGTCAGTTATTTGAATCGAACGAAAAGCGGCTCTGAAAATTGCTTCACGTGTTTTTATAAAAATAAATGCGCACCGGTGAGACGTACGAACACGGTTATTATTAGTATTATTGGCTGATAATTTTTCGAAATGATATCCGAAATGTCCGAGATACGAGTTAAATAAAACTGCGGTACTTATTTATTTTCTTACACGAGTTCAGAGTAGAAAAATCTTTCTCGCATATATATATATGTATTATAATACGTATATTGTTACAAATCCCGAATGCTGACAAACCGTATTTTCCACACACGGATAAGAGAGTTTCGGAATAATTTTGTCTCGTGGTCGGGAGATTTCCCTCCTCCTACCACGCCGCGTATTTGTTGTATTATTATATTGATTTAATCGATTTTCGTAATAATTCGTTATACAAATTATTCGAAACGGGGGCTGCACGTGGATTATTCTCTTCGCATTGGCCAATGTAATAATCGTTTTTCTCCGGACAGTCATATTTCCTATAATTCGTTATTATCTATTTTATTATATTTCACAGGAGGTAAATATGGGAAATTCAACGCGACACAATCTAATCTAAGAAATATTCCACACTCATAAGTGGACTATATATCGATTTAAAACACATCTCATTTTCCATTATGGTTACAACGCGTTCTGTGTTAAACGATTTCCATGTCAAATCGCGCTGTTGTGCCTCTTCTAGTCCGCGATCCAAATTAAAACATTTAACAGGAACGGAAACGGAATGCGGTGTTTCAGTAACAAATCTACCGAACGCGCGACGGTTTGCGTCCGTGGCAACGGCTCAACGTTTTAAAACATTATTAAAACGCGCTCGTCCGGTTTTTTTTCCTTCTTTCCATTTTCCTCTCTTTTTAGATTTTTCACCGTTTCCTCCTAATTCGTGTTCTGTTTCGACACGTCGTACGCTTTATCCCGAACAATCGTTGTTCGCGTTACGGTCGTGGAAATAGAGTAAATCCGCCTCGTCGTCGTCGTCGTAAACTTTCCCCCGTTGTTCGACGACGAAAAACAATAAAACAAAAACATTTTCGAACCCATTCGCGAGCGCGCGCGTGTGTGTCGTCGTGTCGGCCAGAAAAAATATATATATTTTTTTTTTTAAAACAAAAACGCGCGCCGTGACGTCGCCGAATGTAAAACCGAAAAGTGTATAAAACTCGCCAATAACAATAATAAATAAACGTTCTAAAAACTTTGTGATAAAAAAAATATATATATTAATAAATAACGTAGTAGCCCAGAATCCGAGATTTATGTACCGGCGAACGACAAAAGCGGTAACAATCGGACACGCGCGCGAATCGTCGTAGTATTTCAAAAGAGAGAAAAATCCGTTTATATAATTTTTATTTTTACTCTAAATATTGTAAATGCGATTATCCCGTCGTCGTAGTAATAATAACGACGCGGAGATTTTTTTCCCCCGTTCACCTTCAGAAACCCGTCGGATTCAATTGATTTTTTTCTCGTTACGTTCTTTTTACCGGTTCCGATTTTTAAAACGGGTTTCTCGCGTCCGTAATACGTCAAATGTATCATTTTTCGTTTTTTTTTTTTTGATTGAGTTTTACATTATTGTAATTTCATCCGCTGATTCACAGACTACGTTTTATAACGTAATCGACAAAACACGAATTCTTATAGTTTTCAACTCGTTATGAAGTGAACGTTGGAAAATATTGGGGGGATGGGGGGGGAAGAAAGAAAAATCAAATACCTTTTTTCGTTTTTAAACATTCGAAATGAAATACGTTTTATTTTATAATTCGATGGTAAATATAAATTTCAAAAAAAAAAAAAATACTGGATATCGAACACACATTATATAGGAACGAATAAATCGATTAAAAAGTTTAATTGAATTCAATAGCAGAAATCGTTAACGGAAATTATAGAAGACGTATTATAACGCGCTTATTTCGATATTCAATCCGAGCCGTGTTAATCAAACGTCTAAAACGGCGACGGCGTAAATCCGGAATGAAACGTATTATAGGCGAAATAGAAAATGTTTCATTTCTGTCTATGAAGAAAACACAAATCGTATTCATCGTATCGTCTAGACTTCCACGCTTTCACGTAATAGCAGTGTTCATAACGTTTCTCCGAAAAGAAATTCTCGAATATTCGACCGTTTGGTGTTGTAAACCGGAGACGACAACTGTTTTACATACGCAGAAATATTAATACGTGTTCGCGCGTTGTAATTCGAAATCCCTTGTGTCCGTCCGCCGCGCCCGGGCAATTCGGAACATCGAAAAATTTTAAACACGATTAATGAAAACTACTCGTTGAAATCGACGAGTTTGTACGGAGGCGCCGTCGAAACAATCGTAGCGAAAACGAAAATTATTCCCGTGTATATTCCGACGGAAGAAAACAACCTGTACGAACAAAAAAATGTATTCTTTCGGGGCCTCGGTCGTGTTTTTACAAGGCTCGTTTAGCATTGACCTCGCGCGTTTTTCAGAATTTCAACGCGTTCCCAAAATTTCAGTTTCGGTCCCGGCGGCGGTATTTACGGACGAACGCATATCGTCTGATAAATTGTGCCGGCACAATTGTAGAAATTTGTAATTTATTCTCGCGCGTGCTGTTGCGCGCCTGTGTTCATGCGGCCTTCGTTGTTTCGTGTGGGTTCTAATTCCACTGTAATTATTAATCATTTATTCCGTTTCCTCTCTCCTTGGGGAAAAAAAAAATAAAAATGATTCACCGATCCAACGTTTTCATATAAACGTTTTCGGCGACAATTATTATTACTCGGACTGTGTTAAGTCATCGAATTTCGTGCGAAAACCCGTGTGCGAAACGGGGAAAAAAACAACGACAACGTTTTGCGTAACGTAGACGTTTTCCCCGTACAAAACCTTATAAGTTCATCGTCGCAACAACTGTATCGTCCGTCAAAGTGACAAAACAGTTGGTTTTTTTTATACGTTCGGCCTTGTTACCACACTTTCGTTCCACCTAGAAACACTTATCAGAATGACGACGAGGCGTTTGAATGCGGAATGCATTTGAATAATCGCGTCGTAAAAAAAAAAAAAAAAAAAATCATTGTCGAAAAATGAAGAATAAAACGAACTAAAAACAACGGCCGGGTGAAAAACTCCGACGTGTATTTTTATTGACATTTTATCGGATGTAAGTATGTTTTTAACTGTGAAAACGTATTTAATTCACTCAATATTATGTAACAAACACGGAGCGATTTGATACGTTATAAACGCTTAGCGTAATGCGTAAAATGTTTTTTTTTTTTTTTTTCAAAATAATAGTTGGTTTTATTCCCGATTGATTTTATCGGTCGTATAATTTAGTTCTCAACGAGAGCTTGGTTCCTCCAACCACCTTGTAATCGGTCTGACGCAGCCACAATTGATTTATGTAGCGTTTGTAATAAAATTATTGCGTATTTTTTGTTTTTGTTTTTTTTTTTTTTTGTATAAAATATAAATTGTTTTACAATTCGTTTGCAATGCGTTTGAAATTTATCGCAAAGATAATATTTTTCAAACACACAATAAATAAAACTCGGTGAACACTTGACACTTTCGTCCGCACAGTCATCCCATCCGTATTATTCGTCGTTCTCCGTCGTCGCCCGTTGCAATGACTTATTATTGTTATTTGCGACCTGTCAGCGCAGTACCCTGGATAAGGGACCTGCTGTCCACAAAACATATTTCTCCCCGACCGTTCTCTCCACGTGGACGTTAGTCAACCGTCGACGAGATACGCGTCAGCCGCCAAAAGGGCCGCCGGAGAAAGAGAGGATTTACTGGACGCGAGCTGAACTAAATCTCTTTGTCACGTCGTTTATAAACGACGTTTACAGTTTGAACCCGAAAATTGTCGCTCGGAATCCACGACATTTTTGTCTTAAATATCGGGGCAAATCGCTTACTTTGTTTCTCTTTTTCATTTTTTTTTTTTTTTGTCTAAAATGTTTTTTCATCTATTTTCTACGATTCTCGCCCGTTTTTTAAACGTGTATTTTTTTATCCAGGGAGGGGAGGGGAAACAAATTAAATCCTGTGCACGCTAGTCAAAGTGTTCGCAAATAATAATAATAATAATAATAATATTGACGGAAAACTACTGAACATTGAACCATGAGTGATGAGTTGGTAAAAAAAATAGTTTTGTTCCGAGGTAAGCGTAAGTCGACCGGCGCAACAAAAACGTTCACAGGTCGGGGGTAAATTATATGATTATTAAACCAAAATAAACATAAATTTTTTTGACAGACTTCATTCCCATCCTACGGCGCCACGTAATAGATTTTTGGTCTACATACTGGATCAACTTACCTCCGGATTTTGCCTCTAGGTTCAAAAATATTGTTCCTAGAGTCCTTAATAAAACTTGGTTCAATAATTTAAATTTATCTAGATCTATAATAGTTCAATTTAATCGTTTACGTATTGGACATTCATTACTACCCGCTCATGCATACAAACTAAATTTAAACGATTCTCCATTCTGTACTCTACACCAAAACGAAAGCATCTGTGATCTATCTCATATTTTATTTGATTGTCCTTCCCTGGCCTCCCAACGCTTATCTTTATTTAACACTTTAAATTCACTCAACATTTCTATCGATCTCCCCTCTATTCTTAATTCTAAATCTGTGCACACAATTAAATTAATCGTCTCTTTTATTTTGGAAGCTGGCTTTATTATATAATAGTTTTGAATGCTTGTCTTTATTATTATTTTTATTATTATTTTTTTTTTTTGTTACTTTAGTTGATTATTTATTATCTATTTAGCTTTGTTTTGTTATTGTTTTTTATAATCTGTACATACATCGCATATATATAGTTTATAAGCGTTGAGCTGAATAGTTTTTACTAGAAGCTAATAAAAAAAAAAAAAAAAAAAAAAAACATAAATTTATCAATACTATTTAAATTGTTGTCTTGATAATATATTATCAATTGTTTTATTTTTGCATTAATATTATTGATAATATATATATATTCATATTAATAAACCAATAGTTAATATAATAAATATATTGTCTAAACAACAAAATATTTTAATGATGACAATTTATAATATTGTAGAAGTTTAATAAGACAATATTATCATTAATACATAGAGTTTTTTTTCAGTGTATACACGAATTGACGACCAAATATCTCCTTCTCCCGTTATGTTGTAATAGTATATAATAAATTACAATAATGATAATGGTTTATCAGGAAAATAATTTCATTTTTTTTTCTTTAGTCATCGTTTCATAATTTGAAAAGATACTTTAAACTATTTAAGGGACCGAGGGTGTCATATCTCCCTGACACCCTTCTCCCCTTGCTGCGCGTACGCCACTGGACACAATACGTCCTCGTAACAGTATTTATATAATTTATTTTTATTCACTATCAAGCGATAAATAATGTCTATTAATTATAAATGTATTAGACGCGTGAAACTTTAAAACACCGAATCAATACTAAGGAAAATATTTTAACAAATAATCGGTCATAGTCGGTGTATACTTTGTCACAAACACTTAGCATGCGGTCTCGGCGCCGTGTTTATGCAGACTACACATCGCCAACACCCCCACTCGGCGTCTCTTGGCATTTCTTACTTGGCTGTTTAATACATTGAATGATGATCGATTTCTTCTATCGTGTTTTCGCCGGGGCACATGTTGTCCTATGCCCGTCGCTGACGAGCTCATTCCGGACTGAGCCGCGAGATTAGGCGAATAGCGTTGGTGTTGTATTGCAAATGCCTGGACGGTGATATTGAATAAGTCTGATGATACCTATGTTGTTGTAACGTCTGACTGCCGTCCGTAACCGATCGATCGTGTGGGACAACAATCAGATGTTGGACTTACGGGGCGACATTGACGGTTCACCGTGATTGGTGGACGGATGATGGTCAGCGCCGACGCTGCTGCTGGAGTAACAGGATTTGTTCTGTTTTGTGGGACCGCTGGATGATATATTCAGGATTAATTGTGTTGGCGTCCACCTGAGTCGGATGTTTTATCCGTGAATAAACAGAGTTTTGCTGTATCTACAGCGCATCGGCCAGATAACTGCCTTTTGGGAACAAAAAAAAATTGAATTCAACAATATAAGTCTCCATATTAGTTCTGTTTGCAGACAGAGCGAATTCAATTTAAAAATACACACCATAATATTATCGGATTTACATAGTGTGGATTCGTTAGGATGACCAGATGTCTCTGGAACGAAAAAAATAAGCACAGGACACTTGTATATCTTCCCGTTTCGTACAGTATACAAGTATATATATTGTACGGGAATACGACAAAGATAATAATATAACGAGATAGGAATAGGAAAGATATTCCAAATTCAATGATAATACAATATTGATATTGGCAATTTTGCACGCGTTCGTTGTGAGTGTTTGTATAGATCCGTATAATTGGCTATATAAATATACATCAGTCATTTATAATAATATATTCAATATATGTTTTCGACATATATTTTTACTACACTGATCAGAATTAAGCGGAATAATTGATAGAAAAAGAAAAAAAAAATGTTTTTTCGATATTCCGTGTGTTATTATTACTTGTAAAATTGAGCGTCATAACGAATAAAACGTTATTATAATACGTACGTTAATATAATATTATAATAAACCCGAGCGATTTCGTTGGAAACGGGACATTTTTTTTCAGTCGGACCGGATTTATTTTGTATGCGCGCGTGCGGCGGCGGTACGTGCAAATTTTTCTTTCTAACCCCATTCATATACAAATATATATTTTTTTTTATACACACATTGTGTTTGCTTCCTCTCGCCATGCGCGACTGACTGAACGCGTTTTTTTTTTCATCATCTCGTAGCCAATCCGTTTCGAGTTTTCATTTCGAAATCGTTCTGTGCGTGTGGAAAATGATAAATTGTATAGACAATATTATAATAAACACGTACACTGTTCTCATCGTCCGTTTTCAAAAATTAATTTATTCTAACTCGTCCTCCTACGCATTTGCATAAACGTAAAATGTCATTTTGTGTAAAAGTTTTTTATACGCACGGCGAAAAGAAGAAAAAAAATACGACTGAAAAAACAAACGGTCTAAATGAATTTCAATAAACGTTGTGGGGAAAAAAGTAAACTGTGTGGTCGTATGTATATATAAAAAAAAAATGATATTATACCATTAACGTAATTGGAATCGTTTTTTGAGTTTAGCGCGTTTGAATTTTGTTCATCACAAAATGTGTTTGTGTGATTTTTATTTTTTTTAATGAATCTTGTATTTCAAAAAGCACGTTTTTCATATGATTTTGTTTCGAAAACCGTTTTGAAAATCATTATCAAACCCACGCTCATTTTCAAACATCTTTCTTCTCAACGAACACTCGTTATTAATATATATATATTACACCTAACCACTGGCATAGCACTATATATATATATATATATATATATATATATATATATATATATATATATATTAAAACGTTCTCTGGTCGTTTTGTCGATTTAAAAAAAAAAAAAATTTACACTCGATTTTCAGCCTCGAAAATTCGATAATTATTTGTAAAATTTGTTTATTTACATTTCGTCGTAAATTATATTAATAAGCTCGAGGAGTTCGACAGTAATAATAATTAATACGCGTATAATGTTCACGGGAATTCTCTCGTGATTCACCACTGACATTTTTAACTCTATAATCCGTCACGTGTACAGCGTTAAAAAAACTATATATATGTTTTTTTTTTTTTACGAAAAAGCAAAAATGCTCGCGCAGGTGAATAACACAACTATACACGACGTCATAATTTACGATGTGGTCGTCACGCGCTGTTTGCGCTCTCTTCGTGCTCAGGACCATTTTAAAAAAAAATATATATACGAGTATATATGAATATAATATTATACGTTATTTTATATTATTATTGTTATTATTATTATTATTATTATTATTATTGACGCAGCAAACACGCAACACGGACGAAATTACACGTAAAAAAAAAAACAACAAAATTTCCAAACGAAACGAAAACGAACCGGATCCTCTGCTAAACCGGCGCACAATAATTCGTCCACGTTTTAACACAATACACCGATATAGAGCGTTTTATTACATACATTATCGCGGATTAGATGAATATTCATCTAATCTGTGATATATTTATTATGTTATTGTTTTACATCACACTACGCGTGTTGTCGCTACAGTACCGGTGTACATGTATACGCCACCGAAAAATATATATATTTTTTTTTAATATAATCGTATGGGAAAATAAAATTGTTTTGCGTGCAAATACAATCTGCTTAGGCCGTGGCCTATTGATTATGTATAATCAGGTCCTGATTATTAATCTAACCGATAATACAAATGCGCCATTGCCGTTACGCGCGTTGTGTACATATAACAACAACGTTGAATGGGGCGGCTAAAGTTCACAGGGATAATTTAATTAGAAAACAGAGGCGAACAACAATGCTCGTCTAATTTTGAGATCGCCGCAGAATTCGACGCACTAGTTGATGAACTCGATGTAATGTATTCAAAATCGCTATTGGCGAAATACGCACGCATTTATAATACGTATAATAATAGGAAGGTAACCGTGGACGACAACGAATCACGTGTGTTTCGTATAAATATGTTTTTTTGTAATGTTTTTGCTCGATAAAAAAATAAAATAGACACCTACAGACTAATGAATACGTAAAACCGTATTTATATTAGAATCGTCGAGAACGAGGTCTTTTTTTTTTTTAACCAAGGCCTCACAGTCGAATTTTGTGATAATTGTCTGGTATTAAGACGGCGTATATATTATTATTATTAATAAAGACGCTTTTAACGTTTTGTTTTGTTTTTTTTTTTTTATCTTACAATTATTAACATTATAAGAAGAGGTAGTAAAAGACTTATATAAGAGATTTCGTTTTACTTTCACTCTAATCCTCTAAGCCGAGATCACTTATCAAACGCAGTTATCGTGGCAATCCGCCGGAACGCCTCTGCTGCGTCTTTGGCGTAGAGATTTATTAGTATAACATAAGTATACTTAATTAATAATAATATATAAAAAAATATGTCGTAGGACTTCTTTCGTCGTGTTTATCACGTAATGTTTTATTTATTTTCTCGCATAATCTTATTGTGCTATATAAGTACAGATTGCGAGTATTACGTTTAAAAAATAAATTAACAATACAAAATATTATATGTATATACAAATATCCTATAGGAAATCTTGACTTTCCTTGTTTTACACTCGGCAAATTCGTTTTTCCGCGTTTCCTCGTAGTCCAAGTTCGAAAATATATTTTTTTTTCATTTAGCTCTATTCTCGATAGTGATGTCGGCCTTTCTCGAATCATAGATTTTCTCATATAATATGTGATTCAATACCGGATAAAGACCTTTCCGCACTGGCCACAGTTATCATTGGAACGGTAAATGTAATATGATCTTCTACGTTACAGTAGAAAAGCATTAGGAAATGGATTTTGAAGATATTTTATAAATCGTAATAGTTCGATTGACTTATATTATTATGATTTCTTTTCTTTATTATGACTTCGGTCTAAGAATTTTCAACTCAAAGAAAAAAGTTCCGAGCCATCAATATTGTGTGTTCACCGTCCTTTAGAGAAATATTCTAATCAATACGGCATTTCATTCGGTTATTTTCACTCGGATTTCTCGGATTTTTCGACGAAATATATAACTATCTTTCTAAAATTAGAAATTTAAATTAAAACGAATTGTGTATCAGTAACTAAACAATTTGAAAAAAATAAATACATAAAATACATTTGAATTAAGATTTTTCTTCTACCGACCTCGCGAGTTAATCGTTTTGTATACAATCGTTTTCTTCTCTTTCGAATTCTCGTTTCTTTAAACGTACAGAATGCATTTTATAAAATACTTGAAAAATCACCGAAAAATATTATTTTTAATATTTGTCAATACCATGCATTATAAATATGAAAACTGCCATCATTAATCAGCAAACGTTAAACATTAAAAATGTCACGTTTATGTTGATAATCTTTTTATATATAGAGTTACATTTTCATAAGTTATTTCTATAAAATGTACTTAACACTCCGACCATTGATTAAATAAATCTTTACGTTGAAAAAGAATGGATAACCCGTCGTTTCTACGCGTTTATCGTTAAGACTTCATCAGCATTTTTGTCCTGTTCGATAGATTTTGAATTATAAATATTTATTAAAAAGAAATATAAATACGTAAAAAATTTGTTCACTTTTCCACGTACGGAATTTGAAAAATCACGATAATTTTCGACCGTATACAACAATGCACGCAGTCATGATGTCATATTGTTGTTTCGCATAAAACTATTTTAGTTTTTATTACGACCGTATTATGTACTATGATGAATCATAGTAGTCTTTACACTGTCCGGAACGCGTGCAAACCGTTAAAAAATTCGTTTACATTTTTCTAATGTCTATAAATGTATAAATTCTCGTGCGAGCGAACAACATAACACACACACACACACACAAACTATAAATATAGTAAATTTGTTCGTGCAGATGACTGCGGCAATATAAATTTAATATTTTTGTTTTTCTGTTTAAAGATAAAGGACAACACGTGTGCCTGACGATCGAGTGCATAATAAAGTGCTAATTAGTTTTTACTTCAGTTTACGGTTAAAAAAAAAAGACATAAAATGTATGCACAACTGTTTTACGATTGTAACCTGCAACAATAGTGTACAAGACGAATGTATAAAACGCTAAAACACGGTCGGTAATAATTATAATAAACACTGTCCTACAGCAATAAAGTGTACACTGCGAAACGCACAATATTGCTGAAATATATTTAAAAATAAACGCGTTTTATTTTATATTTTTTGAACGGATACCGACGTCTAGGATTCTTTTTTTTTTACATAGTACCGACATCTACAGAGGAACTCGTAGTTAAAAAAAAAAACGATTTTTTTAGTTTAATTAATAACAACAGCGGATAAAATATTTGACATTTTTTTTCTATAGTTCCGCGTTGGTGAAAAATAAAAAGCAGCTGCTGATATTGTTGTCCAACTCGAACTCGATGCAGACTTTTTCACCATATGTCGTAAACATAGATTTCGCCTATTATTTTGGGACATTTTAAAAATCTAATCCGCTTAAAATTTCGATAATATTTTCGTTTCAAATTGAGTATTCGTCGTTTGCGAAAATATACGGTTTCAAATCGGGATTTTCGCTAACGGATATGAAAACAAAAATTATTGTTATTATTTATTACGGGAGACATGCGCTCGTTGCTAGACTAATGTAATTTGTGTTGTACGCGAAAACGATTAAAATAATCTCCGATTTCGGAAAGAGAAATAGGGACGGGGATACGTGTGCCGAAGGATACGTTCCCTTTGAAGTCCGGTTGCGAACGACGAAGGATTGCGTATTTTTTTTTCACCGACAATTCACAATAACTGGGGACCAAATTACGTGTAAATATCCGAGAAACATCTGTGTCGTTCATATTGCGGAACATTCGAAACGATGAGGTGATGACTAACCGACCTACTACGTTGACGTATCGGGTTGACTCAACACGTTGTACATGGTGTGGTGTCGTAAAAAATATGTAATTTTAAATACATTCGTCACGTTTTTTTTTTTTGCTTACCGATACGCCTAGAAAACGACGAGACTTGTGGTTTTATTTCTGGATTCGTTTAAACGCATACACGCCGCGATTACGCTCAGTGTTCGCACGTCGTGTAAACGTAATAAAAAAAAAAAAAGAAAAGAAAAAACCAAGAAAAATTATACGCGTTAAAATTAAATTGTTACCGATTAAAAATGGTCGTTATTATTATATTATTATAGTAGAAAAAAAACGAAACATTTTCGAGACCGTGAAAGTCGTGAAACGATGTGGTTTTCTGCTTTCCGTTTTTTCTTTTTTTTTTTTTATAACCGTTGCACGTGCCAGTTATTTCAATGTCGTCAATGCCGTTTAACGTATGACGCGATATTACGTTATTAAATATGTCCGCATTCGACTTTTCGTCTCGTAATAACGGTAAAATAAAAACGGGAGATTAAAATTATTTACGTTTTGCGCGGACCGATTTGTTTTCCTCTCCTCTGTCTCTCTCTCTCTCTCTCACACACACACACACACTCAACTCCGATAAAAGCGTTTTATTATACGCTCGAAATTTTATTCGCGTTTCGCACTTGTGACAACTAATGAAAAACAATTTGCAAAACGAACTCACTCAGTCGTAAATATGGGGCTGGTGGAGAGGGAATGAAATGTATTTTTTTCTTCCTAACAACATTCCTATATCGAAATAACGGTGTCGATTCCGACGGAGAGGTTTGTTTGTTTTTTTGTTTTCGACTCAAACGCGTTGAATTCCGAAATTTCTTTCACAACACCATGTAAACGTAACGCGAAGGGGGCGTTAGGTCGTCAGAGGACGACGGCAGAAATTCGTTTTACAATCCGTCGCCAATAACGTGATGAAAAATTTCAGGCAGTGATTTTCGAATGCTTTCCTCCGCTGTTAATACAGTGTATGCTGCACAACAGTCGCACAACGCTTTTCATCCGCGCGCGTATTAACGGAAATACGTGAAAAATCTGTACGAGACGACGGGACGCGTTTGGATAAACGAGAGGAGAAAAAAAAATCTCTGTCCGGACGTGTAAACGGAGTGGGAAATTAACCCGAATACGGTGTGGCCGTCGAGGAATTCGTGTCGGACGACTGTCGTTTTATATTATGTGATGCGTTGCGCGTTTTTTGAAAACGGCTTACAAAACGTGTGCTCGGAGGAAAAAAAATCCCTTAAAATAACCAAAATCTCGAATCGATTGGAATGACGTAACTAAATATACACGAACCGTTCGAAGTTAACACTCGGCGACGGAACGTTTAAGTATATTTATTCGAGCGGGGACGAAAGAAAGAAAGTATTTTTTTATTATTATAATTATTATACGATCTTCTTAAATTTTTTTTTTTTTTTTATACGAATTTAAAACGTATCGATCGCGAAAGTCATTTTTTTTTTTTAATGTTCGTATTGTTCGCGCACGGTTTTCTCGTTTTTTTTTTTTTCAATATCGGATAAATATCGTTTTAAAACGGTTTTTTCACTCGTTAAAATTCGGTGGGTTATATACACGACGTGGATTTTACGATTCCGACTGCTGGTGCCGAAACTATGAAATCCGAGCACCCGTGTGTTGTGGAAATCGTTTTGAAGTCCTTTGAATTTTTTTTCTACACGAATAAAAGTAGTTAACCGTAGTTATTTTTTCTTCGTATTTTAGACGTAATTTTTTTTTTTTACTATACTTTTATAGGTATTTATAAAACGCATTTGAAAAAAAATAATTCGATCCTACTGAATACGAATTTTTTTTTTTTTTACACATCGATATCAAAACAATTGAGAAACGCGCTCCGTTTCACGAATAAAGTAATTTTGAAAACGATTGTTTTTTTCTTCGTAAATTCATTTCCTGTAGTTCTAGAATTTATAAGCACTTTATTTTGCTAGTGTTTTATTTGATGTCAGTCTAACAGTAGTCATGGCACACTATTCGTAATAACGCGAATCACTATTCGGAGGCCCGTGTGCAATGCACGCACGCTCGGTAATGGGAAAAAAATGTATAAAAATATAGAAAAAAAAAATGCGCGTTGTTTAAATCGCACGTTCGTTGCGAAAACGAATTTTTCTCTGTAAATCCATGGGAGAAACAACGGAGATTCTATTGACGTCATTTTTATTAATAGTAAAAATGACGATCGCATGGAATGTACGCACGTTTTCGCCTACTTATAATCGTACGAATTCAAGGTAGAAGTCGTTGTTTTCTCTTATTCACTTCTGTACACAAGAAACAATACCGTATTACAAATATCGTAACACATTTTTTTTTTTTTTTTACGCTCGACATATTTGCATAGGAAAGTAATACTCGGCACGTTTCGTATACGTGAAATTTCCGTGTTGAGTCTATCGAAATGGTTTTGACGCGCGGCGAAAACGCGTCGTGTTTTAAAAAATCCGTTTGAAAATAATAAAATAAATATATTTATTTGGGTCGTTCGTCGTACGTAGCAGCGTACGCTGTAACGAACGTTTCCGCAATTGAAAAAAAAAAAGAAAACAATTAACAAATCCACACTCGATTATAATAATTATTAGAATTTCACCGAGTAAAATTTTCGTGTACCGGACGTATTTACGGGGCATCAAACACACGGTCGATATATAATTCGTTATTTCAGCATCGGATTTCAGCGTGTCTCTTGATCGAACAACACGACTCTTAATTAAAAAGAGAAAAATCGTATATAAACTATACGTAATGAGCGCGCAAAACCACTGGAGTAATATTCGCGTGAAAGACGTGCGGGAATAACAAAAATCCCGATTAGTGTAAAAAACGACAATAATAATAATAATCGAACCACTGCGCGCGCGCCGCGAACATTTTCTCGATAACTTTCGCTTTTGTTCGACAAAAACGAAATATTTGTTCGAACATTTGAAATGTGAAACGATGAAACGAAATGGAAACCGCGAGCGAGCCCCGCGGTCGGTCACGTCGCGCGAGTCGAAAACGATTTTAGAGCCGATAGAACGACACCGCGTACTGTCGTAAAAAACGAGAGGTGGAAAACATTTCTCCTACACCGCGTGTGTGTTTTCGAATGTTTTTTTTTTTTATATATATATAAATACAGCGAGTGAATTCGAATCGTCGTACCCCGGCTAAAACGCGCGTGACATCGGATCGACGGGCAACCGTGTTTCGTAGGAGGTTTTCGAAAGATCGGTCTTCTATACGAATAAATTCGAAGCCCCGTTATTGATACTGTGCACGGTGGACGAAATTATTATTAAACTGTGGCTTAAATTCGTATGAAAAAGAAAAAATTTCTCGGAGACGTGCGAGGAGGAGGAGTCGGCTGGTCAAAAGTACTATTTTCCCGAAACCTTTTCCAAAGAGTGTATAATATAAATAATATAAACGATTCGGGACGACACGTACAATGCAAACGGTCCAGAATACGGTATTCTTTCTCACTCGCTCTCTCTTCGTCGTCGTCGTCGTCGTCGTCGTTTTCGGTAATACTTTGCCGACCGAATGAATTTTGTTTCGTAATAAGCGCGTGGGTATGGACGACGATACGTCGTGTGCAGGTGCGTACCACCGTGCGTGTGTGGGCAAGCAAAGTAAACGTTTGCGCACAACTCTATGCAACACGGGTACGGTGAACGCGGCGTGGGCAGAGTGCGGTGTCGTCGTTGTCTCTCCGCTCTTTCTGTCGGATATTATTGTTATTATTATTTTATTTTTAATAATTGTTGTTTTCTGGGTATTATACGCGGCGCTCGGTGCGCGCGCCCGTTCGTCGTGTAAAATAAAAATAATAATTACGACGGCAGCGTCGTCGTAGGACGGCGAACGAACAAAAAAACACGTCTAATAATGTGTGTCGTGCGCGCGCTGCTTTCGTATTATTATTATTATTATTTCGTTGGACGGTTTTGGGCGGATGACGTCGTGCCCGCGGTACGACGGTGGGCGTTTAATAGGTCAGCGCGCCGCCACCACCACCTGTGCGTTTTTTTTTTTTCTTTTACGTTTCCGCCGACGGTACGCGAAACGACACTGGCACACCACGCAACTCTCCTCCACACCGTGCACGACTTTTCGGTCGAATAAACAACGACGACCGGGTAATGAGAGAGAATTAAATGTTATATATAATAATAATAATAATAATCGAGGAGTACTTGTCGAAAGCCCGTCGGCGGATCCAAAGATCTACATAGCTCGTTAGCAGGCGGATTTTTCACAAATTTCTCCACTAAACGTTTTGAATGAGTATTTTTTTTTATACACGAGTATATATATATTTTTTTTTTTTCGTCAATAGCAAACGATGGTAAAGGCTCTCCCGGATTTTCTATATACATACGCGGATCCAAACGCGTAGAAATTATTACGGAGAGATTATTAATTATTATTGTTATTATGCGATCGAGCAAGAAAACGTAAGACTTTAAAAAATAATATGATTTGTAATTCGCGTTGACGTGAGTAGCGAATAGAGCGAACCGGGAGAAAACTTTTGAAAAGAGAAATTAGTTATGTGCGCACAAAAATTCATTAATTTTCCCGGTCGCGTTCATTTTTTTCCTCGGCGTTTCACAATTCCAAATCCACTCGTTCGTGATTTCCGTTATTCCGCGATAATAATCAATGTGATAATTTAGTACATTCAAGCTAATGGCTTTTGAATAAAAAGCTCGGGACGATTAAAAGTTTTTCGCAATCTCCAAGGAACGCCCGATCCCCAGTAGTCAAGCATTCTGCGCGGCGTCTAACTTGTTCGGTCCTCCTTGCACGTCTCATTTTGGCTTTCATTTTTTGGAGTGATTTTTTTTTCGAAATCGTTCGAATTGTTCGGCGTTCTGGATGTCCGTCGTACGTGAAATCAACTGATTTTCATAACCCGTAACATCGAGAATAACTCGTATTTTTTTTTTTTTTTTTGTCGCTTTTGAAAATCAACTCGAATAATAAAATAAATAAAACGCGTCGGGCGACAAAATAAATAGTTTTTACTCGTTAATACTCAATTTTCCCCCTCCTCCCCCCCTCATCCCTGTGCAAATTCATTACACGTTGTTTATAATAAGTCACGATTCCACTTTCGTTTAAGTCTACGAAACGGATTGACTGTGGTTACGGCGCATTTACTACGAGATCAGAATTATTATTATTATAAAATCGAGTTTTCTACGAAAATAATTTCGATTCAGCTCCGGTTATAGGTTTATGAGAGGATTGACTCTTTAAGTATTTGTCGCGCGAAGCGTCATAAAATCACGTATCGGGCGGGGAGCTTCGCAATAGCAGCGCGTGAAAAGTTTTATTTTAATCCCAGGCAACTTTTTGAGAGGAAAAGAAAAGTGTCTCAAACCAAAGTATATTGTATACGACGTGTCGAACAGACACTATTGTAACACGACCGCGTTTCGTTACCGTATTTTTAATATTAATAATAATTATTTTTAATTTCCGTTGTTGTTAATCGCGGAAGTCCGAATGAAAAATTGTTGTTAGAACCTTCTAAAAACGCTATCGTATACATATTATTTATTTGTCGACAATTTTAATACACGCAGTAAAAAAGCGCTACAGCGTTTTTCCATTTAGATAAATTAAAAGAGGATACCGTATATTTTCTTTTCATATATATACGTATATATATATATATATATATATATTTAATATCATTTCTCCTCTCCACTCCCGCCATTTTCTAGCACCTATCTGTACGATTACACACATAAATATGCCATTTGACACATTGGTAGTTCACAGCAACCCGTTGCGTGACTACTGATACGTATAATAATAATAATGATAATAATTTACTGAGCACGTCATCTCGACTTATCCGAGAATTTCTGCAATCCGGCGCCTACGTATTTTTATGCATATGTAGTTATTGATCCGTCTAAAATATTAAAAAAAAAAAAAATGATTATAATAATTGGTACGTATTGTCTCTTCCGGAATCGTAGCGAATTTTTCGTCGATATTTGGAAAACCGCGTTATAAAATGACCGCGTTTACAATATAATAACTGTAGTGAAAATTATGTACCTACAGTAATGATGAACAGATCGGGGGATTGTTTGATGTGAGACGGAGGTTAGTTTGTAGAAGAAAACGAAGGCGAAAGCGGGCCAGAAGTCATTGACGAGTGTACGGAGTAAATAGTAAAAGGCGTGCGTTATTGTAAATTGAGAGAATTACGATCGTTTTCGATTCGATCACATTTTTTATTTTAACGGTTCTCGGATTCTCGATATTATTTTCGATGCCAAATATAAATTTGTAAAAAAAAAAAAAAAATCTTTGACAAAATCCCATATATTGAAACGTCCTCGATCTTTTACGGTAAAATTTTTCTCTCCAGAATTTATTTATATCTAGAAAATGTGAGATTAAATCTAATTAGCTATTCTTTTTTCGAATTAAAGGAGTTTTTTTTTTTTTGTTTTACCGTGTTATTTTGCTAAAACGATAGAGCAGCAATTTTTCGTGATTTCGAAATTAAAACTATCAGTGATATTTTGTAGCGCGACCAATACAAATCGTCTATAGTATATTTACGGCTGGAAATGGAAAAAAAAAATAACCTCTTGTTTTTTCGAATGCCGTTAGTCCATTTAGTTTTGTAAAGTTATGATTTTTTTATCCGGTTCGGAATCAGACTGATTTCTTTATCTTAGGACTGGATTCCGTCTCCTATACGATTTCCGAAAAATACGACGAATAGACGTTTTACCCAGTGGAATTTTGTGAGATTCGCTACAATAAAAGATAAAATAAAAAAGCAAAACGATCTCTACTTAATGCACGCAAAGAAACTCGTTTGTTCGTCGCCACAAGATCCCACCCCGTTACACATCGCGGTGTACGAAACAAAATAGCATTTATGCGCGTTCCCGGGGTGACTCTTTATTTTACGTAAAGAAAAGTGTTTTTCTTTTTACTTTTATAAACTGTTTGCTCGCAATATTTTTCTCATAAAATATATATGACAAAAAAAAAAAAAACTCTGGGAAAGTTTCTCGACTTTCAATTTATATATTATACACGTCAAAGTGTTTAAACACTGTAGTCGATCTCGTTAAGTTTGTTTGCGTTCGGTTTTTTTTTTTTAACGCTTATATACATTAACGAAAAATTAATTTCATTAAAAATAAATAAATAACGGCTTATAAGAATAAACGTACATTCCGAATTCATTAATATTTCATCGGATGAACAACGTAAAGTTATTCCGAAACCGACGATTTGTGGCGAAAACGACATCATACGTTCTGATAATCGAATCAAAAAAAAAAACTCCTATTTCGCCTATATAAATATTTTATTCGCAAAATATCGATTTTCTTTTTTTTTTTTAATGTTTTTCAGACGCGTACTTCGCGGTCGATAAAAAAAAATATTAAAGTAAATAACACACACATACACATTCGGCGAATTTCGTATTATTATTTTTTTCTTCGCTTCTCTTAAAACGCAAAATTACCGGTATAATACATAATATAGTGTTATCGACGAGATCATCAAGTGTATACACACATCGACGACACGAGCGGTCGCTAGTCGTAATTATTATTATTAATATTATTATTATTATTATTATTATAATAACGGTACGTTACGTTTGTGTTCGGCTCGTCGTTTCCATTCTCCAACGAGGTACAATTAGCGCAATTGCCCGCGTTCGACTCCAATTGGATTTCAATGTCGTTAATTTCACTTAAACGGCACAGCCGAGAAAAAAAAAATAGACGGCCGCGTCAATTAATTTACGAATTCGCCGCGCTGCGTGCGTATAAGGATAATTTCTCGTATACGTGACCTGCCTCGTGTCTTCCGCGAGTCGAATGGCAAACGTCATTCGCTCGTGTAGTTTTGTGTTACCGTCTCACGTTAATGTCCCGTAATTACGAATTACCGTAAAAAAAAAAAAAAAATTGCACAATATTTTGTCCGTATAAATACGCGCTGACTATTACTACTACAACGCATTATTTTGCGAATGGATCGTTTCCGATACTCCTTTGTCGCCTATAAAAAAAAAAAAACAAAAATATACCGTCCTGAATACGTATCGCGTGTTACGAACGTAGACGGAATAGGCAAAGAACGGAATAGTATAAATTCTAGAAAGCTGCTGCGATATTATGCCGGGTGGAGAGTGATATATTTATAAACTCTCGCGCAATACTCGTATATATGACAAGGAAGAATTTGCGCGGAAACGGGGCGAAAAACAGGGACGGTAATATAGCCGCGATAATTTCCGATATTCGACAAGAGGATATAGAGTAAGGAAGTAGGAAAACGCGGAAAGAATATTACGTACACCGCCTGTTGACGTGTCGTCAATTGTTTATTATTATTATTATTATTATTAACGCTCGTGAACATTTCGAAGAAAGGTGAGAGGGAGGGAAATTGAAATTTATTATATTTTCGCGTTTACGAACGAAATCGATTTGCCGCTAAAATTGCGCGTCGTGCGGTGTTGAAAACACGGTGAATTTACCTCGCCGTTATCGGACGAATCGATCGGGGACGTAAAGAAATCGAACGAAATAAATTCGTCGTCGGAAACCGTCGAGTCCCTGAGGGAGTTTGTTTCTGTTTTTTTTTTTTTTGTTTTCACATCATCGGGGATTTGTCACGACGTTATTGCAATTATCAGACATTATGAAAATTACACAAAAAAAAAATACGACCGTTGTATGTCAATCGTCGCTTGCCATTCGAAATAAAGAAATAATTGTTTGGTTTCTTTTTTCCGTCAGCAATTTTTTTCCGTCACGCACACTACAATAATACGAGTGAAAATTACCATCCGAATTCGTATTTTTTCCATTGAAATGAACGCCTGTTTTACCAACAGATTTGTACAACCGATTTAAGTGTGGTTTATCGACGTTTTTATATTGTTCTCGTTAATTAACGTTTTATTGTTATTATTGTTTTTGTTTTTTTTTTTAACGCAATACTTTACGTATTTGGAAAACGGGACAGGGATTTTCGTCGTCGTGTTCGTGGAACGCGAAAACTTCTCGTCGACAAATAAGGGCAGCGGCGGAGTGCACGAATTTAATTTAATTATTCGAATTCAACGTGCGTTTAATTTGCAGGGAAGAAAGAGAGAAGCGATCTCTCGTCGTATTTTCGTTTTCTGAGAACAATAATATTATTGAGAAATACGTTAGCGGAAAAAAACAATTAAAATATCGACACGGTTCGTATAGTTTCGAAATGCGTTTGAAACGCGTGTTATGTGAAAAAAGTGTATGGTTTGTATGTGTTTTAAACACACAGAAAAATCTATCGGTTTCGCGATGAGAACCCTTCTCCTTCTTCTTTTCCAAAGGCTGACGAGCCTTGTCGTAGCGAAAAAGTAAACTTTCACTCGTTAATGCTAGAGTGCTAATCATATGCGTGTTGCGTCCAGCCATTCCAATCATCTCACCTATCGACGTCTTTCCCGGTCTTCCTCTTCCTTTGCGTCCATTGATTCTTCTATCCACTACGTCGGTTATGTCTCGTTGAGTGTCCTATAAGTTTTCCGCTACTCGATCCAATGATGGATAGCAAAACACTCTTCTCCTCTACTACGTATTCGCAGAATTTCTTCGTTTCAGTCCGACTAACTAGCGCACGAAGTAGTTTTCTACAGGTCCCGCATTTCCCATTGCTCCGATTATCCGAAGGAAACCCACTGCGAATTATCGCGTCGGATTTTTCGATGAACGTTTACGGGAGGAATGGCGTCGTTAGCGGTTTTGACGAAAAGAAAATCGATTAGCACAAACGCGGGGCGGTGGGGTTTTTTTTTCTTATAAATCGTACGGAGTCGACAAATACATTTTAGCTTTACCGGTTTTTCTCCGCATTGACAATGACGATCCGATTTCGGTCCTGTGCGTTTGTTTTCTTCTAAAACGTTCCCGTTCGATACGCGCGCTCGTTGATTCGCTTTCGTGAATATTCAACGCCGTGCAACAATGGTTTTGCGGAGAATTAACGATTTTCCCTCCAAAGCGGTGGGCGCGATGCAAAAAATATTTTTATCGTCCGGTGCGTGTGAATTTTTCTTCGTCGTCGTAATTTTTCCATTTTTTTTTTTTTTTGAATAATCACACGTCGTGTTTCGCTTGCGTAACAAAGACATATTATTATTATTATTATCGTTGTTGTTACAGACAAACCCATTATATATAGTCTTATAACGTCGTAGCTAGCTGAGTGTAATTCTCTAGCGGGTGGACGGACGGACGGACGGACGTCAGGCGCAGGTGTCGCCGCAACCGATACCGAGGCGACGTGAAAACCTCGTGTCGTCGTAACCGTAGAACCGGCGGCGTTTTTTTTTTTTTGATAAAGAAAACGAGATAGAAAATAATAACAAACGTGATTACTGTTACGACGGGTTAGTCTGATAATAATTCGTCGTCGGCGTGTGTACGGGGCGTTTATACCGCTTCGTTTCCTCGACGTTGTTAACGACGCGGAGAACATTACAAACGATTTCTTTTACGAAAATCAGAATTTCGAAAAAAACGAAAAAAAAAAAACCCCCCGTTTTCATTAAACCGCGTTGCCGACGGATTCGTTTCACGTTCGAAAACCGTTATTGTTTTTTGTACGGCGTATTCTGTTTTTTAAATTATTTCCTATCGGCCGTTCGGCGAAATCGGGACGCTTTCGGTCGAGCCGACTGACTGCCCGTGTTCAGCGTACAAACGCTCGTGCGTTCATTGCACGCGGATCGTTCGATTCTCGTTTAAAAAACCCGTGTGTCGGAAATAATGTCGAACGCGAACGAGACAGTGCGGCTCATAATTGCGCTCTTTTAATAACGACAGATTTAAAACGCTTTTTTTCTTTTTCTCTGTGTATTTAAAAAAAAAAAAAAACGCCAAATCGTCTACTCACTACAGTATAAGTGGATTGGTAAATATACACGAGCAGCTGAACGCGGGAAAAGAGGAAATCTCTCTTTTTTTTTTTTTGTCCACAACTGAATAATAATAAGAACGATAAAGTTTTCTAAAAAAAATTGTTAACGACAATCTCGTTAACCATAATCGTCGGAATATTAAAACGACGTGGTACGAGTACGTTTGAGGAACGGCCGTTGCAATTCGTATTCGCGAAAACGGATACGGTTTTATAAACGCCAATAGATTTAATTATTAACACTTCCACACGATAAAAGTTCGAAGTCGTTGGGGAAATGTTGTGCGTGAATTTTCTCCGTTTTTACTCAAAAATACAATCTGTATAAAATAGTACGCAAAAAGAAAAAAAACGATTCCCGTGTCTAACCGGAGTGTAGCAGCGTGTTCTCGAAAAAATGTCCGTAAACGCTTTTATTGAGATAAACGAAAAGAAAAAAAAAGAACCGCGTTTTCGAACGTCGTAAAAACGTGAAAACTCTTAAAACAAAAATTAAATGATATCATGACGAATCTTGTTGCGATCTTTTTAAATCGAATATCGTATATAACGTAATAAAAATATTGTCGCGACGAGTTAATAGTTATTATTCGACGTGGCGTTCTCTCAATGCATTGGTACACTGTGTGCAATCGCAATTTTCTGCGATAAAAAAATTACCAAATCAATAATTTTAATCGAATGTGCGATAAAATCGAAAGCAAAAAAAAAAGAAAATTTTCTAAACTATTATTTTAATTTTTTTTTTTTTGTTGTTTTGATTACTCGTTTTCTGATTGGTTTTATAACAATGATAACGTGTGTGAAATCCTGTAATTCGCCGTTTGTGACATAAGAGCTCCCCCCCCCCCTCTGAAATAGCGAATTTTCCATATGTTTTTGCTACTGGACTTCCATTTAAAAAATTGTTTCAAACTTATTATTGTCTACGAATTGTAGAAAATCAGTTGTCGCCATAAATCGACGTGTCAATATCATTTCCATATTGACTGACCGGCCAAAGTAATTCATGTAAACAATTTAAATGAATCTGATGGAAAAATCACATCAAATATAATTGAAAACGTACAAATCGTTCGTTATGTAAGTGTAATATTCGCGTGATACCTACTAAACAATTATTATTATTGTTATTATTATTATTATTATTATTGTTATTATTATTATTATTATTATTGTTGTTATTATTGTTATCCAAGGAACGTCTATAAAAGAGAGAACACCACAACTACTCTCTCTCTCTCTCTCTCTACATTATTTAAAAAAAAAGCCCTCCTGTTTTCATTGCGTGTTCAATAAATAAAGACCATTATAAATTAACAGTCCAATAAATATAATTTTTTTGTTTTGTGTTCGTAACAGGGCACCGGTTATTTGTTAATTTTTTTTGTTTTGTAAAAAGAAAAAAGATTCCTCCGTTTCACGCATTAAAAAAAAAAAAAAAAGAATAACTCAAAAGATGCCGCCGCCGGCTTCATTATACATAATTGAAAATTCTAATTCAATAACTTTACCCGTGCGATTGATAAACAGCGATTTTTTTTCAAATTCATTTTTTTTACGAATCAAAAAGTTTTTTTTTTTGATATTGACACACGATTTCCTAAAATTAAATACGTTTGTGCGACCGTTTTGTTCGTTCAAAACGTGAAGTTTTCGTCAATTCGCTCGGATTTTCACGTTTTATGTTTTCAACTGGCCTTTAATGTCCAAACACGCATCGAATCGTCGTCGGCACAAGACCGTGTGACTCGAATGAAAGCGTATTGCGTTTCTACTGTCGTCTATATAATATATATGCCGTGTACTCGTAACGCGTAAACGATTACGGCGTATAATTGTATTCAATTATGGCAAAGACGCTAAATAGCCAATTGTAAAATCCGTTGAAAATTCGACGAGCACTCAATCGGTCGTTTAAAACCAAATCATCCGCCACCGGGCGTAATTGATATAATCTAATAATAATCAGTAGGTTAATCGCTAAATAATGTTCGTACGATTTTACAAATATTGTGTTTCCACAGTAGGGATTTCAGTGTTCGAAAACGCAAACTCGATTTAGGCGCGCCACCGAGTGTTTCGAATAAACGCTACGACGAATCATACGCTAGGTTTCATACGATTATCAAACACTTCAATTGGAAATCAAATCAAATGAAATAATTAAATCGATAATTAACAACACAGCGGCGGAATCGCGGTCGCACGTCTTGCCGAACACGTTCGTAACGTTCGAATTTCAATTCACCTGGTTTAATAAGAGCATTTTACTGAGCATTATTTTACGTGCCGCTTTCCCGGATCGCTAGAATAATATAATATAAAGAGTTACTTTTTCCTTTTAATTTGAAATAACTTATGGGGGGGGGGGGAGGGAGGAAAAAAAATCAATACTACTCGCTCGATGATGACGATATGTTTTCAACTGTCGTTTTGTTTTTCGTTTTTCCCATCTCGTAACGTAACGGCCAATAAAAATGAGAAACGCTAATGCGAGTTTTTCCGTTCGAAATTATGTTTGCACCCGTCGAGCGCGCACAACCGGCCGGGCCTCCGCGGCACTCCGTTCTAGTAACGGCCGCGAAAACACAGTAACGCGGAAAGTTTTTTTCGTCCAAAATCTAAAAACGAAAACTTCGGAGATTAAAACATGAACGTCTTTCTCTTTTTTTCTCCTTCTCTCGTGTGTAAATACGCTCCGGTCGTGTTTCCAGTTGTATTTTACAATCCCGTGTAAACTCCTACGGTCGTGTAAGACAACTTGTCGTCATACGCGTTTTTCTCTCTCTCTCTCTCTCTCTATCCATAAACGATAACCGCGATTCGGGTATATATTATAACGCACGTTATGACGCGTTGTTGTTCTAAACCATAAAATCGACAATCTCCGGCTGCTGCTCGTGTTCCGACGACAATCGTTGTGTTACATTTCCCTGTGAAACCGCGTACGAAGTCCGATCGAAGTGTTAAACAATTTTAAAACGTTAATAAAATTTTAGCCGACGTTCAAAACTCGTTTACACGCATAATTTATACGAGCTTGAATATTTGAAGTTTTTTTTCTTATTATCACACGAACACAGAATAATATTACGAATGTTTTCGTCGTAGAGACACGCGAAGGTTAACGTTTGGCTTAAGAAAAAATGTGGTCGACGCGATGATGATAATTACGCGCGTAAGAATAATTTTTCAAAATCTACGGCCATAGCGATTATCACACAAATTGTGTAAAATATATGATAGCTACGTGGTGCGTGTGCGTGTATTTTGCTGATTAAAAAAAAAAAACATTTTAAAAATAGAATTATTAGCGGATTAATAGATTTGTGTAATACGAGCGAACGAAAAACGTATTTCTTTTTTTTTAATAAACTGCGTCACGTAATAGCAATGATAATAATAATAATAATAATTGAAAGAAATATATATTTATTTAATATATCCTCTTCTCACGTATGTATAATAACCGTTCCGTCGACGGAACGTTGGTTTCTTTTTTTCTCCGTTTTCGTCGAATCGATAAAAATCACATTTTAAGTTCGCTCTCCGATGCGCGTTTCCGCGTGATGACGAAAACCGAAAGAAGTGAGATGGAAAAAAAAAAGGAAATTTTTATTTTGTCTGTTTCGTTTCGTCGTCGTACACATTCGATTTCCGGTGAAACGTAGAGATTCGATAAATCCGAATAAAGCGACTAATAACGATAAACACGTTAAAACAATTTGCGAATATACGTGTTTTTTCTTCTTCTTAATCGTTGAAGTAGTTCATCGACTGAGAATCGGATATTTACGTTTTATATAGTATTTTCAAGCTAAAAAAAAAAAAAAAAAAAAATGTTTTCTTTTCAAAAACGAAAATAGAGAAGAAGAAATTCGTAACACGAGAGCAGCATCGTATTTTCCACATTAATTTACGTATAATTAAGACCGCGACTGGGATTGTTTTTTTTTTATAAACGTTTGAAATTTAATTCGCGATAAAAAAAATGTCGTCCATTAAATAATTTTCTCGCATAAAAATTACAACTGAGAAATTCTATCGATTAACATTAGAATCGCGTTTTTTAATTATTTTATCATTTTTCATACAGCGTTATATTTGCTATCGAATTCAATACAAACGAATAAAAAATCTCCGTCCAAGGACATACCAAAACGATTTCGTTATCATTCACCGTTTTACTTAATTTTATCTTTTCGTTTTATATGCAAAAAAAAAAAGAAAAAAAAGCAAAAATGTTAAACCGGTCAACGCTTATTTGATATTCGTGTTTCGTTATATGTACTCGTATATCACTTACTTTGTCAAATAGTTTAATTTTTTGTTTTTTTTTTATCTTTTTTTAAACACGATAATTCTCTCGTGTCATTACTTCCGTCTCGTTTTGTGCCCGCACGACAAATTTAAGAATTTAGACCGTACCTGGGGATTGCACGTCGATTCGACCGAAACCTGTCAGATTAATGTATAAAGTACACCACCACCACCACCACCACCGTAACTGACGACAGCGGATCGATCGAGTCTCCCTAACGTCGTCAAAACCTAAAATCCAACGGCTGTTCCGACTTAAAACGCGTGGTGCGCGGTTGACAGAGTAAACGGGCGTGCGCGCGTCGTGTAATTTCTCGAATTTCAAAGCGATAATTTTATTATTAAAAAAAAAATTAAAAAAATATCAAATAACAACGGTCGAGTTCGGCGGCGTTTACAAAAAAAAAAAACAAAAAAATAATAATCGATGATCCCGTTATAAACGATATGATAATTCCGACAGTGGCGTTGTACGGTTTACGGCTGTGTACAGCGACAATAGCAATCGCGAGAAATACCAGATTGAACATCACTTTAAAAACGAATCCTCTGTCAGCGTATAAACGCACTCGAACCGATCGCGTCTGTACGCGGCTAATAAAATCGCTATTGCGTCGGTCCGCGAACTGTGGTCGAAACGCGCGACGCTCGTCGTATCCCGTTCGACGACTGGCCCGTTCCTCATTCAAAAACGGTCACGTTCCGTATTACTTTCATCGGATTTCAAATCATTCCGCGCCGTCTACTCACCCGATACGGTTTTTCTTTCTCTCCGAACGCTTCGTTGTTTAACGCAATTTCTTTTCTTTTTTTTGTTTTCTCATAGCCTTTATTGAACAACGCGTTTAATTATCGTTTCGATTTTTCCCTCGTTCTCTCATACACGTATATATTTTTTTTTTTAAATCGTTCGACTACGTTCGTATTCGTTATTTTTCCGTTCCCCAGTCTACCGAGGTCACAACGTTCGTAAAAAATATATATTTATATTTTTATATAAATCGGATATGGCGTTTGCACGACGAAATTCAACGGAATTTGAAAACTCCGGGAGCGAAACGTTGTGTTGGTTTTTTTTTTGTTTCCTCTATTGACTCGTCGTT
Source organism: Chaetogeoica ovagalla (assembly GCA_032441825.1). Taxonomy (NCBI): domain Eukaryota; kingdom Metazoa; phylum Arthropoda; class Insecta; order Hemiptera; family Aphididae; genus Chaetogeoica; species Chaetogeoica ovagalla. The sequence goes on from CM063744.1 coordinate 2,292,220, forward strand.
GCTGCGACACCGGGAGGCTCCGGACGCTCACGCCGGAACCGATTGTTTACCTACGGAATACGCGAGATCAATTAAATCGGCAAATTATGATAATTGTAATAATTTTTTTCGTTTTTGTTTTGTCGGCCGACTTCCGGTAGTGTACTGCACCACACGCATATAATTACTGCGTGACTGGACCGCGTGAGAAGAGAGTTTTTTTTTTTTTGTAAATATTTGTCAAGCGTGACGTGTGTCCGCCGTTGTCGGCGATTCCGCATTGTAATATTCGAACGATGTCATTGAAAGTAAACGCTGCATGCAACGAGTGTAAAACATCGGTAAAACGTATTATTCGTGTTGGCTATAGCCGCCTCGGAATAGACGGTAAAAAAAAAAAAAGGAAGAAAAAACCGTCGAGTAGAACGTCGATTCCGGTAGGTGTGCGCACGTGTTTTTCGTTCTCGTTTCCTCCCCTTACGCGTTCGTTTACGCGTTTATAATAAATCCGTTTTGACGAGAACCGTTTTACGTGTTAAGGGGGCGAGAAACGAAAAACGTTTTTAGAAAAAAAAAAAAATAAATAAATATATTTTACTCTCGAACCGAACGAAAACCTACGCTGCAGCCGACGACGACGTGTTTCTAAACGGAATGACGTTTATTATTGTTACGTATTTTTTTTCTCCCCCGTATCCTACGAATCGTGAAAGCGACGATTTCGCGCGTTGAATGAAATCGCCGTGTTTGGAGATATTCCTTCGCAGTGTGCGCGCGGACGCCACCGCCCTCCAGTCACATCTCATCGTTCGGAAATCGTACGTCATATCCCTTTTCCAACCGTTAATTTTCCGCTCAACCGCGCCGTAAATCCTATTTCGCGAGCGTAAAAAAAAAAAAACGAAAAAATCCACCTTTACTTGTTACGATTAAAATTTACTTGTTACTTTATTTGTACGTTTTATATTTTAGTGAACAGTAGAAATCGCCGGCGACCGGTTGCGTCGATAAACCGTTCTCGCCGTACACGACGCGTTGCCCGCTGGTGTTCTTCTTCCCTTTCCGTTTTCCCGCGCGCTTTTCATAATCGTCGTGTCAATTTTCCTACGCGATCTTTTCATACGGTATTTCGTTTCATTTTTACGCGTACAAAAAACAAAATGAAACGCAAGCGATCTCTCGGCACGTAACGCGTTTGTCTCGTCACACGCGGGTGATAAACCGACGACTAAATAAAATTGTCCTCGAATTACCGGACGGTAAGTTTTCGTTTATCCGTCCGATTCGTTAATCTCCACGCGGGGACCACAAGAAGCTGCGCGTTCTCCGCGGCCTCTATTGCACGCCACTCGCATCGGATAACTTCAATCAACGCCGTTAAACATTCCGTTTTCGTAACACGGAGCCTCTGTAATCGTCTCCTCTCGGCAATACGCGTCACTCCATACCTATATTTACGTCCTTCGATGGACCGTATTTGAATCATCCATTGTATTGATTTCCATAGCGTAAAAACAGAAGGACAAAAAAAAAACACGCGAGATAATGCGAGTATCGGATAACGAAAAGAAACGACAAAGATACGGTTGTATTCCATCCGAAATACGAGATTCGAAGTGAACGTTTACGATGGTCGGAACACAACCGTCGAAAAACGGTGGTGTTATAAGTACCGTTTTTTCGTCGTAATTTATAACCATTAATAATATGACTCGAGTTTCGTTCGCGTTTATTATTCGCGCTCTGCTGTTGTATTCGCGATAATAATTTTGAATATTTTTCTTTTTCTTTTTTTGCGAAATCTAATCTAATATAACTCATAAAAATTAAACTTCAAAGCATGCACGAGTCGAGTCGATTTGTTCGCGTGAAAAACGTCCGAGATCTTTGCGGTTGTCCAAATTCCTGGTACACGCATTAACAGCGTTAAAAACGCGAAATGATTTTGGTAAAAACCGTGCGCGAAATATACGCAATTGTATGGCGACGATAATTTTTTGCTGTGTAGTTAAAATCTAGGGAAAAAATGCAATTTTTTTCTAGATGTGGTACTCAATATTTTTGGAAAATAATTGAAAAATGTATTATTAAACGGTATTAAAAAAAAATGTTTATTCATTCGCGTAACACATAGTATTTACGAGAGTATTATTTTGCCTGTGGCTAATAAAATTCTTCGATATTATTGTGACGGACAAGTTTTTTCGTTATTTTCTTCGGACATTCTCTCGCTCGGAGGATTCGTAAATCGTAGTATCGAACTCGCGGCGAAAAAATCGAATTCTTCGAGTAGGTTAAAACGTGTGTGTGACTTTCGCGCTGTTTTTTTAATTAATTATTATTTTTTTTTTTTTTTTAACAAAACGCGCGCTCCTCTTACATATATACGGAAATTCTTGACAATTTTCAACAGTATTGCCATAAATGCTGTTGTAGATTAAGGAAACGTTAAAAAATTCCACACGATAATATTTTTTTAAGGTAAAAAAAAAAAAAAACCATTCGTTGTAAAACCGAAAAACAGATTGTTATTGATTGTCAGTTTGATGGTAAATTTCTCGTAAAATCGTAACACGTAAATAATGTATGAGACAATAATATTCCGTTGTAAACACGTACGTAAAAATATTATGTTACGACCACTATTAGTCCGTTACTTTCATAATAATATCTGTATCTGCGGTTAGTTAAAGTGATCGATTTATTGCCATTGGTCCAGTGTTAATATTCGTACACGATAACCGGTACAATTTGGTAAAATCGAATTCGTTTCCCATCGAAAATTAATCGCGTAATGCGTATTATGCGGACGGGTCAATGTCAATAATATTATTTATTATATTATATTTTACAATGGTATAACAGATTCAACCGGTAACTGATGATCGTAATTGATGCGAGTGTAGAAAAAAAGTCAAACGTCTTAAATGTAACTCGTGAAAATAAATAAATGACGTAATAATTATAAAATCGCGACGAAAATAATTATCGGTAATTCTTTATGATTATTATTATTTTTTTTTGTTCCCAAGACTCGCGTAAGTATTATTAACGTGTATAATTGATGGCCGGGATGAAGTGTGTGATTAATGCAATCTTGTTCATCAATCGTTTTGACCGAAATCGGTAGACATTATACAACGGGGTTCGACATTATTCGTAATTACTTTGACCGATATAACGGTGTAATGTATACTAACGCGGACAATATAAATATTGTATTGCTCGTTGTAATTATCGTTTATTTCAATAGTTAAGTAAGTAAAAATTAAAAATTCTCCGTTTTTTTCAATTCGGTCAACGATCTTCACATTGGAACAGTCCGTTTCGGTCGAGTGTTCGTATAACAAATACGCTAAATACTAAAAATCGCTACATTATTATTATTTTTTTTTTTAAAGTAAACTGTGTTTTACGACTGAACGGGAGAGAACATTTGAACGCCGAACGAGATCGCTGCTCGCAGTGATTTGTGTGTCGATTCGTCGTTGTCGTCTGGCTGGCGGAGAGAAAAAAAATCGTTTTTTTTTCTCTTTCTATATTATACGAAACCGGACACGATGAAATACGCGCGACCGGGATCTCTCGATTCTCGTACTCGTATTATTATTATTATTATTATTATTACTTCTCACGCCAGCGCGGTGACGAACCGATCCAACACAATTATTGCCGTTGTACCGATCTGATCATTTCGCGGAGCAAGCAACCTTGGGCGCGCGCGCTTTTTACTACACATGGATCGTTGTTATATAATTTCTACACGCGTTCTCTCTAAAACATTTAACAGTGTCGTCGTCGTCGGGGGGGACATGTAATAATTACGCGTTTTGTCATCGTCGTCGGTTCTCTGTTGTCGTTGAACGACGCGAGGAAACGATTCGCCGCGCGGTCTCTTTATATATAAGCGAAAAAAACACACACGAATAACACTTTTCCTACGCGTTTACATCGAATATTCAAATTGTTGTATTTGTGTTTAACAGAATAAAAAAGCGGACGTCATGTGTGCGGTTTTACTGTGGTGTTTGGCTGTATTCGCCGTGTCGTCGACATTCGGCCAGACGGCTGACGTCAATGGGTAAGTACCATTTGTATATATGTAAACTCGTGTTTGTGTTACCAAATCCGATTTCAGGACCGAAAAAAGGAACTCGTAGTTAAGTTATAATAATAGGAGTTTACGAAAAAAAAAAAAAAAAAAAACGAAACACGCATAATACGATTCGTTGTGATATGAAGTAAAATTCTCAAAAACAAAAAAAAATAAATAAATAATATTTCGCGCAACAATCAATTATGAATTGAAAAAGCCATATATATATATCGAAAGATGAAATAATTCGCACGGAGGCAGAAATTGTACGAACGAACTAGTGAAATTTTCCGTATAAAAATCACATTCATCGAAACGTGTTGACACCGTTCGAACTATGGCTCTGTCAGAACTAAAAAAAAAAAACCCCTCCCGATTTTTATTGTCAGCAGACTAATCGAACACGAACAACGGATATAGCCTAATCTTAATGGAAATCGTATATTGTTCGTTTTTCGACCACTAATTAAGAGACACCGACGAATTGTTTTTTTATTATAACGATGTTTACGAAATTTTTTGTTTTAAACGACCCCTCCCCGCCCCCGTTACGGCGAAAAAATTTATAATTAAAACGAATAATTTGAAAAAAATCGTTCGACGAACTGGGTTGGTTTGTCGGTGTAAAAAATGCGAAATGACGAAATGACTTTTGTCTCTCGTTTTACAATTTCCTCTCGTATACGAAAGACACGAGACGATTTCAATCGTATTCAAACCAAACCGGTGGAAAAAAAAACAAGAAATTGTCCCACAAGCCCATTGGCGAGTATTTGTTCGTTCGGGCATTTGTACGTTTTATCGGAATTTCCATAGTACTTCGACTTATGCTCCTGTTCCCGAACGAATACATAAACGAGAATTATGAATAACAATTTACGTTAACGTTTATTTTAACATTTCAAAACGGTATTTTTCTCCTCCCACAAACGTAGGCAATTTTTCTGTTATAATCCCAATACGATTTTTACGATTTTAATATTATTTTTCCCTGCACAAAATCGTGTCTGATAATACGAAGCCGCCGCCCCGTGTTTGAGCATAGCAGAGAAACTCGTCTCGCGAATTGTAAAAAAACTAATTTGAAACATTCCCCTCCCGGTAAAGATAAAACGGATTTCGATTAGACATTTTCCAATAGACATTCGTAGCGTGCGTTGTACTTTCACGAGTGTTATTTTAGACTGTAATACGCGATTTCACGCGAAGACTACAACGAATATCGATTATTGTTATTATTTAATGCGGTATTTTATGTTTAAAACGGTAATCGGCGTAGGGGCGCTGTTGAAAACGTCATTGTGTTCGCCAATTGACGCCTGCGATTCCGTGCCGAGAGAATATTATAAACTTCAATATCAGAACCAAACTAGTTTCAAAACGCGAAATCCGGGCGTGGCCGATTACGGTTAACAAAAAAAAAAACGCGTTTATTTTTATACACGTGTAATTACACTGTTTTCCATCGAGACAATAATTGGCGAATTCGTGAGAGTGACGGAATTCATTTATATCCCTCGTCGTCGCAGTAACAACAAACGCGTATTAGCAGTGTTTGTTTTACACCGAGTGTACTCCGATATAACGTTAATTTATTTCGTTTTTCCGTTCTTTTTTTGTTTTCACCTCCCTGCCCGGTCGACACCCGTAACGACGTCCATTGTCTATAGACACACCGGATCGATAAATAGTAGCAGCAGCAGCAGCAACGCTCGAAAATTAGCCGGTTATTGTGTACGGTGATTTTTTTTTTTTATATATAATTATTTTAACGAAACAAAAGTTTTCGATAAAACGAAAAATTGTATACGACGACGAGGTGTTCGCGGAAAATTTTTATTTTTTTCGTTTAAAAATTCCCCCGTCGCAAACGCTTTTGTGAATAATATTTTCCGCGCGTGTTTGTTATAAATATCGTTGTGGACGGAGGAGAGCAAAAAAAAAAAAAAAAAAACGACTAGCACTACTACGACAACCGCGTTGATGAATATTATTCGTGATTGATACGTAATGTTATGTTATTAAAAATGGTCGTTTAACGAGGAGGTGTTTAACTCAATTAACTGAAAACGAGTATCGTCGATTAACAATGTTATTAACGGCGTATTGTCGACGACGTCCGAAAAAATACGTATAGTTTCAGCGCGTTGTACCATTATCGTTTTTTTGTTTTTTTCCGGTACAGAAAAATGATTGCGCGAAATAATCCGGGAGGGGAAAAAAAATAATAATAATAGTAATAATAATAATAATAATAGTTTTAGATTCTCTACCGTCTCTGCGCACCACGCACGCGGTGCTAGTAAATCGTATTCAATCGGTGCTTTAACATTTCGCGAACGTTTTTTCTCCATAAACGCGTGGAAATGCCGTTGTTTGCGATCCGCGGAAATCGCGTTTCAACACTCTCGGGGAATATTGACCGGCGGTGACGTTATTATTTCTCTTATAATAAATATATAAATATCGCGTGCGTTTATAAAGGGTGTGTTTGGAGTCGAAAAGATTTCGGGACGAAAAGTATCCTTTGGAAAACGTCAATAATTTTCTTGTTCAAATCGTATTTTGAAATTTCTGATCTCACGATTCCGTAAAACAATTCAACGTGACGTTTATCGATATTCCCAACGGTTGCTAAACGAATTCGACTTTTAAATCAAGCGCGCGTGCCTTTTTTTTTTCCATTAACACCATCATTCGTAGTCGCGTCGTCGTGGTCTATCAAATGTCGTTTTGGAAACTTCGCGTAGCGTTTATATAGAACGGTCAGTGTTTTTTTTTTTCTTTTTTCGACTTCAAAGACTCAATAAATAGTTTATCGTACGTGGAGTCAATGTGGAAAAACGTAATTGATAACGAAAAAAAAATAAAATGAGTTTGAAAATCTCGTATGAAATATTGTTGGTTTTTTATCGCGAGAAATTTCAACAACGAAAATGTTATTATTAATAAGACGATATCATTATAACGCGCAAAGGCTTTTCGATAGAAAACGATTTTATTTTTAAATTAATTTTTTCAGCTTGCTTAAAAGTTTCTCTCGAACTCAAAGGCGGCACCGTGTATTCATTTATATAATCATTCTTTCTATCTTTTAGTTAAAACCGTTCATCGGTTTTTATATTCTCGTTTCTTTTGATTTGTTGACATTGTAACGATAGCCGCTCTTTATTAAATTCCGTTGTGTTATTTACAAAACTGTAAACAACAGAGTGCTGTTATCATTGTGCTCTTATTGACATTTCGATAAAAAGAAATAATTAATATAATATCGACGACGTCTTTCTCGGTCCGTCGCGCCGGTCTCGTGCCACTCGTTTTTGTTTTGACTCTCGAGAATTCACTTGTTTAACATTTTTCTAAAATAAAATGTTATCGAATAGAAATATATAACTTAATCGATTTAAATTTTCTTATTGTCAATATCTTCCATCGTCCGAACACTTCCGACAGCCATATCAGTTAACACGTAACTAACATATTATTATTATTATTATTATTATTATTAACACAAACAAATATACATTGCGACACTAAGTTTTTCGAACTCACAATTCCGAGATAATATTTTAAAGTAGGTACAAATATTGTAGCGAATTCAACAGGCGAAGCGATACTTAATAATATCGCAACGTTTTCCATTTCCCACCACCCCCCCGTCTTTATTTTTACTACAACAACATATTCATCGTTTTCCCGAGAAAACCGGATGACTTTCAGGAAGTTTTTTTTTACCAACAAATTATTTTAGACGCGCTTCGTCCGGGTAGACGAATTGACGTTTCATTTTCTAACAGTTTGAACCCGTAGCGACGATAATCCCGCCGTTTATTTTATCGGCTGTTTACAGAAAAAAATACTATTTATACCAGTTAAATCGAAAAAATAACGCGCCAAAGGCCGGTGTCTCACTTCACGCGACTGTGTATTTCGAATGAACGACAATGAAAATTAAAAAAAAAAAAAAAAAAAACGGATCGCGTTGTTTGTTCATAATATCGGTTTGAAGAAATACGAATTAAACGGAAATGGTCTTTCTGCGCCGAATTTGAATATTACGGATGATGTATCCGCAGTTGGCCCCGGTCGATTTCGAGTGTTAAATTTTTTTTTACAAATAAAGAGTTACGCGCAGCTCGTTTCTTGCGCGGACGACTGAAATTGTTTATAAAATCATTTGGCAAAGAGATTTTGTAACGTTTCAAAAAAAAAAAAAAAATAGCCCAGCGGACTTATTGATAACCGTTGTACGCAGTTAGAAAAAAAAAATAACATCGTTTTCCTACCGATGTATGACAAAATGTAAATTTAAACGTAAAAGTAACGTTTATAGAGCGATTTTTTTTTTACGTTTTTTGTCGCGTAAGCCGTGTCTCGAAAAATACGGATAATCGTTTTTTTTTTTTTTTTTTTAGGAAAATCGTTTGCGAATACCACATTTCGTATTTGCAAAAAAAAAAAAACATAACGTCGGAAAAATATAAATATATAATTTTTCTTTTACACGCGTCCTCCGGATTTGTCTTCGGACTGAATACACACTGTTACGACAACACCGAGACGAGAGACGACGATGCGTGTATAAAAAATTTCAATTTAATTCGTTCGATTCAGCTATCGGATTATTCGATATTATGCCGAATCGTACACCACATAAGTAGTTATACACACATATATATATATCGCTTTGCCGCGGCTTTGCTCCGCCGAAACGTTTCATTCGCGAAATTCTCGTACGTTTCGTATTACCATAATATAATTGATATGTACTCGTACGCGGATTTATTTCGTTTTTTTTTTTATCGCGCGAATATAATATTAAAATAAGGCGCGTACGACGCACGAGATATGATATTTTAATATGAAACGTCGAAAATTCCGTATCGCAAGCGGATTAACATAATTTTATACGGCGTCGTTGAACGTGTGAAGAAATAGGGGCAAACAACGAAAAGACCGACTCGTCGTAATCCCGTACGCATTTTAATACGAGGGAGAGGAAAAAGCGAGATTTAAAGGGAATTTTTTTTTTTTTTTTTTTACACTCGTCATTCGTACGAGCGCGAGATGAACGTTACGAATTACTACGTCCCATCTCTCGTCGGGGGGCGGCCGGCAAACGGATTTCGAAGCGAACAATTCTGTACATCAGAACCAGACGAACATAAGTCACATTACGCTAATTTTTTATGAGAAAATTAAAATTGAAAATTATGAACGTGTTGCTTACACTACGACGCACTTACGCTCATTATCTCTAATAAAATGATAAAAGGAACATTTCTAATGGACTTCCATCACAATGGTTCGACGAAAAATAAATTATGAGTGACAAAAATATAATAATCTGAAAATCGTTACTTTTGGACGTACGTTCGTCTGGTTCTGAGGTACAGAATTCACAATGCGTCTCGTGGTCCGGAGACGATCGACACGGCGAATACAGCGTGTGTACAGCCTCCTCGACCGTGTTTAATCCCGTCGTAGGGCGCAGTGCGACAACGGGACAACAGGAGAAGAAAATCTCGGAAAGTACGAACGGTATAAGTTCTCGTATTGAAATAATGTCGAAACGGGGCGGGGGGGATTTATTGTTTTTTCGAAATCCGTAACGCTCGAAAGTATAAAAAAGAAAAGAGTTTTGAATTCTGGGGAATTCGTCGTCGGTTCGGATGTTTCGTCACATACGAGTTCGGCGTTCGGAAATCGAATACCGTGTTCGGTACGGACGACGTCGCCGCCGCCGCGCGTACATTAAATCAATTATTATTATCGGTACGATTGCGAAACGATTTTTTTTCTTCTCACTCTCTCTTTCCCTATAAATACGTTACAATACGTAACGTTTACAATAATATTATGACGCGAAAATCGCTGTCGACGATATAATATACGACAAAAAATAATAAATATAATACGACACAAAACTTTCGTCGTGCCAGAATGAGTGGCCGTCGCACTCGAGTTCCGGTTGTGCTCGGGGACACGCGCGCGGCGAGACGTTTACGTTACACGACCCACTTTCCGGGTTCGCTACGCACTCGTGTCATATTATTGTCTCGTCTCTTGTTCCGAGGCCGACTTTCCAACGGCATCACCCCGAAACCATAAACAATAATTTAAAATATTATTCGTTTATTGATTCGTTAATTATTCGTTAAATACAATAATATTAATAACGATTAATATTATTTATTCGCAATGACGCGGCGGCTATTATAGATATTAACGAATTTGATACAACGCGCGGCGATTGATCGTAGAAGTGTGAGAAAAAGCGAAGTTTCTCTCCCCTATTTGAGAGATCGACATTCCCGCGTTTTTAATTTTTTTTTCCTCGTAAATCCTTTACAAATCAATCGAACAATTGTTGTGAGAAAAACAATTGGCCAATAATCGACTTTTAAAGGTTTCATTATCAAAAAAAAAAAAAATTATGAAAAAAGTGGCGAGAAAGTCGTTTTATAATGAAATTCACGAAGAATTCGAACGCGTTTTCAAATTTCTTATCGCACCGCTAGATCGATCGGTACGTTGGAAGTAGGAAACGTCTATTTTCTTACGTTTCGTCTCTGTGTGTGTGTAAAACGAAGAGAGAAAATGCTTTCAATCATCTTAATAAAATTCGAATAGAAATTGTTTGTATTTAAATAATTTAATACAAAATAATTCGACTTAGAGCTCGGCGGATACTAATATATGTTCAGCTACAACTAAAAAATGCGATGCCCCTTTGAGCCGATACGAATATTTACATCCCCGTTTTATGTTTTTATAGTATTTACTACGAGTAGTCGCCAAGCTCTTCTTTTTTTTTCTCATTTAAGCGACGATTTTTACACGTAGTCGACCGAGTGTTTTTGTTCTGATATCACACTGATTTTTTTTATTATTATTAAAATTCGAAATATTTCCTGTTATACGAAATTCGGGCGTACCGAGATTTTATCTTCCATTTCAAGAGTGGATGGCGGTGAAGGGACGAAGGGGACGAGTTGATGGATCCTAAATCGTCATACGCACGTCTGAGAAAAATACTTTAAAATTAGCGCTGAGTGGAACTTGATTTACAGTGGAGGGGATAGTGCACTGATCGGCAATCGAGTAAAATAGAAAAATTCGTAAAACTTTTAACACAATACACATACGTATAATAAATAGATACGTTTTTGTATTCAAAATCGAATAATTATGTTTTAAATTAATAAATTAGTCGCTATTAAAAACGTGGATTTTTTTTTTTTTTTTTTTAAACGGTCAGTCGTAAACTCGGAAATGAATCGTTTTTGAATTGTTTAATTTAATTGAAGGAAATTTATAGCACTAGACAAGTGTCTTAATCCTCCAATATAATATTTTATGCGAACACAATTGCTTTTGACCACGGACTTGGAGTATTTTATATTGTCACGTCCGATATTGGAGTAAGTGTGTAATAAAAAAAAAAAAAACAACTGGTAATAAACTCGATCGCGATTTATTGGTTTGTAACGGACCAATATACTTACCGAATCTATTTCACTTTTTTTATGCGAATCGTTCAATACCGTCAAATCGTACGATTTGATTTCGCTAATGAATTTCACGAAAGTATAATAAACGCGAATTCAAAAAAATAAAATTATGAAACGTCATTTTTGTGTCATCCATAAAAACCTAGAAAAAAAAACACACACACACTCTTCGAACGCTTTAGCGATTTATTTCCTCCTTCACCCCCACGTTTCATTACAGCGGACAAAATGACGTCTAAAAACACGCCTGTGTAAAATTTATAGACTCAAAACGATTGCGAGAGCAAAAAAAAAAAAAGAGATTTTTATTGAAATTACACCGTTAAATCGTAAAACGCTTTTTCTCTCTCTCTCTCTCTCTTCACTATCATAAATTTCGCGAAAAATACAAATACAAATAAAAACACAACATATTTTTTACGCGCGTACAATATCGCGTTATTTGACTGAGACAACTGTAGTTGTTGCGCGCTCACCAAAAGGCCTATAAAACGTATAAAGTTTCATTATACTATTTTCTCATATATATATATATATGTATTGTCACAATCATTGAAATCGGTTTTTCGTCCATTTCCCCGAGCAAACGCATTGGAATTACACGCGAGAATATATAAGCAAACATAAAGCGAAGAGAAAGCAAAAAAAAAAATTACCGAAAAATCGATATAATAAATATATATTTTCTTCTCTACACGTGTCACACCGAAAACGGCGTGTGATTCTTTCATATTATTTCCACGCGTAACATACTTTTTTGATCACAGATACCCCGCGACGAATATACGAAGACATCGCGAAATATACACACTTATATATATATATCATATGAATGTAAATAAAATTCCAAACGACATTTCTATTATACAGAATGTAAGCGTGACATCATAAAAGTATCACGGAGATCTCAAAAAAAAAAAACAAGAAAAATTTAATAAAACAATATTTTATACGCACCACGTGGACGGTAGTAAGATTTCAGTAATATTGTTTTCTCTGTAATAATTCCACCTGACGTGTCAAAAAAAAAAAAAAAATAAATAAATAAAAGCGATCGTTTGTATTTTTGTATTCCACTAGTAATTGGGTAGTAGTAATAAAACGAGAAATACGTAAAGGAGGAATTATATATATTTTTTATATAAAGTATTTCGTTTTTTCGTATATATATATAATATATATATTTATATATATTACGTTTTTGGCGATATTTTTCAATCAAAAACAAAATGTTCAATAAACCAGCGCGAATGAAAACGGGAGAGAAATATGCGTTGCGAAAATTTCCACGTCGTTATCCGTATTAAAAGCGTAATAGCGAATTAATTACATTCTAAAACGTGATCCGCGAAATGAGAACTTTTTCGAATTTTATTCCAAGTCACGCGTTCTTTCTTATATATTTGTCGAAAATTTCCATTCGTTTTATGCCAATACGAAATTTATTGCAACAAGAACGTTTGAATTTTACAAATTCCGGAATAATATTAGTCTCTGTTAAAATTAAAAGCGTTTTTGTTTTTTTTTTTTTTTTGGTTATTCGTTCAATCGTTACGTATTATATATGCAAATCAAAACGAATACGTTCGTGCGTACAATAGAAAAAAAGAATTTAAAGAAATTCAATTTTTTTTTGTGTATAAAAAGACGATTGGAATGAAGTAATCGAGTCAATTTGTGCAGGTTTTTATGTAAATATTAAATTCGAATTTTTTCATTTACTAAACTGATCCGTATAAGATCTAAAACGTTTATTTTATTATTTTTTTTATTCGCGTTTCGAGTGTGTTTTATTCAATTAAACTATTCAATCGTCTGAATTCGTACTTTTGAATGAAACGAGCGCCCATTATCGTTTTGTTGCCGTCCGACTGAAATGAATAATCACTTATTATTAGGAAACACTTTTCTCTCTTTTCGATTTGAGCGTATACCGTTCTATTTGATTAATCGCGCGCGCATTAATCATTAAATGCAACATAAGAAAAAACTACGAAATAATTTAAATTGAACGTATAATTCTGTTTATATGGTTTGAAGAAATTTTCGAAACGACAGTGTTGATAATAAAACCGTTTTCAATGCTACGAGAGAGGAATGATAAACAAAAAGTACGCCGTTGTTTCGTCATTCGCTACAAGCGTGTATTGCGCTTAGAAATATAAAAAGTTTTTGTGGTTTTATTTTTTTTGAGATTTAAAAAAATGTAACTGCCACTATACGGTATATTATTCGGAAAAAAAACTTTCATCGACTCTATACCGCACCACCGTCTTATACAGTTCTCGAACTGGGGGCGAAAAAAAACGAGTACACGGACGTAAAAGTAAATAAAACAAAAAGAAAAAAATCCCTTTCCAAACGATTGAAAAGGCCCAGTGAAAACTCTCGTGAAAGCTTCCGCCGTCATCCTTACATTACTCCCAGCCAACATTCGTGGTAGAACAATTGTTTACAATCGGTTGTTCCGGATTCGAAAGAGAAGTCCCAATACACTTGTATCGATAAAATTGTCGACAGATTTTTCAATAATAATAATAATAATAATAAAATATATTGAAAATATCAACGGACGACCTCCTCCCCCACCCCTCATAACATAACGGATAAAACAGTTCACGCGTTGTTTTCAGAACCGTTAGGAAGTTATTGTGCGGACAAAGAAAAACTGCGACAAATGGGAAAATATTAAGAAATTTCGGTAAAAATTTCCGTTTTATAATTTCGTACGAAAACGTACTCGGGATCGGTTTTCTTCTGGTTAGAAAAGTAAAAAAACACGCACACAAAGACGATTCACGTACAAAGAATACGTGAATTATTATAAACCGTTGTTTTCTTCTCATAACACAATGACCAATTATTTTAATATGTCAGTGTTACCTACGCGCGCGTAATATCTCTTTCTTTCTTTGACGGCATCTAAACTTCGAGTTTATAATATTATTATAATAATAATAATATTATTATTATTATTATTACTATAGGAATCGTCTATATAATTAAAAAACTAACAATACCGCGGTGGTGATATACTGTGCACGTACTCGTTATTGTTATTATTATTATTGTTATTGTTATTATTATTATTATTATTATTTCCCCTCCCTCCGGTTCAAATTCAATTAACGGAAATACCGGACGGTGTACGTACGGAATGAAAGGGTAGAGGCTGTCTGCCAACGCGTACAAATCGAAAGCACTCGTCGTCCAGCCTCCTGCTATTATTATAGATAGACGATTGTATATGACCCGTACGCGTTCCTCTACTAAACTCATCAGCTAATGTGTATCGGCTTTATCCATCAAGTCGATGAGAAGAATTTAGAAACACTATTCTCTCTCTCTCTCTTATTTATTAAATTGAAACACGTTGCTTGTTGCCAGTCATAAACGCCGTCATAATATTATCATCGCGTATTAAATATTATTATCGTATACACTGTATTTCGACTGCACCCCGGTTTGAGAAATTATTCAATACTTAATGATATTTCCAGAATAAGTCTCGTCGACAGTTACAGAGGGGGGCTTAAATTGATTTAAACTAATAATATTATATTACAGTAAACATATCTTTTTCTCTCGGTCGTCAATCATTCCTAATAAGGTCGGTTTTACGAAATTCTTCCATTCTCCTCTGTTATTATTATTGGTCAGTCTCTTCGGTTCCCTCCCATATAGCTTCTCAGTCCGGCGTCTTTTTAACGACTTTATTGATTATCCTATGGGCTAGGACGTCCCCATGCCTTATAATCGTTGTAGTGTAATATAATCGTTGTAATGTAACGGGGGACATAAAAAGAAGAAAACACTGTGTAGCGATTTTCACTCTTGTACCGAATTCCAACAAACATCGTCCGATTTTGTATTTAAGTATTTTTTTTTCGTACTATTAGTCAGCGCACTTATACGGCGAGCAGATATTTATTTCTTTTTTCCTTCTAAAACGATTGCGGTCTGTAACACAGTCAAACATCGACGCGTTCGATTCTAAAGTAGATTTCAGCAGCACTCGTCCGTTTTCGAATTTTCAAATAAAATACGCTTGCATCTCGTTCGTCGAATCCCCCCCGTCCTCCTCTCTCCTGTCGAATAATTCATCCCTTGGAGTACGGCCTCCGCAACACTTCGAATTCGTCGGTTGACCCCGCGCGTAATACTCTCTCCTCTGTGTAATGGACGACGCACGGTAATAATAATCAGGCAGGACAATCACAACATCGACGTTTAAACGTTCTCCGAGTGGAGGAAACCGCACTAGCAGCCTACTAGTTACGTTCCGAAACGATTTCGTTTTTTTTTTTTCTTTTGTCCATTTATTGTGTAAATACTTTACCGCATGTACATGCAGTTTTCATCCCGGTATGAATTTATATTACTAATTTATAACAACTGCAAGGTGTGAAAATACGAGTTTAACGTAAACGCATGTCTCATGTCCCACACGCGGGAAAGCGCATCGTGCGTGTCTCGAGAAACGTCCTGGCAAAGTGATTTGTGTCATTATAGCGTATAGCGTATACGACTGCTGCGATTTCATTATACACGACGGTGTATCGCGCTCGAACGCGAAATTGTTAAAAGCATTTTGTCAACACGTTTTTATTATTATTATTATTATTTCACCCCCCCCCCCCGCCACCCGAAACGTTCGAACGTCATACGCCGTGAGAAAATGCGACAAAGTTTTTACGAATAATATTTTTATTTCAATAAAAAGTACGACGAGCGAGTTATATATAAATGCGATATGAATGCGAATATTTCGTACCGCGATATTAATATTGACATTGTTTACGTACGAAACAATGTACTCTGGTGTCGTTTTCACGAATAGCACGCTTACATGTTACGGCGTATTTCATACGTTTAGGAATTTTTTTATTATTATTACGGTTTTTAACGGGGCGGACAAATGTATTTTTGTTATATTACGAATCCGCTGTACGCAAAAAAATAAAAAAAATCGTCGTCTACGTTATTGTTTTTCTTCTCTGTCGTACACCGGCCAAAAAAAAAAAAATGCTCGTTTTCCCAGTCTTTTCGTACAATACAGTAGTAACCGTTATCAACTGAAAATATGCGCACAGCCTCTTTCGCTTTTCATGTTTTTTAACGGTTTAATTTTAAATAAAGAGTTTAATGTTAATTTTTATACGTGTTAATTTTCAAAACGTGTTTTCGTTCACAATCCAATTGCGGACCGCTAACGCCGCTCCATCCAACGTATACGATAAAGCCGACCAAAAACGATTTTACGCGCCGAAGAAATCGAAAAACATAATTTATTACCTACGACTCTTTTTTTTTTCTCTTTTATAAATTTCGCAAATCATTTCCGAATTTCCGTTAGATTACATTGCGTATATATATATATATGTATTCCGACGAATTCATATTTTCCGGATCCGTCTCGGACAATGAATGAGACCAGTGGGCCGTCGTGTCGAGAAATACTACTACTACTACTACTGAGAGTGTATTGCGACAACCGCGTTGATGCTTTACGATAATTTCAGTTCACACGCCTCCGGGAACTCTCTTTATTTTCTATTCTCGCCAATAGAACAAATGCTGCGTCAGTGCGATCACCGAAATGGATTTTGTTCGAAAACGGCGTAATCGATTGGCGGACAAAAAAACAAAAAAAAAAAAATTAATATTATTTCGTTCGATCGAAAAATCATACGACATAAATGATGTATTTTTTGTTGTTTTTCCAAATACCCGTCGGGAATCAAACGGCCGGTCGGTCATGTGTTCGACGACGACCCCGCGTGTGAAACGAACGGCGACGACGGTCTTGTTTCGACGACATGTGAGGGAGACGGACACGGTAATTAATTCCGCGGTTTTCGTACGGGGTTAATCATTATTAATGCGTTTGTCCGACCGCGACGACGACAAAATGGAAACCCTGTGGCCGATCCGCCGCAGGCCTCGATCATCGTGTCTGTCGACGTGGTAAAATTCGCGGTAACCCGCGCGCGAGAAAACGAGAGTGCGGGTGGTGGTCCGTTACGCGCCGAAACAAAACGTATTGTCGGTTTTTTTTTCTTTTTTTTTGCTTTTTCACTTGTTTTAAATCCCAATGCGTTTTTATCGAAATCATTCTACTACTACTACTACGCGAATTAATCGTGTGCGCGATCGAAAAACAAAACGTATTCAATACGGTAAAATAACGCGAGAGTATTTGATTAACGGTGGTACTCTCGTTTTTGTGTTTTTTTTTTTTTACTTTTCACAACGCTCCGTATTGAAATCGGGCGATGAAAACTAAAAAAAAAAAAACGATTTTCCGAAATGCGAGCGATGCGTTACTTTTCGGTAAGCAAAAAAAAAAAAAAAAAAAATAGGAAAAATGAAAAACGCGGCGAAAGATCGATCCGACTTTTGCATCCGTCACGTGCAATAACGGCTGGGACGCGTTAAAACTACTCCTCCCCGTTTTCGTTTTTCACTCCGGAAAATAAATCAACGCGGCGTCGGCGTGTGCGTAGAACGAAAAATCGATAGGTCGCGCGCGTGCCGTTATGCTCTCGCCGCGTGTGCTCCTGCACTATCGGTACACGGAATAACGTCGGATAAATCATCGTTGTTATTATTATTTTTAATAACGTTAAGTAACGCGATAGGATTCATAGACTCGAACACGACATGGAAATTGCGGATGAGCTCAGCGTGTCATTTAACGGCCACGAGCTGTCCGGAGAAAGGAGAACCATCCGTTTCGGTTTCGTCGAAGTGTCGAAAGCGAACAATTGTCGGAACACAAGATCGTCGTGAGCAATTTACATCGGTCAAAGCGAAAAACGGACGGTTTTTTTTTTTCTCCAAACGCGTTTACTCATATTTGTATTTACAGTAATATTATTTTCGGCGGGAAAAAAACCATTTCATTCTGTTTGACCGATGCGTGTTTATTTTTTTTTTTTTTTTTTATTTGCATTACGAATAACGTTAAATTTTCGCTTTTTCGGACGTCTCTTTTTTTTTAACTTTTCTTAAAAGCCCCGTTAGACACCGCCCCCTCCCCATTTCGCTGTTTATACGTAATAATGTCTAGGCCTGCACGTTAAATATAATTTGTAACCATAACCTATCCGATCCGGCTTGTGACAATAAAACGGACGTTTTCAAAAATTGGTTCCCGAATAAGTATTACACTTGGAAAACACATTTGAAAAAAAGAATGAAAAAGTTACCGGGGGCAAAAAGTCGTACTACTATTGCACAAATATTTTGTTTCCGTATGGTCTACGAAAAGTTTTATCGTGGACAATACGTGTTTGCAATGTCAAAGGACACACGCACGTTGGAAACGAAATTCGATTCGGGATCAAAAAAGTTGGTTATTTTTTTTTTTTTTTTTACTTTAAAATGTTCGTAAATTTTCTAGAGGAGTTTATATGTCTAAATTGTATTCATTTGGTTTTTAATCGTATTATATTACGTTCTGTTTATCATACATCCAATCGGAAACGGATTTCACTTATTTTTTTGTCATATATAAATTTTATGTACCTAAACACGATCGGCCGAGTGAAATATGTTTGATCACATATTTTCTACGTTAATTTATGGGTTTTTCACTTTTTTTTTTTTCATTTCGAGTCAATAGTACAAAAGCGCCTCAACGACGCTCGTCGATATTTTATATGAATAAAACGAATCCAAAGGTATTTCGGATTAGACGGACGACAGGTTTTTCAACGAATCGAATTATTCGATTTTGTAACTGTAACGAGTATAGTGCCGCTATGTTTGTCGTTCCTAGCTGTTATTATAATATATATTATATAAAACAAATTTTCACGCACAATCTTTAATATGTGTCTCGTCACCGAATCGCGGATAAACTTTTTCAATTTTCGAAAGAATTTTTGATACGAAAAGCGCGGACGATAACACTAACAACGATAAATCGGCAATTTGTTTTTTCGGAATTAAATTTTCTCCGTCTCACTGCGTATACACGAAAATATCGCGCGTAACTCGAAAACACGTTTAATTCGTGTTCAAGGTACGAAGTTTTTGTAACAACTCTACGCCCAACATTAATAAATATCGTCGACGCGTCTCTCTAGTTAGCGTATACGAGCTAATACGAAAATTTAAATTCAAACTTACATGATGTGTAAACGCATTGGAATTTATGTCGTCGTTACACCACTATTTTATCGGAATCGGATTTATGAAATCGGAATATTTGTAACATATGATTTCGATAATCTCGACACTATTACTGATTTCGGCCGGGGGACGTTTAAAGTATCGAATAAACGAGTATCACTCGTCCAAAAAAAAAAAAAAAAATCCGAAAAACAAATGACATGAGAATACTCTCCGTTACAAATTTGCAATTTTTCTTCGATAATGACGTGAATGTTACGTTAGTCCGGTTGAATATTGGTAAATATATTTATTACACGGAATAATCAATATAATATTTATTTCGCCTAAATATTTATATATATATATATAGTCTTTACCCGTTCCAAACAACATTTTTAAACTCAATAGAATGATAAAATCACAAAACGGAGTTAGTGAAAAATGTTTTAAAAACGCACACATCATAAGCAGTCGAAGCTAACGACTATTGTACGAAAAAAAAAATATATATATATATAAATTAATCGGTAATAAACGAACGATTTATTTCCTCAAACGAATGGAATTCTGTTACGCTGTATTCAAACGACGATTCCGGTTTTTATTCATATACTTTTTACCGTTATTTTATTATATATATATAATTTTTTGTAACTTATTAAATATAATATCTTATCGAATCAATGAATGTAAATTCGTAATTTTTCTTTTCAAACGAGATGAAAAAAAGCTAAATTTCGCGTACACGCACAACAGAAAATACCAAATTATTGACCTCTGCCGCTCTTTGAACGAATCGCGATGATCCACGTACACAGTTTTTAATTTTTCCAAAAAAATCGTATAAAAATATTGTATAATCGCCTGTCGTCCCGTTGAAAAGCCTCGTCTACCATCCACCACATACGTCCCGAACCGGGATAAGCACGTTTATGCTGATTTCGGCAACCCGTTCCGAACCAAAATTCATTCGCGTATAAACAACGCATAAAATATTATAATACGTACGCTACGATTTTTTTTTTTTTTTTAATATAAATAACGCGACGTTGTGTGTAAATATATTATAATATCTCGCGGTCCGTTTTTATACTTTTCATTTGGTTAAGCGTTTCGAGTATACGCGTTTTAGATACAAATACGGAATAGAATTGCTCTTCTTTTTTCAACACCCGTGTACCGCAAAATATATTTATTAAAAACAAAAATAATGCGTGTACTTACGGCTCAGCAGAATATATTAGTATATTAATCGAACGTTTTTTTTTTGTCAGGCGTATTTCTATTTCTGCGCCATTTGTACAAACGCGATTGGCCACCACGAGAACATTTTCTAATACTATTTCGCGTTTTCCTTTAACAACACAAATCACGTCATTCTTCCTTCCGTCTCGGTCGTTTGCGGATTTCCGAGTCTCGGGCGTACTCAAAGGCGCAGAGAACTCGTTTAGGGGAAAAAAACCAAAAAATCTTTCCCCCGCTTTCTTTCGCATCCGCAGTTAACGTATTCATAAATAATAATAATAATATTAATAATAATAAAGGGAATAATTCGCGGGCAATAAAATAAATTTTTGCGAAAATCGAAAGAAAATGAACGAGTAACGAGCGGGGTGGAATGTTGTGGACGTCGTCGTCGCTTCTTACGCGAATTACTTGGACAAAGAGTTTCGTCGTTTTATACGACGAATTTGAAGGAAATGCGATCATTCGCATTGCCGCAATCGATTATGTGCGGGGAGCTTCGCGGCGTAACGTTATTTTATAACAATACGACGGTTCGCACGATTCACCGTCAACCTGTTATCGCTGCAGTACACCGTTTTAACACGTTTTTCTTATAGAACAAACGTTAGAAAAGTTTTCGTCAACACGAGTTACGGTAAAATTTTCAACGCTCCGAGACGGTGTTAAAAAAATAAAATTTTTCAATAAAAAAAGCGGACCACGGCTGTTAAAGACGATGCTCGTGATAGGATTTTCGGGCACAACGCGCCACACCAACATCGCGTTCCGAACGGGGAACGGGACGGGAGGGAATCCAAATATTATTATTTTTTTTTTTGCAAAAATACCGACGGACAAGCGTTAATTAATAAGTTTTAGCCGACGAACGAGTGAAATCGCGCAGTTGTATTATTTTTTACGATTACTACTACTCGTATAATTACACGCGTATGCCGTGTTACGTACACGTCTATGACAATGCCGTTCTACTATTGTTTTATTTCTTTTTTCGTGTTTTCACCGCGTGTTTCACTTTTACCGTCATCGCGTGCGCAACGCGACATCGTCATCGTCATTGTGTTCATCGAGTGCGCGGTGTGGGGGGCGGCTGCGCGCTCCGTCGACGACGACTCGCACCGCGTTAGGCCTCCGAGCGGTGCCCGATGACATAATTCGGGAAATCGTCCGTCCGCGTTGAGCGGGGCCCGTCGTCCGTCCGTCCGCGATTGGTTTTACGAAATAAACCGCTCGGACGATGAAATCCGAAAAGACAAAAAAAACCGATGTCCGCGGGCGATAATAATCGGCGAGGAGGGACAATGGTTGATAAGAGCGACTGCTTTCCTCTCCCCCGGGCACGCGTTTTTCCTTTTTTAAAAACGATCGGTCGATTATTTTTTTCTTATTAATTTTTCCGCGTATTTACTTATTTACCTATCACTGGCGTTCGATTTTAAACGATACGCGTCTATAAAAAATAAAAAAATTTTGTCTAGAAATTGAATAAACAAAGAAAAAACGACGCGTTCTGTACTCTTTTTTTTTCTTCTTCTTCTTCTAACATTTCGAGTGCGATTGATTATTTCGGCGAAATAATATTTTTTCGCGGCGTACGTTTTTACTCCTCTTATTTGTCTGATGTCGTTCGTAAAAAAGGCGAGAAAACGTTTAATTATTGTTTTTCTCTTTCGATTCGCGTTCGTCAATAGCGAAATTCCCAAACTGTCGTTAAATATACAAAAACCAAACGGAATAATTAAAAATTAACAAAAAAAAAAAAATAAAATAAATAAATAAACGCTTTTAGCGACTTCATACGTGTACGTACATCGTAGTCGTTTAAATTCGGTTGCGAAAAAATCACTGCGGTGTCTATACGGTGTTATGGTGAAATTGATCGTTTTCCGTTATCCGCTTCGCCGCGAGTTACACTCGGAGTGAATCTTTTAACAGAAACGCGAACGAACGAACGTTTTGTTATCCTTAGAAAAGAATAATAATAATAAAAAAAAAAAAATTATTACCGCGCAACATCGATAAATTCATTCTCCAGTCCCGTTTTGTACGTTACACCAAACAATCGTACGTAGTTCAGAGAGGGGAAAAACAAGGCGAAATCGTAAAAAAGAAAACCAACGACGTTCGTTCCGTCGAAGAACTTACTATCTCATCGCGATATTTCGACGTTTTTTTTTCTCTTCATTTTATCCTCCTCATACGAGCTTTAATAGTTTTTTTTTTTTTTTTCGCAAATTTCAATTCTTTCGCGCAATCAATCACCCACGGCGCGTACACCGCCGACACTTCAATTTCGGATCGATTTTTCTCCACACCAAACACGGTTCGGCCGCGTTTTCGCGCAAAAAATCCGTATTTTGAAAGCTGCGCTGATTCACAACGCATCGATAACCACGTGTACGATTTCCAGAATAAAACAACGAACTGATTTCTACGATTTAATTGCTAACGAAGTTATTTTCATTTTAAAACGATTTGTTGTGAGAAGTATAAAAGGAACGCGCGTGATGTACAGATCTTACCTTCACGTGTTTCCTCCTCTCCCCAAAAAAAAAAAAATTGTTTTGTATTTACCGGTTCTATCGGTGATTATTATCCGTGTACTTAATTGTACGAAACGACTAGTCGTAAGAACTGTGTTAAAATGAGTATTAATTTGAAAACGTGTTTTTGTGTACGTTGTTTTACTCGAATAATCTTTTTCGATATTAAAAAAATAAAAAATGATAATTTAAGAGACATCCTTTGTCGCTGTATTGAAAATCGTTTCGGCGATGATTTTCAAGGAAAATTCGGCATCGCGTCAATTCGGAAAGACGTGGGGGAATAAATTATTTTATATATATATTGTAATTAAATCCTAACGGTCATTCCGAGAAGAGAAATTTATTATTTATTTTTTTTTTTTTTAACTTATCGTCAGAACGGAGAAAGAATGTTGTCCAGCGGGAACACCGTCCGGTTCATACGATTAAATAATAATAATAATAATAATAATAATAATAATAATAAAGTATATATAATATAAAAAAAAAACCCCCGATAAAACTACGTTTATAATAATTTATGTCGGTGGGCTCAATCGGCTCCGAGTAATATAATATAATTTTTTATTACGTTTTCCCATTCGCATTTCGTTAAATTCAAAAGTCGATTTAAAATAAAACATTTTCGAACGCGTGTACGGGCGAAGAGACGAAATCGGATTAAGAGAATAATATTGTATTTCTTTCTTTTTTCCCCTCTCCGTCGACAGTCTTTAAACGTTTTCACGAGTTTCTCCTCGGCTTAACGCGAGACACGAAAACATAACGTCGCGTTGTTGGACGAGAAGAAGAAGAAGAAAAAAAAAACAAATAAAACTCTAATGTAAAACATTCGTGTTCGAGCTCATTGTGCTAGGTAATGATGACTGCTGCCGCGTGCGAGATGAAAGGATTACGCGTGTATGTGAATCGTGAAGTTAAACCAACAGATACACGAAATGATATTATATACACGGCGAGCAAATGGAGTCTGGTGAAAGAAAGAGCGTTTGTGTTGTGTTACTCGGATTTCGGAACGTCGTCGTTATGAAAAAATATACGAATCTCGGTCTCGTTAAGCGATGTGTACCCTGCCCACGTTTGATTTTGTTTTTTGATGTTTGAAATACACGCGCATCGAGATACACCGTGTACCGGTGCGTGAGACGCGTTATTATTATTATTATTATTATTATAAATTATTATTATCGCGCGGAAATGTCCGGATTTTTCGAAATTCTCGGTTTTCAAAAGCTTCGCGAACAACTTTCTATCGCGTTTTACTATAAGAAAATTGGAAACCCGTCCGAAATTAACTTCTCGAATTTCGATCATTACCCTCTGACGATTATTCTCCCTCCGGGTAAAATAACACTAAAACACGCTCAAAATCAATTTGCCCCCGTAATAAATTTAAAAAAATAATCATCAACTTGTGTGGTACACAGTCCGCTCGAAATCAGCGTCACCGGCTCTTTTAGAATAATAGAACGTCTCTTCCTATTTTCGTTAACTCCATCTCATCGCACCGAAGAAAATTCTTGAACGCTTTGAAAGTACTTTAATATTAAAAAAGAGGTAAAGTCCGTTGGGAGTAATGTCTGGACCTACTGAACCGATTTGAAAAAATTTTTCACCAGTATAAAGCTACGTTATTCCCGAATGACCACTGACCGCGAACAATCGCCCGAAATTGTAAATGCGCGATCGTAATATAGGCGATAGACAAATGCTTTAAATCCACGTGTTTTTCCCCGACGACGAATAAACCGCGTTTTAAAAATGTATAAATTCGATTGCTGTGTTGTTGTTTTTAGGAGAGGAAAAAAAATGCTAAAATAACAGATCCAAATGTAAAAAAAATACGTAAAATCGATTTTATCTAAAAGCAATTTCGACGCATTCGTTTTCCTATTTTCCCTCGCAATTAGACGCTATTTTTTTTTCTTTATAATAATTTTATAATTCGTTAGGTTTTCGTATTTTATTATCTTCATTTCAGCAGTAATCCACGACCTGGTATACACAAACAGTTTTTAGAAAGTAGTATTTTAAAACTTATCGCCGTCGTCGAGACTCGCGTGTCTTGTCCTGCAAAACCATTGAACAAACCTCACAGGGTACCATCGATTTGACACCGTGTTTCTACGCGTTTCACAGACGTAATTCGGCTGTATGTGTCGGGCGCTGGGCTCAACGAATGTCCCATGAAAAGTCTACTGATTTTCGGGTGTTTCAGACGATTTATCGGCTTTTTCTCGCGTCCGGGGAATGAAAAAAAATGTTAAACGGAACAGCGCGGTTTTTATACGCGTTCGTTGTGCACGAAACGTGAAATAAAAGGGCGGCGGGTATTTCACGAGAAACAACGAGCGATAGGGGTTAATGCGATATGCACACTTATTGATTTTTTTCGAACTAGTCTCCGTCGAAAAAAACGCACACTCGATTATTATTCAATGATATTATTTTTGGATATAAAAAAAAAAAAAAACGATTTTCCCCGCCACCAAAAACAAAAAAAAAAAGAAGAAAAAATAACGAAAAACAAGTACTACGCTGTCTTCAATACATTATGTAACCGCGACGAGTAACGCAATGTATAATAAAACGGCGCTTTTTTGTTTCTTTTAAATATTATTCACGCGCAGTCTCCTCGAATGTAGAATCGATTTCGTTCGATTAGTACATCTCGTACGACGACGTGCGATCGGAGTGAAACGAATGTTTAATCGAAAGTGTAAATAACCGCAACGCATTGCCGTTGGTTCTCGGAGTGCGTATTGAATTAATAATCGCTATACCTTTTGCGTAACTTACGCGAGCCCCGCAGAATGCGTATAGAAATTCGTGTCGTATTCCTCCGGTGTTTTTAGAACGGAGAGTATTCGAAAAATGCGCACGAAAATTGAAGGCATATAGGTGGACGGCTGTTACGCGTGTACAACGCATATATACTGCGTATTATATGTAGTCCGTGTTGCCATAGGATACGCGTCTTGAACCCTATCGTTTTCGCAATATATCCGCCACGAACACGTCACCCTTCGTCTTTCTTATAACACCTTTACCTTATTACTTCCTCCGTTATTATCGTCCCTTATTATTTTCCGTCCCTTTGACGCGATACACACGTTTCCTTCTTACGCGTCGAAAAACTCATAAGAAGCGAGAGAGATAGCCTTCTTGGGCCGAACGAAATCCCATTGGAAACAAGCGCGAGCGTATATTAATCTCTCTGTAAAAACTTAAAATAGCGACAAATCACAATGATTAAATGGCGTCGTCGTGGCGTGTTTGTTGTTCAGTCGTTTATATTCGGCCGTAACAGCTTTTCTCGCAGAGTAAAAGAAAAAAAAAAATTGTCGTTTTCCTAAAACGAATTGTTTTCTACACGGGGTCATTTTTCACAAGGCGAAGAAAAAAAAATTACACTTCGGTACAAAAGACAAAAAAAAAAAAAAAAAATTACTCCTATAGCGTTTTTACTCGGTTTTTCGGAATTTCATTTGTATCACAGTTCATAATATTATGTAATAACTATTGAGCGTAAAAGTCGACGAGTTTTCCGTATGATTATTAATGAGAAATCATACGCGAAATGTAGTTTATTGGTTATCCTTTGTGTTCAAAACGTGCCGCCGTTTTAATGGGTATTTTTTAAAGTATGTGTGTGTGTATATAAATTCGTAGTTTTATTTTAAAATTATTATTTCGAAAAATTCGAGCGAACGAGGAAAATAATAATTTTTTTTTTTGTTTTTTTATTAATGTTCGACGCCATTTGGAACGAATTCCCGTCTAATCGACAAAATAAAACCGTGACGTTTAAAAACAATATATTATTATTAAAAAAAAATCGACTTCACCCGCGCACATTTGTCATTTCTATTACAGAATATTATAATATCACCACGACGTGCTCGGACGTAGCCCGTACAATAACACACCTCTATTCGAATATTATTGTCGATTATAATCCGCCGAGAACTCTTCACTCATTTCGATGAAAATAAGTACTGCGATTAAACGGTGACTTTTAAATTGAATTGTAAAATGAAAAATTCTCAAAAAAAAAAAAAATATATATATATATATTTATAACAATAAAATGTTTAGATCGACATATTTTCTATATTTTGTGTTGAAAAATAATCGTAGAAAAAGGAAAATCGCGTTTGATTTTTTTTTTTTTTTTGGTAAAAAACGTTTTTCACTCGATATCACAACACAAAGATAATAAATAACGCGCACAAATCCGTTTTGTTGTATTAATAAAATATTCCCCTTTTGATTACAAAGAAAACGCAATCTCATATTTTGTCCCTCCAAACAGACATTCAGAAAATCGTGAAAAAATGCGATAAAGTTCACAAAAAAAAAATATATATATATATTTATATATCTAGTTTTACTCATATACGTACACGAATAAATAACAATAATCGAAAACTCGATAAAACGTAATAATTGAAGTTGTGTAGTATTACACAAAGCGCATAACACCCTTGCAGCAGCACATCGAGTTAAGCTGGATTTAAAGTATTAACTGCGAAAGAGCGGATTAAATTTTTGTACATCATCATCATTATTATTATTATTATTATTATTATTATTATTATTATTATTATTATTATTATTATTATTATTATTATTATTATCTCTGTTGTGTATAGAGAGATTTTATATAAATTTCAAAAAATCTTTCGATTTTTTTTCCCGAATCATCTCGCGGGTGTCGTTAAAGAAATATATACGAAAACGTCGATTCACGGCGGGTCTCATTTTCGATACGCGTCACAGAGATTTTACACGCATTTATTGTTATGTGAAAAAAAAAATTCTGTTTATATTCCGCCTCGACGTTACTGTGTGTTATATTTAACGCGTGCGAAATAAAACTTGGCCGATACGACTAAAAGCCGAAAAAACCGAACAATAGTTCGCGAGTGCACAGAATAGTTCCTATACGTGTGCTTAAACTAAAACTGTAAACGGTTGTAGAAACGTAGAAATTGATTTAGCGATTATATCATACTGAGTTATTACAGTTGAGACGACACGTAATATATTTTTCTACCGCAAACCGCGATCAGTCGACATAATATTCCGTACCGCAAATAGTTCGTAGAGTTTAAAATCGTTTAGAAAAAAAAAAAAACTCGCATTCGATCTCCGATTTAATAATGTGTTTGTGAATTTGCTTACGCAGTAAATCGCTGCTAATCGTTTTTCGCATTTTCCCCCCGCGGCAACACAATAATACATTTTCGTACGCATACAAATATCGTATTATATCGGTTCTCTCTATATCGACGAGATTTATTTCTCCTCCGATCGTCACGCGTCTCGCCGACGAATTTTCAACGAAATTATTGTTATATTTTTTCTATTTTCCGTCACAAAACGTGTCGTATTATTTTTTAAAAAAAAAAACATTACACAATACTATAACTATCGCAACTGTCGCTGTGTATTATTGCGCGAGTGTTATTTATTTTCCAATGCCAACACGTTCGTTGTAATGATTTTTAATAACTCGCACACGCGTTTATGTAAGTATAGTACTCGAAACGATATATTATTATTAAACGCGTTTACATAACTACACTTTTTTTTCGATTTATTTATTTCGCCGTCGGTTAGTCAAAACGTTTTTTTTTTTTTTTTAAATATACATTTTATTCTATCGCGAGAAATGGAACAGCGTCGTTACTCCAATAATATTCGATCAATTTTCTGAACACATACCGCGGCTGTTTTCTATACATCTGAAAACGACGATTTTACTAAAAAAAAAAAAAAAAAAAAAAAAAGTCGGTCTCTAATAATAATAAAAATCGATCGTGTTCCACAAGCGGAATATCATCAAATAACAATGCTCGTGATTACCGTGCAACACCGATCGACCACAACGACGGTGTGAGAATATCGAAATGTTTATGCGATAGAAATCTTTTTTATTATTCAAAACGCTTTAAATTTTGTAAGAATTGAAAATAAATAGAGAAAGATGACTGTGTTATTGCGTATTTGTTTCGTGTACGAATTCGCACGCGTCCGTAAACACGACCGAAAAGTAGACTTTTAGAGTTTTGTCTCGCGGTAAAACGATTTTTTTTTTTTGTAACGGAAACCATATGGGAGTAGAGTATTTCTCTACTAGACACGTTTTCACATATCGTTTAAACGACCTGTGAACGATTTTAGAAGCGTTTTTATTTTTTCGAATTTATTCGATTTCCTTTGCCACGTCCCTTGTAATAACACAACACGCAATCGGGATTTTCGGCTGGTGTCCGATAAAAACCGCGCGAACATTTTCGTTATTGCTTTATTTTTCCTCCCCGTTTCGCTACAACCCCGAAATACCACGGTTCCGATGTTTGCACTTTATATAGGGAGATGTAAATACTAAAAACAAAACGAACCGTATAAAATAACGACAAAAAAAAAATAAAAAATAAAATAACCGAATGCCCGACACCGGGTTCGTCAGATAAAACACAACCGATGCGGAAACAATCGCGGGGACCGTATCCGAGTGCGGTGGATTCGTTATGATATGGAAATTTTGTACGGTATACCGGTCTAGTATTTTTCAGCGTTTTTGTTTATTCTTTTGGAAATCAAATACAGAGGTTGATTTCCAAACGGCTGCGGTGGCGATCAAATAACAACAACGACAACAATAATAATAATAATAATAATAATAATAATAATAATAATAATAATAATAATAATAATAACAATAGCGGCGCACGATGACGGCGACGACGTGTTTTCGACGCGTTTGAAATGAATTTCGATTTCCGAGCACGTCCCCGTGGTTTGATGATCCTCGCGTTTTGAATGCTATCGAAATGATGATTCGCAGCTGCGAAAAACACACATACACTAATTATTTATTAATATTAATAATAATAATAATAATATTATTATTATTATTATTACTAGCTGAACCGACACGCGTTGTTGTCATTCAATAAATATGTTTTCTTTCTTTTCCGAATCATTTACGCGAATCGGTGAAAACCTATTGGAAGTGTGTAAACAAAGTAAAAATGAAAAGAAAACCGTGTTTTTTACTGATTATTTATTATTATTATTATTATTATTATTATGAACGTCAATAATAATTCGAAGTCCAATTTTGAAAGAAAAAATTTAAATATTTTTTTTTCGCACACGGAAATCTGTACACACACAGAGAGAGAGAGAGAGAAAACCGTTTTGAAAACAAATCGCCTCTCGGAATCTAATGGAACTAAGAAATACGTAAATAAAATACACAGCGATTGGATAATAAATCTCTATGTTTTTCGTGATAAGAAAAATATGACGGAGAGAATTATATAGGAGAGAATTCAGACCAACAACTTATCGGTCAGGTGTGTGTGACGAAATCGTTAAATTGTTGTGCAGATCGGTTTTGTAAATCGTTCGTGCACGAATCCCCGGTACCAGATCGTTTTCCGCTTTTTTCGTTCCTAGTAACTCCTCAACGGAAGGATGTAGTACGTAATGACATGACTGGAATGTTTCATGCGTGTCTAGAACAGCAGCTGTGTTAAATAAACGATTGAGTAATCGTGACGTTCCAGCGTAACGAATTTTAACGATATGCACACGTGAAAAACATGTTAATGTCGAAAAATTCGAACATACACTCGTTCGAATAAAAGGTTTTACGCGCGTGAGAGCACTACTGTAGCGTGAGAAAAAGAAAACCTAAAAAAAAGAAACTTAAAATCCTGAAACACATAATGTTTTGTTGATATTTAACAATCGAGAGACAGAGAGAAGTGAACGTCATTTTTTTTTCTTTTTTCATGGACAAACACTGAATACGACCTGTTGTATATGTACGTTATTCCGCGATTAATTTCGACATTGTAAAAAATAAAACTGGAAAATATTCAAACACATTTTTTTGGCATTCGCAACTTCACTTAAACATTTTTCTCCCCGACCGTTTGAATCGTTGTCGTTTTCTTTCTTCCGGTTCGTCGTGAAATTTAAATACTCCCGCCATTTATATATATATATATACATATATATATTTTTTTTTTTTTTTGTTCCCCGAATAAGCTGAACACGAATAGAAAAAAAAAACTTAAAATTACTAAATCGAGCGGAGCAGGGGAAAGGATTTTGCTTTAGTATCATAAAAGAAAAGAGCGTAAAAACATTCGGCCGTCCGCTGAAGCACAATTCGTTTATGACGAACATATTTGAATGACGGGTAGATAAAAGCCGTAAAGGAAAAGGAAGAAATGATGAAACGAGTTGATTGCAATATCTGTACGCCTGTATGAAAATATTGGCTGTGAACACGGAATCGATTTGTAACGACGGGGTAAAAGAAAAAGAAATAAAACACAAGGGTTTTTTTTTCTTTAAAAAGTCTACACGTTTTTTTTTATTATTTCCTCCAGGTGCTTCGAGTACAGTGATCGTCTTTTCTATTGTGTTCTTTATAAACATTTTTTGTTAATCGCTGAAAATTACTCGAGTGACAAAAACTGTATTACGAGTTCGAACGAGTTTAATATTGTAATTACGACCGAATACAATATTAGTACGTAAATGTATCAAATAAATTTAACGAAAAGGATTTGTCTGAATGTGGAATAGAACACTGGTGCTCGACTATGAAACGGCGGTCCAGTAAATGGTACACACGCAAAGTGTAACGCTACGCAATCCTTTACGTGTAACGGAGTTTTTCTTACCCGCACAGATTTCCGGATGATTTTGGTCTTGTACAATGGGAAAAGAATATATCATTTTTTTTCCGCCCGGGCGTAGGTTAGGAAAAAAAGCAAAGGGTGCCGCACAAGGATTATCGAATATTTCTCCGAGTCGGGCCGGGGTTTTTGAAAGTATTTTTTTTTTCGAATTGAGAGGGACTGAGAGGATTTCGGCTCTGATATATTCGATTAATACGCGCGCATGTAATGAAGATAAGTCGTACTTAAAGTCGGAGCAATTCCTTTGTTAGACGTCTTTCTTAGTCAAATTAATTGGGATAGATTTATATCGTACACGTTTTCTTCTCGAAATTGCGCGAGTCTTAATTGTGATTAAACGGGAGATTTCCCCGTAGTAGTAGTAATAATAATAATAATAATAATAATAATAATAATAATAATAATAATAATAAAAAAATAATAATATATTACTCGAAACATTCGTTAAAACTAATTATTATTTTTTTTTTTAATAGCTTTTTACGTCCGTTTAAGACGTAATTTCAAGTATTCAGTTTTACACGGTAACTGCTACGTTTTTCACGGTTCGATGTTTTCGCGTTATTCTCTTATGGCGTAAAATAAAAACATTTTTCTATTTTTAATTCAAATAAATAATTTTTACTATATTTCTTGAAAAAAAAATTCATATTTTATATATAATAAAAAAAAAGTAGGTTATTCTGAAAATTCTACTTTCATTGCATTGCTCATAATTAAAGCAATAACAAAAAGTTATCACGCAGATTTTACGATCATTTAAAAGTACATAACTAATTCGGTACGGTAAAATCCCAAAACACGTTTCTCTCAAAAGTTGCGCACAAATTCGTTGTTATATACGGGACACGAATGCGTACAAGCTGTTCTCTGTAATTCACAAGACTAGTATTAAATAATACAATAATAATAATAATAATACGTACTAGGAACGAAATTTCGAAACACTACTCTTTTGTAACACTATTAATTTAAAACCGTAAAATTCGTGTTTAACGTCAAGTCAAAAATAATTTCGAAAAACTGTCACTCATGGATGTGTGTGAAGATAAACGCGAAGTTCCGAGTTACTGTCGTCGTCGTCCAGTCGCAAAACTGACGTACGAAAGGGACAATAAGCTTTGTTAGGTGGACGTGGTGAGGGTATGTGTTGGGCGGACAAAAGTGCAGTTGGTACCGTTCTCAGGGTTTCATCAGGTTTTCTTCCGTCCCTTTCTTCCGGCTTCCCACTGCCGCCGCGTCTGCCGTGCCCTTTTGTTCCGCAACGTCGAATTCGTAAGAAAAGCACCGGTCATTAGGAGTTCCGTTGTGAACGCTAATAAAACTATTCAACGTTTACGCTGTGCAACGTGGCGGCACGCGCGCATATGTCGGTTAGCATTTTTCTTCTTCAAAAAAGAAAGGCCGAAAATACTTCAATGTAAATCGATCGGATTTTTAGAATGATTGAGTAACATTTAGAATGAAAAACATTGCTCGCAATGGCTGACAGGCTGGCTTGGGAATCCGAAATAATAAGGTTTTCGTTTTACGCGTAATTATGCGAAATAATAATATTGGCGCGGGGCCGGGGAAATAATAACCATCTCCGCGTGAATGAAATGCCTTTGCAGCCGTTGTACGCGTCAAACGTACGAACCGCTTTGTGTATTATCAAAGAGAATATCGGCAAAACACAGCATCAGCAGCCGTTTTATATATATAAAAAAAAAAAAATAATCGCGAAACGTTTTCTCGTTTCGTTCCGTGCGAACGAACCGAAGAATATTTTTTTCCTTCTTATCCCACCACACACGACCTAAAATATATTTGAAGCGTACGACGACCTAACTGTGCAGTACCGTTTATAACGCAATACAACAACGATACCGTACGGATATTAATATTGTAATAATTATTATATTAAACCGCAAAGAGGAGTATAAAATAATAGACAAAAAAAAAAAAAATGAAAGAAGAAAAAGAGGAAACGATAATTTTTCCCGCGGTCGAAGAGTGCAGAGACGTATTTATTACATACGACGTCGTTCGTTGGCCTACAATTTATAAGTACCACTTAGTGGTTTGACCCGATGACGGCGAATTATTTTGTTTTATAAAAAAAAATTTTTTTTTTATCTCGCGTAAATGCGTGATGCGACCGTAGAAGAGCCGAATAATAGTAATTGACTAATTTTCTTGCTGCCGACAAAGATGAAAATAAAAAATATTTACGAAGAAAAAAGATCAGCGCGATAAATAATAATAACCCGTGATTTTAGAAGTAGGCATCGGCAATTAGTGTGGGTTGTATTAGAATAATAAAAAAAATAATTGAAGTATATGTACGTAATTTGTGTATTGTAAACATAACAGTGCAAAATCTGATGAAAACCGGAGACAAACAACGGGAACCCTTTCAATTATTATAATACATAGAATATTTGATTAAAATTCGACTAGAAAATAAACGTAAAAAAAAAAAAAAAATTAAATAAATACTTGTAGAAACGATACAAGATGAATTAACAATTGCGAATTAGTGTTTTTTTTTTAAGTTGAGTAACGGAGTCATTGAAAAAAATTACCGGCGACAAAATACACGTTTCAATACGAATGGAAACGATTTAAGACAAGTAAAAAAAAAAAAAAATACACTGTACTGTCCGAGAACAAGGACGATTTATTTTTTTCGCGTTGAAAATTAAATAGAATTAATTTGCCGAAACAAAAACGAAATAAAGCGAAGCGCAACGACGGAGTCTGTTGTAATGTAAATACACCGAGTGGGCGAACAAGAATGATTTTTATACGTTTTATAAATAATCATTTCAAAATCTATATTATTGCGTCGCCGTATAAAATATAATATATTATAATAATAATGATCTTTGGAAACTTTACTTACGAAAAACCGGTGTGCTGATTTATGTTGTTCGCGGCAGCACGATAGTTTTTCAAACGATTTCCAGCCCAATGGCG
This sequence comes from Chaetogeoica ovagalla, assembly GCA_032441825.1. Lineage (NCBI taxonomy): Eukaryota > Metazoa > Arthropoda > Insecta > Hemiptera > Aphididae > Chaetogeoica > Chaetogeoica ovagalla. Next base: position 2,327,414 of record CM063744.1, read on the forward strand.
ATCTTACCGATTAATAATAATTGTCTCTTTCCGCGAACGAGCCGAGCCCAAACGAAATACGGATGTTTCAAAAAAAAAAGAAAAAAATAATAATAAATATTTTGTATTGAAGCTCACAAACGAATTGCCTACTGGAATGTTAATAATGTGAAATAAAATGGAATTCGCGCGAAACAGTAACGAAACGCAGTACGGTCTCGATTTTTACGACGTCGATTTCGAAATTATAATATCCGTATGACGACGTACTCGTTATGAAAACGAAAACGCTTATAAAATAACAAAAAAAAAAAAAAAACAAATAGTTCTCTTTCGAAGTATTTTGCGAAACTGTAAACGTTTCGTCGTTATACGTATATTATTTTCCTTTTCCAGTTGAACATTCGAGACGCGGGAAACGAAAATTTGTTGGAACGTTACACAACACGACGTTTTCCCCTCGTCCTCCTTCAATTATTCATATGTCGTGAATCATAAATAAAGACCAAACGTTTCCCCCGATACATCCGTGTACACGTCGCAATAAAATCCTCGTCGATTACTAAAAATACGTACTTCGCCGGGAATATTTTTAAACGTTGTCGCGCGTAGTAAACGTGTATTTTACGCGCGTCATTCGAACGCTGAATTGTTGGAAATCCAATCGGCGTCCGCGCGAAGAGTGAGAGAGAAAAACAAAGTATTTTTTATTTTTTTTTAACACGCGCGTTGCTTTTACGATTTAGCGGTGATTGCACGACACAATTAAAAGAAGAAAAAAAAACCGTCGTCGATTCCAAATAATAACGATTCGCGGCGGATTTAATTGTCGGAATTATTTTTTACATTTCCTATCTACGCACCACGACGGTCGATAATATTCCTCGTACGCGTTAATCACCGACAAGCAACGACGGTTACGAAAACTCACACGGACCAGCTCGTCGTCTGCAACTACGCGCCCGATGACATCGCCTTGAAACGGTTGTACAGAATCGAAAACGGATTTACGGAAAAAGCGCGTTAATATCCCCCGCCCCCTCGATATAACAAATTATGTTTATCGAATAAATGGTAAAATGAAAAAAAAAAAAAAAAATCATTCCGCCGTCCACACTGTGAAATCAACACGGTTATCCGTTATTACCGCCGGCCCAAGAAAAAAAAAACGTATTCGGTTTTATTTTTCTTTCCCGAATGTAGTAATACGTGTAAAAGAGATTTTTTTTTCTCCACGCGAATTCGATTCCGATTACACACACACACACACAATAGAACACGTATAAGATCAACGTCCTCGTTATATTCGCGTTATTTTCCGTTCGACACGCGTACGATGTGAGCAGTTATGTTACAATCGAAATTGTAAAATAATAACAATAATAATAATAATAATAATGTCGTGTACTACGGCACAATAATATAATCGTTTCTGGCCCGTTCTTTCGGGTCACCATCACTCGGCAAACAGACGGCCGTGGTGAGACGAGCGTGTTTTTTATTTATTTTGTTATTACGACGTACGTGTACGTACGAATGACGACGAATTAATAATAATTTATTGTTAATCGTGCGGCCGGACGCGGATCCCGGGGACTATTATAATATTTATTTACTTTTTTCATCATCATCATCATCATCATCATCATTATTATTATTATTATTATTATTATTATTATTATTATTATTATTATTATTATTATTATTATTATTATTATTATTATTATTATTATTATTATTATTAAGAAGAAGAAGCTAGAAACAAACGGAACGGAGAGAACGCGCTCAGGTCCTCTAACCTAACTTAACAGCTTTGGTCATTGGTACCGGTAGTCGGGTCACCATTCCGGTTTCATCCGAATGGCACTGGTCAAGCAGATCTAGGATTCTTTGTTTGTAAAGAAAGTCGATGGGCGTCGTAATACTCTCAGAGAGAAAATGAAAAAAATGAACCTCGTTTAGGAAAACAGAAAAAAAAAGCGGGACAAAACGGACAAAAAAAAGAAAGAAATGTCTTGTGACAAAACGTATCGTACAACATTTTGTACCATACTCTATTCATTTTAAGATTATACCGGGGGGGGGGGGGGTTATTTTGATTGTCGGAAACCGTCGTGTGCCGTCGACTCGTTGTCAGTAACGACCGTCAACGACAAGACAACCGCAGCGTGCGCGTCCTGATGATATATTCTTAAACCGAATGGAGTATAACGGTTTAGAGAAGACACCGAATTATAACTAAATAACTAAATAATTAACGAACCAAAAATTACAAAATACCGGGTATGGTAAAAGAAAAACAAACGTGTATTAGAAACATTACACATATCCGAGATTACGTGAAGTCCGCTTGTGGTACGTCGCTGGCAGACATCCCACAAGGATCCACACTTATATTAATCGTTTTTCCCACTGATCAAAAATTAATAATAAACGAAAAATCGTTAATGATTTCACGAGACACGACTATAAAGTGCCTTTTTTTGAAATTATTGTCCGGCGTGTCATCACGATTCATCGAAGTCGCGCAATATTCTGGGCGGTGAGCTAGAAGAGACCGGTTGGGTCACAGTCAAAACTGTATTCGAGACACCAAATTTGCCGCGTAAAATAATTTACAGTATATATATATATATATATTTATTTAAAAATATCTTTAATTCTTAAGAAGTTATGAGATTTTTTTAAAAAAAAAATGGTATTTTTAAAATGTTTATAGATTATTATGAATTAAAGATATGTAAAAAATAGCAATGTCATTGTAATTTTTTGTAAAAATACGGTGCTGCCCAATGATAATATATGATTTCAGCCTTCAGAATTTCTTCTCGTGTCAAAGTGATTATTTTTCGATAAAAATCATAGGAGTTTAATGTCCTCTTAAGAATCGAATCAGTAGATTGGATTTATTTTTGTGTTTCATTCAAATTTTGGGCCGGTGGTAGTAGGATTCAAGAAAAAGTAACATAATATCGTATTTTGTGTTAGACGTTTAGCGAACATGAAATTCGTTACATTTTTTAACGTTATACGCGACTTTTAATAAAATTAATAATGGCTTTAATTACATTTATATGTATTTGTTAATAATAAACGGTATACGTAGACAGATAAATTTATTTCATTTATAATGTAATGTTTTTTTTTCTAAGAAATCAAAATGTTTTCTTTCTTATTGTCGAACGTAAAACTGAATACACTGAAATTCAGAAATTCGTGTGAATAAATCTGTATGCGTGCGTTTCGAATTCCTTTCAACAGAACTTATAACATTATAATACGAATTTATTTTATAAGAGCTAAACGCGCATTCATATATATATATATATATAGGTTCTATTCACGTTTTGTATATTCCACGCTTTACACAATATAGGAGAGAATTTTGTTTTGAAGTATTGAAATAATATTCGTCTTAACGATTATATTATTATAATGTATTACACAGAATTTCGGTCTTTATTTTATTCGTACAAGTGTGATTTGGTGAACAAAACAGTATTTGGCTCATTGCATTAAAACGATTCACGAATCGATTCATCAATCGATTCGTATTTTATCATTATATTACACGACATTTAGAGAAGATATTTTTAATATCGATTTGATAAATAAATGCGTATAGGGTTGAAAATTAAACATTTATATGATAATGATTAGTTTTCGAAATCCAGTTTTTTTTTTTTTGCACATTTCTCTACGGATTTCGTCAGTTATTCGGACTAATCGTCAGTTATTCAGGATGAAAATTTACAAAATTGTCAGTAAAGCTTCGCGAAACGAGCTTATTTTATTAAATGCCGCGGCGTAGGTTGCACTCATTAAATATACATCGCTTTTTGTTCTGGCAAATAATTTAAACGACATAAAGTAAACACTGCATCACACGTTATCTGTGCAGTACGAAATTTGAAATTATTTCATTAGAATATTTAACGGTGTTGTTATCGTTTGATTATTCTGACATTTTCTGTTTCGAATCGTCGCGAAACGTTTCGTGTCAAAACCGAAATCTGTAGAAAAAAATAATAATAACGATTTTCCAAAACGAATTAAATTTATCTTAATTATTATTATTATTATTATTATTATTCACCGCGTTTCAACGCGCGGAAAAAAGTAATAAATCCGATTGAATATTTTGAAGTGTGTGCAAATACGAACTAACGAATATATGTCTGTACACATGTATAAATATTGGTTAATACATATATAAAAGCGTTATACCAAAAGTCGTTTAAATGGAATGCGATACATTTGCCAATTTCATATTTTTTTTTTTTATCTAAAAATACACAACTTCGCATTTTCGATCGTGTCAAAACGTCCGTTCGTAAAATTGTAATATAATATTTTGGCATGTGTTCTGTGTATTATATGTATTGTGTATATATATTGAGAGAAAGAGAGAGAGAGAGAGAGAGTGATTTATAGGCTGAGCTGTATTTATCGTGAAAGTATAAAATATAATTTTCATTATATATATTATTATATATATATATCTTATTTTTTTTAGAAAATATTTTGCATATTCCGTTTTGCGTTTTACAACAAATAATTTTTTTTCTACTTCTATCCCTTATATTTACAACGATGGTATCGGATTTTTAAACGATTTAAACTATTAGTTCATAAGGAATTTCTCAATAATTTTTGCCGTTTAAAATCGGACGAATATTTCTCGAGTTGAATTAAATTCAAGACACTGTGAATCGGAGAAATTACCGTCTGTAGACGGTACTGTACTGTAATAGGTATTGAAAATTTACGCTCTTAAAAACGCTTCGTAAAAAAAAAAAAAATTAATAGCTCGGTAGTTAAACGTCTCCCTTTCTCGTCGAAATCACCACTGTCCAATGGACTATCAAACGTGTTTCCGTCGAATTTAAAGTGAAAATATTGAAAAAATAAATCTTCATTTGAAAATCAAAAGTTCGTTCGATGTAAACGGCTGTATAATTATCACTCTTAATAACGGAGAAAACGGATTTGTTTAAAAACGTTGGCGTTTTACGATTAAAACGATTAGCTCGCGATAAAAATCAAAATCACCAATCAAATCGAATCGCTTCAAACGATCCGGTTTTCTAGGATTTCTCGCATTCGTCTACCTATAGAGTCCGTGTTACGTATTATTATTTAGTTATTTATTTTTTTTTAAACACACGAAAACTCGCAAAACGACCGCACGAAATCGAGGCGATGTTAATTCACCGGTAAATACGGACACGACCGACGAAATTATTCCATCTTCGGGTTTTAAATATTATATCGTTTAATGATATTTAATGCGCGCGCACGTACTAAACCAATAATGAACATTTATTACTGTTTGGTTGACGATGGAGAGCAGCACTCGTTCCCACATGACATAGTATAATTTTATGTTAATTCTACGTTATCGTATCCGTGAAAACCGTGCCTTCATATACGTATATAATTATTTTTTATTTAAATAGAAAAAAAAAAGTTGTTTCAAAAATAACTGCTCCCATTGATATAATACGGATTTGATCCGTTTCCTTGTGTATGAGACATTTAACTTGTACACATATGTTTCAATACTTAAAAATAATAATCTCTCGTATATTTTACATTGCGCGTAATAAAACTTATACATACAACGATACAATAATAATAATAACCGTCCACTATATTTTCAGTCAACTTTTGTTTTCAGTTGCACGTGTCGATACACCTAATTGGGGATTTGATAATTACGTACGCACGTCGTAACGATCATCGATGTGATCGATCATCGACTTCGTCCAAGTATAATATAACTATTGCGTGCATACTCTCGTTCGTTTCACACTATTCGAACGTTGTCCTAGAAACCGCAATCGCGTTTAAAACGGCCGATATCGCTGTAATAATGACGATCAGGACCCGATTTTTCCCTGCGTCGGTAAAACGTTGGAGAACAAGTTTTGTGCATTAGGGGCAAAACACCGCTGAATTCGTATTATCGCTCCTATCGCCAAAATCGTTCGCGCATACGGTGTTTGCACGAATATTAACACAGTCACTTCTCACTCGTGTTTAAACAGCGTCCCGAGAAACCCGTTTAACTATAACTAATTATTATTATTATTATTATTATTAAAAATATATCGTTTTTTCCTACCTCTACTTGTCTGCATTGGAAAACGAATGAAATAAAATTAAAAAAAAAAAAAAGTTCAAATAATACAAAAAAAAAAAGCCGTTTATTTGTTATATACGACTATAATATTGTAATACTTTTTTTTACATATATATTTTACGTTTTATTCGTGTACACTGGTGAAAAAAAGAAAAGAAACTTCTGTAAAAGTTCCGACTCGCGTATGCGGTACATTCGAAACGCGCACGGTAAGTTTGGAATTTATTTGACAGCGTTGTTTGGTGGGCTCCGTAAAAGTAAACTTTATACCGAATACGATAATAAACGGTAATACGGGACGACATTATCATCCTATTCGTTAAATCGTCTACATTTTAAACACTCGCCTTCATTCGAATAATACACTTGGATGTTACAAAATAAAACAATATCATTTTAACAGAATTTATACGTTCGTTTTCGTTCAACAGTTATCTCTTTTATTATCCGGAAAAAAAAATAGGAAAATACACGAAAATTTCGTTTCTAAAACGAAATTAGCGGGAAAATTTGACATTTCTCTTTTGTCCTCCGTTAATCTATCCTCCTTTACACTATTATTTATCGATCTACGATGAACGTTAAACTTCATCGATCGTCTCTCATCAGAGTCAGTTGTATTCGCCTTTTCGATGTTTAAAATTGCTACGCACTTAGAAAACCGCTATTGCGATTTAATCGCGTGACTGAGAATTATCTCTGTCGCGTGCGTTGTAATCGTGGTGTTGGAAACGTATGCGCAATGTTTAAAAAACAAAGAAATTAACGAAACTGCGTTCCGATCGACTTTTACGTATTAAAATTACCGAGAACGGGAAAAAAAGCGTTTTTCTATTATTCATACTACATGGTACTCGCCATGTACGTTTATACAATAAATAATGTCGATGCGCGATTGTGTTTCGTAAACAGTACAAAAATAAACAAATTACTCGTGTGTTTCGTCGTGATTTCAATTTTTAACACGCCACAATGGACAAATAATAATCATATTCGGTTGTGGCTGTCACCACGCGAGTATTATTTATAAATAATATTATTAATTGAAATATTAAATTACGCGTTTGTCGTTGTCATAATGTTGACCTGTAAAATCGAATTCGCGCGAGACTGGCCGGTGGTATTCGCCGAACATAATATAATATTATATGGGAAGAATTACGTGTATAATGGTCAATTCAAACTCTAATGTAATGATAACATTCAAACCTATTTGATCTCACGGCCCGCGGGGAAATCAACAGTTGAGGTCAATAGAGGGTACTTTATGAATGTGATAAATTCTGGGCGCACACAATATTATTATGTTACGAAAACGTAATTTATTAATATTCGTGTCGCTTATTGACGAACTTTATGGGGTAGAGAATATTTATTTTTTTTAAAAAAAATAAACTGTCGCCGCGTAACGACATTTCCATTCGATTCGTTTAAAGTTTAAATATACGAAAATAAATCTCGAAAGCGATGACGATGGGTGTGGTGACGAGTTACGATCACGTGACGTGTTAAAAAATAAAGAAAAAATCAGACTCGAGCACGGGTTTTCGCGAATTGCTCGACGAGTAAAATGGCAATCACAAACCCCGACTACATTATTAGAAACGTTTAAGAACGTGTAAACGCTAAACGATCGGGTTTGACGGGTACTTGGACGATTATACGCCGACTTGTTAAATATCGCCCGGTTTTTTTTTTTCTATACCGAGATTTAGTTTCGAAAGCGTTTCCTCAACGAGTGACACGGAAAAAAATCGTTCGTGGTAGAGAAGACGGTCAGTTAAACGAAAAAAAAATTCGTAAACGCCATTTGTGGAGGCCGCGTTTGGAAATCAAACAAGGCCGCAATAAAAATCAGTAGCGATTCCCACCGGACAAGTGAAACGAATTTCGAAGGCGGTGGCGGCCGAAAATTCACGAGTACAAGTGGGTTAGCGTAAATTGTTAAGAACACCGATTATTTTTTCCGCTGTGTTTTTTACTATAGATCCAAAGAAATAATTATATACGACCATGATACGATCGCTGCTGTTACGTATCGTGTTGCAAACACGTCGAACTGCCGACGAAAACGGATTTCTCGTTTTCAAAAAAGGCAAATTGTGAGAAAAATTTTCTACAGCGGTCGGTAAATGAGTGAGTTGTAAGAACGAACGAAAAATCGTTATATCGGAAACCGAGCGCCGTTAGTAGGGAGTGGGCAGAAAAGAAGAGACTACAATGAGGAGACGGCGGGGGGCAAGTGGACGTCTGGTGGATGAGTTGAGACCTATTCGTTCGTTTAGCGCCGGAAAAGACCGGAAAAAGAGTGGGAAGACGTGGAAAAACGAGATGAGATGAGATTGTAAAACACGAAAATCGGACGGAGATGTGGCCGAACGGTCCAATTGGCCGCTCCGTAACTCGAATAAGAAGAACTTTATTACAGACTTTTTTAAATATTTCACATATGATTTTTGTATTTACAAATGCTCGGTCCGAAAATGATCGCTTCCAATCGCTTGAACGTAATGTAACTAATACATGGACATCACGGTGTGAGTTATGAAATCGCGACGACCTTCAACACAATCCTATACGTTACGATCGTGACGCAGCCATAGTAATAATAATAACAATAATAATAATAATAATAATAATAATAATAATAATAATAATAATAACAATAATAATGATAATAATCGACACGCGGTGTAATCAGCAGAAGCGTTGGTGTCACATCTCATTCTTTTCCTCTTTTTTTTTTTTTTTCAAATATCTCGGTTAAGAGTGTTTTCATAATACTTACCCGACCCTATTTCGATCGACACCGCATCGCAAACAACAAATCCCTTTTGCTTGACGTTAAAATTTAAAAAACAGAATTCGAGAATGCCGACGGTATTGTAAAAAAAAAAAAAAAAAAAAAAACCGTTACAAATTCAATTTCTTCGCGGCGATAAAAATTAAGAATTCCGAACCGAAACGATTGACGAATGGAAAAAGAGAAATTTCGTACGGTTTGTTTTAAAGGAAACGCGCGTTGTGTTTTTTCCGAACGTTTGTCGTCGCGGTTACGAGCGTTCGTATTTCACTTTTTTGTCCGCCTCAGATTCGAATCGAACAACAACGAGTAATTTTTCCAACAAAAGCGTTGTTCACGAGTAAAATCTAAAACGTCTTGTACGAAATGCGTATCAACACGCACACGCGCGCCTCAACGACGGAAGAAACCTAACCGTAGACGTCGTTGAACACTTATTTATTCGTTTTTTTTTTAACCACTACAAGACCGGACGTCTGAATCGACCAACATCCACGCGGTTCGCAATCTCTTCGTATGTTTTTTTTTTTTTGCTTTTTATTACCGGCCTTTTTCCAATAACAACAATCATCATCGCCGCATTGTCGTCGTGTTCTCCTTACCGCTCGCGGGACGGTGTAAAAAACGCGGGGTGAATTTCTCCCGCCGACAACGTTTTCATTTCTCCGCCCGCGGCGCCGGAATCGAAATCGATCGAAACGCCGCCGCCGCACTCTCCCGGGGCGTAGTGGTGTATCATCAAACGCGCGGCTCGTCGGACGTTTATGACGCGCGTATAATATAATATATTTATATTTTTTATTTTTTTTCTTCTTCTTGTTTTCCAACGACATTTTCGCCGTAATCCGATTTCAAACGGGTTCGCGACAATATAAACGCGAGCGTTATAATATTTTCCTCATTGCCGTCGCGCTGGCCTCTGCATTATCGAACACGAATCGACACGTCTTCGGAATTCAATTTTCTCTTTTCATCCGCAAAACACGACGGGGGGGGGGGGACTTGTCGAATTAAATTTTTTTCCGCGTTGTTTCCACGAAGCCAGTCGTGTGGTGTCGGTCGTTTAAAACAAAAAAAAAACCCTCCCACCGTTCGCATCGTCCGCGCTCATTCGAACGGATGATCTGCCCCGGGGTCGCGTTCGTTTCGATTGCGGTAAAATACAAGTCGACGTCCTCTAAACGGTCGTCTCGTTCGTAGCGAGACGCGTGCGAATGACACGTTTGCGTCGTTGTTTATACAATTCGGAAAAATAGGAGGAAAAATCGGAAAATAAAATTACGTTCTCGTGTTAATGGGGAGATACGCAGAGCGGGTATATCGTAGTAATTATTCTATCGAAATCTAGTAAATATAATACAAATCGCGCAACGATCGTGTAAACGCGGCGTTTTTATTCGCGCGCGGCGGAATATACGAAATATTTTCTAAAACGGTTTATCCGCCATTTAAACTGTACGGCGAGCGGTACGAATTCAATCCCCGTGTAACACTTATTGCGTTCTTTTATAATTTTTTTTTTTTTATACGCGAATATTTCTCATTTAAAGTTATTAATATTTCACTACGCGGTGGATTTGCACGGGAAAAACGACGGTTTCAGAGACGTATTGGTTTTACAACGTCGTCTCGGAAATTTTACCGCAATCGCAGTCGTCGTCATAGTCCGTTCCCGGTGTAGCGAATTCCGTGCATGCGGGGAGAGATGATTTTTCGTTTCCCCCCCCCCCCAAAAAAGCGTCTGTGAAAAAAAAACCGAGAAAAAAAGAATAAAAGTAAAAAAAAAAAAAGCGGATTTCGTCGAAATCGATTTCGCAAACGTTATTTAATTTCGGTAAACAAACGCGGTTATAGAAGCCCAGAGATATCCACCGGACGTCCACGTATAACTTAACACAGTTATTATATTGGGGGAAGGGGATTCTTTCAATTTTCAACTATTTATCGGTAGCCAATATGAAGTTTGAGGTATTTAATATATACGCGGTAATTATTGGTCTTAACGTTCAACGGTCTAATAAAACGTCAGACCGAAGAAGTTACTTCGACTATATATAAATATATATATATAGAAAAACAAAAAAACCTTGAAAACCGCTCGTCGCGATTCCAAAGTTTGCGCGGACAAAGTGTATTTCATTTTTCGTGCAAAATTACGTTTGTTCAAAACTAATATAACGGTCCGTACAAGCGTCTTGTGACGTTTTCATCGAACTTTGCGCTATATAATATATACTATAACGAGAATAAAAAAAAAAAACCGTTTGATTTCCAGTCAACCGCGCACGGACGGTGAATCTCGTTTTATCGCGTTGCTTTCGAATTTATGAATTGAAAAAAAATTCCAAAACGCTTTATCCCGAGTGCGTTTCGGCGACATCCCGCGCGAAACTACACGTTATTTGTTTACAAAAAAAAAAAAATAAAAAAACTTTCGATATTCTAATCGGAGCCGCGTTCGGTTGAAGAACTCGTCGGAATTATTCGCGTTTTTTATTCGACGACAAAAACGGAAAATTAAAACGTTCACCGGCGTTTTTTTTTTTTCTATTATAATAATCGCGTGCCGATTATTACCGATATCCCGAACGCGTGTGGAAAATTCGTTTTAGACGATATTGTAATCGCGGCGTATCATCTTTAGCACTCCGGGGGATGCGAGAAAATGGGATGCGAGAAGAAGAAGAAGTCTCGCGACTCGCGTAAAAAACCACGAGAAATGTACGACGACGACGTTTCCCCGCGGGTACTACGCCGCGACACACAACCGCGGCGGCGACGTTATTAATCGTTCGGCCCGGCGGCGGGCGCTGAACGAGCGCGTATATAATGCAGTCGTTCGGCAGTGAAAGAAGAACGGAAATTTCAGTTTGTCTTTCTAGCGACACGACGGATTTTCTTTGAAAAAGTAACGGTGGCAAAAGTAAAATAATAATAAAAAAAAAAAGAACGTATTTTCGAATTTTTTTTCTTTTTTATTCGACGACCGCACACGTGAAACACATAACATTATGTAACTGACGGCCCTCGCCGAGTGAGAGAGAGAAATCTCGATTTTTTTTTCTTTTTTACATATTAATGTACCTGAAATTCAATACTTAAATGGACACGTCTCCGTGAGATCGAACGCAGAAATTTCTTCGCGATTTCTGTGTTTTTCGACTCGTTGAAGAAGGGCGAGTAACACGTTCACACTACGGTCCATACCACGTAAACTTGTAAACTTATCTAAGTCTTATTTACAAGTCGATTTGAAAATCATCGAATTATTTTTATTTTTTTTTAGTCATCACGATTCATTTCAATTTTTTACAAATCCCAAAACCGCGACAATACAGTCCTGTCATTTACCTCCGTAAGCTCCCCCTCCCACCAGATTTCTGCCAACGCGTAAAATACCGTTTTTTTTTTTTTTTTTACCGAGCGTTTTGCGTTTTTATTCAATTAAAAATCAACTGGCCTCGTGTTATAACACTGCATTGTTTTCTCCCATTAGTTTTGTTCATTTTCACCAATGTCAATATTTAAAATCGTTGAATCTGTTTCGATTCACACACACAAATCAAAAAAAGTACTGCGCAATTACTGTAATATATTTTAATTTTTTTTCAACTATACGTGTACGCGTATTAAAACGATGGAAATGTTTAAATTTAACATGGAATAATCGCATAAACGTTTTGTTTAAGTACACACAATCATATCCAACGATTTTCAGCGTACAAATGGTTTTTTATATTATATTTTGATGAATATTTTTTTTTAATCAAAAAAAAAAAAAAATAAATAAATACTGTAAACCCTTGTGCGAAATTAATATATGGAAATCACGAGAAAAATAATAATGCAAATACGCCTGTAAAAGTTACCTTTTTTCAGGCGGTTTTTTTTTTTTTTTGCACGAAATGTGATTTTTACTCGTTTTTTCTTTCTTTTTTTTATAAGATCCGGTGAGTTGTTTTTATTATTATACCACGAGAAATTTAACCCACCTTATTTGCGCCACTGTTCTCGGGGTTTAGTTTTCGCGTTCAAAAGCGAGTACGAAGCTCGGGAAAAGAAATACGAGTACACTAGCAGCGAGAAGAAAGCCGAGGAGCCGTTTTTCGACGATCAAATTCGAATACATTAACGAGTTTAACGAAATAATTATTCTCTTAGGAGTTATTTGAATAAAATAATATTAGGCTTCGTAGAATACGTTTTTTTTTTTTTTAGCCAAACGTAATAATATTTAAAAACGGACTCGTCGTCATCGCCATATATATATTTTTTTTTTCTTCACTCTGTTGCGGCTAAAAAAGTCAATAATAATAATAATAATAATAAATGACGATCTTTGTTGCCGACAAAGATTTAATGTGTAAAATAAACTATAGAACCAGGGGATGAATTAGATTACTTAATGGTAATTAGTGGACTGTATCGAATATAAAAATTAATAATAATTGGAATATAAAACTAATACAATATGAGTAACGCATATAGTGGTATATAGAAAATTCGTACTGTATTCGAATGATTCATAATGAAACGAGGGAAAAAACGGCCGCGCACGTATACGTATATATATATATAATATATATATAATCAGTATCCGATTACAAAATACGAAAATAATTTTAAAAAACAACGAACGATATAAACATTTCGCTTTAAATTACGTGTATAATGGTATTATTTCACATATCTTTAAAGGAATTGAAAACGGGAATTTTTCTCTCTTCGTCTTACACACACGAAACATAGCAAAATATACGTTTCCTACTTCCAACGTACCGATCGATCTGCGATGTGGAATTTGAAAAAGGATTTGAATTCGTCGTGAATTCTACTGTAGAACGGATTTCTCACTTTTTTTTCTTCATTTTTTTCTGTCTTGAAACCTTAAAATGTCGATTATTGGCCAATTTTTTTATTTTAAAATTGTTCGATTAATTTTTAAAGATTTATGGGAAAAAATAAAAAATACGGGAAAGTCGATCTCTCAAACAGACTTTTCACGAGGAATTCAAATCCGTTTTCAAATTTCTTATCGTATCACTAGATCGATCGGTGGTACGTTGGAAGTAGGAAACGTCTATTTTGTTATGTTACGTGTGTAAGACGAAGAAAGAAAATGCCTGTTTCGATTCCGTTAATATTGTTATTATTCGTACAATTGTATTTAAAAACACGACAAAGAACTCCACGGTACAATATTAGAAGCTACGATTGAAGGGAAGCGTGGGAAAGCGAGACCAAGAACGAGTTATAATAAGTCAAATAAATGAAAGAGGCAAGAGTTAATCCATACAAACAGTTAGAAGATAAAGCGCGAGATAGAGAATGGTGGAGAGAACATTTTTAATGTAAACCAATCTGCGGATTGAACACTGAAAAAAAATTTAATTTAAAAACGTAATAATTTTCGCATGTACGGAATACACTCTAGTAATTACTAAATTATTCGATTAATTTGAAAGATAATAAAACCGTGTCGAAGGCCACCAAATATTCCCGTGGGAATATTACCGAATAAAATCGATATTATTTTTGTAAAAAAAAAAAATAAATATACACAATTAAATTATAATAAATTATAATACGCGCTAGTCTTCGATTACGTTTTTTTTGTTTTTTTTTTTGAATAGGAAACAAACCGGAGTTTCTAAAATTACACGGTCGACGACGCTTAGACAATCGCGTAAAGTTGTATACAAATAAAAACACACAAATTATTCGCGTATAAAATGCGTTGAAATCGTCGCGCCGTAAACATTTTGTTTTATGCGTAACAAACCCAATTTTTTTTATTTTAATTTTACAACTGGACTCGTATACATTTCGATTTAAACTGCGGCGCGGTTTTTTTTTCTTCTATTAACGAAAATAACAAAAAACGGATCATAAAAAGGGGTTTTATTCGCCGCGAGAAAACGTTATTTTTATACGTACACGTATTATATTATAATATAACGAGATAAAATTTATTCAATTCGGTGGGTGACGACGACGTTATGAGCGCGTTCTCAGAAGTCCATAAACAAAACGTATACGCAAAATAATAATAATTATATACCGAATATTATAGACTGTCGTTTAAAAGTTTTCTCACTGAATGCAAAAATAATTATTTCATCTGCGTCATCGAAATTCACTGGCCCGCGCAAAGAGATATAATAAAATATTTCGAGTCAGACATAAATCCGAATATTGTCCGTATATACAGCGCAGAAAAGTTTCGTTCAGCTGTTGTCGCACTCGCTACGAATTCTTACAATAATTAATTTATTAGCGAAACTATTATTGTAAAAGCCGGTTTTCAATTGGCATAACCAAATAACGCTCTGCGTGAAATGCAAAACTGTTCTCGGAATATAAATTAAGTATCGCAATCACGGCTGTAACGTTTTTATGTGTTTTCGACTTCAGCCGTTCTAATAATCAAAAATTTTCTAAAAATACGTTTATTATAAATCCGTTTAAAGCGTATTTGGATGTGATGGATGGACGGCTGCCGGCACCCCTGTCTCCTCCGTCCGAACTCGACACTGCCAAAACCGAAGCACCGGATATATTATTAACGGAGTCAAGTACAAACAGTTGGCTTATTTATTTGAAATGTCGTCCCGGGGAACGAGATATTTATAATTTTATAAGTAATTGTCAGAGTACTTAAAACGTAATAATAATAATAATAATAATATTACAAATGTCGTATAAAAAAAAGATGGAAAAAGTAAAAATACGTATATTTTTTTCTAAATTAACGAAAGAGTAAAATATATAAACATATAAATTGTAAATCAATGCGAGCGATATGTGTGGGCTATTGAAATTACACGATACGAATAACGGGCATATAATACAAAAATAACGACGGTATTCGTTACGGGAAAGATGTTTATTACCGGACGACAAAGCAGGAGAAAACGCGGAAATTTATTTTGGAAATTAATTCACATCTGTTGGTTTTATTACCAAGGATTTTCTATGAACGTAATGTCGTCGTTAAAATATATTCTAACGTTTAGCTTTCGTATGTGAATTGAATCGCGTATCAGTTCATCCGTAACCGGTAAATTCATTTTACGCGACATATAAATCTTTAAAAATTGTTTTCAAACATTATCGATTTTATGATTAAAGTAGTAGGGGTTCGAAATTACATTCGAAAAAATGGTACCAATGAGCAATACAAGACATTGAAATACAATTTAAGTTTGAAAATCTTCCAGCAGTATCGCTTCAGGAAGACGACTAATCGTTTTCATAATTTTTTTGTTTTTATGTGTCTTTGCGATGATTAAATGAAAAATTATTTCATAAAATTACACCTAAACGTTTTTCAGAAAAAACAACGGCGGTTATGAGTATAATTAGTTAATAATATATGTTCTCGCAAACGAAACCTGACTGCATTTATTAAAATTAATATTATTAAATCGTATATAAAACCTGAATATTAATTATAATTAATGGAATAGTACGGTTGTATGGTCATCGGCAACAAATAAAAATTTCACATAAACAAATCAACGTCATTTATAAAAATAAAAGTGACCTCATCCGGACGAAACAATTCAAACGCACGGTTTTTATTTGTTCAATTCTATTGGTTTGGTGAGAACTAAACGGACACGTGATAGAATTCGCAACATTTTAAATTTATTAATTAAATTTAAGTCGGTGTACATCGGCCTGTCGTAAACACTGACTGTTGACTGACAATATTATTATTATTATTATTTCAAAGCGACTATAACACACAGACTATTTTCAACAAAAACCACTTTGACTTGTTCAACCAAATTTGTTTTATAACATTTGAAAATAATATAAAATACTTTTAAAACACGACGTTTTCAATATTCGAACGTATTGACCACAATATATCAGTGTTCTTTTCAAAGTTTTTTATTTTTTTGAAGTGCGTATAACTTAGTAGAATCCTCTCCTCCCTTAACTTCTCCCCTTCATCAACATCCCCTTTCTCGCACCTCATCCTTTCTCCAATTTACCGCCTTTATCCTTTCGCCTCTACTGCACCGTACTTTGTCTTCTTACCGTATTCTTCTCATTCTCGATTTCGAAAGTCTTTACAGTGTATGCTTGTGTCAAGAATTCAATAAAGCGCAAATTTATGTGTCTACAATAAATCTTCGTGACAAATAGCGTTGTGCGAACCGATACGAAATGTTACAGCACCGATGGGCAGGGAGAGAGAAACGTTTTAATTCGTAAATAATTGAATAACATTTTATTATGTCTCGGGCCGACAGTGCGGCGACGTCGTTATTATAATATTCGGGTTTTGGCGTAAAACGATATTAGAAGAGACGTCTTCGGGTATTTTTTCCCGAAAACACTTTGATGATTACGCGCCGTGCAATGTAATTCAGCCGAAAAACGACTGCAGCGTCGCTAAAAACGGTTCTTCTATAAACGCACGATTCGCCCGATCATTATATTACCAACGTCTTTACGATCGACAGCACATAATAATATTATTTACGACGCGTAATATTATACGCCACGAGTTCTGGACAAATATCGTCTCACAAATTCGGAAAATGTGGTGCTATTATTTTTTTCTCTCTTCGTATTCGTCTGCGGTCCGCATAATAACGAGACACGACGACGGTCTCCGCATCACTGACAAATCGTAAATGATTTCGTTTTCGTTACGGCCGTGTTCGACGGATCGATAAACGCACTCGCGTGTTGCGCGCGTACGCGCAGAATCATTAAACGTTCTATCCAAAACGAAGCGGCTGTGGTGTTTTCAATGGCTGTAGATTATTATTACGGTAATGCAGTAGTGTACCACCGCCATCCACACCATCACACGGGCGAGCGCGCAGAGTAAACATTACGGAATGAATGTGTTTCGTTAAAAACGATTTTAAAAAAAAAAAAACCGCGAACGTTACGTCAGAGAATTAAAATTCTTTCTTCTTCTTCTTCTTTTTTTTTACTTTTTTACTATCTGAACCGTATAATTCCTTAAAACGTGGACCAGCACACGGTAACACTAAACTTATAACTACGATCGCAACTACTCTTGAAATCGGGGGAGGGGGGACAGAGGAAATCTGTATTGGCGAACATTTTCGGCCAGAAAATAATTACCAAATGGCCGAAAAACGTCGGAAATTTTCGTTTTTTTTTTTTTATATATATATAATAAAATCGTCTTCGGATTTTTTTTTTCTTCTGCAGATTTTACACAATAGTGGGCCCGAAAGTGCTGCGACCGAATTCGGAATATCACGTTGCGGTGAGCACGCAAGGTACGACATCGGCCACCACCGTAGTCGTAGACGTGGGCGGCAAACAGGACAGCGGCGGAGTTTTAAAAGTCACGCAGTTCGTCAAAGTCGACCCGTACTCGACCAGAATAGTCAGGCTGGAAGTAAGCGTTCGATTTTCATCGTGAGGAATAATGAGACGTGAAAATGATTTTCTCCCCGTTACCAAAATCGTTTGTCGAATCGTCGAACCCATCGAAACCCGTTATGGAAAATGATAAAAAAATAAATAAATAATATATCGAAAATTGAATATTTTTATTCAATTTTTCGACTCCGTTTTATTTTAATTATTATTTTTTCATCGCGCCTCCGTCAACGAATAACATTTCGTTACTGACGTTTTCGTCCGGCGGAATGATTTTGAAAATTCCGTGTTTTAAGAAATTCAAAAAAAAAAGAAAATTACCTTTTGAGTTTAAATCTCTTTTTTTTTTTACGTCAGTCGATTCACTAGTATATGGGGTGATTCCTGATTTTTAATTTCACACGTATTTTAAACCGCGCGGATTTTAATGTTGAAAACAAAACAATCATTTATACGAGAAGAATGCATTCGTTTCCCAGTTGCTATAATAATTGAATTGAATTTTTTTTTTGTCCTCGTCAGATCGGCGACGTTGGTCCCGGCAATTACAATTTGACGGCTCGCGGTTCGGGCGGTTTGGACTTTTTCAACACCACCGCGTTGGAGTACGTCCACAAGAGTTACTCGGTATTCATCCAGACCGACAAAGCCATCTATAAACCGGGACACAAAGTGCAATTCAGAGCGATCGTGTTGAATTCTCATCTGAAACCGACCGTCACCGGTGCTTTGGACATTTTCATTACGGTACGTATATTCACACTATAATATAGGCGGGGGCCATAATCATTTATTTAAGTAGTCCCCACCAATTAAGTGGTAATCGAATTTATTGTTGAAATCGATTTATTCAATTCGTATTGAAACCGTTTCGAACGGGTTAGGATCTTACGCGTTCATCGTGTACAACAGATCCCTCCCCATCCCATCATATATTTTCTTAAATTATTGATTATTAGCATTCAGTGTTAGCGATCAATTGGTATTTAATTTCGGAAACGCTTTGGACAAATTAGTTCCTGACTAATTAAAATTAATTTTTATATTTATGTAACCGAAAAACAGAAAATCAATTTAACTTTTTTTTTATTATTATTAATATTTAGTATTCAATAACACTATTTTAAGAGGTCACTCATTCTATCTTTGATAAAAACGCATAATTTAGTTTATACGATTCGATTTTTCAATCGACATTTATACTGATTCAGTACCAAACGTGATGAGTACTGTATTGCTCGCGACACGTTTCAAGTGATGTTCAACTAAACAAAATCAATTGATTCCTACGATTTTCATACGAATTAACAATCGTATTTTATTGCGTTTTATTCAAAATGAGTCCAATTACATTTCGAACGTATTTTTGCGAGTATTTATAGCTTTAAACATACGATCCTTTAAATAATCTCGTAATACTTCGTGATTTCTGAAAATTTCTTAAATATGCAAATATAACACGATTTTGTGCACTTCACCGCAGATTCCCATGTAATTACGTGTTCGTAATGTTTTATAGGACGGAAAAGGCAATCGCGTGAAACACTGGAGCAGAGCGCTGACCACCCGCGGAGTGTTCTCGTCGGAATTTCAACTTTCCGAGTCACCAGTGCTGGGCGATTGGAACGTGACCGTCACCGTGTTGGACCAGGTGTTCCACAAGTCGTTCTTGGTCGCCGAATACGTACTGCCCAAGTTCGAAGTGACCATAGACGTGCCCGAACACTCGACGTTCAAACAATCCGTGATATCCGCGACCGTTCACGCAAAGTAAGCGCAGTTACTCGGTTTGTTTTCTCGGTTTATGTCTCGGAAATCGTGTTTTGTGCGGGGCCGACGTTTTTCTCTATTATTATTGTTGTTAGTATATGGCTTCGGCGTGAGTTGATTCAATGTAGAATACTATCAATGAAAATAATTGTACATACATTCAGATAAGCAAGTATGTGAACAATGTCTAGACGAGCAAATTAACAATAAAAAAAATAAAAAACAGTCTGTTTATACTAGTATACAACTGGGAAATCGGTAACAGTTGGATGACTTTTGACGTTGAGTGTGAGGTATATTTACATAGACGGACTTTCAGACTATTCAGCCATTTGGTCGCGTTTTCTCCACCTTCGCGGATCCCATTCATTTCCCAGTCAAATAGAGAGCAGGTTTCCACTATACGAGTATGTCTCCGCAGTCGCAGAGTGGTGACCCACTTATATCTGTAGAGGAAGTGATTACACTTTCCATGACCGGTTCTTGTTCTACTCATTTTTGTCCATAATGTGCGGGGGAAGATCTTTCCATTTCATATCCGCTTCGTTTTCGAGTTCGATTCGCACGAAGCTTCTAAACTTTAGCCTTTTGTCTGGGTGTTGATAAGTGTCCTCGTGCACTGGAATGCTTGCGTTTTCTTTTATTTTGCGCGACAGAAAGTGAGCGGCTGCTTTTCTCTGATCGTTCTACATAATATCGCGTTTCAGATACACGTACGGTAAAGCGGTGAAAGGCGAAGCCACCGTTTCGGTGTACCCGGTCACGTACAGCGAACTCATTCAACCCATCTACGAACACCCGTTGAGAAAAGTCGTACCGATCGACGGCAAAACGGTCGTGCAATTCGACGTGGTCCGAGACCTACAGTGAGTTTCGCGTTTAAGATTCGTTAAAATCGTCGTCGTTCTTTTTTTTTTTTTTGTTTTGTGTTAAACGTAAAAAATTGATCCGAAACGAACGTGTCTCCAACAGCTTGAACGACGAGTACGAAAGGGTGGTGAAATTCGACGTTACCGTCGAGGAAGCGCTCACTGGCAGGTCTCAAAACGTGTCGGCCAACATCGTACTACATAAGCACAAGTACAAAATGGATCTCATCAAAACGTCGGAATACTTCAAGCCCGGACTTAGATATTCGGCTTTCGTGAGTCATACATATACATATCAAATTAACCGTTTGCCTTAAATTAACGCCGTTAATTCGTTTATACGTTTCAGATCAAGTTAAGTCATTACGACGGCACTCCGGTGTACGACGACAGGAACCCGGTGAAAGTCAGACACGGTCTGACGTACAACAGCGCCGAATACGAGGAAAACAAGCACATGTTGCCCAGAAACGGTTTGATCCCATTGGTGTATTATCCGCCGATCAACGCGACGACTATCGGCATCGAGGCCAGTGATTTTTCTTGCGTCAAAAAACCCCCCTGGATCGACGATTTCACGTTTATTTCTCTTGCGATTTCAGGCGGAATACTTGGACCTGAAAGAATGGTTTTCCACGATCAGCGCGTCGAATTCGCCGAGCAACACTTTCGTCCAAGCCACTGTACTGACCGAACGGCCAACGGTAACTCTTCCGATATTCTTCACAAACGGGTGGTTTTTTTTTTTTGTTCAAATTCACACGCGCCCGTTTTCATTTTAATAATAAAAAATTAAAAACACAACGCACGACGGGAGTGGAGCGAAAACGGGTGTGTTTTTTTTCTTCAAATTCACACGCGCCCGTTTTCGCGTTGTGCGCTGTGTTTTTTTTATTTTATTTTTTATTATTATTATTATTATACACGTTGACATTTAAACGTTCCGGGTGTTTCGGAAAACGTCGGAATCGCGTTTTAGGTGAACAAAGACGTGGAAATACAAGTGAACTCTACGGAAAGTCTGCAGTACATCAGTTACCAGGTACTCGGCCGGGGCGACGTTATCGTGGCCAGCACCGTACAGATTCCGAACGCCGGTCAGCGCACGGCGATCATCCGGTTCTTGGCCACGTACGCGATGGCGCCGACAGCCCACGTGATCGTACAGTTCGTCAAGGACGGCGGCGAAGTGGTCGCGGACGCCATCGACGTCGAACTCGACGGCGTTTTGCAGAATTACGTGAGTTTATATCGTTCACGCCACACGCGCGCACACCGCGACTGTAAAACGAAATGATTTTCGAAATCGAAATTCGTCGAACGACGGCGAAACGAATAACGTACAGCGCGCGTATAATCCGTACACGCGTTTCGGAAGGCGATTTGGGGGCGGGAGTCGTTCGTGCACAATTATTATTTCATCGTCGATTTGTGGAACACGCGGTCGTTTGTGTCGACACTACGATTTGTTACAAACGCGAAAAACATCGAAAATAAGATTTTTAACTCGTACAACGATATCGCGATAATAACTCGTTAAACCGTTTAAATGTCAAACAGTCGACGTGCCTAGTTTTTTTTTTTTTTTTTTTTGTCGTAATTTTCGCAATTCGTATTTTTTTCTCATCCATTCCAATGGGATTACGATTGGGAGTCATTTGAACCGGAGATGCAAATTACGCTCGATCGACGCTGGAATTTTTTATTATTAATTTTTTTTTAATTTTAAATTTAAACCGGTGAACGGTTTACAGATCAACGTGGACATAAGTCGCGAAGAAGCCGAACCGGACACTCCGGTGGACATAAGCTTCGAAGCAAAACCGAATTCGTACATCGGCGTGACCGGAATAGACCAGAGCGTTTTGTTGCTGAAAACCGGCAATGACATTACGCACGTGAGTTCGGGAACGTTGATCCTAATTCAGAGATAGAATGTCGATGATTTATGCATTTTTTTCCCCATTCGACGCTGTACAAATTGTGTCTTAGCTGAAAAAAAAACTCGTTTCTGATACGCAAATTTAATTTCGGATTTTTAGTTATAAATGTATTTTTATGTTTCAACGTCTTTTTTCTCTCTCGATATTTCTTCGTATTACATACGTAATTTTTTTTTTTTTTGTGAGATTTGTAAATTGTACGTCAAACGTTTTAGATTTCGAAGTAAATTCATTTTAACATTTTCGAAAATAATTTTATTATTTTTGGAGGGTTTTCATTACGATTAGATTTATTGTACAGACGTGTTTTTAGGGATTTAAATTGACGTTTTACCATGTGATTTTTTTTTTTTTTTTAATTTTGTCGCCGAATCCAAACGTATCTGTATGCGTACAATAATTTTTCCGTACGTATTTTAAATTTCCGTAATATCTTTCAAAATGTTTGTTTTAATCATATTTTACAGACTTTAAGGTAATTAAAGAATTAATTTCTTTTGTACTTTTTTAAGTCATCAACAGTTAATAATAATTTTTCATTTTTTGAACAAAACATTTATAATCTCGTGATCAGGACAACGTGTTGGACGAATTGAGGACTTACGACAATGCCGAACAATCCAACTACATGCCTTACCTGAGAAACTCGATAGACAGACGTTCGATGTTCTGGTGGCCAGGCTCGTTCACCGCTCAAGAAGCGTTCGACGTGAGTAAATACGAGTATTTTCACATTTACTCGAACGAATTTTTAATTGTCCCCCGCGATTTCGTTTCGAAATGACAGCAGCAAATAAACGTTTTCGGATTTTTTCCAGAAATCCGGTGCCACGATATTGACCAACGGCTACGTGCACGATTACGCGCCTTGGAGTGAGTACTTGCGTTACCCGTAAAATATTTTGAATTGTATCGAAAAACTTATCTACCTCGTATTAGGAAAGAAATATACCGCCCAAAGGCGAATACATAGGAACGATTAGAAATCGAAGTATTCGTTTTCGAAAAAAAAAAACAAATGGCCGCACACTGTCCATAGTCGTTTTACCAGCACAAATCCTATAAAAGCATGAAATCCCTTTATAAATTCGCATAGCGTAACATTAATATTGATTATTACAGTAATAACATTAATAATTATATTAATGATTTAGACCGATGAAAATATAACGTTTATTAAATTAGTCGCTTAATAATAATAATAATAATAATATCAATAATACAAGTAATTTTGAAATATGAGATCACTTTGGAAGAGGAAAAAAATCATTTATTTGAGTACTAAAAATACATTATTCTATATTATTGATTTTCAAAGCACCGTACAAATCAGATTTCAAAATTTTACATTCGTAGCAAGTACGTTTTTTTTTTTTTTTTGAATATTTATATCGAGTCACTTCGTCCATATATACTCGTTCACGCAATTTTTTCTCATCGGTGTCCACTAATGTTGAATATGTCTTGACTGTCGCAATTAAAATAATAATAATAATAATAATAAATAATTTAGCACTATAGTTTTCAACAAGCACTACTGTACGAATCTATTTTAATATGCTTGCGATATGACGTACTGATTCATAACGTATATCAATAACGATTTAACGTATATTTTTAATATCGTAGTAAAATAACACGAAAACGCCCGGTGTTTTCATTATAATACTTTTTTTATATTCATCGAGATCCATTCCCCACTGTTCTCTCGTCGTCGTAATCAATCTTCTCGCGATAATACGACAGTATTACTGTACATTTCTAAAATGATACCCATTTCATATTTCTTTCGGTTCATAATACGTTCATTTAGCAATAGCACGTGCGTAGTGGATTTAATGAATGCAATATATAAACGTTCGTTTTTCTATCGCGATCGCTCTCAAACGAACAATAAAGTGTTAAAATACAAATGTTATATGTAGTATATATAAATCCCTGCGTTTCGTCCAATAGATCTTCGTTATACGTACGCAATTCGTTTATTGTAATTTGATAAATATTACCGATGAAATTGAGGAAATTTTCGAAAAAAATTATTAATATTTACAATTAACCGGAAACACGATTTTTTTTTTTAACCTAAAGCCTTTTAACATGTTATACGTACCCGCCGCCGCTAGAGAAAAGCTTTAATGTTCCCAAAACATCATCTAATGTCATCGTCTCGATGATTCTCATCGAACGTTTTCATTGTCGTGCTGATTATTATTATTATTATTTTTAATACGGCCGTATTAAATTATTATCAAACGATTAAAGATCGTCGCGCGACGTTTAGGAGAATTGGTCGGGGAAAAAAAAATTTACACAAATACCACCAATCACGCTAAATTTAATCAATCACGTTAATAATGTTTTATTCGAATTCAAACAAATTCTACTTTAAAAATTGTAAATAAATAAATACATCGCGAAATAAAATTATAAAAAGTTCGATTTGATATAATAATTATACGTTTTATATTAAAGGTGTTTAATCCGTACGAATAATTTTAAAAGCCGTTGTATTCGCCATTTCGAAAAAATCCGTATTAAAACGGATTTACAAATATCGATTATATATAAATATATTTTTTTTTTCACTCAATGCGATCGGATTCAAATAAATATATACATATATAATCTATTTTTTTTTTATCACAGACATCGTAATTATTGCAATTAATTATTTGTAACAGACTGGACAGAATTCAAAAAAGTACTTTTATTCGTATCAATTTTTTTTTTTTTATGAAAACCTTCGCGACGCGCGATCGAACAATTATAAAAATTCTTTTTATCCCAAAAACGGATCAGACGGATAATAGAAGAAGAAAAAAAATATACTTAAACGTTTTCGAGACGTTTTTAAACGGAAATTTAAATTATTTCCGGCGACCCGTTCGCGTGTACCGCCCACTTTCCGAGTGTTTCCGTCTCGTACGCTGAGTATGGCGTTCGTAACGAAACGACGTGTAATACGTTTAATGCGAATCTAAAAAAAAAATCCTATTATTAATATTTAATAATAATAATAATAATAATAATAATAACTTTTATTATTAAATATAATGTTTCATTATTAACGTTAACTCTCGCGGTGTAATGTTGTGGGTGTTGTTCGTGTACAGTTTACTTCAGGTCCAACGTGTTGGAAGACCAAGAAGTAATGGACAACATGGCGCCGATACAATCGATGGCTGCCGCCGAGACGAGCGACGCTTCCTCCAGCATCAGAGTGCGAAAGAACTTCCCGGAAACGTGGCTGTGGGAGTCTATCGAATCCGGGTAAATCTCACCTAGCGGGGCTCGCCGATTCGGGAACACGTTGCGTTGTCGCATGCGCCTGCCACGATAGATCGCTTAACGCTTTTTACCGGAAAACGCTATTTTTTTTTTTATTTATTTGTTGTTTTACACGCCGCCGACTAACCACCGCATGATTGCGCTCGTCATCCTAACGAACTTGCGATTTGTGAAGCGATTTGTGTGCTGTGTTGTGTCCGAGAACGTGTTTTCTCACGTTGTATACGAATTCCACGCCGTGACGGAACTAATTGAAGAGCGACGACGTAGTAGTTAACGTGGAGGAATATCCATTGGCATTATTGCTGACATTTTACACCGGGACCGAAACCCGTTCTCCCCCAAATCTCACTCCCCCCCCCCACCACCAATCGCCCGTCCCGATTCCGTTACTCGGTGTCCATCCGTTATTGTGAAAGTCCGTGACGTGTCCTCGCTACGACGTCCATCGGACACATTCCGTTCTCTTTCCAAACAGCGACGGGGACACGCGATTTTTTCTTTTTTCTTTCGAAATACAAAATATTTTCGTACGTCGCGAATATTATATTATTGTTTGTATTTTATTGAGAGCGAGCGAGAACGGCGAGCGCTTTCTCACTTCGTCCGTTGTCCGTCGTCGATTTTCCGCGTTTCTAGTTTTGTTTTGTTTTTTGTTTTTTTTTCCGTGTTTTGTACATTATAAAATAGAACGCTCGAAAGAAAACGTTTAATTCGAGTCCAACGGGGGGGTGGTGGTAGAAGTATTTAAAATAAAGTGTTACAATTTATTCGTCGTCGTCGTCGTCGTATTGATTTCAATTAAAACGGAAAACCGGGTTTACCGCTCTTTTCGCTTCCGTCGAACACCCTTTTTCAATACGCGTCATCTCTCATCCGTCCCCGTTTCCCCGGCCCACTACAGTGTCCCGCACGCGATCTCTCATATACGTGTTATGTGTACCGTTTTTGTGTTGTTGTTGTATGCAGTGCCGACCGGCAAGAGTTTATTACTGGCTCAGCCGCGGCCGTCCAACCGGCCGATACCGCCGCCCGGCCAACCCGTAGTGAAACCGGACATCGGGCCGGCCGTAGTCGTACGGCCAGTCACGCGGCCGCCGCTGGCCGGCCCTTACGCGTTCTCTCGCATACCGGCACCGTTGTGGAACAATAAGCCACGGGTCTTCCTTAGGCACGCCCTGCAAGACACTTGGCTATTCGCGAACCTATCCACATGGTACGGACGGAATCAATTCTTCGTCGTTCTTCCGTATTACTAACGCGGTTTTTTTTTTTTTATTATTATTATTATTTATTTCGGCTCGCACTCATCTCTCTGTAACCACCTCTCAAATTCCCGCCGACTCCCCCTGCATTCCTTCCTATCGGCGTTTATTTTTTTTTTTTTTTGGAAAACAACAATGTTTTTTTTTTTTTTTTTTAAATTCGTCGTTTATAATAAAAACGGAAAACTAAATTTCGACTTTGAAATCGAACGAACTGTTTGGGGGGTAAAAAAAAAAAAAAATCAAAATATTTTCGTTTTCCAAAATACAAATATTTCGCTAATGTTCATATGTGTACGGGCTTCGTGCGCACCAGTGGCGGCCGTATCGATCGCACGGGATAACGACAGCGCACGTTTCTCGCGATCGCCATCATTACCCACCGCCCGGGCTGGCGACACACCCGATGGAAATACCGGCCGTAATAACACGGTCGTGGCGCGGGGGCATTGTGGGGAGTGAGAATGAAAACGAATTGATGCGCGCGACGAAATATTATTTCGCGCGTTCAATAGACGCGAGTTGAACGGGCGAGAGAGAAATAAAAAAATACGACGACGACGACATCTCGTCTCCGTTCGTCTTGCCCGCGTTTCGGGTGCACATGAGGAGTTCTGTGTAAAGGCCGTGTGCGCACCTCTGAAATTATCGTGAAATCGGCGTCGTATAATCGAGTATGACCATGTCGCAATTGGCCGCCGTATTTTCAATATTTTCCAGATAGTTAAAAGCAAATAAATCCGCGCTAGCGCCTCTTCGCCGCGCTCGTTCCCATATACACACGTTTGTCTCGCACCGACGCGTGGGCCCGCAAAACACACGTCAAATATGATAAACGCGGTGTTTTTTTTTTTTTTAACCGTTCGCTGAACAATCGGACGCATTCAGACCGACTGTGTTTCACGGGATTTAGACGCAGTGCGCCGCGAAGTTCGACGGATTCGAGTACGCGCGATGGAGTACATAGAGAAAACGAAATATAATAAGGTCGGTGATCGGACGAAGTGGAAATAAGCGCCAAGTGTTGTTTTGACCAGTGGATGGCAACAAAAAATTGAGAAGTGCATTTTACAAAACAGTAGTGAGGCCAATAATTCCGTTCGAGAGGTTATCATCAACACGCTGCCAATCGTACGTCGCGTGTTCGCGGATTGACGGTCGCATTGGTCTTTAAACGCGATCAGAACCGAGTCTCGAACGATTATTATTATTAAAAAACAAAAACTAGAGGTGTTTTCTTTGTAAAATATCGTTCGAAAAACGAGTTATCGAAATTTCGTTAAAAATAGTGGCTAAGAATATTGTAAAAATTTCGTTTCCGCGTAAAGCGTATTTTGATGCGAACCACGGAAAAACGAATAATATCGCGCGCGTCGCCTCTCAACGTACAAATCGTCCACGAATTCGAACATAATTTCGTAATATTTATCGAAGACCGTACCACGTACGTGTTCCCTCGCTCACTTACACTTTAACCGTAAAAATCACTAGTATTTTTATTGCAATCCATTTGTCTATTGCGAACAGAAAAATGTGCACATTTTTCAAATCTTCCCGCGCCTTTTACACACACAAAAAAAAAAAAAAATTTTTGCGTACAAATAGCGTGTGCGCGTTATTGTCTCGTCCATCCAAATACGTCGCCACGTCCCTTGTTTTGATTCCAAGCTTATTTTCCACACACACGCTTATTATAATATGTTTTTTTACGTTTTTTCAAACGCAAATCATTACGGATCATTAGAATACCGTATTATTATTATGTATATTATGCCTGCGTAAATTATCTTCCGTTCGTAAGTATTTTCTATATTATTATATGTTATTCTCCGAGTAAACCATAATAACAATCATTATAATAATAATATTATTATTATTATTATTAATATAGTCTCGTTTGTTGCCGCTCAAACGCCGGATAAAAATCATTTCGGTTTTGTCCAATTCTCGATTATTATTTTTTTTTCTCATTATTGTACAGCGTAAAATAAATTCGATTATCGATGTAAAGAAAAGAGCATTTTTTTTTTTCAACTTATACCTAATATTTTTAGCAAATAATAATATCCGTTCGGTTTAAAACGTTTATTTATTTCGTTCGTTTGGTCGGTGGAAAAAGTTTTCAATGCGTTACAGAGCGAACAAAAAAAAAAAAAAAAAAAAAAACTTCAACTTTCTTATACAAACGTAAAACACGCGTTTATTAACAAAAAAAAAAAAAATAAGTTTCCATTTTCACTACAACCCGTTTAATAACAAAACCAATAGAATTCTCCACTGTTCATTCGTGTTATAAACAACTAACTCGTGTGCTTTTTAGGCAAGACGGACGTGCGTCGCTGAAGCCAACGGTACCCGACACGATCACGTCGTGGGTGATCACAGCGTTCTCGGTGGATTCGCTCTACGGCCTCGGTCTCCTGGACGCGCCCAAAAAGGTATTTCGTTTTCGGTTAAAACGTAATTCTCCGTCGATGTCTACGGATTTTCGAAATATTATTGCCCCCAGCGATTTTTAAACGACTGAAAGAACGAACACTGTTTGGTGGTGTTGTCTTTTATTTGTCACCACCAGGGCTCGTGCGTTTTCTTGTTGGTTTTTCTACAGAAAAAGCAAAAAAAAAAAAACGCGTTAAAGTATTAAAAATCAGTTTCGTAAAAAATAATAACGCGTGTTTTTGCACATATTCGCGCGTGTATTCTCGCATTTGGAATACAAGTAATAGATTTTTTTTTTTTTTTTTTTTTTTTTTGTAGTCATCAACGCGTATTATCTCTTATAATAAATCCAAGAAAATCTTATTCCGGCATTTATTTTTCTTTTAATGACAACGGTGCGGACTTTTGAGAAATATAATTATAACTTTCGAGAACACGCCGAATAGATATTTCTGTTTTTAATTAATGGCACGGTTTAGGTTTTCAGTACGCGTAAAACGGATGTTTCTAAACTTTTCCAACGCCCGAACCGAGCGAGTCCTGATTATTGCTGTGTTTCTATTACGAGTAAAAACGACTTTGTTATAGTAAAAATTATCCGAACGGTAATTCTTTTTTTAACGAACGCGACGCGTTATATATGGAGTTTGCGAACGGATAAAACGTTTCCGCAGTTATCGTAGTACCGGGAAGAGAGCGGAAAATATATTTAATTAAAGTTTTCGGTGCCGGACGGGAGGAAAGAACTCGTCAAAGTTTCGGTTTTTTTTTTTTGATCGTGAGCTATAAAAAAAAGCAAGAAAACTACACGGGAAACGACAAAACGAGATACGTGACTTACACACGTCACAGTCGCCTGCAGCGACGTTTTAAAAATAAAACGTACCACAATTATAGTTATAATTGTGTGGAAATAAAATCGTCCGTAAACACAGTTTTTCGCGTGTTGAATTTCGAAAAGAGTGGCCAATTCGGATTTCGCCCGGAGACAAAAAGAAAACAAATAATGAAAATTTGGTTTATAATATTCAGTTTACGCTATTTTAAACTAATTGAATGTTTTAATTATTTATATGTTTTTCATAAGTTTCTTAATACTTTGAGGAGACAAGGAAAATCATCCGCTCTGTCATTTCATATTATTGTCATCTGTATTTAAGTATTTTTAATTATCGCGATATTTCGACAGCGTACCCGTGCGCGCTATTAATACATACACATATTTTTCTTTTTTAAACGTAATTTAAGATTTTTTTTCGATCGTACTTCAATACTTTTTAGTACTATAAAATCCAAACCAAAGTAATTATATATATATATAAATATTTTTGAAGAAAAACACAGTTCACGCTTGAACGTTTCAAATGACAAAACGTTTACATTTTACATACATTTTTCGCTTTATTTCGAAGACAAACGATTCTCGCGCTCATGAAATCGTTTTCGAATAGAACGCCGACGACTTTTATGGAAACTGACAATAATTACCGGTGAAAATAACTGAAACGGATATGGTTATTATTATTATTATTATTGTTGTCTTACAGCTGAGAGTGTTCCGACCGTTTTTCATTTCGGTCGATTTACCGTACTCGGTGAGAAGGGGCGAAATCGTTGCCATTCCGGTAGTGGTATTCAATTATCTGAGCAAAGACGTCACGGCCGACGTGACTTTGGAAAATATCGGTCAATTCGATTTCGCCGATTACTCCAACGAAGTAAAAGATTCGAGTGAGAAATTGAAAAAAAAAGAATCTTTCAACTGACGACGCGTTTATATGTATTCGTTTGATTTTCGAAATTACAGAACTGGAATTGTACAAACGGAAATCGTTGACCATCAAAGCCAATACCGGTAGCCCTACGTCGTTCCTTATAAAAGCCAAAGATTTAGGATACATAAGTCTCAAGTTGACAGCGACCAGTAAACTGGCTGGCGACGCTATAGAGAAAAAATTGTTGGTCAAGGTGAGGAGGAGATTGGTTTTTATTTTTTATTATTTCGACTGACCGCGCGATATCGTGTGATAATATGTTGGACCGCGTGCGTCGTGTGTTTACAGCCGGAAGGCGAAACGATCTATAAGAACAAAGCGTTCTTCGTCGATCTCAGGAAAGAAACGTCGTTCGAAAAGAACATTACACTGGACATACCAGCCAACGTAGTACCGGATTCCGAGTTTATCGAAATCGGAGCGGTCGGTGAGTCGTCGTCGTCGTGCATTTATTTATGTTACTTATCAATTGTAGTTGGGTTCGTGTTAACCTACGATATTGTTTCTGAAAAGGCGATATTTTGGGACCGAGCACGATGAACTTGGCGTCGTTGATCCAAATGCCGTACGGATGCGGTGAACAGAACATGTTGAATTTCGTGCCCAACATCGTCATTTTGGATTATTTGAAGGCAAGCGCGCGCGTTTTATACACGCGATGATCACAATAATAATAATAATAATAATTACTATTTTTATAATTGACGTTTGCCGCGATTGTATAGAACACGAGACAACTGACACCAGCCGTTGAAACGAAATCGTTGAAATATATGGAAA
Organism: Chaetogeoica ovagalla; assembly: GCA_032441825.1. Lineage (NCBI taxonomy): Eukaryota > Metazoa > Arthropoda > Insecta > Hemiptera > Aphididae > Chaetogeoica > Chaetogeoica ovagalla. The sequence goes on from CM063744.1 coordinate 2,359,851, forward strand.
CCGGCTACCAACAAGAATTAACGTACCGCAGATCGGACGGTTCGTTCAGTGCATTCGGTTCGGCAGACGCGAGTGGCAGTACATGGTAAGTGTGTCTGGACGTGATAAACAGTCTGTACTTATAAAATTGCGTGTGCTTATAATTATTTTTATTTTCAATAAGATATATATTATATATTATATAATATATACTATATATATATAGTACATATACGTATATTATACTCGTATACGGCATCGATCGGATATTAGATTATGCAGACGGCATAGTGAATGATATCGGATACAACAACTAATGTCAAATGTCTAGAACATAATTTAATTATTATTTTTTTGTTTAATATACAAAGGTAAATCGTTTTTCCGTGGTGTATCCCGGGCAACGACATAATAGATTCACTACCTCGCCACTGCCGGCTGCTGTACTCTGCTATCATTCATCCGATGATAGCAATTGTCCCGTGCATCATCGATTTTTTTTTTCCACACACGATTAACGTCCGTAACGACTCTTAATCGATGTCTGGCTCATCCGGCCGATATTTGATCGTTACATACAATTTCCCCGGCACTTTAATTGAAACATTTTATCATCGTAAATATCTATCGACTGTTTTAGGTTGAATTCCGGACAACTACGCTGAATCACGTTTAAGTAGTTTTTACACTAAAGTCATTTCCAAAGACGTCGAGTAAAAAATCAGAATTGCCTATGCATTTTTCATATTACAATTTACCGAAACAAATTTATAATTTTCTTTTAGTTATCCATTATAAATTTGTATTTTTATTGTTAATATTTTTAAATAACGTGAAAAGTCTCTCCGATTTTACTCGTCGGATTGAATTTGTAAATTCAGAATTAAAAATTTTAAAAACAATACAGTATTTTAGTGGCATGAAGCTCTTTTGCATAAAACCGTCGTGGGTTCATTAGAAAGTAATTTTCATTTTTGCTCGCATTACAACCGAAGAAAAATAATAATAAATATTACGAGCGCTCGTGAATTTTTTCGTAAAATATGTTTAAAATATAAAAAAAAAACCATAATAATACGCGTCAATGTGTGGTGTAAATTTCTAATAATCAAAATGGAACAAAATAATTTAGGAGATACCAATGCAAAAATGTATATAAATATTATAGAACTCTCATATTATTTTTATGACGGTTGTAGTAAATACACAAAATAATAAAATTAAACCACTTATCGTTTTTTTATATTTACCAACATATATAAAACAGCACTTTACGTATTATTGGTTTTATACTAGTATATATATATATATACGTATATAAGTGAAATACCGCAGTCGTCGATAATTGTTTTTTTTTTTTTATTACTGTTCGCGATATGCAGATCTATAATGGATTAGAAATGCTTATATATTTCCCGTAATATTAAAAATATTTTTATTTCGGTAATGCGATTTTTTTTAGGTTGACTGCTTACGTGGTGAAATCGTTCAGACAAGCTATCCCGTACATACCGATCGAGGAAAAAGTGATAATCGACGGTCTTCAGTGGTTATCCAATAACCAGGCGAACAACGGCAGTTTTCCGGAAGTGGGCAAAGTCAGTCACAGCGCTATGCAAGGCGGATCCGCCAGAGGACTGGCGCTCACCGCTTATACGCTAATAGCGTTTTTGGAGAATCAAAAAGCCACTCCGGTTTACCGGAACACCATCAACAGGGCCATCGACTACTTGGTGAGAAACTTGCCGGGGGTGGAGGACCCGTACGCGTTAGCCATCTGCTCGTACGCGTTGCACTTGGCCGAACATCCGGAGAAAAACGTCGCGTTCAACCTGCTCGAACTGAAAGCCACCACTGTCGGTGAGTTTTTGACGCGTGACGATAAAAATAATTTCGCATTAAATTATTATTATTATTGTGTTCGGGTCGAGTTCAGTTGAAATCGTATTATATACGGTTGAAACGCGCGAGAACACACATATTTAAACGGTCTTGATACGGTGTGATATTTTTATCGTTATTTATTGGACACGCGTTACAGACGAAAAGAAATGGTGGAAGCGCATGGAACGTCCGAATGATAAAAAAAATCCGTGGGTCGAGGAGCCCAATTCGGTGGACGTTGAAATGACTGCGTACGCGTTGCTCACGTACTTGCAGAGAGGACTGGTCGAAGACGGTTTGCCGATTTTACACTGGTTGGTGTCGCAACAGAACGAACAAGGAGGATTCGCCTCTAGTCAGGTACACTCATATACACGAGTTTTCCAAATCTATACGATAGTATTTTTTGTTTACTTGGCGATCTGCGATCGTTCTAAGCTTACCAAGCTCATAATTAAAAATAATTATTAATTTATTTGTTAAAAAAAAATTTTTTTTTGACACTGTCGTATTACAAGCCCTTCATTTGTAAAAATATACGTAAATTAGATCGGGCAATCGAAATGAACTGTACTGATAGGTCTTACAGTATTCATTCAGGTATTTATTGAGTAAAAAAAAAAAAATGAAAAATCATGAACAGTTTAGGTGAGTGATAGACGGTTATACATTTTTATATTTGACCACGTCTGTAAGAATTCTACTTCGAACCCGTTGGGGGGAGAGAAAAAAATGAAATAAATGAATATCGAAAGAGACACGTAATGAATTTAGAATTGAATTAATTTTTTTCTTTAATAACCGTAATTCGACTCTTCTTTAAAATATGTTCCTGAATAAGCATGTACGCAATTCCATAACGCATTAGACACATTTTTTCTATTAGACCTAAAAGTTATTTCAACGAAATAGTTATTACGTTTGCGATGTCATCGCCGCTGACAATTACGATTTTATTTGTAATTTCGTATTTATACGATTTAAATAAAATTATATTAATATACAACCTACGCAACATATTGTATTTTTTTGATAACATTGAACTTATTTAAACAATCCTTCTTGATATGAGAATGACTTCGGTTTATGTAATGGATATATGCTTTCGTTGTAAATTAAATACAAACGCTTTTTCCAGTGCCACATGATGGGCGCTACTGGAAAAATCATTTATTAACGAGCGTATTAATTAGTTTTCTAGGTGCCACGAATAAGGGAGTTAATTTTTGTAATCTATTGATAATATCACTTTGCGTGGTGAATTTTCCACTTTAATCGCTGGTCAATATCACAATATTGAGTTATGCGTTTTGTATACGGGTTAATTGAAATGCGTGTAAAATTATACATAAAATATGTATATTTATATATGTATCTAATACATATTTTTTTAATTCGATAATGTCAGAAAGTGTTGGTTTATCATGAGTGGAGGTCGTGAAAGTCTTTTTTTATATTGATTAAGTTTTGAGTTAAAGTTAATCGATTTTTTATTTTTTAATCGCTTTAAAAGGATAAATATTTTGATTGACTTTAACTGAACAAAATCAATTAATGTAAAAAAAACGGGGAGGGGGGAATGATGTTCTCTTCCTCGTTTTTTTCTCGTAAAACAAATTTAAATGGGCAAAACATACAGGATACAGATTTTATCGTTCAACGTAACAGAAGATAAAAAAGTGCGATTCGTTTATACAATTTTTATAGGACACGGTGATAACGTTGTACGCGCTCTCTCAGATGGCCGAAAGAATGACTCCGGGTTCGTTGAGGTTGTCCGCCACGTTCGCGTACATGAGAAACGGACAATCCGAACTGAAAGTGACCAAAGACAACGCAATGGTGTTGCAATTGATTGAGGTGAGTTGTTGTAACAACGAATGCGAACGGATACGACGTTTGCACGCAAGTTATTTCGGTTGCGTATTTTTCGAATTTTGAAAAGTTTAAAAAATTAAACGTTATTAACTCAACACGAACAATATTTAAATGTCGTTCTCCACACCAGTCCTCGAAAATGTGCGCCACCGGTTGGCCATTGAATGTTCCGTTCATATTATCAAATCTAAGGTGAAGATCCTATCTACCGCGCAGCGTTTACGCGCCCAGCATCGCCAAAGAGACTATTCCGACAATCGCTGATTAACGTTAGTTCTCACAATGTTACGGGCTTTAACGTGTACTCAAATATTTCGCACCGCTCTTAATTTCCGATTTAGTCAAAAAATTTTCGCCATTCGTCCGTTCGTAATTCGAAAACTCGTTCCGTACGATTGAATTCATTAAAGACATAAATTATTTGCGTCGGATTTTAAGTTTGAAATTTTCATCGGTTTTTTGAACGTTTCCCCGACCAACTCTATACAGTAAGTGTGACAGTAAGGAGAAAAACGAAACAAATAGGCGTCCCGTATGCCTTGTCGTCCTGACAACGGAACAATTCCGTATAATAAGGGACGTACGATCAACCGATCTGATGTTTTTATTCGCCTTTACAGCTTCCAAAACGTACTCGTACCGTGAACATCACTGCCACCGGCACCGGATTCGCCATCGTCAAAGTGTCGTACAGATACAACGTGAACGTCACCGGTGCGTGGCCGCTGTTTTCTCTGGACCCGCAAGTAGACAAGAACTCGGACGCGAACCACTTGCAGTTGTCCGTTTGTTCCGGGTACGAAATCCGATTTCAATTTTCCTCCGATTCCCGTTCTTTATTTTCGTAAACTATCGCCGCGGCGCGGCCGTGGACATCGCTCGAATGAATTTTTCGAATTTTCAGAGATTTTTTAGAATTATTTTAGAATTCACCGGGAATTCGAAAACAACTAGCGGGAGAAAAATTCTCTTTTAATGCTTCAACAGTAGGCAGAGGAGGAATGGAAACGTCTTAAATACACGAATCACACGCTGTTTCAAATGCATTTTGACCGGGGGCGTATTTATCGGGGGAGTCGACTGTTGGGGCTTCGGCTCCCTCAACCCGCGAAATTTCCAGAAAAATGTTTTTTACGTCTTATGCCTCGTAAGACGTAATATAAAATTGTTACAACAATGTTTTCCATCGTTTACGCGACAACGCAAGGGATGAAAATACCGTCGAAAACATTGAATTCCCAACAGCCGTTTTTAGTAGGTTGAGAATTTTAAAATTCAATCGGAATCTAGAAACAACTCAACGATGATTATTATTGCTTTCAACGCTTCAGTCCCTTTCCCAAAAAAAAAAAAAAAAAATCTGAATACGCCCCTGACGTATACAATTCTCTTTTAAACAGCGATGGATTTTTTTTTATTATAATCATTTAAAAATGTTTTATTCGAATGGTCAAAAGGCTAGAACGACACGGTATAACGACGATGTTGTCCGGTTTTAGATTCCGAGGAGGAAACGACAGCAACATGGTCGTAATGGAAGTGACACTGCCTTCCGGCTACACGGTGGATAACGACGCGTTGCCCAGCCTTAAACTGTCCAACAAAGTCAAACGGATCGAGACCAAAGACGGCGATTCCGTCGTGATGTTGTATTTCGACAAGGTTGGCTTAAATTATATCACCAGAGTTTAATCGATCCGCGAAATCGCATTGCACGTGGGCCCCGTTGAATTTACGTGTTTGAAACTTTCATTTAAAAGGAATATCCGGTTTTTTAATTTTCAAATGTTCTCTTTTTATTATTCACGCACCGTCGGTCATTGTTAACAACGATGTTTAAACGAGAAATAATCGAAATACTCCGCACGTCATTTTAGCGGCAATTTTTTTCCGCCTAAACGCACGTTTTCCACGATCCAAATAATAATAATTATTACGTGCAGATAATTATTATGTAAAAACTGATTTCAGGAATTTTTATTTTTATCCTCCGAGTAGGTGTGTCGGTGTACGCGTATCAAATGACGATAGACATTATGTAAAAATATATTATAGAGACAAATGTATTGAAGATCCGAGAATTTGTGCCGCCCCCCCACCCCGCCCGCCTTCTGACTGAACAGTATAAAATTATTACAATTAACAGTAAATAATTGTTTAATACTCGCAGTACACACGAACGTAGACTGCAGGCAAATTTCTATTTACATTTAAATCAATACTACTCCGATAATACACGGGGATTCGTTTGACACAAATTCAATTTGATATTTAAATGCGTTCCATGTAGAGGTTCACAAAGCCGTTATTTGTTTCAAAACGGAAATGTCTGTAATTACAATATATACCGAGTAGATAATAATTATTAATCGCTGTACGACTTACAAACACAAAAATTAACTGGACGGATTTTAGAAAAAAAAACCCCCCGAATAATTTACGAGATTTCTAATGTACGACTTTATACGCGAAGAACACGCGACGCAAATGGAAATATACGACGATAACACGTTGGCGTTTTGATAAATGTACAATTATATAACAGCGTAAACGTAACATAAACGTAACACGCTTATAAGTTTATACTTGCATGGGAACAAATATTTTCGATTATTATAATTCGTCGGTTTTTCTCGTCTGAGAACCAGTAGAGTTTTTCGACGAAATCCTTTGTCGACCAAACACACACTCTCTTCTTCTCTCTCGTTATATACTACTCGCCGTTATCGGACGTTTTTGTCGAATAAAATCTGATTTTTTTTGTTGCTTTTTGTCGTTTAAACGTATAATATAGATTGGATTTTATTTTGCGAGAGAGACGAACCTTAACGACGAACGATCGTTTAGATGTGAATTTTTCTTTATTATTATTATTATTATTAATTCAATGTTATTTTTAACACGTGCGTGTATTTTTTAGATGATGGCCGAAGAATACTGTCCGACCATATCGGCGTTCCGAACCCACAAGGTGGCCAAACAAAAGCCGGTGCCCGTCACCGTGTACGATTACTACGACCAGTGTAAGTGTGAATGATTTCATTTTCTACGATTCAAAAGCAAAAAAAAAAAAAAAATGATAGCGAGCCGCTGGACGTTGTCACTAAAGTGAATTTTACTTGTACCGAAAATTTTAGAGTGTATTTGTGCGTTATCATTATAAATTTGAAAGCAATGATAGGCATTGGATAAGACGAATCTGATGAGGAACGGAGAAGCTTCGGTGTGATATTTTGGGTGTAGAACAAAAAATAATCCTTTTTACGAATTAAATACCACAAAATCATAGAATTTGCTATAAATAGTCCAAAATTGAAAGAAGGTTTTTTGTACGTTTTTTTTCCTCTAATATAATAATAATAATAATATAAAATTACATATTTTGTTACAACATTTCAAGTTTCTATAATCCATTAGTATCAAATTGCGAATAAATAACGAGAATCGACGTTTTTTTTTTAATCGTTTTTTCTACGGAATTTTTCGATAGTTTTTGAGTTTTTTTTTTTTTTTTAGACGCTTTTGAGAAAATCGAAAATTGACCTCTCTAAAGCATCGTCTATAGATACAATTCACAAACTATGACTGTGAAAATCTTTTCCGGTAGAATTTTTGGATATATAAAACACGTATCATTGCAACGCGTTCCGCGAAGCTCCGCTAAGAATCTAATAGCAAAACGTTTGATGGACTACGGGGAAAAAGATAACGGTCGATGGTTTTTTTTTTTTTAATTTTTCTTTTCGTAAATTTAAAACTAAGTCGAATTTTTTAATTCGTTTTGTCTAAAATTATTTCTATGACTAAGATATATATATATATTTTTTTTTGAATTATCTCAACCGTACTCAATGTGTCGGTGAGGGAGGGGGTTTTTTCTTTCGTGTTCCGACAACTCCTAAACTGCAATGCCGAATGTTTTATGAGCAATTGACCATTATCGTTTTTTGTATTTCAATTAAAGTTTCCTTTTCACGCTTTACAGCGAGACGCGCCAGAGTGTTTTACGAACCGAGAGTGGCCAGCCCGTGCGATATCTGCGAGGATTCCGACTGCAACAAAGTGTGCGCTACCGACACGGGATCGAGATCGGAAGACGGCCGTCCGTCCGGCAGCCCGTCCGAGTACCGCGGCGGTTCGCTGTTCATCGTCCTGTCCATTACAACGTTGATCGTTCAACATCATTTCTAAATACGTCCCCTCGGCAACAGTGTTTTCCGAGTGCGATGTTCCTTTTGAAATAACTGCAAAACGTTTTGATGACGTTAAAAACAACACGTAACCGCATAGAGAAATATTCCTTTTTATATTTTTCAACATAATATTATATTGTATTTCGTGTGTTTATATAAAAATAGAGAAAAAAAAACCTTTCATCCGTTCTCCGAGTACAATGTACGTAACATTTCATACGTATATTACGGTTTGACGTTTTTTTTTTTTTTTGCTTTTCGAATTCTCGCATTAACTTATTTTTTATAATATTATAATTTAAAACATCATTTCGATGATTATTATAACGTTGCGTTTGAGAGAAATGAAATAAACGAATATTACCGCGAAAAATAATAATTATAATAACAACTGTGTACGCGTTTAGCTTACACAATATTATATACTATTTATAATCTCGTAAAATAATATACTCGTATTGCATGCAATTCTAATCAAATTCTTAAAACAAATATCCACGTAGTTATAAGTATTTAATTTTTTTTTTTTTTTATTTTTATTATTATTCTTTTTTTTTTATTATTTTAATTGTATTCGATTTGATATTATGACAACACAATACCTATACACGTGCCTACATCGATACGAATGTCTTTTTATTATATATAAAAAAAAAAAATTAATCTGGATTATTTATTTATTTTCTTTTTTTCTTTTTGGTTTCAACGATAAACGTGAAACAAGACCACTCAAACCGTGTAAGCCATCGTAACGTGACAACAATTCAAATATTACAGATATGACTAATAAAATAAACGCGTTTGTAAAATTAGTTTTTTTCCCCTCCGCCCGCCCGCAAAACAAAGACTGAATAAACTGACATTGTAATTACAAGGAAAAAAAAAATAATAATAATACACACATACGCATACGCCTAAAACAAATCGTGTAGGTAATTAATTTTATCGTTTGTAAATAATATATTGAAATGGTACTTATGTGAAACAATAAATACAATTATTATATATTCAAAAACGCGATTGGTTTTTATTTACAATTTATCGATCGCCTTACTCGATCGATCAATCGATTATTATTATTATTATTATTATTTTTATTATTGTCGGTCTTGTCCGAGGTTTCCTTTATACAGAGTTATATCGTCGGAGCGTTCGAAAAAATAAAAAAAAAGTTTGCGCTTAAATTTCGATTTAATTATTAATTCGAATTAATGGCGCTCGATTTCAATGGAATCGAACACGTAACACGTGACTGGTCAAAACGGTCGCGATGAACTCAAATGAAAACCTACTGATCGTCGTCACCCGGAGATAAATAATTATTAATCGTCGCCAAGCCAAAGTGGTTCAAAGTAGTCACGTCACAATATAATATTAATAATTAATATCGTGAAATAAGTTTACGTAATTTTTTTTTTTTTCTAATATTTTTCATTTAACGTTTAATTCGTTTTTCTCGTGTATTTAACAATAAGCGCTTCGATCGTTTCTTGAAATGTCCGTCAACGAAATATCCGTCTTTTCACAATTAACATTCGTAAAAAAAAAAGGCGCTTCCAAAGGGGATGAAAGAACGTGCAAAAAAAAAATCAGATTCCAAAGTAGAAATTCTTGGAATTTTTTCAAAAAAATAATCAACGAAATGGCTCATGGTATTTGAATTGCGCGGTATTTATGTACTGATCTCGAATTTGTTCGCATCGTTTTTTCTTTTTTCTAGTATTACATTTTAATATTATCGTTTAAATTATTCTTTTATAATAATAATAATAATAATTTCTTACGAGATATAACACACAATTTCTGATCCGTTCGGATTTTCGTCCCGTTTCCACGATATTACTGTCGTAATGAAATTCGCTTATATATATATATAAGACACAAGGGCAAATATTTACGCATCAATAAATAAAATTACAAGCGTTCGTAAAATTACAGTGTAATATACGTATAACAAAAATACATAAAACGTATACTTTTTATTTTTTTTTTTTTTTACGTATCATATCGACGACTGGAGGTAGTGTACTGTGATTTCTTCCGTTTCACCCTCCAGTCGTCGTGGTTTATTTGTAATTTACAAACATTCTACTTATAACAAATATTTACAATGCGAACAATACAATATCGCAATGTTCTCAGAAGCTTTTTCGTTTTTATATTTCTCGTATGAGCGTACACAATGAGCTTAAAACATGGTAAATTCGAATTTAATCTTCCGTTCGTTCCGTCTCTCGTATTTTTTCCTTGTCCTTCATAAATGGTTTTAGGTCTACTACTATCTGCATTTTCGCTCTTCGTCTCTCACTATTCCACATTTCATAACCGTATCGTTTGCGCGATCGATTTCGCCGTAGTACCAGCAGTCGGGGCAATCGAGTTTCTCAAACCTGTGCAGGCATGCAGCGCGAAACATCCATAATTTGACACCGCGCCTGAATCAGGTGAAACGCGACACGCAAGGAGAGAACGGTACCTATCGACTTTGATTCCATCGAAACCATATAATAATTTTATTATTATCATTATGTTAATTGTTGTACAATGCGTCTTTTCTACTCAACATTTGGTTTATTTTTTTTTTTGTGACACAACCGTAGTAGTTTTTCACAAGAAATTTTAGGATTTCTTTCCGTAAAAAAATACGTATACGTCGGACGTTATGAAAACTTTCAGTTGAAAATTTAATGATATCATTTGAAATACGAATATAATATACGACAGCGAATTCAAAAGAAAATTAAAAAACCACGATGCGATGTGGTGAACGAAGTTAATTTTTATTGCGGAGGCTATTTATTTTCTTCTTCATAAGTCTGAAGTCAGTAATTCGTAATTGTTGAAACGGGTATATCTCCGGCGGTCGCCTTACGTTTGTACACTGTCATTTACCGACTGTCTTAACCATTTTCCTCCGCCACCGTTCAAATGCTTATTTTCAGAAAAAAAATTGCATAAAAATAAAATGAATTAGTAGGTACGTGAAATCATAGATCTCCGCGTACACATAACATTTATTTATCAAAATATATTGCTTAATACAAATCTTTTGTTAGTTTCGATATGACACGCAATAGTCGCGATCGAGTAGTCTTGTCAATGATGGTTACTGATCGTGCTGCTCCCCGGTCAGTATGATACACCTTAAATCGCCGTACCTGAATACTTTGCCCGATTATTTTCCGTTTTTTTTTTCAAATTGTTTATCTTCTCGATTAGCATTTTGTTTTTCTCTATCGCTTTGACATACAACGGTTTTTTCATAACAGCCGCCGTTTTTTGACGATAAATATTCACTTTCATCCGCTCTAAAAACTCCTTCTCTCTAAACATATCTGATTTCACGTGAAAACTGGTCGGTAAATTTGCATTCGCGAAATGTTTGTTGTACATGTCCTAAAACGAGAATCGAGCGAAATTTGACAAAGTCGCGATCGAAAAACACGATAAATTTTCTTTATTATAAATATTCGATTTTCAAAATTACATATTAACAAATTGCAAAATTAAGAAAAGTCAAATTTTGTTTAATATAATAATTGTTTTTTTTTTTTTAATTTTATTCGTATGTTTTCCTTTGCGTTAAAAATTACGAAGGACGTACACACGTATTATATTTGTCTGTTATGGTAAGTAACAATTGAATAATAATAATACAGTTGTTCATTAAGAACTGGTATAATAAATAAGTAATAAAATATACTTTATCAATAATAAATTTAATTTACTAATGAATTTGTAATTTTAACAGAGTTACGTTTTTGTTTCAATTTAAAAAAAAAAAATAACTTTAACGGATATTTCTTTAAATTCACTCGAACTAGTTAAATATAAAAACCAACAGTGGACTGGTCGCATTGAATATTTACCCGAATGAAATTTCTCAGTTTCTCCGTGTTCCTCGTGCTGAGAAAACTAAAATGAAAATCAATTATTATATCTTTTATGTACGCGGTTTGATTAAAGGCAGTTTTCCTAAATTTTTGTGTTTCTCTCGTGGTAGATCTTATGTTTTCTTGACACTTGACACACGCTTGCCCCAAATGATTTAGAGTGATGTTGGTATTCCACGATTGTTTTTTCATCTGCGCACGGGTGTACAATACATTTAAACACGATTCTCGAAACAACGTTTAACAATTATTTGTTTACTCGATATTAGTTTAATAAAATAATGTATGTATGTCTATAATCATTAATAATGAGTAGGTATATTTTTTTTTATTAATTCACTAAATTTTTTTCACTTTCGTTTACGAGTTTTATACTTTAAAATACATCAAGCCTAATTTTTTTTTAAAGATTTGCGTTAATGTACATTATAGATATTGTGCATAACTAATTAATAAATACGTATTCCAAATGCTATAATCGAAACTCTAGATTCGATAGCGAATATTGTTATAGAAAAATAAACATAATATGCTACAATTAAACACTCACTCGAAATCTATTAGACCCATAATTCACTAGTAAAAATAAATTATATCTACAGTAGTGTTTGTACGTATAATTAAGAATAATAATGTATTTCGTTAAAATAAGCAGTTAGTCAGATTCGTTCGTCAGGTACACTGCATTGAAAAAATAAATAATTATTTAACTACTAATGCATGATAATAATTCGCAAATGATAACCATATTGTGTTACATACACTTGACATTTTTCAAATTGAATAGTTTCATATGCGAAATTAAAATTAATATCAATTAATTATTAATGAAAACTGAGTGTATAGTAAAAACTCGTTACGTAAACTCTAACACGTGTAACTAGTGTATTCTGAAACCGACCTATTTTGTGTGTTTACATTGCAACACACGCATTTATTTTTAATTAAATTATAACTAATAACTATTTTAATTTCTAACTCGTCCAAGTGTACGGACCAAGTACTCACTTCCTGAACAGTTGTTTTCATGTTTTCAAGTGTATTTCTCAGCGGTTCTATTACTTTCTCTTGTTCTTCTCGATTGTATTGCAACACTAATTTCTGGATTTCCATGTCCTTTATCTTCGACTTCTTGTCGTCGTTCTCTTTATTTTTTCTTTCTAGAATCCTGTTCCATTCGTTAATTTTATTGTTCTTCTCCATTATCTTCTTGTCAAATTGTTTGTCCTTTATTTTGAATTCCTCGATGTCGTTTACATATTTATCAACGAAATACGTTATCTCCGCTTCTCTATTCATTAGCCTATAACGAAACATTTTTTTTTTATTCGTTATTTTCGTAATATTTTCAGTAACACTCACGTCTTGACCTCCGATTGAAAATGTTTGACTTCCTTTTCAACAATACTGATTTTATTTTTTAAATTTTTAAATTTTGACGCAAAACTAATATCTAATTCCATCATTCTTCGTTCACGTTCATCGTCGAACTTATTGATTTCAATATTCAATTGATTTTTTTCATCGTTCAAATTTACCTTAAACTATAAATATTTATTCTAAATGACAGAATATTCTTGTGCGTAACTTATTCGTACGTACTTTTTGGAACATGGCTTCTCTTTCTCTTACGTTTTCATTAAATTCATAGTCTAATTCTTGGATTTTATTATCACGCATTAACTCGATTTTTTTCCTTTCCCTAAAATTCGATTAACGAAATTATTAATCGTATTAAATTTTCAAACATCAAAAAAATTCACTTGTTTAAATTGTCGTCAACATTGAGCATCTCTTCCTTTAACTTTTCATACTTTTCATCTTCGTTCAACAGCATTTCTTCATAATTCGCCTTCATAGTTTTCAAATTCAGTTCATGTTCTGTCTTCACGTCGTTGATTTTGTTCTTTAAATGCGATATTTTATCATCGTGTATTACGGCCATTTCCTTAAATAATTATTAAAATGTTGTGGGTTTTTACACATATTTATGTACCGTCGTCATTTTAAAATCAGAAAATTTCGAACGTATAATACAAATTAAATTTTATTTAATTTGTGAATCTACAGAATTTTTAATTTGTTCACACGTGTATAATATTATAATGTAAAAATTGGGAAAAATCTTTAATTAGCCATTCTTACTTCAAGTAGGTATGATAAATTTGTAATTATGTATTTGAGTGGTGTAGATACTTTTGAATAAAACTGAAATATAATTAGACAAATAGTTTTTCTTCTCGGACTATTTTCTTTGTCATAATTCGTGTCTTGTCTTATCAAATTCATTTTTAATCTTTAGACGTCAAGAGTAAGTACCGAAATTCGAAAATAATTAATAAAATTGTGCGATTTGTAACTTTTTACAATTTGTATATAAAATTGCTAAAAGATTCCAAAATATATCTTTTCCTCATAATAAGTGTTAGGTTTTATGTGTTAGGTATTAAGCGTCAACATACGGTTTGTAGCGTTCGGCCGGTAATTATAAAATAAAAAAACATATTATTATTATTATTATTATTAAAGTTATCGTATTATTAATTAAATTTATTTGCGTAAATTTTATTTTTATAATAAAAGGCCAATGCCCCTGTCTAATTTGCCTAATTTGTGATACAAATTATAATTTTTCAATTTTTCTGTTTGAGATTATCCAGTGCAATCTGATCACACACACACACCTACTATGGATATAGTACTCTATGATAGACTGGATCAGGGGTACAATTTTTGATTGTAAACCAATTTTGTTTTTGAGTTTAAGAAACTTATTGAATTTTACTCACCAGAGATCGACGAATATGCGTCGTAATGAATTGAAAAATGTAGAGAAAAATAAATGTCTATTAATAATTTAAAATATATAAAGACTGTACTAGACGTACTTTTTCTGTGTAATAACAATTATATACATACAATTTTCTTTTTAATATTTCGTTTACATTTCCTATGTACAAACAGCCGCTCCGGAACGAACATTTTCGAGTTTAAAACGTATAAAAACTTATATACGGAATACTGACTGTGTCAAACGTTTATAATTCGGTTTTAATTTTTATATTTCATTGTTCGACTATAAATCAAGATTAATTTATGGGTTTCGTATATATGCTTTAGTTTAAACTCAATGTTGATTGTCTTCCGTGTCAATACACAGACATATTAAATTAAATGTAGAGGACGAGAACTGGCCGAAAACCAAGAAAACTAGAAAATATTATTATTATAAATATAATATAATTAATTATACGCGTTCCGAGTACGATACATTACACACACTCTCCGTCTACTGTACCCGATTTCGTTGTTCAATAAATATTTACCGTCTTACGTACACTTTTCTATAATGAATTTTTGAAGATCGATACACACGCCGCCACTTACGCGGTTATAATGTCGAATGTAAAGACAAAAACGCGCGTAGTATGATTACACGAGATGATGTAATCACGAGAAAACCCTGGAGAAACGATCCATCTATCACAAATAATAAATATACCTTCAGGAAATACACTCATTACATAACGTACGAATTTCATTCAGAATTAAGTCGATAATCAATTGAAGCTAATGGAAATGTACCGTTGTAAAACAATATATAAAACCGAATTATTATTATTATTACACGCACGTAATACTTCAACAAACGTTTCTCTCACAATATTCTAAATACTAATTTAATAATATAATAATATCGAAAAAGACAATTACTTGATTCTACTGGAATCATAGTAGACGTTTATCTGAATCGATTTTATAATAAACTAATTTCAAGACAGTCATCATGAGCACTTAACCAGGGGATGCGAGTCCCATCGTTTGGACAAATCGTATAACACTCGTATTTTATACTAAGTAAATAAAAATGAAATGTCTTTAAATTAAATTCATTGATTTTTTTTTTCAAATAACGCAACACATACATTCTACAAATAATAATAATAATAATAGCTTAGATGATAAGGCAATTGGAAATACTATCCGGAAGATGGATTTTTAAAAATTTTGAAAATAACGAGAATCAAAAACGTTAATTATTTCTGAAAACCGAAAACGAAAAAAGAAAAAGGAACATTTCAAAAAGCCCTGTGTCCAATTCAAACCGATCATCATCTCACTTTGATTTTTTTCTCTAATCCTTTCACGTTCATGGAATGTTGGAGAGCCAGCTGTTGTAAATGTCTTTCGTGGGCTCCGATGAGTTTCAATCGATCGTCCGCAAACTGATTTCTCAATTTATTCAATTTCAAATTGAGCCTTACAGTACTGTCGGTATTGTTTTTCAGACTTTTCATTGGAACAAGCATGTTGTCCGCAAAGTTCTTCTGAAAATGGATGGTGAGTTTTTCTTTTAGGTCCTTCACGTCCCATATGCAAATGATACCGTCCACGGAACAACTGATCAACGTGGCATCATCGATCGTCAATCGCATCTGTTCAGGACGACAAAAAAAAAGTCAATGCGATAACTAGCGTACAACTAACTAACCCGTGTAAGCTTTTTACCTTTGATATAGTGCAACTGTGTACGAACAATTCTTTATATTTGGTGTCGACTTCGATCGGGAATTTCAATGACAATATGACACCGCTTTGACACGCCACGAATAACATCGAATTCGACCTAGAGAGTATTATGGCGTTCAACGGTCCGTGGTCTAGATTTATGTTACGCATTATCTAAAAAAAACACGAAAACGCGTTTGATACGCGCTAATAAAAACAGTGGCATAGTGATAAGACTTTTTAATAGGGGCTAAAACATTTTTTGAGGTACCGCCTACCCTTAATTTTTTTTTTACACTTATCTTCTCAAAAAAGAATAGATAGACAGCGATAACGATAAATAAATCGTCATAGATACATTTAAGTTTGTATATACCGCAGGAAAATTAAACTTATTATTATTATTTGGAAATCGTTTTATTTTATAATTTTATATTTAAATTATTATTAGCGTTGAATGCGATTTTAATAATATTTAAAAATTTTGCGCATTCTTCTGATAATACATTTTGATAAATATAATATTTATTATAGATTTTTTTATATTTTCTCGTGTGTCCTATTAATTGTGACCTATTTATTATTAAAATACTTATACATAGTTTATATTATATTTGTATTAGTTCATAATATGTAGTGACACGTACTCAATATCACCCATCCACCGCTAAAAATTTTTCTAAGGACGGTTGTCCTAAAAATTCTCCTTCGCCACGCCACTGAATGAAAAATATTATAAAACAAATACCATTCATAGCGTTAAACGTTTAAAATGCAACAAAATGCGAAACGCCTATACCGAATTAAACTCTACAAATGATTTATAATGAGCGTTATCTAATTATTTTTATTCAAAATAAAAATTTTACGTAATTTTTAGTAATTTTTCTTGTTATTTTCTAATCGTGAATATTTTATTTTTTTTTTGTATATATTATTATTATTATTATTCACAAATATTTCGCTAGTCAATTAAAAAAATATATAATCAATATGTGTCGCTCGCCAATATCGAAAGAAAAACATAGTTTTGACAAAAATCGATCTTACCACGCAAATAAAATATATGTTATACATATTATATTTGTTCATAATAAAAATACATTTATTACTTGTTTCTGTCCGTTAATTTTATTTTATTTCTCCTAAAATGAACATTCTGCACACGTTACAAATGTTCATAAATTCTTTCGAGAAGTAATAAAGAATCGTTTACCTTTAACGATTCTTTTACAACGCATAGGATAGAAAATCAATAGAATTTTCAAGATAATTTCGGCACAGATTAAAATTTATATAGTCTTCAAACTTGTATTTATAGCTAATTAAAATGTCGAAAAATGTAGTGATAAATTTAATAACAAATAAATAAGAAAACAATGATGTGCTAATACAAGATTCTACCTAATTAACATAAAAAATAAATTTAAAAAAAGAACCAACATGAATTTCAACATTTTTCAAACGCTTTTTATAACACAAAATATTTTGAATTTTCATAATCTACTTCTTTTTGGTTTAAGCTGACATTTTTCAACAATTCCCAGACTAAAAAACTAACTGTAATATGCATAATATCGAACATTTAATACTTCATTATTCCATTCTGATTAAGAATAATGTTATATAAAAATGTACCGAAACCGAATGTATACAATATTATATTTTTTTACACTCCTATCTAAATAAAATGTTTATAGAATTTTTTTCATCAAAAAAAAAAAAAATAAATAAATAATAATTCGTGTAATTCGAGTTAAAATAAAACACTTTTTATCGTTTAAGAGTTTCAGTTTAAGATTAAGATTTAATCGCGGCGGCTCCATTTCGCGTTATGAAAATATTTCTCTTACAGTGTACACATAAACGTCAGAATTCGAATGGTACACGGATTCGAGACGCACACGGACGTGGGGACGCGGATATGAAATCTGAGAAGTGGAAACCGCGTTTTGTCGTTCAATCACCGATCGGTTGCTGTCCGTTGGTAACCGACAAAACGCATATAACGTGTCCCCAGCTTTAGTTTGTGTTGAAAAATGGCGTATAAATTTACAAATACCTAACAGTTTATAATATATTACATCTATAGTGTTTCAAACTAATCGTTTACTTATTGTTATCTTTCTTGATGGCAGTTGTGGAGAGAGAAGCGTACGTTTGGCGATATTTAACCAATGAATTTTACCGAATGAACAAAATTGAATAAAACTGAAAAGAAAACGATTTTCCGTGTCTTGTCCTTTCTTCTCGTTATACCGTTTTACGAACACAATTCATTTAGAACACTATTCAGATCGACCGTATTTTTCCGCAGTCGACGTATATTTTTACATTTCGAATCAATAAAAAAAAAAGTAGATAAAAATGTTTTACTTTTGTAAACTGTTCACAAGAGAACTTTTGCACGTCTCGTTATTGAGAACACGAGTTATTTAACCTTATACTTGCTTCAAACGCCCGTCACGTCCAACATTAACATTTTTCCATGCGAGATTTCAACAACTAACATAATTATTATTCAAAATTTCGAATAATATGTAAACGAGTTTTAAGTCGTTAAAACGAAATTTCGAGTTCTTTGAAAAACCGTAATTTTTCTAAAATCGAAGTGACTTTCTATGCGACTATTCACCGATTTATAATCGACGTGCGAACACGTGTGTAGCTTTTTACGTCAACGATATTGTTCTTTTTTTCTTCAACCCTACCCCTCCAACAAACGTTTAATACTTGAACGGTATTTTGATCGCGTCGACATCACCCCACACACACACACATTGATGTATTATATAACTCGTCTAAACGTACGAATACGAACCGTTTGATCGTTCATTTCTTTGACCGTGCCGTCTTTCAATGCCATATAGAGTTGTTTCAAGTCATTGGACACGGCCACATCAGATACATTCAGATTCGTAATTTCAAAATCGTGTTTACCCGTATGTACGTCGAATTGGCATACATGGCCTCCTTCGTCGCACGAGTACAACTTCAAATCGTTCGCAGCCCAAGACAGAGTCGTAATCTGAACACAATATTTATTAAACGCTTTTTTTCTTTTTTTATTATTATTATTATTTCGTGTATACGCGTATTCAAAATAACATTCGATAACGAAAATCCCTCATAAAATCATTAATTCAATACGGGTTCCGATTTTGTAATCGCGTTAGTTTACGTCATATAAATACTTTAAAATTCAACGTGTTTTAAAGACGTAGTAAAAATATTTTATGGATAATGTGCAGACGCTCATTTAGAATAATAAAAAGTGTAGCGGTTGATGTGTGGAAAATTCTGTTCGCGTTTATATACGGTGGCCTTAATTATCATAAACTTGTACACTCGTAATCGCTTTTAATTCGTTTTTTTAACCACAACGGTATATTTTATACACGATAATCGTTCCGTTATGCGAGATACGGAGTATTCCTATAGGATAAGCGGGAAGGGAATGATAGCTACTGATAGGACTTGTCGATTCGAGTGGATCACTCGACCGTGTATTTTATTGGAGACCGTGTAATTATTATTGTTGATATTTCGAATAGAAAAAGAAATCGTCGCATTCGCAATGACGATATTTCGAGCGACGTTTGTGTTTTGTGTTCGTATAATTTTCCAAAATTCAAACGTTATCAAACTCTTAAAGAAAAAACGAATTACGACTGTAACGGTTATCGCAATGTTTTATAACATTGTTGAAAATACCGTGTGCCCGAGCTTGTATTAGTATAAGATACCAACATTGCCTCGAATCACAAAACGCGATATCCGTGTTCGTCCCTATACATTAATTGTGTTATGTGAATAATAAACGAGAGATCGTTGCGTTCGATTAATTATCAACTCCGTAATTAACGTTTAACACACTTTCTCGGGAAGAGGGAGTGAAAGCGGCCTCGGCTACGTGTGGGGGGCGTGTGTGTGTGTGTGTAAACAAAATAATAATTTTTTTCCGATATTTTGTATCAATGTTTTCGCAAATTTATATTTAAAAAAACCTAAAACAATACTTTTCGTTCAGAAGTATTAGTCGACAGGTCGCGCCTATTTCTCACCGCGCTATTGTTGCCGACCAGCTCGTACAGCTTCTGGAACGTGATCGAACTGTAGACGTGCACGTTTATTTCGTCCACGACCACGGCGAACACGTGACCAGCGTTGCTGAACTTGACCAGGCGGCAACCGGCCACGTCGAACGACCTCTCCGGCTTCAGCGCGTCCGCGTATATGACGATGAAAATCACGCGGCTGGCCGTAGCCACAATCGCGTAGAGCCCGGTCGGGTGCAACGACACATCAACCACGTCTTCCGAGTAGTCCGCGGACAGGAGCAGCGAATGGTTCTCGTAGTTCCACAGCTTGACGGACCTGTCCGACTTGCCGCAAGTCATGAACATCGGCTTCCAACTGCTCACGGACATGCCGCACACGCCGCCGTGGTGTAGCGTCTTGTTGAACGGCTCGATCGGCACCTACGGTCGACGAAAACTGAGTGCCGGTGAACCGTCGTGCGGCGTATACGCCGAATATTTGGAAAAGAAAACGGAATATTTGGAAAAGAGCGAGGAACAAATAAGTGTTGTACAATCAGACTCCGAGGATGAATCGGGTTGGACAGTTCAAATATTTAGTTACGCAAGAGGACTGAGGAGTCGAACCGTGTAGGGCGAATGGAAAGAGGTGATATGTGTATTATTCGAAATTGGAGTACAATAAAATGTTTGTAAAATTGTAGTGATATAGGCCTGCAGTGAGTGATGAATGAAAGTGCAGGGTGTTGGGCATCGATTTAGTGAAAAGAAAGTAGGAGCATCCGAATTGAAAATGGTAAACTAGAAAGTTATTAGGTCGAGTGGAGTTCGGAATAAATAACAGTTCTCGCTAATTGCATTTCTAGCTGCGAGAACGAGAAAGAATAATTTAAAATAGTTTCGAGCGTGAAAAAAAGAAGACCGGGTCGAGATAGGTCGTAGAAAAAGCGGTCAGAGGTTATCAATGAGAGTATTGAGGTTTGTGTGGAGTTGATAAAAAAGAAATGGCTATAATTATGGAAATTCGAAAGTGAAAATTAAGAATAGCTAACGTCGCTTGTGTGCGACAAAGGCGAACCGACAGAAGATTTAGTATTTTTACGATAAAGTTTTTACAGTTTCCTGTACGACCGCCATGGGACAATTTCAATATTATCTCAACGGTTACAAAATATCTCTGTTTTGCATTTATAACAATAGAATGATAAATCGACCGTGTATAATACGGACGATTGTTCTCGAGGTGCGGTTAAATCGCATTTATTAAATCGAGACCCATTTGTTGGGTGCTTTTTCTCTTTTAAATAGAGTCCTTTAGAATTGACTGAACGGAAACTTGAGCGATGACTAAAAAATTGTAAATTAATTTTGTTTCTCACCTTTGAACGGTTTTACAATTATTAGTGTCTGCCTAAAGGAGACTACGAGTACTCCACGGGATAATAGCTGTGTTTTAATATTCGTACACATTTGCAGGGCGTAAAATTGTGTGATTCGAAAAGTTAAATGTGTATTACGAAATCGGAAACGGTATTGTACACGATTTATCACGTATTAATCGAAGGTCTCATAAGTTTAACTAAATTTCCGTTTTTAAAACGTGTCCAAAACGATTTATTAATAATAATAATAATAAAAAAAACCACTGATTTCTGTGTGTAACATTTAAACACATATGATTTGTCCTTATTGCTTGTTTTATTTAAAAAAAAAAAATTATTTGTAGAAATATGTTGTTTAGAATTATGTTCGATTTAACACTAATAAGTAGTTCAGTTCCCACAGCTTTTGTTTATTCCAACTTTAATAATGACTTTCCTTAAGAATTTGAAACATTAAACAAAGACGAATTATAAGTACATTAAAAAATACAAAATAATTTCGCGTAACAAAAGTTTTGTCAAAAGTAATTTGTTTGAGAGAAAAGCAAAAAAGTTACAAATAAAGTGTCTACCGAATGGAGTACCAACCAATCACGCCGTTTGACAAAGTTTCAGTAAAACATACCAAACGTTTATTGTCAAAAAAAAAAATGTGAAACGAACATACGAACGGCGTTGTAAGAACCATTTCATTATCAATCTCAATAAGAATTTAATAAATATTAATTTTTAAAAATTAAAACCAGTCTTAATGTTACTTAAGCCGTAACGTACGCATCTCGTAATTACCTATTCCATACGACTGTATATGATTTTCGGAATATTATGAATAGTCTAAAATGTATTTATAATATTATTTAAACACTGTAAATACAATAAACATTATTAATATATAAAAAGTCTTATTCTTTTTTTTTTTTTTTGTTATACGAAAAATTTCTAGAACCAAACGAATTAATGTTATTTTTTTTTATGCAATTATATGACAAACAGCTGTGTCGACCAAGGTACATCGTTGTGTAACCATAAAAACTCCGAGTGAAAAAAAATTCAACTTAAAAGTAATGAAAGTTTTTTTTTTAACCTTAACAAAGAGTCGTAAAATTCCATTAAAAATCCTTTGTCGTACACTGTATAAGCTCGTAAAATCTCGTTTCAATCGAATGCAGAAAGACCGACAACAACTTGTACTAACGAATTTTTTTTTTTTTTTTTTGTTAGAATCGTAAATTAATTATTACGGTACTTTTTCATGTCCAGACTTCCATAGGAATTTCGACCAAAAAATCTGATTTCTCTTGGTAACGCACACTATAATATTGTTTTCCGGATTGACGACCAACGTGTTGATCGTGTGCAGCTCGGGGTCCTCTTCGATACTTTCCAGACGTTTGTCTCGGTGTATCAGGAACTCGGAATATTTCGTATACCTATAAAGTCAGAATTATATTTGTTGCTCGTTTTATAGATCTCGGCATGGACACGGTGTTTACAATTTCAAATATGCGTATCATTAAAGGGAAAACAGTCGAATTACACTTTTTACCTAAATCAAATTGGTTGAATTTGGTCGAAAAAGGATAATATTTGAATCATCAAAGAAACATCCGTTTTTCTCTTCCTACATTCAGGATTAAGACTCGGCAATGATTTTAATTTTGAAATGTACTTAAAAAGCATTTTTATGGACGTTTCAATCAGAACGTGTTGTTGTTGTTGTTGTTTTTTTTTTTTTTTTTTAATTTGTCATCTAATTATTATTCGAAATTATTTTTTTTTAATATTTATAAGAAACTAAGTTTAGAAATCTTCATTCCGAACATGATTTCGGGTAATTGATTTTTGAGCATATATATATATATATATTTTTTTCAATTTCTTTTCTTTCTTTTCCGGTATCGTGTTGTGTTGTCTATATTCTGCATTAGAATATCAGTGATATATTTTGTAATTGTGTTAAAACCTCAATGAATAATCAATTCGTTTTTATTATAACAAATACGTAATTCAAAAACGACGTTTTCGTCTTGGGTGTTAAACAACTGCTGGAGTCGTTCGACGCGTATACTTTCATGAAACGGTTGACATCATCTTGTCATCAATTTTTTATTATTTAGCTAACAATTTAAAAATATTGATATGACATCATCCGGCCGATGCTCTATGGGGCGAAGACGAAAACATTGTTTTCGAAACACGTATTTGTTATAATAAAAACGATTTTTTTTTTTGTAAAAATCGGATTTTTATTTTTTATATAATATAGGATATGTTTAACATTATAACACAATTATTATTAGAAGATTTACCGTGGTAAAACGTTCATTAATTGTCAGCGATAGCGAAAACGACACGACGAGACATTTTTTTTTTATTCAAGTCTTTTTTTTTCCTTTCATTGGAGTTTATTATGAACATTTTATGACAAAAAAAAACGTATTATTTTTGCAGAAAAATAAATGACTAAATATATCGAATAGGAGCATATTTAAAATAATTACACACTGAACGGTTAATTTAAAAAAAAAAAATGAGGCTTATACGAAACAAAAACTTTGAAATAAAACAACAAACCGGCGTTTTTACGAATTTAACAACAACGTAAAATAAAATACGTAAAACAGTGAAACATTATCGACTAGATTTTACAATTTATTTCACGACTCCTAGTAAAAGTATACGGTTTTATTAATATATTTTTTATAATGTATTATTATAATTACGACTGCCACAAACGTTTTTTTATAACTTACAAAAAAAAAAAAAAATATAGTTAAAATCTGCCGTAGGTTATTTGTCCAAATTATTACATTTGGCATGCGCAACAAAAAAAATCCCGAACGAATTAATTTCGGACGTGTACTCTTTGTTGAAAAAAAAATAAACAATAATAATTGTTTTTTTATTAAAAATACAATTTAGATAAATTTAATAGTGGTGTACCGAACAAAGCGTTTTTTTCGCATATATATATAAACTTTTTTCGCAAAAACAAAAACGACTATCGTACGCTCATTTAGAGATGACAGGGATTTATTGCTCATCGCCGCAATTGCGAAAATTAAATTTATTACAGTGGACACGTTTGTCGTTTTGAAGTGATGGGAGTAGTAGTCGTCAAATCGGCAATTATCGTATAAACAAAATATTATTTATTTCGATAATTTCGTTTGGAATCAATTTTTTTTTTCGCCATTTATGTCCAATAGAAACGATAAGTACAAAGTTAAATAAAGTATAACTACATTTATTTATTATTTTTTTTTTTAATTGTGTTATACCACAATCATTATCAATGCTAATTCTACTCCATCAACGTCAACGTGTAAATTGTGTGATATATTATGCGATGTCAATTTGCATTATATTATTAGAAAAATGAGCGCGGAATAGATGGAATCTGGTGTGATACGAAGACAATCGATGTGAGTGTACAGGAGGTAAAGCTTTCGGCTTTACGGAGACGCAAAACTGGAATGATCGTAGTTGAGAGTGTAAGACGGGGGAAGAAGCGGGAACTTTTGATATACGAACAAGTGATATTTTCACGGATTTTGTGAAAAAATAATAAAAATTTGTCCGTTTCGTTGAGTGAACAATATCACACGACTGAAAGAACGTAACATAATACAATACCATATACCACCGACCTCCAATCCTTTGTGATCTTGTAGTAGTACACGCAGTAACTGTTAATAACCAACATCAGTCCACTTTTTATAGGCAAACAAAGTCTGATCTTCATTTTCGGTATGCCACTCAACGGTCTTGTCTCCAACGGATTTTTCATCGCCTTACACAAATCGAAATCCAGAAGCGTGTACACGTTGTAAACGGCTTTCAACTCGCCGTTTTCCACCAAGAACAGTCGTCCGTCCGTGGTGCCGGCTATAATGCTGTTCAAATATTATTACAATTATTTTCATATGCATTTTCAATACTTATTTGACTACTTCGCTTCTGAATTAAATTGAATTAAACGATAAATTCATTTTAAGAGGTTTATTTTTCGGGAGGGGGAGGGAAGAAGAGACGTGCAAAACGGCAATGACGTATCTAATCGCAATTCAATCACCGGTGAACAAAACCACGGGCGGGACAAAAAGGCCCTTTAATAAATGTACGCGAACACTGGTTAAGAGATGCGATACATTTTCACGTTCAACTCGTGTCTTTAAACAGTGGTGTACACAATACGTCAATTAATAACTATTCAAACGTAATAACAACTGCATGTATTCAGTTTTCAAATATGAAAGCAGAAACTCGAATAACTTCAACATTAGAAGCCATTCAGAATTACGACTTAAAACGCCAAGCCTATAATGTTCGACTTTGAAAAGATTCAGTGAATGTGCTAAATCAGTAGTATTATTTCTAATAATAAAATATACAGGTTTATGAACGTCGACAGAGATATTCAAATGATTCAGTTATTATTTTTTTTTCTTTTATTAAAAATATATTGGCAATCTACGCTACAAGTGTATGATAAGCAAATGAGAAAAATATGTTCTTAATTTAAGAAAAATAATGAAAATTATAAAGTTTTGTACTTCGGCTCGTATACTAGGATATTTGAGATATTATTTTCGTAACGTTTTAGTCTATTAAACGTTTTCGAGAACCAATTTTGCTCTCGCAATTTCGAAAAACGTGTTATTTATACGGTTCCCCACTCCCCGTATTCACAGACGTTTTTTTATAACAAACTTAGACAAAGGCAAACACGTTACCTCATTTTGCTAAAATTTTAAACATTTTTGTTACTCCAATTAATTTCAAATTCCTACAACGAATTTTTTTTATTATTAATTAGTCACTCTTTCAAATACAACGAATCTACGGACCAAGTGAAAAGTACGCGGTTGACCAGGATAAAGCAATAGAGATTTTCGAAATACTAAAACGTATAATAATCGTAATAATATAATTCATTTGGAAGAAAAGTTAATATAGAGCTATAGTCCATATAATAGATGAAAATTTTAAATACTCGACTATTGTCACTTTTTCACTAATTAATAATAATTATTTTTGTCGTAATATTTATATACCAACCAAAATACGTTTCTGATCTATATAAATATATATATTATTATCTTTTTGTATGCAAACTTGATAAATATTGAGATCGATTTTTTTTTTAAACGATATCCAACAATTTCGACTATTACAACTTTGTAAAATGGTTATCCGCCATTGTAAACTGATTATTTTTTTTTAGAATACGTTTTTTTTCTCTCGCGAACTATTTCGAGTGCCATTCGAATAAACAAACTGAATAAATTATTCATTTAAACTCTTACGTGTTAACGAAAATAATATCAAAAGTTTCGGAGTATAGTAAAACGGAAGAATATATTGTTTTGCCGAGAATCAAACACTTTCGTCAAAATACTAAATACAGTTTAGAACGAAAGAATGATTCGACCTTTTTAAAAAATTCTAAAACGTCTAAGCCGATACGAGCCCCCATAACACACTTATGCGTTTGGGGCTAACAATCATATTTAATGACTTGTACGACTTACAATTTTCTTAAAGAATAAAATAATAATCATTTGTACTGGACACGAAACGCGTTTTTGGTTTACATTCGCCTAAAAAGCCTAATAGAGCGGGGGGCGCTATTCGTTAATTATATTGTCGTCCGTAACAGTTACCTGTTTTCGTTCAACCAACACAAGGAATTGAATTCGACTTTGTTGGCTTTGTAAAACCCGAATTGCTTCCACACCAATTCGCCCAACTTCATCAAACGAAACAATTCTCTGCCGACGAAACAGCACATTCCGCTGATTTTCGGATTTAACGCCATCTAATATTTACAATCAATATACATTAGTATAACATGAAATCGAGGACGGCTATTTAGGGAAGGAAAACGCATTTTATTTGCTCCTTTCGTAGAAAAAAAATCCTGAAATTCACTTTTTTCTCTTTTCAAATATTTTGAAATTAACTTATTTCTAACCGGAGCAGCGACGTTATTACGACGGTGGCATAACAAAATATTGGCGTACACGAATCGCATCCCGTACGGTGACGCACGTGAATCTATAAAAATTACTCAAATCGTCTACAGAATTAACAAATAATTGTATTCACGCGGATTGCCTCCGATTATTGATTTTAAAACGTTAGTCATTTCGTTTAAAAATCCCTTCTCCTAACCGCGATTGAAATATTTACCTATATATATATATTTTTTTTTTTTTTAATTTAACATTATCGTATCATCTAATTATAAATTATAATTAAATTATATATTTATGCTTTCATACCTAAATTAAAAAAAAAAGAGATATAAAAATAATGTTAAAAGATATCGATTTTTTTAATCGACGAAGATGGAGTGATATAAGAGATAAAATTACAGTAAACTTTTCTTAACACATTCTATAGAATTACTTCCGAAAACATTACTGGAAGGAGAAATTCCAGTTAAAAACAATATATATGTATCAGTAAAATTGAATGTGCTCCAGAATAAACGTATCCACAAAATCATCCAACAGATTGAAACGATCTAACAAGTGAGTGAGGTATTTGATTCATATAGAATCCTATACGTGTCTTGTACAAATAATAAATATGGAAAAAAATTCACCGAATTTCCTTGAAAAATCCGTAAAAAAAAAAAAAAAATAAAAAATTATATTCTTTTTCCCACTCACAGAAAACGACGAGAAAACCGAAACAAACACTTATAAATACGTGTGATTATGTGGAAAAAAAAACATTTTTTTTTTTTTTTTTTTTTATACAGAAATAAGAAATACTGAAAAAGATGATAGAATGGGAATTTTTTTTTTAGACTTAGATCAGTGTGATCATAAAACTGTATTGTTTAAATTCATCATATTTCCATTCTCGGGAAATCGAATCGTAAACGGCGCCGCTCGACAGTAAAATAATATGACATGTATCAGTGTATGCAAATCACGTCGTAAACGGGTCCAACGGTGGTCGGAGGATGAACGACATGGACGTGACTCTCGACTTTGGACAATTTCCAGTTGTAATAATACATAACGTAATCGGGTTTGTCGGTGAGCACAGCCAAATACAGATTGTCCCAAGTAAACTGTATTTTAATAAAACTGTTGGCCTTCATCTCTAGTGGCGCGACCAGTCGCCGTATGTGCTTGAATCTGATCAAATTGTATATACTGATGGTCGGTCTTTTGCCCATTTCGACCACGGCCAAAAGATTTCTGATTCATAAAACGAATACATGTACAACGTGCCGTTTAAATCGTCGTCATTTCAACATTCGTTAAAATGTGACAATTTTAAAAATTTGTTGACTTCCAAATCATGAACTGCGATTTTTTTTTTTTAATTCTACACTCGTAGAACCTACTGACTTTTCAAGACGTGATAACAACTGCGATCTGTGTGTGGTAAACATATGAAATGTATTCTCAAACCAATTAGCGTCTTATAATATAAGACGTATATTGTTACACAACAAAATATATAAGTGATATACAATATTAAATACGTTTTAATATTTCACACAAATAATTTATGACAAATAAATTCTAAAAATATTTTAAATTACACCGATTGCGTGAAATAAAGACACCTCCTGTAGTATTGGAATCCCTATTTTTTTTTTCAAATTACGCCTAACCCATTGTAATATGAAAGCTTGTGGTCCATTCGAAGTACATCAATAACATGTATTGCTCGAGATTTCGACCACAATGTCCAACTGTGATTGTTTGTATATCAAGATTTTGAGTTTCTTGTTTTTTTTCTTGTATTAATAAAATTTATTTTATAAAATCGTGTATTTTCGAATAATTGCTTTTATTTAAATACGTATAACATTTATTTACATATATACATATTACAAATTCGTACTATAGGATTCACGATCAATAAATGTATAATATTTAATTGTATTGGATTAAATATCCAAGAAGAATACTTTGAACTTTTATTAAATGCCGTCATCTTATTAAAAAGCTATTATAATTTTTAATATTTAATTATACTCCTTTTCGAGGGTAGAAAATTCCACAACACACGGTAGTACTTATTGTTTGCTCCTTAAAAATATAAATATAATCACACACCATGGCGTTAGAAGCGTGTTTTTTTTTCTTCTCTCTTATACTGTCTTAACAATATTTTTTAACTGTAATATAAGTTTGCGAAAAGAATATTGAAACAAAAAATAATAAGTAAATGAGAAAAAAAATAAACGAACAATATAAAAATGTAATAATAACTAGTGAAAAAAAGTCCATAATAAACGTGAATCAATTGCTTTTATTTTTTTGTATTTTGTATGGTATTTAATTTTAAAAAGTGGTCCTCCGACAGCAGACAATAAGTCAGTTATTAAGGATAATATCAATATATGAGATTGATGGAAAAACACGAAATAACAAAAGTACACGTTTTTATACGAATATATATTTAATAGATGTTTAAAGTTACGAAAATTTATTAAAAATTATAGTAATAATATAATTCATTATTTTAATTATCGTATTTAATGATGTTAAATGTTGTTTTTTCGCGATTGCGTTATGAGTTTTGAAGTTTAATCAACAAATTTAGTCGAATTCATTGTTAAATATAAAACGTACTATATTATATTATTATGACAACTAAATGAATTTCAAAGCTGTTTTACCTAGGTTTGAGTATTTTGTAGCGAACGCTTTTTTCCCTTTTTTTTTTTTTATTGTACGCGCGTTGTTGTAGAACTAATTCCTAGTATTTTTTTTTTTTGCGCATTTATCCCTTTTACATCGCGTAATACGATGTTTTTATCAATTTTCATTTTTCGACAATTATTTAACACGAATTTTCCGCGCCCAATTTAAATTTTTTTTAATATTTTTTGTCTATTAAATTTTATACAGGAGCTGTTCGCCAATCCGTTAACCTAACCGATTTTATTTTAACTTTAAACACATGGTATAGAACTGTTTCCATTGAGACTCGTCTGTGTGTGTGTGTGTGTCGAATTTCTGTTAAATTTTAATACGTACGACCTTTTAGTATTACAACGTATTTAATAATTGTTCTTATAGATGGGACTGAGAAGAAAAAATGTATTCGGTCCGTTGAATTCAAAAAAATTTCGAAAAAAATTGTCGATTTTTAGAGTACAAGTGGTGGATTTCTGTCGGGTAAAAAAAAATCAAATATTCATATTGACAAAGGCATAATTTCCGAATGCACAATATAGCGATTTCCTAAGTGCGATCGTAATGATACATATCGCAATGGTACACCGTGCTACGTGTTATGTGAGCGCCGGAATAAAAAGCGTTTATCCTACTTGTTTTTGTTGAGTTCCATTGTCGTAATGGTCTTTTGCGGTTCGTTCAAGTGCAAGATCTCCTGGGAATTGTTCGAAATGTCGTGTATGACAATAACGCCGGAAGCTTGGTACAGAATTTTTTTATCGTCCAGGAAGAAACAATTCTTAGACGCTCCGGGGGTCAAGCCGAATACGAACTTCGGCTCTAAAGGACGCGTCGTC
Organism: Chaetogeoica ovagalla; assembly: GCA_032441825.1. NCBI lineage: Eukaryota > Metazoa > Arthropoda > Insecta > Hemiptera > Aphididae > Chaetogeoica > Chaetogeoica ovagalla. Next base: position 2,391,123 of record CM063744.1, read on the forward strand.
TTTTCGTTCGGCGTCGGCTCCTTGAATTTCGACATTCCGGCCAAATAATATAATTTAAACCGTAACGGAGAATGTCTGATCGAAACGGAGACTTTCAGAGTAGTTTACACTGCACTGACACACGCGAATAGATAATTGATTTAACGTTTAACAACGACTGGTTGCCATCATACGCGTGAAAGTAAATATATATACGCGCGCGCATAGAAACAAAGTCCCGCGCGCGCGTTTAAACAATATTAATCATTTCGAATTTTACGGATTTCGAATTTATTTTTTATTTTTTCGTGTCGTTTATAAAATTCGACGCGCCGTTATTTAATCGCGTACCGTGTTCTGCGTCACATCGTCAACGGACAAGACATTGGATTATTTTCTAATCGGCCTGTATCGACTCGAGACGAACTGAACAATTTAGAACCTATAAAATGCGATTCGAGCGAGATTTCAAAACTAAAGCGGTAAAATGTTATAACGCGTTAAGAGCAGCTAACGTGGAAAAATTTATAAATACGTGTATATTATTATGGGTCTGTAAACTTATCGTAGTCGGAGGTGAATCACTATAGAAGACGCGTTGTACAAAATGACGATGATTGATGATGCGAAAAACAAAAACCAAAAACCTTTGCTGATATTACGATATTTGCTAATAAATAAGGTTACACTTTTCGGCGAACGTCCTTTGCTATATTACCAGAAAACATTAACGTTAATTGAGATTATCCGATTATTATTTTTTCAGATGCCATTGGTGAATCGAAATTTAAAAATTCTTCACGTGACGAGGTGAAGAATTTTTATTGATCAAACGGCTCATTACGTCGAAATAAAGAGTACGAAGAAGAATTGTAAAATTTTTTTTTTCGAAAGTAGTTGGAAAAAAACACGACAAGAAATTTAAAATCGATTATTTTTTAAACACACAAGACGGCGGTCTCGGGGCGAAAAGAAAAAAAGACTTTGTGGCCTCTTAGAGAAACAAAATAGAATTCGCTAAAATATACTAACGAAAATAAATAATAACGCGGTGTGCGTGTGCGCCGCGGTCGGCCCCTTCGATCGTTGCGACGTCCAGACACGATTCTATTTAATGAATTCGCCTGGGGGACACCGATCGAACGCGAATGCCACCGATTCTCGTGCGGGAATCCTGTAATATGTATTTAAAAAATTTATAATGTAAATTTATACTGAAAATATATTATAATATTATTGTGAAAATAATCCCAAAAAACGTCTGTGATTTTTTTTTTTTATATAATTCACCTGAGTAGCGTTATTAATAAACCGGAACCGCCGCCGATGTCTGCCCGATGGTGGGCGAACACCAGTTTACTTACCATCCGTCGTGATCTCAGTCGTGTTTATTCGAGAAATGAACGAGAAATTAATTAACGCGTGTGTTAATATATTCATAGGCTTGTTTACGGGATCCGGCCGCCCTGGCGTATCTGCGAAAGCCAGCCCCCGCTAATTTCAAGGATACAATATTAAATAATAAGCGAATTCGCGTTAATAGAGTAGTCCGCTTGCATCCGCAGATTTTAGAATTACGAAATACCTTCTGGTTTTATATGTTTGCCGTGTACACACTGAAGAAACAAAAAAAAAAAAAAAAAACGTACGAAAATAGTTCACGAAAACTGCGAATGGTAGCGGTGTGTAAATTGTCTCGAACGGTTAAAAATAAAGTTAATATTGAATTTTTTGTATTATTTGTACAACAGGAGAACATAACGCTGAAATAACGAATACGGATATTTTGATCAGATCTGCAAAGAGTTCAAGACGCGCGACTATGAATACATTATAATATATATGTATATAGTATGTGTATTGGATCCCTCGTGAGTGGAGAACGGATTTTTGTGTTTTTACATATTTTTACGGTGAATATTCGACTGAAATCGGATTACAGCTTTCTCCTCGACGATTCGTTTCCGTGTGATGAACTGATATACGCAAAAAGGGTTTAGCGTATAAAAAAAAAACAAAAATCAAAGTTAGAGAATATTTTACACAAAACGATACGTTTTAGGAATGTATTGACATTTAATTTGAACATTTCGCAAAAGAAGAAAATTCAAAAAGAATTGTGTTCTCCGTCAGTTTCTACCCCGATAGACTCCACAATTGGATGGGGCGAAATTTACCGTTCAACTTCGAACGCGATATATCCAATATTAATTAGTAAATTACTATTGATTTTTTTTTTTCACGGCGTTATTATTTTCAGATCGTAGTACAGAATATTACTTTTATTGCATAATATATTGCGTGTACATGAATTAATTTCTTTTTTGAGTACACTTAATAAAGTGAATTTTACATCACTAAGAATATATGTATATATGTATATATAAATTAAGTATGGCTGTTTAAGTAATTTTTAAACATTAGAATTATCTTATAATTTCTATAGATTATTGTTACTTTTATTTGTTTTTTCAGTGTTTAATACACTTTTATGAAACATTATATTTATATTTTCAAAAAGAAAAAATAAATATATATTTATTCGCATATAAAAGACGTATGGTGGTGGTCATCTTCTATTCTGTGAGATAACCACCCACGGTTATGGACAGCGAACCTGATAATGGTTAATAATAAATAATATTTATTAATTATTTACTTAATTTAATCAATTAATAGTCGTGAATCGGTTTGAGTGAAATTGTATGGTAATGTATCACACCGTGGACCGACGTAGTAATATTGTCAAACAGTGTTTTCAATATTAAAATAACAGCGTCGTTCGTAGAAGAATTGGAAATCGAATTGAGGCAAAAAGAGAAAACCGTATTTGAACGGAGAGACGACTACTTCGATGAGATGACACACGTGGTAATTCAGTACACAAGAGGTGACGTGAGGATCAGATCCCCCTCCTCCATCGGCCATACGATTTTTAAAAAATTTGACCTAAAAAAAACAAAAAAAATAATGCGATTTGTAGTGAACGAGAGCAATGATCCCAACCCACTTTCATAAACTACGTCTACGCCACTTGTTGGACTATTATAAGAGAGCTCGAAACCGACGATCAGATGGAGCATAAAAGTTTTAAAAGTTTTGCAATAGAACGGTATGAAAAAAAAAAAAGAAGCAATTCAAAGTGACTGCGGGCCTGTTAATTTAGGGTAAACTCACACGGACCACTTTAGAACCACGCTACGACCGCAAAACGGTGGTCGCTCGTGGTCGATATATTAAAAACACATGAAATAATATGAAAAATGCAATTGAACTCAGACGGACCACTTTCTGCCGTCAGTTTCGACTTGAGTCGCATCGTGTCGACTGTATCACCCACGAAATTGTGGTCGTCGGTGGTTGAGTGTAACACACATGTTGCGACACGTCAACCACTTTCCGACCACTTGCCACCAGCACTAAATTGTATCATTATTTAACCGTTAACTCACATAATAAATATTCAAATGAATTTTTACTCATTCTAAAATAATTAAAAAATTTATCATCATACATTCTTAATGAAATATATAGCAAATTAAATTGGCTTCCATTTTTATTTTCAATAATAGGATGGACCCAAAATTGTCTCTTCTTACGACGCCGCATTCTTCGCTGTAATAAAAAGTGAACGAGAGCAATGATCCCAACCCACTTTCATAAACTATGTCTACGCCACTTGTTGGACTATTATAAGAGAGCTCGAAACCGACGATCAGATGGAGCATAAAAGTTTTAAAAGTTTTGCAATAGAACGGTATGAAAAAAAAAAAAGAAGCAATTCAAAGTGACTGCGGGCCTGTTAATTTAGATAACTCTTGGTTTCAATTAAAATATATATTTAATATTAATTATATCTTTATTGCGCTTTAATTATACTTCACGCTTTATATAACGCCGTAATATCTTTTTATTCGTGAATTATTATTTTTTTCTCTCTACGTATTTCTAAATATTTCTCCTTCAAAACAGCATTTGTGAACAGTGAGTCGAAAAATAAAAATCCCAATCCAACGACGCCCGCCGAATACTGCCTGCTACGAATATTCCGCAAACGTTAAATTCTAAATATTATTATGATAATATCTTCTGCAGATGTGTAGTGTACGCGGTTTTCCGTAGAAGTCTTAAATTTAAACGAATAATCCGCAAATCCGTACTTGCACACGTATCTATTTATAATTTCCACGGATGCTGCCGCGTTCACGCAATTAGTTATCCTTACGTCAGACCCGGGTTAAGGACGTATATAAGTACTTCAGTCCCTTTAAGCGTCTAAGCGTCGGTTTAAGAGGTCCGTCAACGGCAGTAAAAGCTTAAATGAGCGCTATTATTATCCATCTTCCACGCCCGTGTCCCGTTAAAAATTGTTAAGTTTATTACAACGGATACACAAACGCTGTATAAAAACAGCGAAATATTGATTCCGACGATTTCCAAAAGCGTGTTACACTCGTATTATTCGAATAGGCGTCCGAATTAATTTTTTTTTATAATTTTTCTCGAAACAGAAAGGGAGGGGGCGAAAACGACCGAAATAATCGTTCTCAAATAAAGTTTTACATTTTTGTTTTTTCATTATTCATCGTAACATCGCATCGTTAGGTTGTTGCTGACGATAAATCAATTGGAAGAACGTAACGATTTCTAAAATTTTAACCGCGTTTGAGATCAAAGTTATAATTTATACGACGATTAACCGCACGCTGTATGCGCAGCGCAAAAACACGAGTCGATGAAAACGATGTTTTTGGACTGTCATATAGTTTTTATAACGGCCGGGGGATACTATTTTATCGTGCAGATAAAAAAAAACTGTCAAAAAAAATTTGAACGTCTTTACATATTATATTTATGTCGCAAATACACGTAACAATAGCCGAGAGTGTATATAACAACGCGCACGATAACCCAAAACGTTTTCTATAACAGTGGTTTAGAAATAAAAATATACACATATACGTATAAATGAACAAACGAACTAGGAATTCAAAGTTTCCGTTTTTAAAATCGTTTCACGGACTAAAAAAAAAAAAAATTAATATATTTTTTTTTTTCAGTCGAAGTTCAAACCCAATGCCATGTAAGCAACTGTACCGATAATTGAAACGAAAAAATGTAAGAATATTTAATAACCCTTTAAAACGAACGTACGCGATTGACCGTCTAAAAAATTCGTCTTCCACGAGTTTCACAAGACTTTTCAAATCCTTTGGTGCGCAAATTTTTAATACACCATTGCGTCCCCGAATCCGTCTATCCCATCTCCTGTTCTCAATTCGAGCACGCTAAACGTTAGATTAAATTTATTCCGAACGATTTCGACATCGTACGTATATACATTATACATACATATATAATATATATATATATATCTAAACTTATAACGATTATTATTATAATAATAATAATAATGTGTTCCCGCGCATATTGATGACGGTGAACATTTCACGTATGCCGGTCTGTGTCTCAACGAGTTAAATTAGTTTCGTCTTGTTTGAACAACAATGCACGCTGTATTAAATAAATTTGCGTTTCGGTATACAAAAATCGCGAGCTGAAAAGCTGAAATCTTTTCTTTTTTCTAAATAATCATTCGATATTTCGGCCGACACAAAGTGTTTTTTTACCAAACCTATACGTCATGAAACCGTACTGGATGTTAGTTTAACACGCGCACGCGACTTCGAAATTCGACAGTAAGTATTTTTTTTTAATTTCGGGATAAAATTATAATGTAGCAGGAGACCCATAACGTTTACGGCGAAGCAGTAATTCCTATACCGATAACAATAGTTTATCGTATTCTCACCATCGACATATTTTTGAAATTATATTCCGATTAATCGGATTCCGTAACGTTCACTTATGAACACTGAGTTCGGATAAAAAATACCAGAGCGAGTTTTATAAATCCGTTTTACGCACCTAAGTGTAGAAAATTCTACGTTTTTCCGTGTTTTAAGAATTTTACGCCTTTTGTGCTATTTTCGCAGTTTTTTTTTTTTTTTTTGAAAATATGTATTAAACTTAAATTGTTTGTCATATTAGCCCGTGTAACGTTAAAAATGTAAAAAGAAAAAAGATCAACCCGCGTATTGCCATTCGATCACATGTTTCGTATTATTATAATCTACGGTTTAGGTACGTAAAATTATTGCGCGATATTTTGGCGCAGACAATTCGCGAATATTTTTTGTTTTTTTCGATTCGTAATGTAACGTGACCCGGTGACGTGGCTATTACACGCCCCGAATAAAGTCTTGAACTGATTTTTCATTGAGAAAACGACGTTTCGCATCTTGAAATTATTCGTTCTACCGAGCGCCGTCTCATGCGATACCCACCTACGGGGGCGGTGTGGAAAATAAACTTACCAAAAAAAAAAAAAAAAAGTGTATTTTTTTTAAAACAAAATAATCGTTAAATTCTCTAGAAGCGTATATCACTGTGGAAAACGAAAAACGAAATGTTTTGAAAACAAAACGTTCCAGCACAGTTATAATACGATCCGGAGGGGGGGAGCCCATCTGAAAAACTAGACACAATCTACGGTTTTCCAGACCGTTCCACCACATTCCCCCGCCCCGGTGCAACACTCAATCCGGTGAGGAAATGTTGAAAAGCCGGGTGTCGTCCGTTTCACGCGCGTTTCAATAGAAACATCTAAAAGCGTTTCAACGAGAGATCGATGAAAATCAAATAAAAATCTATCCGTTTTCCATCGGATTTCTACGGACGTCGTTTATCACTTATCGGTTTGTTACCGCCGCCGCCGTTATCAACACGAATAATATTATCACCGAAATCGGTCGAGATTCTGGTGTCGATTCGCACGAGTTGTTGTGCACAACGCGACGTTCGTCGTCCGACGTCGATTCAGTCAATTCGTCGCAAATAATATTAGCAATATCGCGAATTACAATATACCCACGGAGACGTCGTTTCAACAACCGGCCGCCACGAAACGTGCGGAAATCGTCGTCTTTGTCGTCGTAGTGCGCCGCACGGGATTTTCATTTCAAACAACCGCGCGCACCAATCGTTATGGACCTGGAAAACGTGAAACAGATATTCCGAGACGCCGGCACCGCGCTCAGCCGAGCCGTACAAGTACGTGAAAATTTAACAACAGGCGGGTCGTTTTAGGTTTGACACCAACATTCGCTTGCCGATAACGACCAATAGTCTTGTTACGGTTCGATTTCATTTTTAACGTTCTGTACGATCACGACGACACACGTTAATAACATGCTCATCATAATTACAATAAATCCCAAATTATAGGTTTTTGTGATTTGCCGACAAGAATTAAGAAATGTGTTTTGTTAACATTTTCACAATAATGTGAAATAACACAAGTGGACGCGTCCTATTATCGTATTATTATTATTATTATTATTCTTATTGTTGGTCGGGTAGATAATACAAGCCAAATAAATCGAATAATCGTTTACGTAATAAAATATTATAAACGTTTTAATTGGGATTTAAACAAATTTTCATAAAAGAAAATTTGATTTTTGATATACAAATTGATTTGTTTTTTTTTTTTCGTGTTTTCCCTCTTATACAACAGTGAATTCAGAAATCACTGTATACATTTTTGTAGCAACAAGTTGAAAATAAAATTGGTTTATTATTGATTTGTTGGGAAAATTTAAGATTATGTATCGTGTACTCATAATCTATTGTCAATTAAAACAAATATTGTTCACATTATGGAAATTAAAATTAGAATTTTTATAAGAATATAGTCTGTTATAATCGTTTATTTCAAACCAGTGAAAATGTTAAATATTGGTCGAACCTGTGACACATATTCCGATTTCCAAAACGATTTTGGAAGAATGTATGAATTTTGGGAAAAAACCATTTTTTTTTTTTTTTTACGATTTTGTATAATAAGTGACTGATTGACTTCAAATGTAGATCGAATCAAATATCTCCAAAAATTACAATTATCCCTATAAAACATTAACTGGGAATAATTCCATATGGAATGTGGATAAACGACCGACGCACTCCTTCTAATATAATTTTTTGATATACAACTTAATTAAATTGAAAAAAACACGTCATTGTAAAACCAATTCAAACTGCGTTTAGAAACTAAAATTAATATTTTTTTTCGCATCATTATTTCTATATACATATCTTTTTTTGTTTATCATACTTTTAATTGTTGTATATAAAATGAAATATACGTATAAACTTCTTTAGATAGTAAAATTGTTTCGTGTGTAATATTTATTACAAAAAATAAAATGAATATAGTAGTAAATATGTTAACGTTTGTAATTTGTATTAATCGGACATTGGTTCATTTTATTTTATCACGTTCATTTATTAGAGTTGAATGTGTATTATTACAAAATCGATTTTTGATAGTTATCAAATGTATTTATCATAGTGGTATTTGTGTCACCACAAACTTTGTTTTTACAAGATCCAACAACCTCATTTATTTTTTAAAACCCATTTTAATTAAAAAGTAATAACAATAAAGAGAGGTCTCTTAATAGAAAAAAAATGTACGATTAGAGTTTAAATCCTTATAATATTATGTGACATTTTAATAAAATCGCATTAGATAATATTGAATTGAAATAATAAAGAAACAAAATAACGTAACATGTTTCTAATTTATATGAACATTTGTGTACATTTTAATTATTTTTATCGTGTAAATATTAATGTTCCATTTACATATGCATATGTACCTTATTCTTTGTTTATTTTTATTATAATTACAATTATCCATTACACATTTAACAATTATTATAAAAATGAATTTGAATTCACGGTATTAATCACATCGTTTTATTCTTTAATTAATAGTAAATTAAATTTTAAAAATAATTGTAGATTACTTTTTTTTTAGCAGATAATTTTTAAT